>BTHU01000019.1:53329342-54031842 GCA_036184795.1 Tokudaia tokunoshimensis
TTGTCACAAAAAACAAAACAGAAAACATACGGGGAGGCCATCCAGACATAGGAGCAGCTTGGTCCCTCAGGAAAATCTCAGCACAGAGCAAGCCATCAAAACTATCTCAGGGAAGGATCTGCCTGCTTCTTCTGGGTCAGTGCCACCATCTGTGCCAACTCCTAGTGACAAGATATTGACTGGTTGGGATATAAACAGCCTCCAGAGGGATGGGCTCAGCTTTTCTTATCATATAAATCTGGGAGAGCATAGTCCACACTGACAGCTGGCTGCTGGTGCCAATCTCAGTCAATTTTGGCCTGTTAGGTTATATATCTGCCTGTGGGTGGGGTGAAAAAGTAGACTTTGAGAGCTCTTGTCTCTTGAAACCAACCACCCCACCCTACACCCTGCATGCTATTTTCTGTCAGTCACTGCTGCAAGGTTAAGCTGTAAGGTCAGACAGCAGGTGATATCAGATTGGGACAGATGCAAATGGAGAGTCAGCAAATATGTCATATATAATACAAGGACACATAAAACCGAACCAGCAAATCACTTTGTTCGCTTTTGTGTTTCAGTCATTGTTTCCTCAATGACCTCTAACCCAGATGTAAATACAGAAATGGACAACTGGTCGACCTACAGAGAAAAAAAAATAGACTATGGAATGCATAGGTCCAAAGGTCCAAACAGGACATCTATGTCATATCCCTCCCCACAAGGCTCCACAAACATTTTGAAAGAGGAGGCTAAAAGACTAAGTAAGCCAGAGGTAGTGGACGTCTGCACAAAATCCACCTTTGCCACGAATGGTAGTGCCATTGTACATGTGACCTCACAGTGGCCAATGATAACATACACAAGGCCTGGACAAGATCAAGCCACATCAAAAATCAGAGCACTAATGGGAGAGAGATTCTTCATGTACCACTCCTCGGTGAGTAGCTGTAGGCAATTTGGAAGATCAAAAAGCCTGGTACATCACAAATGATAATAAGTGTATAGCATTTACGAAACATTCTTAAACAAAGTCAGATGGTGTAGAAACAAAGAAGAAACCAGTGACACTCTGTAAAATGCATATGCTATACTCTTCTTTAGACTTAAAACCATCAAGAGTTGGCTACAACATAGTGCCATTTCATAACACAATGCCGAACACTGAGTTTCAGAAAGCAGAGTTAATAGGGTTGAAAGCTGGTTAGAGAAACACAAGGTCATAAGGGTCAGGTCTCTGGCTATTCCTTGCCACCTAGAACCTCGTGCAAAAGAAGCCACCAGCCAAACACAGCTGTGGGCACTCACCTCAGAGCCCACAAGCAAGCTCCACAAGCAAGCTCCCACAAGCAAGCTGCCAGTCAACAACGGGGAACATGATTCTTCACCTGACAGCCTCTGAAGTTATCTGCAAAATGGCTTCATTTGAATTTTTGGAGTCAAATGTTCCTTGTACCTGCTGTACCATTCACCATCATAATGAAAACAAGTCCCTGACTTAAGATGTTAAAACAAGGGCATATAAAGAAGGGGTCAGCCAGGGTTTGTTCTTCAACAAAGCCAATGGCTTCTATAGGAATAGAGGCTTGGAGCTGTCTTTCTGCCAAGATGGCAAAGTGAGATTCTTTACATTTTGAATTATGGAGTCGAATAATTCCCTCTTGTGCCCTGAGGCCATAGTGGTAACATCTCACAGTCTTTTTTTTTTTTAATGTTTTACTGTTTAACTGTTCTCCTGGGGCGGGGGGAGGAAGAGAGAGAGAGAGAGAGAGAGAGAGAGAGAGAGAGAGAGAGAGAGAGAGAGAGAGAGAGAGAGAGAGAGAGAGAAATGTTTTCCAAACATATTTCATGCAGATGTCTATATCCTTTTGGATTGATTCAAGTACTTAAGTGCTATCAACAAAAATTGTCTTTTATATACCACATAAAATGTAAATTTATGTTTTTATACTCTGTATCCTTTGATCCTTCATATTTTAAATTTATTTATCTATGAGATACTCTTGATCTGATTTTTTGGTTCATTAATTCTTTTGCTATCACTGATGCTCTTTGTAATTAAATGTGTCTTCATTTTAATAATGTATATTTACTTTTAGCTCTTTTCTTTGAAAAACAAAATATTTTCTTTTTCCCTTTTTCAGTCATAAGAATCTTTATCATGTTTGAAAATATTTAACAAAGCAAAAACAAGAAGAACATACACCAATTTTTCTGGCAGCTTCCAGGGCATATATGAGACCTAAAAGAGTAGGACTGAGGAGAGCTGCGTCTGTCTTGTCTGGTTCTGTCGGGAAGCCTTCACACTGGACAGTGGGCCTAGGTAGCCTAGGATTCACAATCACTTCACTTGCTGATCACCTTTTCAAATACCACTCATTTAAACCTCCAGCTTGCTAATGAACACCATCAATGATATCTTCAAATTTTTCTGAATCCAAAAATCTCAGTCTGTAGTACTCAAGAGTTAAACAGTGGTACTATTTCTAGACAGATTCCTTCTAAGATTTATTTTGTATTTTAAACATACACACACATATATACACACATATACATGTGTATAAATATATACGTGTGTGTGTGTGTGTGTGTGTGTGTGTGTGTGTGTGTGTGTGTGAGTGTGTTTGGGGTGTTCAGTGCCCTCAGAGGCTAGAAGGTATTATATCCTCTGAGGCTGGAGGATTCAAGCGAGTGTGAGCCACCTGCCAGGGGTTCTGGAAACTGAGCTTAGGTCCTCTTCAAGCACAACAGGTTCTTATCTGCTGGACCACCTCTCTAGGCCTCTCTGAATGACTTCTTACAGACCTGTGGTTATAAACAGAAGGGGCCTTCCTAAGTCTACTAATAATGTGGTGATCTTAGGAATGGAGGCCTACTTTGCCTCCTCCTGAGTTACCTAGTCTAGCCTTGTTATGGGTATGTACCTAGTCTGAATGTAACTTGTTATGCTAGGTTTAGTTGATATGCCTTGGAAATGGGGAAGGGAGGAGTGGATCTGGAGGAGAGGGTAAGTGGTAGGGAGGGATCAGAAAGGTAAACTGTCGTCAGAATGTAATATATGAGAGAAGAGGAAGGAAGAAAGGAAGGAAGGAAGGAAGGAAGGAAGGAAGGAAGGAAGGGTGGAAGGGTGGAAGGAAGGAAGGAAGGAAGGAAGGAAGGAAGGAAGGAAGGAAGGGAGGGAGGGAGGGAGGGAGGGAGGGAGGGAGGAAGGGAGGAAGGGAGGAAGAGAGAGAGAGAGAGAGAGAGAGAGAGAGAGAGAGAGAGAAAGAGAGAGAGAGAGCTTGTGTCACACTGACACAGACTAACCAGCACACGTCCATTAAATAGCCAATCACAACAATAAATATTACACTGAATAATTAGAAAAAAAGACTGGAGGCATTCAGGGGTCAAGAGAGAGTCCCCTTTAATGGAACCCAGAGAGCGCTCTTGCATCTGTCACCATGAGGGCACAAAGGCTGCCTGTGAACTTCATCAGGACCCAATCATACTGGTACCCCGATGTAAATGTTTCAATGTTAAGTGAAATTTCAGACTCTTTTGTGTGTGTGTGTGTGTGTGTGTGTGTGTGTGTGTGTGTGTGTGTGAAAACTCCTGTAACTAATATTTATTAACTTTTATTTCTTCACAAAATTATATATATAAAAAACTGGCAATGCTTAGATTACTGGGCTATGAAGATCACACAGTGAATGCTGCAGGTCCAAGGACAGAGTAGGATTCAGTTCTAACATCATTCTGGAAAAACAAACTTCTTTTACTTGATGCCCTGGATTCATGGTCAGACAGTGAAGAATTATTTAATGACCCCTCTGAGCTTTGTGGTGGGTGTCTTTGGTCACTGTCTCATCTGAGGGCAATGTGAAACACTCTGCATGTTTGCTATCACTTTCAGTGGTTGTTTTTTTCACATTATTATTATCATCATCATCACTTCCAGTGGTTGTTTTTTCCACATTATTATTATTATTATTATTATTATTATTATTATTATTATTAATTCACTTTACATCCCACTCATGGCGCGCCTCCCAATCACCTCCTCCCACAATCCTTCCCTCTCTCTCCTCCCCTTCTACTCTGAGAGGGAGGAGCCCTACCCTGTATTCCTCCACCCTGGTACACCGAGTCTCTTCAGGACTAGACACATTTTCTCCCACTGAGGCCAGACAAGGCAACCCAGCTACAAGAACATACTCCAAATACAAGCAACAGCTTTTGAGATAGCCCCCTCTCCCATTGTTCAGGAGCCACATGAAGATTAAGCTGCACATTTGCTACATATGGGGCCTGGGTCCAGCCCATGTGTGCTCCTTGGTTGGTGTTTCAGTCTCTGGGAGCCCCAAGGGTCCAGGTGAGTTGACTATGCTGGTCTTCCTGTGGAGTTCCTATCTCCTTTGGGGCCTTCAATCCTTCCCCTAGCTCTTCGATAAGGCTCCCCAAGCTCCATTTACAGTTTGGCTGTGGGTCTCTGCATCCCTCTAAGTCAGCTGCTGGATAGAGACTCTCAGGGGATAAGGTCCAACATCCAAACAAAGTCTACCCTTGGTCATGGTATTGGGGCCAACTACATCCAACCATCACAGTTCAGATTTCTTAAGTAGGTATAGAACCAGGAACTTTATTATGTGCTGGAGGTTGGTATTGGGCTTTTTCCCACAAGAAGAAAATTGCATTGATTGTTCTTTTTGTTTATTTAACCCACTGAGCCAATTAGTGCTTTCCTATAGGACCATCCTCTGGAGCATAAGAAACCTACCTGAGGTCACAGCCTATAAACACTCGACTCTCCCTCCCCCTGCAACCATCAACTACCAATGACTCCTCAGCTAGGAGTGGGGCCTCTGGAGCCCCTCCCAACTCCAAGCTGGAATGTTTAACTCTCTTTATCTATGTGATGGGAGGGGCATGCCAGAGAGAAGATTAATATATGATCAAAACACATAGTGTACATGTATGAAAATTTCAAACAATAAATAAAAATATTGCTGTGAATTCCTTGTGTTACTCTTGGGGGAAGAAAGCCTTAAAATATTTGCATAATACTATTAATTACATATCATTTTCTTTCAATATCTTCATTTTAGCTTGTGAAACTGAGTGTAGCGTTAAGCCTTAGTCCTTGAGAAAAAAAAATCAGTGTTTTTTTTGTGTCCATTATTATGATGCGGTAGAACTCCACAGCCCATCTCAGACATGCTGATGTGTGCTGTCTCCATTTAGCACTGCTTCATGAAAAATAAATGCTTAGTGCTGATAAGTAGGGTGGTTTTTGAAATGTCAACATCAAAACTAAGTTTTACAAACAGCTCTGACTTATTAAGGTTGGAAATATATTAATTCCCAGTTCTTAGGCAAAACATAGTGTTTTCAATACTGGGAAGTTTAACTCGAAGTCACGATTTTCCGACTGTTGCTTGCTTTTAAACTCAGATAAAAAGACGTGCTTGATCTTTATTACTTTTTGTACATTCTGTTTCTTAGCAAAAATAAAAAGCTCTGGAAATTTAGGACTTTTATGATACAGAACGTCTACTTCAAAGCTGTTTCTTTTGTAATAATTCTACTTCAAACCCACAGAGCCCAAATGCTTTTGAGGCCATGGATTTCACAAAAGAAAACAAAACAAAACAAAACAAAAAAAAAACCCCACTAACTTTGTTTGTCATAGTTTCTCGTCTTCTGACCTCCCTAGTCCATTTTGCCTTTCACTCAGAAGGTGCTTTCTGAATCCTTGGTACACAGAAGATACTTGTAAGCATCGTTACATTTCAAAGTTGTCTCTGATGGCGAGCTCCCCAGGCACAGAGAGAGAGCAGCGTGAGGGAGAGGAGAGACCATTGTTGAGATCAGGATGAAGATGAAGATGGGGGCAATGTCCTTTACCTAAGGTCAAGATGAGGATGGACAGTGAATATGAGATAGAAAACACAGAAGAAACAAAATATGGGAAAATGTTAAAATGTGTGTGTGTGTGTGTGTGTGTGTGTGTGTGTGTGTGTGTGTGTGTATGAGAGAGGGGGGGAGGGAGGGAGAGAGGAGGAGAGAAAGAGAGAGAGAGAGAGAGAGAGAGAGAGAGAGAGAGAGAGAGAGAGAGAGAGAGAGAGAGAGAGAGAATTTAACTTATTGTCTTCCTATTGAGGTGAATTTTCTACTTATTTTTGCCTCTACCCTTTCCTACTGATTCAGATGACATGGGTATGAGACTTGCTAACATTGTTCCAAATATATGTAGTTTTCTAGTGTTCTATGAGCAAGTCCTGTGCTCTCTGGTCCTTTTCTGTGTAATTTGCTCTCTGGTCCTTTTCTGTGTAATTTCTGGTAAGAGTCTCACATCCTAAGATTCTTTTTTTTTTTTAACAGTTCTTCCTGTCTCATCTTTAAAATTCACATCTTAAAAAAAATCTCAATATTGCATATCATCTGTGGCAACTCGGGCTTTGCCTTTCACATTCCCTGTTTCTACCTCTTCCTTTACCTTATGTGTTGCAGTTATAGTGTCTTCAACCTGGGTCACTTCTGGAGCTACTGGAGTTATGGTGCACTGCTTTCCCTCATTACCATGAGCTTTCAAATAGTCATCCTTGAGCAGTTCTGGAAGGTAGCTAGACAATAGAAACCAGTGAGCAACACCCTGCACTTGGGGTTTCATGATTTCATGGGTACAAAGATCCAACACAGGAAGCATACGCAGGACCTCGAGATAGCTCCTGTGCAAGAACTAGCATAATTAGAATGAGTCGTAGCTTGTGTTTCAGTGCACAAGTTGAGGGATGGAGATAAAAGATTTGTCTGATGTCATCATCAACGTCTGAGCTGGCCTGATTCCAGCTTTCATTACTTTATCAGCTTCAGGCTTCAGGGAACAGGTGCAAAAGCCAGAGCAGATTCTAGCAACTTGCCTCTGGTCAATCCTCTCCTGCATCTGTGCAGGCAACCTCCCTCCTTCAACATCCACCCTCCACATCAGGCATGCCAATATAAATCCCTCCACTCAAGGTTCTTTATAATTGTTTAAGTGTCCAGCCCAGCATCGGCTTCGAGATTCACTGTGATGGAAGAAGTTGGCAGTCATGGTGGAGGTGCTTCATGGTCATCTGCAGCTTATTGTTCAGCTCTGTTGTCCATGTGCCAAGTCCAAACTCATGAACTCAGAGGTTCAAAACAATGGTGATTTATTTCCACAGATCTTTGAATTGGCTGTGGTTTAGCTTGTAATGAGGATGTTTCTACCTATCTCAGCTGGGGTAATTCAGGACTCTGTGTGCTGAACTAGGTGCTGAATCATCTTGGATGGGATTTTCTGTGATGTCTTTGCTTCACTCAATCCACAATGAAAGGCACTAATGGTTTAAATGGCCTGTCATCTATAGGCAGGAAGGTATCAAAAGGGGACCAGCAATGCAACCTTCTCCATTCGCTGTCTACCACCCTAATATGTTCAAGGTTACTCCACGTAAGCTCCTTGGTCTTTTTGGCTTGTAAGCAATAAGTGTTACATTTCTCAGCTTTGGAGGAAGAACCTCATAGTGAAGGCACTTCTATAGGTTTGTACCTTGCAACACCATAACTTTGGGGTGTAGGGTTTCAGCATACTAGTTTTGCAAAAATGAAATTGTTCAGACCATTGCTACAGGTTCCTTGAGATTTTGAGTGAGATCTGGGACTCAGTGTACCTGTTTTACTAGGTTACCACTGATTCTCTTATTGGAAGAACATCTACCCTTTATATAATTTTCCTTAATGAAATCAACTTTTCCTTCTATCATATTCATGAATATACTTTTGTCATTTTGAAACATCCAGTAATGTGTGCTAGAAAGAAGGGAAGTCTGTTAAAAGTACTTGCTGCTCCTACAGAAGACTAAGGTTTGGTTGCACTTGCACATGCACACACACACACACACACACACACACACACACACACACACACGCACACATTGTGGCTCTCAGCCATCTATTCCTCCCGTTCCATGAGATCCAATGTCCTCCTATGGCCTCTTTAGATACCAGATATGCATGTGGTGCACAGAATAAGTACAGTTAAACATTCATGCACATAAATCCAGAAAAGTAAATCTTTATAAAAAATAATAGAAAGATCCAATAATTAATGAAAAACAAATTTCAAAACTATGGAATTAAGTATTTGTGATATCTAATATTTATACTTAATCTGCTTTAATCTGCTCTGGCTTTTGTCTCACTGCAGTGTGGATCCTAAAACACAATGTGCATTGCTAGATGCATGCCTTTGAAAATCTAGCCAATGCACAAAGAGAACACACCCAGCTTGAGATGGGGAATATGAGCCTTTCCACAGAAGTTGGGTGAGGTGACCAAAGTTTTGTGGCCACCACTTGTGGCCTCTAAGTGATTCGATCTCTAAATTAAACATTCTCTTCACAATAGGAAAGAGGTTTTTATATTATACCAACAGTCTGCCCTTCTAAGTCATTATGAAAACTGAAAGATTACAAGTAAAGCAACATGGCTGGCCATGTGCTGTGCATGCATGCCTGGTCCCAAGCCCAGACTCTACCCTGTATATATCTGGTCAACCAGAAGACAATCTGTATTAGGAACTATCTCCACCTCATATTAAAGTCTATCTCTCCTTGGTCTGTGTCAGTAGAAGTCCACCATGATGAGCCCAGAGGACGTGCTGACAAAGGACTTACCCTATAGTGTGCATCCCTTCTTTTCTGTTCATTTCAAACTTATGAAGTAAAATACTGCCAAATAATTTCTATGCACATTTTGAGTGAATCCTGTCCTTTCCTCCCAATTTGACTGAGCAAGCATGGTGAATTCTATGAATCACCAGAATCTATCTTCATTCCCTGAACCTGGAATGTCTGAAAGCTGTTTGGTTTGGTTTGATTCAGTTTGTTTGGTTGGTTGGTTGGTTGGTTGGTTGGTTCGTTTGGTTGGCTTGTTTCAGTTGGTTTGGTTGGTTGGTTGGTTGGTTGGCTGTTGTTTTCTGATGACTCTTAGAGAAAATACAGTGGTATATAACCTACACCTTTGCTTCCTACACAAGTAAGTGAGAAATTCATTTATACACAAAATAAACATCAGGGAGAAGTTCACAGAGCCTAGGAAAGAGTCACATTTTCAGGTTCAAAATACAAAACCTAGTCTCCAAAACTACTATTAGCCAAGTACTTCCATGAATTCTCCACCAGTGGCTGGTTGGACTCAGTGAGGAGGTCTTTGCCTGGATTTTTTCCTCATCTGGATTTCTCCTGTGGTTTTAATGAGCATGTGGTTAGTCTGGAGCTCTCTTCTGACCCTGTTGTACTGAGTGTCACCTGGGATGTGACTGGGGCTGATATCCATAACATCTGCATGGCTTAGCCTATGATACAGGTGTCTGCACACTCAGATGCCTAGGTTATCATAGTGCATGCTTTGAAAATGTAGATATGTGTTGGACACTACAGAGAAACATTTTTCTAAATAATTTTTCTCAAGACAAGTTCAAGGGGAAGACATTCCAGGACCCCTGTGGATATGTGCTTCAAATTAACACATGACTAATATCTTTCCTTAACTGTGTATAGGATTCAGGTATATACTAGAAAATTAATTCACCTGAAATCCTCTATAGCCCAAGGCATATGACTTTCACTTTAAATCCCTGGTATCAGTTCTGCATTTGTGCATAGTTTAAGCACTAGCATGGAATTGTCCCATCCACTGCAACTATGCATCTCTTCCTCCCAATATTCCTTCTTCCATTAGGCATTCTGAGTAATTATCAGAATCTGCTTCTGGAGAATGATGGGCTAGGTGGTGAGGGGTGCAGCTCTATGTGCAGCAAAGACATTTGGAGCTCCATATTAAACACAACATTAGTCACCCCCCTGTTATCACACGATTGCTCCTGCAGTGAAATTATTAGACAATTATTTCCCCAAAACAGCATTGTAGTGATAAAGATAAAAATTATACAATTCGCTCCAGTCATTATTTTTTCCTCAAGGTTAATGTGTTTGTCACATCGCATTAAACACCCACATTAACCATTAGAGCACTTCACGGTCCAAGCAGAAGTGCCTCTGTGAAACTAATAAAAGGATAAATTAGAACAATCGTCACCATGGTGACCGTGTTTATGAATAATGATCATTCTTTCTGATAAAGTATTCTACTTGTAAGGCGAAAGAAACCTGATTTCTGTTCATTGTTTTTACACAAAGTTTTTAGATACTGAATACTGTCTCTGAGTGCATGGTTATAAAGACTATGATACCATGATCAAATGCTGATTTTATGTTGTTCTATTTAAGCTAGATCTTTAGAGTTAAGTGTAACTGTCTGCCAGAGGGATATAAAGATTCAGTTTCCGGAGTCAGGTGTTGAATGCAGTGTAGAAACAACATCACTGGATATAGCCATGATACTACCTTCCAGCCCATGGGTAAGTCAGCCACAGCCTCTCAGCCCCACCCAATGGCCTTCCATTCCCTATAGCTCAGGAAGGACTCCTACTTTTGAAATCATTCAATATTTGCTTCAAAGGAAAACGATGCAAAACTTTGCTGTCAATAATGTGTCCTTATTGTCTGAACATGCAGCCTCTGTGGCTACTTCATCCAGACATGAATGGCCAAGTGCATAGGCTTAGTGTCTCATCTTCAACATAAATATGGAGTTTTAAGTCTGCTTGAGAATTACAACCAGAACTGTGTGATCAAATTTAGAAACCCAGAAATGAAACAGCATTAAAACATAAAGCATTCGCTCTGCCTAATAAGGCCGCCCCTGTTCCTTTTCATTGTAGTGAGCTGACCTTGAACATGAAGTTGACAGACCTGTGTCATACTTATTTTGGAAGGTTAGGTTGGGTTGTAAAGTTTAATCTTACACTAATTTTAGCACCATCTTCTAACTACACCAAAACATATAATTATACCAGGTAAACATTCCTGTACCAGCCTCTCTCCCTGGACAGAGCTGATAAAATGTGTTATGATCCAACCCCTCTCTTACAAAGAGTTCAGCCCTTACCCTCCTACTTGCCTCTATGAACAAGCACAGCACACCCTGAATGTCTAGACCAGTGGTTCTCAACCTGTGGGTCATGACTCCTTTGCTCCAGACAATTTTTTTCATGGGAGTGGCCTAAGACCATCAGAAAACACAGATATTTACATTATTATTTAGAGCAGTAGCAAAATTACAGCTATGAAGTAGCAACAAAATCACTTCACGGCTGGAGATCAATCACAACATGAGGAACTCTATTAAAGGGTCACAGCATTAGCAAGATGGAGAGGCAATGTCTAGACCAAAGATAACCTTGAATTATAACTTGACCGTTTCGAGTGTCCTTTTGAGTCCCATAAGTACCTTGTGACTTCTGCTACCTAAAACAAAGACAGGATAGATCAGGTCATGTGGAGTTTAACCTACCCTACTCCACACATACATCGGAGAGCCTACAAGAGTCACAATCCCCATTTGTTCTCTGTAAGTGAAAGCCTTTTCCCTTCAGGACTCCAGTTATACTATATATAACAGCTTTTTCTACTAATGAAGCTCTTTTGGTCAAGTGATGTTCACTTCCTATCAAGACCTCCCTCGTTATATTGCCTCTGGTTTGGGGCTCCATCCCTCCTAAAGCTTGTCCATCATGACTGCCTGCAGTCATGTTCTCTGTCCCAATGAAGCTCAGCTGAAGGGTATTTGTCAGTTCCCTCCAAGCGACTTCCACCAAGTTATAACAGACCAAGCTCAGATCGTGCTCCTTTGGCCTCCTCGGCTCCCGTCTTTGCCTTGCTCTGGATGAAAATTCTGTCAAGTCTCAAGAGTCCTGCAAAGACTTTAGTTCTGCTGATCAAGAGCAATTCTGGGGGCCCAGGAAACTTGGGATGGACAAGGAGTCTAAACACAGACCCGACACTGCTTTCTAGATGCCACACCCATCCTTGTAGTGTGGACATCGGGACACAGGTAATGTAGCCCAAAAAGACCAGAATATTGTGCAGCTGTCTGGTCCAAATTGAAACTTTCCCTCTTAGAGGGAAGGCATCTTCATAATATTCCTGAAGTTAATGAAACTTTAAAGACTCAGGCAACTCAGAATGTTACTATGTTTTGAAGGTTCCTGTGGTGGGCTATTCAGCTGCCTCTGTTATCAACGGCACTAAAAAGCATCTCTTTTTTCATGTACAAAACCTTAATAAACTCTCTGCTTCACCAAGTTAGACTAGGGTAGATTTATTTCTTTGGGCTACTGTTGGTGTCTAGCTACGGGGAATAGGCATTTATTCATGTCTCCAACAGAAGTCAGCATAGGGCTTCAGTGTCCCTTGGAGTAAATTGTTTTGACTCTCAAGATTGAGAAAGCCAAAGAACCAGGTAGAACAATCCCGATCCTTTCTCCTGCTCTGGGAAGTTGATGAGGTTCTATTCTCTATGCCCAGACAGAAGGGTTTCCCCACAGGACAGCAGTGAGCTGGCTCATTCCCTTCCAGACCATCTTTCTCCAATTTCCCCTCACTGGACTGGATAATCCACCCTCTGCCTCATTGAATGGCTTCCTTGAAGGTTCCTTTCCTAAGAACCTCACTTCCACCCAAAGGATATGAAGCTCTTACACTTTGATTAGTTGGCATACTCCTCACTGAAGCACAGATACTGAAGTTTCATCCACCTTTCTAAGACCTACTTGGGAAAATGTTCTCTAATACCATCCTATACTTGCCTCATGATAAGGAGACACTGCATGGGTAGTGACTCCCTACTCTCCAGACACGGTGACAGTGAAGCCATCAGGAGGTTACAGCAGAAACCCAGTGTCCACACTCAGTCCCACATGTCCCCAGCCCAGTCCTTGCTGCTGCCGATCCCTGTGTGGTTCACAGTTCCGAAGCTGCTACTTCAATCTTGAGGTTTTGTCACACTGATTTGATGAGAAGTTTAAATGTGATTTTCTTTCCCCGTGCATATCTTATTTGTAACTGACAAGCATGCTTTCGATGCGAAGTGTATTCTTATTTTGAATATATTTTAGATGTCTAGTTAACTTCATGAGGATTCAGTGAAGCTCCACAGTTAGGAGGAGAGCTGTATACTGGCTAATCATACTCACATTGAGGTGATCTAAGAAAATATCTCAAAATGGCAAAGTGGCAGCCAGAATGAGCTCCAATCTCATAGCCTCACCGCCATAGTTACGAGAAATGAACGTTCCGTCTTCAGGTGCAAGGGGAATTGGGAAATGAGCTATGGAAAAATGAAAACGACCTTGTCACATGTTGTCTGAGCTGGTGAGGCATTTTGATTAATGCTGCACTATTTTAAAAAGAGAGAAAAATAAATAGTCATTCGGCAAATGCGGAGAAGCCAAAAGCACTTACATTTGCATGTGCTGTAGAGAAAACTCAAGTTAGCTAAAACAAGTTAGTCCAAGGAGCACAGAGGCTGTCTCTCCACACTCCTGGGTAGGCATTATTTATTCTGTGAGGACTCAACCTGAGCATGGCGCCAAGAATAAATTTGGCAGAGAGTAAAAAATCTCTCTTTTTAAAAAAGTAGATAAATACGTGAGGTGAGGGAGAAGCTGTTCTTTTTTCTCTCCTCATGATGATGTCCAGGTTCTCAAGGTCACGGGGTGCCACGTGTTTCCAATAAGTTCTAGCTTTGACCCAAAGAATCTAGGGCAGCAAGTCAGAGATAAGAAACAAGCTCGTTGCCGGGCCGTGGTGGCGCACGCCTTTAATCCCAGCACTTGGGAGGCAGAGGCAGGCGGATTTCTGTGTTCAAGGCCAGCCTGGTCTAAGGAGTGAGTTCCAGGACAGTCAGAACTATACAGAGAAACCCCGTCTCAAAAAATCAAAAAAAAAAAAAAAAAAGAAACAAGCTTGTTGAAGCGAATGTGAGGTGCAGCTGCTCCTATGCAGTCGCCTCAACATGCCTTCTACATGCGTCGTCATGCTTTCTGCACTCAGGATGATTTCACCCTGTGTATTCCAGGCTGGGGAGGAAACAGATGAGGCAGGACACAGAAGGCATAATGCAAAGGGAAGAGCACAGACACCTAACTTCACGCCGCACACCCTGCCATGTACAGAACTGGAGTCACTCAACGCCCTGTCCTAAATTGCCGCCGAAAACAGCAGAGGACTATCCCTCATCTCTTGAGTGAGGTTCCCAGGACAGATCGACAGACTAGAGGGTGAACTAAGACCCAAAATCATATTAACAGTGCAAAGAAAACACAAATCCCTAAGATTTACCTGCTAAGAGCAAAGAAGGCCACACAGCAGGACGTGCGAACAGTTCCAGGGCTTCCCTCACATTCTTGGCTCTGCTAGTGTGGATGCCTGTGCATCTATGTGTTTCTGTGGGTATTAATGGCTGTGTCCATGTGTCTGTCTTTATGCATATATGTGCCTGTGAGTATCTGTGTGTCTGGGTAGGTGTTCATGTGTGTCTCATATGTCTGTGTGTTTCTGTGTTTCTGTGTTATGAGTGTGTATTTGTATGGCTGTGAATGTAAGTATCCATGAATGTTTATCATGGCTTCCTTTGAGCATTTACTTCTCATGTGTCAGAAATTTCAGACCAGGCATCTTTGAGTGCTTCCTTCCCCTTTCCTCTATGTAACACTTCTTGAATCTTCTTTTTTAGCCAGTGAGCAACTAAGCATCACCACAAAAGTCATTCTAAGCTCCTGGGTTGGACCTCATCCTCAATGAGTCCCAGAATGAGTCAGTTCTTTATAAGTGATGTTGTGAAGAGTTGGCTTTGCTGCTTGGCTCATTTGCTGCTGTTGCTGCTGCTACTACTACTACTACTACTACTACTACTACTACTACTGCTGCTGCTGCTGCTGCTCTATTACTATACTACTAGTAGTATTACTACTGCTACTGGTATTATCATTATTATGATGATGATAATGATGATGATTGTTATTGGAATAAATATACTTCAAAGCTAAAAACTCAAAGCATTTCTCTGGATAGTAAAGTCACAAAGTTATTTTTGGTATGCTGGCCTATTTCCTACTGTTGTGGACAAATCCCAATGTTGTTATCCCAAAATAACTCATGTGATTTTACAATTAATTTTCGCACGTTCTTTTGTATCACTGTTAGCATACAATGTAATTTGTTTCACTGTTATATTTTGAACACGTGTCATTAGGCACTTCATTCTTATATGCCCCTGCCCAAGTCTTCTTGGTGATCTCCTTCTTCCTCTATGTCCATGTCACATATATTAAATCATCCACCTTCCCTCTGTATCTTCCTTCTCTCTCAAGAATCCCTAAACTTCTGTGAAAGGAAAGAAGACCCTCAATAGTTAAAATAATCTGGGATCAAGTAGATAATCATGACTTCTAGATATGAGGTAATTTTCTAAAGAGACAAACCCATGCCATCAGGTAGAGTTGAAAATATGTGTGTATAGCTTCTGTTTGTGTATGATGTTGTGGATACCAATGTTTTACATATAAATTCATTTAACTAGATATAAACTGTTTTGTGAAGTAACTAGATTTACTCACAATATTTTACTTCAGAAATTATTGGTAATTAAGAGCAAGTCTCCATTATGAAGGAGATTTGAATATATATTAATGAGTCCATACACAAGAAAATCACTTTAGAGAATTCTAACCCAAGCAAAAACGGATTATGTTGATGGAAGTTTTAAGTACAAAAAAAAAAAAATCAAAGCACCTACTGTCAACACACAAAGCCACACTGGACCTGTGGAAAACACCCAGCCCAAAAGGACATAATTCAGTGCATGTGCATATGAGAACGCCAAGAACAGAATGTGGGAAGCCATCCTTTAAGAAACTGGTCTTTGGGGCTTGGAAGATGGCTCAGTCTAAAAAGTGTTTGACACACACGTAAAGACAACAGTGGCACAAAAGCTTGGTTTCAGCAAGCAAAACTGCTTTCCAACATCCAGACCACAGGCTCTTTGGATAGCAGGAGAGCAGGGTAGAAGAGAAAATATGGAGCAAGATAAAGACCTTTTCAAAGCTATATAGAAACCTAATACTATAGAAGCTTCATTAAAATATACACCTACACATCAATAGAGTCACCTAATGGGGGTAGGAAGCAATAGCCCAACTAGATATCATGTTACTAAATAAAACCTCCTGTATCATAAATGGGTAACATCTTCTTGAGTTGTTGCCCAAAGGGGTCGAATAGACCCCCAAACATCACGGGCTATTGCCAATGCTATTGGTTGCCCTCCAGAACGTGATGGTAATGACTTATTGCTGAAGACACAATATACTGGTGACCTCGAACATGTAAAAATCTATCTGGTACTCAACTATGATCTTTGCCTGTTGTAGATTACATTCACCATGCTGGAAGGTGCTATGCATGCTACTGGTTAAGACAAGTAAACATAAATCTCACCCAGCTGGCAACACCGGGAGCCATCGCAATGACCTGCCTACAAGATATGCCCAAGGCTCAGCAGTGGCACAAATGCTATGGGGATAAGAAACTTTAATTTCCTTGACTTTAAGCCTGATCCTCCATATGAAACCCATGCCTGACATGTGTGTAGAACCTGAGACTACCTAGGTCAAGGGACTTAGGGGAAAGCCTACTATTTTTATTCTGCTGAATAAACACAGCAATAAAATGATTGCTAATAGCATATTGCAGTTCCTTTAGATAGGCACACTGCTCTCAGTTCTCAGCTGAGAGTCTTCCTGTAGTAGATAGTAACCAACCGAGAGACCTACAACTGGACAATGTGCAGAAAATAATAAACTTTAACATTCTTAGTCCTAAATGGGATGTAGATGCCACAGCCTTCTCCTCAAGGCTCAGGGATGGATGGCAAAATGGAGGCAGGAAAATTTACAAGAGCCAGACATAGTAGACAGTCTCCCGGAAACAGTCTTTTCAGACACAACGGGACAGAATCATGTATGAGCTGAGATACTGAGACATCATGCACAGATCTGCATAAGCTGAAGGCAGACAAAAAGGTCCCATCATGGAAAGGAGGGCTGGGTACATAACCCCAGTCCTAATCAAGAAGGTATCTGTAGTTTATAAATGTTGGGAGAAGAAAATTTAATCCTCTTGGGTGGTACGATGTTGAATATATCAACCACACTCCATAGCAAGCCCTGTGGTCAAGGAGAGTCAGTCAACACAAATTGGGCTCCATGATTTTTTTTATTTTGTTTTGGTTTGTTTTTAAGAGAGAGAAAGAACACCCACTGAGAACTCAAACAAAACATTTAATGGTGTGGAGTTAATCTACCAAATGTTTTATATACACAAAAACTCTCCTTCTTCATCCTGCTCCCCCTTTGAATGGCACCAAAACAATCTACTTTGCAATTCTTCCAATGTGTGCCTCTATTTTTAAAAGTTTAAAACCTTGACAATTTTGGGGATTAAAGTAAATCTTTTTTTCTGCCTGTGTTTCTTTGACCTTGGACTCTGCCTCCATTTTGGTGTGACATTTAAAATCCATCATTCAAGGTTCACAGGTACAGTTATTAGTGACATTTAAGGATGAGTTTGTGTCCTGGAATTGGAATCTGGCTGTGAACCCCTAGAGAGAAGTCCACAGGTGATACTGAAGACCTCTGTGGCTCTGAATCTCACAGGTTCTGGCTTCAGTACCAGCTTGTGTCCCAGCACCATGTGTTAGGGTACCAGGTCCCTCCAACAGCTTGACTGTAAATCCTGAATCTCCCTGATGTAAAGGGGGGATAACTGAGGAGTTTTTGCTTTTGGCAGTCCCTGAAATGGGTTAGAGACAGTCTCCTGGCAGAGGACACACCAAGGCCCAGCAGTCTGTGGCTCCCTGGCCTCCCAGGTTCCCCTTTCACACAACAGCCCTTTGGAGACTCTAAGGGAGCATTACATATGGCTGGGTAGCATGGTGAGAACTCACAGCACAGCAACAGAGAAGCTGCACTGTTTGATGATGACCAGGGTTGGAACTTCTGTTTGTGTTGATACATGTTTCCCTTAATCTTAAGGATTTTCTATTTTTAAAAATGGCAAAAAGAAAAGGCAAGACACTGGGTAGCATTTGGGCTTAGAGTAGGAAATAGTATGTATACATAGGTTCCAGATACATATACATATTTACACTTTTGATTAACGAATGTAAGATATTTCTAATGACCATGGACTCTGTTTTAATATACTTGGTACATAGGATACTGAGTGGCAGCTAGTGATAACCTGCTTCTCACCACTCACTTATGAAAGTCTCAATAAACCACTAGCATATTATGACCACACCATCTTCTCTGACTGGGTGCACCCAACATCACTTACTGGATACATCAGATCTCAAAGCTTGTCATCGGATAACATTCTTCTGTCAATGTTGGGTAGATTTTTCTCAGAAGATGTAATTCTACATGGGGACTCGCTTCTGCCATCTGTCAGGGAAAGGGAGCTGGTATAGACTGGGGGATAAAAATGGGTTTTCTAAGAATGATCCTAATGGGATCATTCCCACTAGGGAAAGTCATTCCACATCTTTGAGCTGTGTGTATTCATCTGAAAAACAAGGGGCTTCAAACTAAAGAACCAACCCAGGAAAATTTTCAGTTTGACCATTAGGACTTTGCATGATCTGGGGCCAGCAAGATGACTCAGCAGGCAAAAAGCACTTAGCATGCAAACTTGATGACATGTGTTCAATTCACAGACCCCATGCACGATGGAAAGTGAATTGATTCCACAAAGTTCTCCTCAGACATACACACCCACCCTCCACACGCACACACAGATATACACATTTACATGTACATAACACATACACATACATATACAAATACATGTATACATGCAAGCACACATATACACACTCACATAAACACTTACACACACACACACACACACACCTTCATACAGGCACCCTCATATCATAAGCACACATATATACAAACCACACTAATAATACATAAAGTTTTAAGTAGAACACTCATAGTCTCTATTTTGCATACATAGTATATTGTATTTCAAGATTCTGAGCAAGTAATATTTTTAATATTATTACTTATTTTCTTCATATATTTATTGCAACACCACAGAATTTTTCATGGTAGGATTTTGATAGGCGGCTTCATTCCCATTATCCTGGCATTTTCTCCATGAGTTTGTAGCACATTAATCAAGTGTCATTAGCATTATCAATTGGACATCATATTTATAATATTATGTATGCTGATGTCTTTTGAACAGGAACACTAGATTGAAAAACATAACTGTGGTTATTAAAACAGTGTATATCAAGTCATAGGAAATGTTTTTAAATGAAATCATTTGAAATCAACTGATGGGTTTAATTTTGTGTGTTCTTGTCCTCTGAGGAAAAATGTAATTTTAATACATTTTCTTTTTAATCAGTTCCCCTCCCTGCACTGAGCTATGATAGCATGGTGCACGGGCTTACTACAGTAGTCAGCATGGGGCACTCCCTCCACTTGGTTTTCACTGTTTAAATCATTTCAGTGTAACCTCACGTCAATCATCTCACAGTTGAAGTACTAGAATTCACTGTTGTTCTATCTTCCCCACTATGTAAAGCTTATACTCAAAAACTTGAAAGCAGATATCAGTCCTGATTCTAAAATGCAGGTGGTGATTTTGGTATGAGGCTTGGAAAAGATCTCACAGCAATTACAGAATCAGTTGGGCAATAAAGGTCATGTTTCTAGAGAGTGAGAGTTTTCAAATGACTACACAATGAGACCAAGGACCAGCAGAGAAAATAGAAAGCAAGCCTGTGGGTATAGAGAACCTGGATATTTAAAGGAATGGTCAATGATAGTTCTGTAGAGACTGAGATAGAGACTAAGTTGTTAACCCAGTAGATATAAATGGTGACAGAATCTACAGGCTGTTTGGACAGTGGGGTACAGAGTTAGATAGAGGGAGGCTGGCTGTGGGGTGGTGGCTCTTGAAGAAGAAGAAAAATAATAGATGTGCAGAGGGACAGGTTCAAGGTCTAAATGACATGGAGAAGGGAGGGAGAGGAACCCAGTTCATGGAATTAGCAAAGTGGATATAGAAGAATGAGACCCCAGAAGGAAGTGTTGAAGTGCGTCCTTCTTGGGAGGGGGTGTCTCTGATTCCAATGCAAGTCTACCTGTGTAGTTATTGGATAATGGATGATGTTTTGGCTGTGAAAACAGACATTGGAACCTCTCATCACTCATAAAATCCCTTAGATATGTGAAGAAACAGTCATTGTTTTTCACGAATGTTTCACATGGAAGCAGATTGGAGTACAATAAAGAGAGATAACTCTATCAACTCTTCCAGGTGACCACTCTCTAGAAAGAAAGCCACAGACAAGTTCTTAAGAACCAGGGGCTGCTGAGATGACTCAGTGGTTAAGAGCACTGGCTGCTCTTCCAGAGGACCTGAGTTTCCAGCAACCACATGGCAGTTCATGATCATCCTTAGAGGGATTTGATTCCCTCTTCTGGCATGCAGTTGTATATCCATACAGAATATTCATACATTTTCTTAAAAACAAATGTGATTTTTTTAAAAAAAAAATATTAGAACAGGATTTGAGGGCCATAACACAAATTCCTGAGCTTGGCTTTTTTTTTTCAAGACAGGATTTATCTGTGTAGCCCTGGCTTGTCCTGGAACTCACTCTTGAACTCAGAAATCTGCCTGCCTCTGCCTCCCAAGTACTGGGATCAAAGGTGTGCGCGCCACTACTGCCCGGGTCTGAGCTTGGCTTATAAATCAGAGAAACTCTTTAGATTCCAAGAGGAATGTGCAACAGAGCATTCACTCTGTGTCTAGAGACCAGGAAAGTACCACTCAGGGAACAGGCAGCTTTCCTTAAATGATTTCTTCCCTTTCAGAGTAATAACTTTTACAACTTTTATGAAGATTTTCACAACTTATATTAGAACATTTTAGTTTTAAAAAAAAGATAAAGAAAAAAAACTATAATATTTTTTCTCCCTTACATGTCAGAGTCCGTTTACCACTATTATAGCTCACAGTCAGTAGTCATTGTTCTCAGTCCCTCAAGTAACACTTACCATTTGTCTCACTTTGAGGAAGCTTCCTCACCTACCAGTGGTTGGGCTGTAATATGATTCTGACAGCTATTATAGGATAAATTATCATTCTGCATCTAAAAAGTAGTCATAGTTCTGCCAGATGTTCAATAGATGTTTAAAAATGTTTCTATGGCCCACCAATTGCCACATGACAAACTGTACTCATATTTCTTCTGGATTCTAGAGTCAGAATTTGTGCATGGAATCTGCTGGTGACATGTGGGGGTCACTTACATGGCTGAGGTCACCTGTAGCTCAGATGCTGGTGGGCTTGGAGGCAGCCTTACTCTGTCTTCCCCTATACATTTCCTGTGGGTTGGTCTGGACTTAGCCCACTTCAGTGAGCTACTGCTGACAGTGGGAAAGCTTGAAATCCATTGTAAACACCTCTGTTCATTCTATTGCATGTTCTTATATATCAGTGGGAGACATGAGCCCTGCAGCTAACTCAGGAACTATTACTGGCAAGAACCAGTCAGGGTCATAAGTACAATGACTGAGCACTGTAGGTTCTCATACCAACAATCCATCTCACAACGTATTCTTTCTCAGATCCTTGGGTAGTCTAGCCTTTAGAATGTTTATATCTGTACTAGTTATGCCTGTAGTTACACTCATGCTCATATGCAGACACACCTATGTACGTACACACATAAGAATATACAGTTGTGTGCCTATGATGACTTTAAACCTCAGAAACAAGTGTTTGTTGATAATGATTTCTCTCACCTCCACAACATACATGATAATTACCAGGAAGACTAAATTAAATAATATGAAATGTATTTAGCGCTGTCTGGAATAGAGGACTTATCTCTTCAGTTCAAGGCAGCCCTGGTTTCTATCTTCTCTCTTCCGAACCGTTTATCACAGGGCTCATAAAATTAAGGGCATATTTTTGATAATTTTATATCAGAACATTTTTCAAACTAGGCATGGTGGTCTATGTTTGTATTTCAAGTATTTCAGAAAACTGAGCAAGTGGATATCCATGAGTTCAAGGCAATGCTGAATTCCAGGTTAGCCCAGACTAAAGACTAAGACTATGTCTCAAAAATAAATGAAATAAAATAATATAAATTTTAGTTATGATATAAACCCATTCACAAATAAAACAATAAAGGGTTGATTTTATACTATGAAAGTTATTGTGTAAGATAGGCATAGGGTTTCCTGCCTTGTTCAAGAACTAGGCATCTTATGAACCGTACCTCTATCTTTGTGTCTACACTGTGATAGGGTGATTCTACTTGCCTATCCATTCCACCAGCCTGCTGTCTATCCAATTATACACTTCTTATCCATCTATCTCCCCATCTACCCATCCATTCAGTCTTCCACTCACCTACCCATTGAGCCATCCACCTATTGAAACACTCATTCTCCCACCTATCCACACATTACACCTGTCCATTCAATCTTCTATCCATCTGTTTATCTATCTGCTCAACCAACTTTTCCCAACCATCAATGTATGTATCCATCTATGATGTATGAATCCATCTATCTACGTATTCATTGATTTGATTAATTATATAACAACTAATTTTGGACTGTTAGATTTTTGTGATAGATGTTGCCCTATTGCTTGAAAGCTTGGTATCAGGCAAAGGAAATATGTTTGTTACATTGAGTATGACAAAAGTAATGGTATAAACAGGAAAGATCCTAGAGACAATCCTAAAAGACTATCCTGAAGGCAGCAGTGTGACAGCGGGGATCTGATACTGGTAGCACTTTGACTATCTCCACCTAAACCTTATGAAGTAAAGAGAGAGAATAACAGATTAACTTCTGTATATTCTTATGTGTGTACGTACATAGGTGTGTCTGCATATGAGCATGAGTGTAACTACAGGCATAACTAGTACAGATATAAACATTCTAAAGGGCTATGGACACTGTCATGTATTTATTTCCTGTGACATATAATTACTACTCAAACAAATAAATAAAGGCATTTTAATGATGATAAGTAAATGAGTAAACCTTTCATTAGTGTTAAGTATCTTTTAATCTGTACAAACAAATGAACATTTAAGATAAAGAAATGATTATTTATTCATTATTCATAGAGCATGAAAAAGCTCAAAATAACAAGTCTTTGAGTCACTGTAGGTGACCAACAAAAGTCTCACCAAAATGATGGTTCTCTTTGCATGCTCTTAAGGATATAGGATGTAAAAATTTAAATATTTTTATAAAAGTATTCAGTCCATAGCTACAGTAATAAGTAAAAATTTGATGTTTCAATTTTGCTAAAGTGATAGAGGATGCATTTTTATTTTGGTCTCTTCGAAGTAGGAATAAATAATTTATCATCATGCTTCTAATATACACTTCCTCTAGTTGACAGAAGAAAATTCAATTTACATGCAATGATTCAATTCATATTAACATCTGTGCCTGGTAGGACTTTAAAGCATAATTTTTGGAAAAATGGAATGAGCACACATGTGAGAAAATAATACATAGTAGATGCCGGCTTACAGTACTTTGATTAGACTTGGCTTCCTGAGAGAAAATAGTCATAAAAGCTTTTCTGCAATACTTACAAGTGTTTGGTGGTTTCAGCGGTGTACAACGTCAAAAATCTGTGGCCATTGTGCCTGGAGAAATTCTATGAAAGGAGAAAAGAATGGGAATGCAGGGAATTCTGGGGCACAATTGGTAGATTCAAAGCTGTGCCTTCATGGTACAAAGTAAGAAGCTTCAAAATAAGGGAGAGTAGACTAAATCCCAAAGAGCAGACGATTGTAAAAGAATCCCATGTAGCAAAGGAGGTGATGAGACAGCAAAAAGTGAGAAAGAAAGCAGGTAATCCAGCAAGAGGGAGCAAGGAACACAGGGTTCCAGCCCTGCACTTCCGGGGGTAAGGGGAAGTAGAACCTCATTCTAAAGGTGTTCCAGGAAGCCATGGTGCAAAGAATCCAGCAGTCCTCCCCACCAAGCAATGCACAGTTCCAACAGAACATCAAATCCACTTCGGATATTTGGTGAGACCAGGACTCCACCCGTGTGACTGACTAACATTCAAAAGGAAGCCAGTTTGTCACTCTATAAGCCTTGGAGAACTGCAGCTGAGCATCCTCTTAAAATGGAAATTTTCTTGAAGATTGACCTATTTATTCCATCTCTAGTTTTATGCTCATTGGCAGTATAATACATATTTCTGAATCTTCCTTGTTTGGGTGTTATTGCTGGTACTGTGACCTGTGTTATCCTCTCCAAATGGTGCTAGAGATTGAATCATTAAAAGAGGGTTTCTCACTGAAAAGATTATGACATAATACTGTAAGTTGCGTCCATAGCAACAGGTATACTAATAACAACACAGAAAGAAGACACATGACAAGGTCGGCAAGGTTCACTCCTGAGTCTTCCATTGTTGGATGCCACAGTACTGAAACGGCAAAAATGTCGAAGGCTCTGAAGGTCTGTTAATAAAGATGATCAATGATTCACAGACAATCTCAATATGCAGACCAGTGAAGCAAGGAAACCAGTTGAGGACATGGATAGAAATGTGAGGAAGTCAGCAAGGGAAAATGTTTTGTTGAGTTGAAGTAAAAGCAGAGACAAATGATGTGGCTGTGTTTGGCCTGCACCCATTTGCTTCTCAACCCGATCATGACCAACATTAACTTGGTTTGGTTAGCAGATAATGAAAGGCAAGAACAGAACAAAACAATTCCTGCTCCCACCCTACCATCCCCCTTCTCCCCGACTTCTCACCAAGGTTTGCTCAACGTCCTGGTTGGATCTTTGGCGCTATATTGGTATGAGTCAGGCTTAGATTCAAGCTATGCCCAGTTCCAAAACAAAAGCTCATCTTGATACTTAATGATACCCTGGGTATCATTTGAAGTAGAGCATTTGAAACGGAGATAGCAGAAAAATGCGAGTACCATCATGGAACAATGCATGGAAGAAGGTCCAGGGAGGAAGAGGTCTGGATGACTCATTTTCACCTTGCTTCCATCCAAGGAAAACTACTCTCCAGTAACTCATTCCTATCCCAAACACCTGCTGGCCAGCATGGTGAGCACAGTACACACTGCATGACCTCTGGAAAGCCATGAACCTGAATAATCAGTATTTTGCAGAGGCAAAGGCTGATTTCCTGTGTGTTCCTCACTCTCTCAAACCACCTGGTACAAGATGGACAGGGGAAGCTATAAGCGTGTATTTGAAAATGGGCTTTTGGTATACAATTAACAGAAAGACCTCAGATCTTGAAAAAAAACTGGAATTATTTAAAATCTATAGAGGAAAATCGAAGGCTGATATAAGCAGGGAGTTAGACTTAAGTGAATAAGCACCATTTAAATAACTGAATATGAAATTTCAATTGAGTTATTAGAGTTATAATTTGAATGGAAAGGTTGCTGATGAAGGCAGAAAGAATATTTACTTTGTGACAATTCTTATTTCAACTAAAAATGGGAGAAAATGTCAATATGGTAATGAAGAAAATTCAAAGCTGAAACAATCAACCTCATGTAATTATCTATTCAGAAAAATAGCATATAGCTGAAACCAAGATGATTATATCATTTAATAAAAACAAAACTATAATAAGTGTTAGATCTGTTTAAATACCAAAGAAAAATACCAAAAATTGTACCTCACAATCAATCATCTATAAATTGGACTTTAATTACATCTGCTCTCTCTGATAAAACCCATAGCTGACTGGTGACTATTTCTTTTTTCTTCACCTATTTTGTTGCTGAAAATGAGCTCCCTGTTGGAATATTCTCTATTTTTCACAGAAAGAAATATTGCAGCTTCCATCATACACCCCAGCAGAAGAAGAGCCTGGAGGAACATCATTCATTCATATAACAGATTGACTGACTTCAAGTTCATGATTCATCCCAGGCTCACTAGGGACAAAAGTCACAATGCAATCAGCTAGACCAAAATTTAAGAAAAGTCTGTGTCTAGAAAGAATAGGGGATTGGGATCCTATGTAATTAGGTAGGGAGGACATAGAACACTGACAATTGGCTGATCGGCACAAAAACCTGGGAAGGTATAGTACCTGTCCCCTAGCTAAAAATTACTAGGGACAAACTTATAGACAAACTAACCCAAAATGAGTAACATTATTATATGTAAAATTACAACAATAAATCAACAGGAAAACCAAAACCTAGCCTAGGAAAAGTATATAAGTGCTCAAAGCCAATAAACGGAAGGAAAATAGAAAAAAAAAGTAGATTTTTTCAACTTAACAAAAAGTTTCATGAGTGAGCCAGTGAGAGAAAGAATATACAAGCCTCAAAGTAGGAAAATGTGTCAATCATACTACCAACAAAGATGATATGCACGGTACCCTTATTTAAGCATTCCATCTCAAAACTGAGGGAAAAGAAAATATTAACAGAACTCATGTAAAAGGTGTTAAAATAAAGTTCGGTAAAAAGAAAAGCTAATCGTGCAGAATCTTCCAGAACTGGGATGTAGCAGAGAGATTTAGTAAGGGAAGCTCTATCCTGTTATCAACATGAGACAATCCAGCAGTGGGAGCTCCTTGCTGAACAAACCCAGCTGCACCCAAAGTGTTCTAGTTGTCTCGATCATCACAGCCATGTGGATGGATAATTCTAAAATCATGTATCATTGTCTTCAAGACAAGTGATCTCTAATATCCTCAGGAAAGAGCATCATGGCAATCCAGTGGGCTCTTTATTGTTTTGCTTTAAAAATATTTCTTTTGGGAAATAGGGATAGTATAGGGGGAAAAAAGGTGAGGACTTAATCCAAAAGACTGGAGTGGATGTAGAATCAGAGTTTCCAATATATACAGGAGTAACACTGAAAGACAGAGAGTGTTGATAATCAGTAACAAACAGTTAGATAATAGAAGACAAGTGGATGATAAGGATAGGTAGAAAGCATGATGGGTGGTAAATAAAGTATAGGTAGATGATAGATAGGTAGACAGACAGACAGACAGACAGACAGATCATAATGATAAATAGATTAGATAGATAATGATAGACATTAGATAGATCATAATGATAGATTAGATAAATGATAGATAATGATAGATAGATTGGTAGGTAGATGATAGATATATAGATAATGATATATTAGATTGATAAATAATAGAAAGATAGATAGATAGATAGATAGATAGATAGATAGATAGATAGATAGATAGATAGGGATGATTGAAGATAGGTAGTAGATTTTGAAGATTGATGGTAGATTGATTGATTGATGAGATAGACAGATAATGATAGATTTATTGATTAGATAGAAATATAATGATAGATGATAGATAGATAGATGATGATAGATAGATAGATAGATAGATAGATAGATAGATAGATAGATAGATAAATAGATAATAGAAAGTTTGATATAGATGATTGGTGATAGATTTTCCCAATATGAATCTGCTGGGAAAATCCCAGTTCCTTTATGTACTTTGTCTCAATGGGCAGATATTTGAAGGGAGGGACACAAATGTCTCTTTGGAATGTCTTCATGGCTATCAAGGTGGTTTGCTTGTTTTTGTTGGTGGTGGTGTGTGTGGGGGGTGTAGGAAATCATATCTTTATTCCTACAAAATACTGGGGAATTCTAATGAGAGAGTACACAGGGTCCTTATCCCTTCAAAAGATTCAGAAATTACATGAGCATACTTGTGCATAATTGTGTAGGCTCAACTATTCAAGTGACCCTGCATTCATGTGCATATGGAAAGAGGGATGGGGGAGAGAAGGAACAAATGCATGAAGCCAATTCCGGCACAAGTGTGTAAGATTCCCCTGAGTCATTATCATAATTGCTAGATGTTTGAGAAATTAGAGTAAAAAGTGGCAAATCCATTTTGAAATGAAGAGGAAATAATAAAAGTCCTGAGCCTGAGCACCTGAGTCTACATCTCAGCCATTCCCCACAGCATCTCTGAGCTTTCCATCACTTGCAAGTCTCTCCTGGACCAAGCGGCCTATAAAGTTCACCTTCCTGGGAGTACAGATCAATGCAGGAAGGAGAGGGTCCATTGGTTGTCTTGATGGATCTTTAATTGGCTTAAAATCAGACAAAAAGTCATGGTATGGGATATTCTATCAGACACATTAAGGAGGCTGCACCTAGTGAGAGAGCAAAGCTTTCTCTGAGAGCATCTTCCCAGCCTATTTCTAGCTTTCATGTGACATGAATTCAAATGAAAGCAATAATTTATCTACATTGTTTTTAAAAAAAAGCTGCCATTTTTCCAAGTTTCTTCTACCCCAAGCTCTCCAGGAGTTTCCCTATTTTGCTTTGTCCTTTTATTTCTCTCTGCAGCTCTGAGCAGGACCTAATGGGGTCCTGACATTGAATATTTTTCTTTTCAGGGAACCCTCATCTCCTGCCGTCTTCCTTTGCTTTCTGAATCTCCTTCTATTTATGATACAAAGTAAAATAAAGCCCATTAAACCGTTTATTTACATGAAATCAGGGCACTTGTTCAGACACGGCATGTGGTCTGAAGAGGCAGACACGCATACATTTTTTCCTGATTGCACTGGGACGTTTCCTTTCTGAGTCCTGGAAAGCCGCAGCGAGCTAAGATGCTCAGCGTTCGAAATGAGATCTTCTGAACCCGTGTCTGGTGTGAACACTGAGGTGCAGGCATCACTAGGCTTTCGGAGATTCTGAATTTCAGAGATCCTGAGATAACAGTTATCTCAGAGGTCCGGCATCCCAAGCAGCCTCTATTGACTCTTGTTTGACAAGTGGAGGCTAAGTCTGGATGCTCCTTTGGTTTGGACACTATCCCAGTATCCATCTCCCAGAGTCTAGGCTGTGATTTGTGAGTTAGCAACACAAAGTTTATGTGAGGTTCCTATAGAAATAAAAGCAATGTCTTCCTCATCGCCTTGGGAAAACCAAAGGAACCAAAAGGGGAGAGGTTGATGCTAAGATGATGTGACTCTGTCAGAGGACCTCAAGGAGGAAGGAGGAGCCTGAGAAAGCTCAGAAGAGAGATCACAGCTGGACCTGCCTTTGTTCAGGACACTCAGGGACTGACCCAGGTGACAAAGGCCACAGATCTCCCTGCTCTAAACTTGCGAGAGAAACCATTCTCAATAAATACTTGCATTTGAAGTTAGAAATAAAATAAATTCAAGCAAAAATAGCCAATTTGTATAACACATAAAATGATATGTCTCATGATTAAAATAGTCATCAATCTGCATGTTTGTAAACAAACCTGGAGATGGGTGAAGTTTTTTTTTTTTCTTAAATCCCCAATGTCTGTTTTAAATAGTATCCATCAGCCCTGCCATCTAAAGACTAAATCACACTAAGGAAGGGGGAAACAAGAAAGCATGAATCATCCTGTACACTTAAAACTGACAACTTCATGATGATATATGAAAATCAGCTGAATCTAATTATGAAAGCAACTTCAATACTTAATTGTCTTCTTTCAGACTTACTTAACAGCTGGATTGAGTCTACAGCTTTTCTGATACCCATTTAGCTCACTCCTACCATGCGTCCCACGGTGTAAAAAGTACTCGGGGAACAAAGGCATCATATGAAAAACACTACCATAACCCAAAGGACTCACAAAGATGAGGGAGAATTCACAGGAACAATTATGACGTAATTTGACAGCAACAGGAGTCCGGTAGAGTTAGTTGGACCCAATGAAAGGCGCTGTTTCTTGCATCAGTAGGAATTCATCATGTGCGTCCTGAACTACAGTCCCACTGGCACGCTAGAACACACTGTGGGCATTAAAGACTTTGCCTGTTGTGAAGCTGCTGCTTACCCATCATACCTTGGTTTACCCATCATCCTTTTGGTCTCACCGTAGTACTTACCTGCCCTCTCTGATTCTGCCAAGTGTACTGGGTTCAACTTGAACGTTCCCCGTCAGTCTCCTCTTTCTATGCTCTCAATGTTGCTGCTATCAAAGACCAGTTTCTTCATAACTTCCCTTCCTGCTTCCTGTATCTATGCCTGCCTTCTGTGAGACAGCTGAGGGGACCCAGACCTCTGGCAGGGGCTTCCGTGCTGGGCAAACCAAGCCAGCCTCCTGCACAGAGATCAGCATTGTCCTTCCATTGTTCTGCTTTTTGCCTCCCTTAGATGACACCCAGAAGCACACTATACCTCCTTCTTTCACAGAGTAAAGATGCCTGGCAAGTTAAGTCTTCCGTAGCAGTTTTAGTCAGTTTATCCCTTCAGTCCCCGGGAAACGCGTGCCTTTAGTGGCTGCACTTGGGCTCGTGTTGACATGTGATGTTGGTATGCTGGTACATTTTAACATTGTCATGAATTACAGGAGCCTCCGGCTCTGAAGAGATCAGTCCCCACAGCCTTGTTCTAATGGAGCCATGCTGTAGCGTATCACAAGACAGAAGGCAGACGCTAACTAGCTCTGTGCTCTCTCCCTTCCTCTCATTCTACTTTCTCTCTCCCTTCTAACTTCTCCCTCCCAACCTCCCTCTCCCTTTTCTTTCTCCTCTATTACTGTCTCAATATTCTTAGCTAGTTTTTCTATTTCCTGAGAGTTTTAAAAATGTTTACAAAAATATCATCCATATGAATAGTGTATATATAAAAGTTCTCTAGTTGCTTTGCATAGTTACCAAAATCCTCTTGGCTTTATTAATCACAAGGAAAGGATCATTACTTGGAAGAAACAGACTCACAAAAGAGATTAAAAATTAGAAAAGTAAAAATCTCAGCATTATTCACCTGTCTCTTCAAGAACATCCATTCCTTTGAAAATTAAGTTTCACAGTCATGATTCCTATTTCACCATTCCTAACTGTAGATATAACCCCCACCACACCCCCTAAAAAAATCCCAGAAAGAGTATTGGAACCAATGTTCCCTCATTTCATGTCAGTCCTTCTGGGATGCCCTTTGCTGCCTACCAGTGTCAATCCAAGCAGGTTAAGAGTTTCAAATTGAGATGCTAACCCAAGTTGCTAGAAATAGAGCTTTTTAACAGGAGCTAGGAAGTTAATTCTGTGTAGAACTAAAGAAAAAGTCCTTAGGATTTATAGATTGCTTTTTCAAATTAAATGGCAAAGAAGTTCTTTCCCGGTGTCTAAGAAGAATCCAAAGTACTTCTAAAATTTACCCTCGACAACATGGTAAAGTCTTTGTGGTGGTGCGAATGAAAATGGTACCCATAGGCCCATAGTGAGTGTGTCTTTGTTGGATGGGATGTTGTCATGGGGTCAGGGTGGGGAGGAGCAGGCTTTGAGGTTTCAAATGCTCAATCCTGTCCTAGTGACTCTTCCTGCTTCCTGCAGATCCAGATATTGAACTCTTAGCTACCTCTCCAGCACCATGTCTGCCTGCATGCTTCCCTTCATGATAACAGACTAAACCTCTGAATAAATAAATGTTTTCTTTTATAAAGTTGCTGTGTTCAGGGAGTCTCTTCATAGCTATAAATCCCTAACTAAAATAGTTACCTTATTTTTTTTTTAAATTCATCCCTGGCCATTTTCTAAAGATCAACATGCTTTAGTTAAGAACTGTATATGCAGACACTCAGCCATGATATCCCTGGTATCTGGGTCACCTGTCTGAGGAGGTTTCCACTCTTTGCCCAACATCAACCAGTTTCTGCAAGAGAGGTCTGGTGGTTCGTAACCCTTTAAACTCGATCTGTCTAACCAGAGTTCTGGGTCTGTGACAGCCCTTCTTTCCTCCCAGATCAGTTCTGATGACTCTAGCAGAATGCCTCAGACTGGGTACTTCAACATCAGAACTCCATCCTTATGTTCTGTAAGCCGCAGCAGGCACCTGAGCAGTAACTGAGAGCTTGCATCCTGATCTACAGGTAAGAGGCAAACAGAGCTAAGCGGAAAATGTATGGGTTTTTAAAACCTCAAAACTCATCCCCACTGACACACCTCTTCCAACAAGGCCATGCCTCCTAATTCTTTCTAGATAGTTCTATCAACTTGGGACTAAGCATTTAAGTATATGACCCTATGTAGGCTATTCTCATTCAAACCACCATAGTTACACAGATCACATACATGGCTGGAAATTATGGTTTTCCTTCCATTTTTTTTCTTTGTTTTGTGACAGGGTCTCATTCTACAACCCAGACTCTTCTGGCACTTACTATGCAGACTAGGCTAGCCACAAACTCATGGCAATCTCCGTGCCTTAGTCTCCTGAGTGCTGGGATTGTAAGTGGAAGGCACTCTGCCTGGCTACAGATCCCTTACTAAGGACACCAATCCCAAGCATAAAGGAATGAATAGCCTTTCTAACACAATCACCTTGTGAAGTGAGATTTCCACAGACAAGATGTGGAGACAAACACCACATGTATGCACATCCTTCCCTAAGAGACCTGTCAGGATGACTCAGCATTGGGCTTTGAGATTTGTGTCACTGCAGTTTACATCAATGGGAATTGTTATAATGTAACCATGGTAACCTGAGAATGCTGCTGAGTCAGCATTATGACTGATCAGTAGTCAGTGGGAAGGCAGTGTGGGGAGAGTGACAAGACATCAACCAATGGGGTCCCACTGGTGAGCAGATGAAGGAAAATACAACAGCAGCACACACCTGCAAGGAGAAGAATCAGGCTTCACTAAGCACAACTTTGGTTGTGTTTCATAGGTGTGGAGCCACCAGGAACCCCACTTCTGGTACAATGGAACCATCTTCGTATCCTCAAATGTGTGATTATATATGCTTCATGCAACACTGCAGACACCAGATCTTCCTTCTGCCACAATGAAACACTATCTAGGATGAATTCTTAACCTTGGGGTTGCGACCCCTTTGGAGACTAATGACTCTTTCATAGGAGTCTGACCTGAAAATGGTCAGAAAACATATATGTTTACATTACAATTCATAACAGTGGCACAACTGCAGTTACAAAGTAAGAACAAAAAATAATTTTATGGTTGGGAGTCACCACAACAGGAGGGACTATAATAAAAAGGCACAGCATTGGGAAGGTTGAGAACCACTGTTCTAGAACATTCCTGTCATTTCAAAGCAAAGTGACTCATAAACTCAACTGAACTGGTCCTTTTCACTTCTGGGCCTTTGTTGCTAGACAAAAGCATAGATGATACATTTGGGGGTTTTGTTGATGTTATTGTTATTTCTTCCCTTTTATTTCTGAAGAGCTCTTAATATTTTCTCAGTAGAGGAAAAGCCAGGGGGGATTTAGAGCTGTACCATATTTAGGTAGGAGGTTGAGGGAAGAACATGCTTTGATTGCCAGGGTTTAGGCAATCAGTACTCTGAGTCTGGACAAATTAAATTTAAGATGCCTGTTAGAGAAATGGAGCCAACCCCAGTAAGCATCCCTAATACACACAGGCAGGCTAAAAAAGAACAGAATCTTCTCAGGTCTTGATATTTCCTTGAAACAAGCACAAAGAAAATGTGTTGGGGGGTGGGTCCTGTGAGGAACAGAGTATAGAATGAGGGTGCAGAGCTCCTGTATTGCAAGTATGAGAGAAGGGGGAATTCTTCCTTCCTGGGAAGAGCCATCACCATTACTGGGGATGGAAGAACCAACCCACAGAAGAATGGAAACTGAAACCAAGTGACAGGCTCTAAGAGGCAGAGGAGGGGTGAGGAGGGAGATGGCTATAACTGGATGTCAGCTGACTGAGGAAATGATGTTCCAAGGAACAATTGTCAGTCACATATGGAAACCCAAGTCTGCCTTCAATCCTCTGAAGATCCAGTCAGAGCAGCCTGGACTGGCCAACACAGCCAGCTTTCCATTCCATTACCTTGCCTCACAACTCAGGGATGCTCAAAAGAAACACTCCCCAACTAGCACTCCAGCACCCTGCCTGATAGGCTGAGGTCAAAGCATGCTCTCATGTCCTCGTTTCTCTGGGAAAAATCCTTATTTCTTCTATCTGCCTGTGAGTCTGTCAAATGAGACTAAAGAAAGTCTGGACAGTCTGCTTTGGGTCATGGTTTTTTTTAGTTTTATTGCTGTTTTTGGTTTTGGTGTTTTGAGATAGCATTTCTCTGTGTGACCCTGGCCATCCTGGAACTCTCTGTATAGACCAGGCAGGCCTCAAACCCAGACATCCACCTGCCTCTGCCTCCCGAGGGCTGGGACCAAGAGCATCATTACCACTGTCTGGTGCCTAGCCACTATGATAGAGTAGCTTGTTGGTTATAACTGGGTGGACAATGCTATCTTCTAAACTTCCTGAGGGTTCCACAGGACAAGGCCAACAGACACCTATGACTCTTCTGTGGATCATTCTCTGGAACTTGGATCAGAGCCAACTTACAACCACTCCCTTGCCACTGTGCCCTTAATTATGTCATCGGTTGGTTGTGGCTTTGGTTCTTGGTCACTGCTGCCTGTTTTCCTAGCATATGAATGGTATCAGGAAGGAGCTAAAGGAAGAAGAGAGAAGAGGCCAGCAGGCACACTGCATGCCTAGAGTATCATATCAAGGAGACTGAAGGAGACTGAAGATCTGGCGGAGTCCTGGGGAGAAGATTCCAAGAGGCTCAGCATGTGGGGGCTGTCACTATTGGGGTGAGTGACAATAACCTGATTGTAGTACTAGTTCAGAACCACTAGCATGGTTCTCAGGAGCTACCAGTTGTAACAGATTCCTCACCCCAGAAACTGGTACATGCAAACACATGACAGACTCCAAGGGACTGTGGATAGATATCAGAGTCCTTGGCCGAACTGAGGAACTTACCAGATGCCCTCAAGATACTAGGTTTCACCTTTCCACTGGTGTTAATTCCTTGCACTCTTCCCTCCAAGCCTCCCCAATCCCATCCTCCAGGTCTATAATAAATCAAGAACCAGGGGGGGGGCACATGCCTGAACTCCATGTCAGCAGACCCCTCAGCTCACAGTGACACACTGTGTGGAAAACTAGAAACTCACTTTTTTGCTCCTTGATTGAAGTCTCTGTCCAAACGGACTTTCTCCATCCATCAGCTGGATACAGTGATTCTAGAAAGCTCTCTAGAGCAGTAGTTCTCAAACTATGGGTTGCGACACCTTTGGCAGTCTAATGACCCTTTCACAGGGGTCACATAGCAGAAATCCCGCATAGCAGGCATTTACATTACAATTCATAACAGTAGCGAAATTACAGTAAAGAAGTAGCAATGAAAATAATTTTTTGGGTGGGAGTCAGTTAGGAAGGTTGAGAACCACTGGTCTAGAGGCATTTTGTATCAAGTGATCATTAGAAAGGATCTAATACATGTAGGGTTTGTGAAGTAGATGAAACACTGAAATTATTTCATTAGGAGTAAATCCTGTGCAGCTAGCTGGATGTTGTACACAGTTACTATGGCTGAACCGGGGCACAGGACAGAGAGATAGCCATGTGACTGGAGTGTGTAGTTGGCTAGGAAGGATGACAGCAAACCACAGGGGCACTGACACAGAGACGGAAGAAATCCTGAGGATGGTGTGCACACAGGAAATAGGGTCTTCTTGGGACTTGCCTATCAGTCAGAAGTGACCCTAGGAAGAGCGCAGCTTATTTGGCTTTTTATACTGTCTTCAGGAGGTTACAACTGCCTCTGTCTCAGAGAGGCATTCAGAAGAGTCTAATAGCAGAGCTGAGGAAATCAACAGGGTTCAGCACAGTGACCGGAGCAGATGTGTGTTGAACCTGCAGCTACAGCAGTAGTGATGCTTAATCCCATTGGGTCCACGCAGAGTTTACAGAGTTAGTAACAGAGACAGGCCTCCATTCCTGCTGTACAGGGTATCACCTCGGGGTCTCACAGCTTAATATTTTTTGAAGGTGTTAACCTGATAAATTTGTGCTGTCAGCACCCATGTCAGGACCTGGCACTCTCTAGTCCAATGAATTGGGGTTTGTATGCTTCAACTTTGTACCCATGACTGTACTGTAGTAATCTTTGGGATTTCCCCCTCATTGGTTTTTACTGTCCACCTCAGTACCTGTACATAGGTGCAGCAGGGACCAGGATTGCATGAAACTACTTCCCACTGAGAACACACACTTCTTAGGGCCAACAGATTCGCTGCAGTTGTGAGACAGCCTTGCCTTGAAACTGCTAAGAGGAAAAAGTAAGCCTCCTGCTGGAAACTTCATTGGATGTAGGCAGGAAAAAAAAGTCAAGCAGGAGCCCTCACCCGACAGCCTTGCTCTGGTCATCAGCTTTGGGGTTGCTGCAGGCCTGGCATATGGGAGCTATTTAGTGTGCATTAGAAGGAAGAAATGCCTCCATGGGGCCTTCTAGAAGACTACAGAGGCTAGATCTCGAGTAGGTAAAAAGTCACTTTGTTTCTGATGATGAAGTTAGCGCTGTCTGGAATTCTACCTGTAGAAGAATGGAGAGGATGCCACAGGAGAGGCTCTATGTTGTTGGCTTTCTAGCGACTTAACCTTTCCCAGTTGCCTTTTTGTTTCCATTATTCCTGAGTGTCACTGGGCAGAAGCCACTTTGCAGTGACCTTCCCCATGAAATAGGCTAACCTATCCGGCTCTGTTCCTTCCTCTCTTTAGAATCCTGAGGCCATTCATCGAAGACAGATGTGTTTCTTACAAGGCCCATGAAGTCAGCAAGTCCAATGGATGCGTTGTCAGGGGTGATTTGTGATCCACCATCACCTGGTAGGACATGAGGGGAGATTGGAGAGGGAGGAGTGAAAGAGAGAGGGAGAGCCAAAAGGAGGGAGAAGGGAGAGAGAGAAGGGGGAGAAGAAAGAGGGAGAGAGGAGACAGGAAGGGAGGGAGACTGGGGAGAGTTTTCCCATGAAAGCCCCCTCCAGGAGGCATAGTCTTGGGGCAGTCTCTTGGAGCAGTATTCTTAGCCCCAATCACTTCTCGAAGGTGCCACCTATTAACAGTGTGGTAGCCGAGAATGAAAGTCTTTAAAGTCCGGGAACATCACGGCAGCCTCGGAGGCAGCTTCCAGTGCTGCTATGACTGACACAGCTGTGCGGTCCAAGTGCTTGACTAAGCAATGACACATTTCCAAGCCACGCCTGACACCCACAACCTTCTGAGCGGAACTAGGCAAGGTGGGAGTTATGAGCACTCTGGGAGAAAAATCTTCACAGTAGGGAAACCCACTAGAAAACTGCCTTTCACCTCAATACAGCACAAAAATAGATGTACCGAAAGAAATTCCTGGTTACTATAGCAACAAGATATTTTTCCCACTATTTATAGACCGTGCATATTAGAGATGAGTACACATGCTATATTTCTATTTTTATATATTTAAATTAAAACATTTGACAAACAAAACTTCCTTCTTCCTTACTTCCATCAGGCATGAGAAAATGAAGTGACTTTTAAAAAGTCAGGATTAAAAGAGCCTCTAAATCATCACCAAGGAAATCTAAGGATGGAAGTATATTTCAGATACTTGATTTACACTGCAAATCTTAACCTGAACCATTGCTGGCCATTGTACAAACACTAGGGGGAATGTAAATTTTCTACCCTGGATTTCCCCCATACCACTGGCTCCTCCCATATCAAATTGCAGTCCCTAAGGGACACGAGCTCCCATATCCACAGGCTTGAGAAGAACAAGCTTCTGAGAACGGACCACAATTTGGCAGCAAGCTGAAGTTCCAGAAAATTCAGTGGTGAGATTCCAAGGGGAAGGTAAACTAGAAGCCACCAGGTCTGAGTTTCAGCCCAGGCTTTGATTCTGAGAGCCAAGTTCACATGGGTCCATTTCCTCAGATGCAAAGTTAGATTAATGACTATCTAGAACTTACACTGCTGTCAAGTTGATTAGATGAGAATCTATGCAAATGACTGCATCCGGTGTATTGCAATGTAGTGCTACAAGAAATAGTGATAACGATCATATTATTCAAGTGTTAAAAAATCGCTGGGCCTCCAGAAAAAAATAGTACTTTAATACTAATCATCAATTTCCAAGGGAACACAACACATACCTCTACATTACCAAAAGTTGGAGAAGCAACATGGGTAAAAACTTTAAGATGAGGAAATACTGAAGAGAGTTAAACTCCCCTGGAACTTAGAACATGCAAATCCGAGTTGGTACACCAGGGGCTATAGCAGGATTATAATAGACCATGGTGAACAAAACCCTGAGTAGTTTTAATAGGACCCACATGGGTGCTGGGCAAGACAAGCGAAGAGAAAGGAACATGTCAGCCTAAAGCCAGGCATCTGTGTCTCTCACCATGAGCCACATTCAGTTGCCTTTTCTTCTCTCAAACACGAAAGTGAACACTATATTTGTCTTCCTACAGGGACTCAAACAGGGAAACAATGCATATGAACCCAAGACAGATAATGATGCCTGAATCAAGAGGGAAGACCCATGTGAAGACATTGTATTGGGTGCTGACCAGCAGCGGAAGGAAGTGGCATTTGGACTGACTATTAAGAGTCAGTGGAACTTCTAGCTTCAGGAAGGAAGTGAAGCAAGCTGCCCTCACCAGGCTCACTGTCCTTAGCTAGGGATGTAGCCGTCACAGTTGTTAGGAACCAATAGTCCTGCAAGCTATTCATGGCAATGCTCCTGTCTCAAGATGCCCGAGGGCTGGACTTACAAGTCTGTAAACTGGCTTCAAACCGATTCTTTACTTACTTGTCGTTTCAAATTCATTAAAACACAAACAAGAGTTCGAGGGGGAGGGGTGTGGATAGTGAAGCTATTTTGATAAACGCATGCCCAGGTGACTGATCACATTTCTCTCTCAGGAATTTCCTGGGGGTGAGAACAGGATTTCATACTGTCACAATACAGAAGCCGGATGAGGACTCTCAAAGTCACATCAACTTGAGAATAAGGCGTGCATTCCCATTTTCAATTTTGCCATTCTGCCAAATGACCGTAACATATCCAAGATGGGATCTTCTTTAATCGGCTTAATTAACTAAGCATACTTTGAGCCCAAAGTGTCAGAATTAGCTTCAGTTCTCCATCTGGGCACATCTGGAAAGAGGGGACCTCAGTTAAAGAACCGACTGCTCAGATTGGGCTGGGAGGCATTTCCTTAACTCTTGGAGACTGGTTCAGCCCACTGTGGGTGAGGCCGCTCCTAGAGGGGGCGGTTCTGGATTTTATAAAAAGAGCAGGATGAGTGGGGAATGGGGAGAAGCCCAGAGAGCAGTGGTCCTCGGTGATTTCTGCCTCAGATCGGGCTTCCGGGTTCTTCCCCTGACTTCCTGTCTGGGCTTCCCTTCACGATAAAACTATAAAATGCTGTAAGATGAAATAAAGCTTCTCTTCCATGTGCTGTTTTTGGTCAGTGCTTTATCACAGAAACAAAGAAGCTAGCCAGAACGGGGAGTCATTACTCATTTGAGTTCCTTTGTCCTCATCAAGCTCCTGCCAAGTACGATTTCTGCATCTTTATAACGTGTGCAAGGAGTTCCTCGGTGTGTTCCCTGCACCGACGCTCAGTCTTGGAAGAGCTGTGTGAACTTCTGTGAGTCCCTGTGCTCCTGTGTGTCATAATCTAAACACAGAGAGAAGGGGTTTAGACTGAGTTCACAATAGCTTTTATGCCTTAAGAATGCCGGCTCTTTGACAACCTTTGTAAAGCATGCGCCACTATCGGCTGTTTGCCATTGCTTTCAGATGTTGTAAGGGCAGCCTCGAACAATCAGTCACCCGCAATCAGAGAAACTGTGTCAGTTCTCAGCATTATCTCAATGAATATTCTCCGGAAACCAATCTCAAAAGAATGTGAATTTTACCAGATAGGACAAGCATTATTGAAAAGTCTCTACGTAGCGAAGGAAAAAAAAAAGAAGGGATTTAGATAAAGTATAAATGTCATCCTGAATATTTTCATTGTATTTAGAAACATCACATTCAAGATTATAGGAAAAGAGTGTTGGGGAGGGTGTCTGCCTTGCAGAATGTCTCCAAAAGTCATAAGCGTTCAGAAACAAGAACATGTCACAAATTATAGTTGGTTATAACCACTATAAAAGCTGTCTGTGGATTGCTATTCATTGATAAGCCTGATAGAGTGCAACCCCAATGAATTATTTCCACAAATATGAATAGAAGAGCTACACTCAGTAAATAATATTTATATCAGATAGATTATAAAGTATATATTACAAAATGTGATATGTTAATGAGAACCATATGCAGTATTGTGATTCCATAATATACGCTATTCAAATTAATTATTTTTTTTAATTTGAAATAAAAGTAAATCCAGGTACAGTAGCCAATGCTTATAAAACTGGAACTTGGAAATCTGAGGTAAAAAGTTCTAGATTTCAATGCCAGACTGAAAAATATACCAAGACCCTGATTCAAAACCATAGAACAAAATGAAAAGTACAGAGACTTTTGTGAATAAAAAGACTAAAACAGAATAAAAAGCTTTATGGTCCTGGGGGTAACATGGTCTGGGAGACAACCGGTATTCAATGCTCCTCTCTTGGTCATCCACCAAAAAGGAGACTGTTAGTCCCAAAGGTGGGAGCAGAAAGACCATCTACCCAAATCATCATGGCCAAATTAATTAAAGCACGCATTTAATTAAAGCAAGCTTCTACATTCGTGTCTGTGGGGTTCTAAGGCAGGGTTCTAGGGGTCAGCATTGGATATGAGGATATGAGGCCAAGCTTTTATAACTCAGGGGTAGGGAGTTTCCAAATAGGAGATTTGCCCGCAAAACAGGCAGGGTTACAGGGGCAGAATATAGCTTAACAAGTTAGTCCCTCCTGAAACAAAGACACAATTGCAAGGTGGGCGTACCAGGGTAGTCTAATGAGAGAGCCATAACAACCCGTTAGATACACAGGAAGGCTTATAAGATGGTTACAAACAACTTTTTGAAACAAAGACACGATAGCAATCCCTGGACAAGCAGACCAGAAACATTTGTTGTTAAGGTTACAGACAGGGCCTAGCCCAATCTTTGAAAAACAGAGGTTTAATCATAACCAGGAAGGAACCTAGTTTGTCTATAGTCTAAAATGGCTTTTAAGCCCAAAACGGAGGCAGGCTGGTTCTTTGGGGACCCAGAGGGGCTTTATAATTTACAAAAGGCCATGTGCCCACACCCTAGTGTAAGCATCAGAGATGTCCGAGAAGAAGCCACCTGAGTGTTGCTGACCGCACAGTGCACTGAGGGGAAGATTCACCTATCAGATCTAGCCCTCTTGTCCCAAAATGGGTCCAGCACTCTGCTGGGTGAAGCCTGCATTCCTAGGTACAAAGTAACTATGACAAAAGGGGAGTAGTTTTGGCCTTCTGACACCGTTTTGGGAGAGTTCTAAACAGATTAGCAGACTGTTATCCCACAAAAGGGGAGAATTCACACATCTCACTATTATCTACAAGTGTCTGCTTTTCAGCCATGATTTTTTTCTTACATATAAAATATTATTCTGTCTTTTCTCCTCTTTAATTTGTGAAGATGTGAAGATAGAATACAAAGTAATGAACTTCATTATGGCTTGTTCCTGTGTATGTATGTATGTATATGTATATGTGCAATGAGTGTGGTATGTGTCCATGTGTATATGTGCATATGTGTATATGTATATGTGTATGTGTGTGTATATGTGTATGTATGTGTGTGTATATGTGTGCATATGTCTGTGAGTAGATGTGTATATACATGCAGGTGTATGTGTGTATGTGTGTGTCTGTGTGTCTCTGTGTGTGTGTGTATGTGTGAGTGGGTGTGTATATATGTGCATGTGTATGTGAGTATGTGTGTGGTATATGTGTGTGTCCGTGTGTATGTGTGTGAGTCTGTGTATGTGAGTGGGTGTGTGTGTATATGAGTATGTGTATGTGTGTATGTGTGTATGTGTGTAGTGTGTGTGGGTCCATGTGTATATATATATGTGTATATGAGTGTGTATGTATGTGCATGTGTGAGTATGTATGTGTGCATATGTGTGTATGTGTGTGAGTGTGTTTGTATGAGTGTGTATGTGTACATGTGTATATGTATGTAAGTATATGTGTATGTGTATAAGTGAGTATGTGTATATGTGAGTGTGTATATGTGTGTCTATGTGTGGATGTGTGTGAGTGTGTATGTGAGTGTATGTGTATATGTGTGAGTGTGTATGTGTGAGTGTGTGTGTGAATGTGTATGTGTGTGAGTATATGTGTATGTCAGTGTGTGTGTACGTGTGTGTGTTTACTCATCCTTTTCCCACTGCTGTTCCCATCCCTTCTTTCTAATGGTCCCTATATTGGTTGAGTGAAACTCTATCCCACTGGCTCAGGCATTTGAGAGCTTGGTCCCCAGCTGGTGGTTTAGGAGGCACAGCTGTAGGAAGTATGTCACTAGGGTGGGCTCTGAGAACTTTAAGATCTCTAGTGACTCATACCACTTAGTGTTTATAGTAAAGGATCTGAGTTCTTACCTTCCTGCTCTCACGATCACGCCTCCCAGCTGTAAAGGGATCCTATTCCTCTGGAACTGTAAGCTCGAATAAATCCTTTCTTCTTTAAGTTGCTTTGCTCCTGGTGTTTTATTACAGCAATAGAAGCTCAGTGAATGCAGTCTACTTCTTTGTTCCAAATAGACCCACCCACTGTTCCATCTTTCACATGTGCACATTACCCTCTTCCTGATGATTCTTCACCCACAATCTCCTCTTCTCCATTCAGGAACCCCCTAGTGACCCCCAAGGTACACATATATAAAAATTTACATCTACATTCTAAACATGAGAAGAAATGTTGTTTGCCTTTCTGAGCCTGGCTTATTAGTATTATTACAGCAAAATACAAAGGATCATTAAATCATGAAATCCAAAGATTATTAGGGAAGACTCTGAAAAGTCATATTGGGAGTCATTGGAAAATATAAGACAAAATGGATAAATCCCTGGATATATATGAGTTACCTAAGTCAAATCAATGAGACATTAATCTATACTAAGCAATGAGATCAAAGCACTAATATAAAAAATATCTCCCCAAAGGAAATAAATCTCATGCTCTAACTGAAATACTTCTCAAGCTGGTCCACAAACTAGAAAGGGAAGGAGCATTACCAAACTCAATCTAGGGACCCAGAATTTCTTCCATGCTGAAAGAACATAAACACATGCACACACACACACACACACACACACACACACACACACACACACAGATGGAAGAAGGAAGGGAAAGAGGAAGAGAAGGAAGAAGGGAATGAGGGGGAAGGAAGGGAGGGAATGGAGGAAGGGAGAAAGAGAGAGAAAGAGAGAAAGGGGGAAGGGAGGGAGGAAAGACTAGAAGAAGGGAGGGAAGGAGGGAGGGAGAGAGAGAAAGGGGGAACAGAGGAGTGGAGGGCGGGAAACAGAGGGATCAGTTTTCTGATGGATAAGGGCACAAATTTTCTCAATAAATACTTACAAACCTAATTCAAGAGCACATGTAAAAGATGATATACCATCACCAAGTTGAATTCATCACATGGAGGTAAGAGTGGCACACCAAATATAAATTGATACATAAAACACAAGCCATAAATAGGCTTATGGTGAAAAGAAATCCCAAAATTATCTTAATGGAAGTAGAATGGAGCTTTGCAAAAGCTCAACACTCCTTGATAAAAGCTCCAAAGAAGCTAGGAATATAAGAAACATATTGTTATATATAAAAACTGTATATGACAATCATATAACCAACATTATACTAAATATGGAGAAACTAAGTTTTCCACCCAAATCATGAGTGAGGTGAAGGTACCCTTTCTCTCTGGTCTTACTCAATAGAGTGTTCAACAGTCTTAGAGACAGGAGAAAGAAATACAAAGGATTTAAAAAAATCAGAGAGAAGTCAAATCATTCCTACTTTGAGATGATACAACCCTATACTTAGAAGACTTTTAAAACTCTACCAGAAAGTTTTAAAATCTAATAAACACTTTCAAAAAACTAGGAGGCTACAAAACCAACATGAAGACACCAATAACTTTTCCATATCAATAACAAACTTGCTAAAAATAGATCAGTAAAAAAAAATTCATATGTACAATAGCTGCAAATAAATAAATAAATGACTTAGAATAAATATCACCAAGGAGACAAAATACATCTATAGTGAAACTTTAAGACACTGAAGACAGCAACAGAATATGAGGGAAACACTTTCTGTGCTCAAGGACTGGTGAAGATAGCTGCATCACCAAAAGCAATCTACAAATTCAGTGCAGTGCTCATCAAAGACCCATTTGCATTCTAAAAGAACTAGTAAAACAACTCAAAAATTCATATCAAAAGACCCTGAATAACCAAAACAATCCTGAATAAAACAATCAATGCTATAGGTATCACAATTCACAATCTCAAATTGTACTTTAGAGCCATAGTGACAAACACTGCATGGTGCTGGTGTAAAAAAAAATACAGGTCGATAAAAAAGAGGACACATGTCTATCCACAGCAACAAGCATTTGTATTGAACAAAATTGCCAAAAACATACATCAAAGAGAAGATGTCTTTTTCAATAAATGGTGCTAGAAAAACTAGAGAGTCTCACAAAGAAGAATAGAACCAGACCTCCTCGGTCTCTCATCTTGCACAAAGTCTATTCCCATGGAATAGATCCATAGATCAAACACCTTAATGTGACACCTGAAATTCTGAAACAACTAGAAGAAAATACGGGGGAGTTCTTCAAGATATTGGCATGTTTCTGAGGACCCCAAGAGCACAGGAAGCTACCTCAAGAACTGACAAGTGGCTTTGCCTGAGATTAACAAGCCTGTGAACAGCAGTAGAAATAATCACCAGTCGAAGAAACCTTTGCCAGCTGTGTTACATTATATATTCGTCTGTCTTTTTGTTGTATTGCAAACTTCCCTATACAGTTGAATTTTAAAGACCCACAATTATTGATAGTAGTTAACAGAACTTAGTACCATCTAAAAGTAACTGAACTGTCAGGACCCCTAACCAAATAAAGAACTCACACCACAAAAGACACTTCCAATTGAGCTTTGTATCTTCCGGCAGATATATGTATACATATACATATACATATACATATACATATACATATACATATACATATACGTATACATATTTGAATGCTGAAGCTCTTGTCAAGAATTTAACTCTTTTATCCCCCCCCCCAAGACTTCCTCTTGCTACCTTCCAGTGGGTGATGCATGTATCCCACTTTTCTTTCCATGTTTGGTGACGTTTTATTAAAGAAATGAGTTAGTGCTTTGAGAGGGCTAGGCAGCATGGCAAGTAGCTTTTGGGGTGGTGGCGGTGGTTGTTGTTGTTGTCGTTGTTGCTGATGTTGCTGTTGGTGGGTTTTTTTCATGTGTTTTGCACTCAGGACCAGCAGTTTATTGAGTTTATTAAGACTCAAAACTCATCAGTACACTGTTTTCTTATCCCAGAAATTTTATTTTCCTTTAATCAAATATCTTTAAGATTGGACATAAACATAGAAAATGGGTTAGTTAATAGGTCAGTTTACAATAAACTGAATGAATTTAATTAAGAAGTTTCAAATCATATTTTATCAAAAATGAGATTTTTAAACAAGTAAACACAGCCTTTATATGTAACAAGCTCGCCATCTACTGACAAGATCATACTTTTTTCCAATGTAAATTCTCCATCTACTGAACTGACAGGATCGCTTTTTTTTTTTTTTAATGTAAAAGAAAGTTTTAAACCTGAACACAACGGCATGTAAAGCACTGATATTAATATTTAAACATATAACCATTTAATAAGGAGCTTCTTGTTTAAAAATAAAAAGCCTTAGGCTGAGCCCTGGGGGAGACAGAGAGGAGACTGACATACTGAGATTCAAAATAATTATTGTTGGTAGGACACAGAAAACGCTAACAAGACTTATTTTTGACAAATTAGGAAGCATCCTGTACCGAAGGAGAAGCACAAGGAGCCCTCCAGGCCACCGAAGCCTTGCAGGGGGAGTTGCCTCCTTCCCACTTCACACCCTGCTTCTTCTGCTACCCGGCATGCACCACGGCACACCCAGAGAAACCTGTGATGTCTGCGTCAGCTTACCGTTTTTCGAAGAGGTGCTAAAAGGCATGAGATGTTATAGTTCTCTTGTCAAAACACAATGTAACAAGATGAGTCAGAGCCGAGCAGAGCGATCTTACCATGGCTATAAGCCAAGAGCAAGACTCTGGCTTTGACCGCTGCAGGGGACATATAGCAGTTACTCCTGCAAATGAAGGAAAATAATTCCAGCCCGATCCTCACCTCTGAGTGCATGTTACAAGTGGTAAACACTCAGGTGAATGAAAACAAGACAGTTACGGATCAGCGTCTAACATACTGTTTACGTAAAACTTGCACTTGTATTATAAAAACGATTATCCCAGATGGCCAGACCTCGAGAGGAATCCAGTTGTCCTGCACTCTACATGCAAAGCTTAAATCTGTGAGTATCAATGCCTTGTTCAGGGCCAGGGAAGCCAGGACCCTCTGAGTTTCCACACCCTTGGTTCCTGCTAGCATACACACTGTTTCTCATCAGTGACCTATGTTGTGGGTGACCGGGGTGCACAGTTTTATTCTCACCTAATAACGCAGTTTATATACAGGAACTAAACTGAAAGCTATTACAAACTAAAGGTAAAAATACCCGAGGAATTCATCACAGGGTGGGGGAATACTTGCAAATCGATTGAAAGAAGACCTTGTTTTTCCAAAGTAAAATCTAAAGAACTTCTGAGTTTGCAGGCGTATTAAGATTCCGGTCTCTTAGGAGATAGGAGGCATTTCATTTTAGAATAAGGTTCTAAATTTGCTGGTGCCAATTTAAAGGGGGAAATGTGATTCCTCCCCCCCTTTGAGAGTTACTACATTTAAGTTGCAAATCTTGTTTATGATGTTTCTAAAATCATCTTATTTGTAACCAAGATTGTTGAGAGGATAATGATAGAAAAAAAAAGACGGCTTCTAACTGTCAGATAGGGATTTTGTTTTCATCCCGGGAAGCTGTGAATCTATTCCTTTGGTTTTTATATACTTTTAAACTGTTTGTATACTCCCCTCTCAATCACTAAGCTGCTGGGACATAGGTAGGAAGGTCTATTCTTCCCCACACTTGGGAGCAGAGGCCTCCATGAGAGTTGCTGATTTTTCCTTGCTGTTAATACAGACTCGGGATATTTGGGGTAAGCATTCGTATTTTGCACAGGTTATTTATGTACACTAAGTCCTGGAGTCATTTGGAAACCTGGCTGTACCAAAAGCTTCATGAGTGACCTCCGATAATGTGCCAAGGGTCTCCGTGCCTAGAGAGTAGCTTCCCTCAGAAGGTAAATCCCAGGTTCAGCTATCCACATGGCTGACTTAAGGGCAGGTGCTGAGAGTTCAGTACACAGTAAAAGTGCTTATGACTGCTGCCAATACCATCACCATCATCCTCCTTACCACCATCATCACCATCATCATGACCACCACCACCTCCACCATCATGACCATAGTGAGTGACTGTCGTCCTCCCTACCACAATCATGACCACCACCATCATCACCATCTTTAGCATCATCATCATCATCATCATCATCATCATCATCATCATCACGAGCTTTGTGGTTTGTTTCCACGAGAGTCTGTTTTATGAAGGCAGAAATCCCCTTCAGGAGGTCTCCCTTACTGAACTATCCACCTCCTACAGGCCACACATCCTAAGATCCCATCTGTGGATTAAGTTTCCACATCCGCAGTTTGATACAATGCAACGGCAGCAGAGCTGGTTCAAGAATTCCCAAGAGGTGCTGTCGAGAAAAATGCATGGAGTTGTTTTGCTTTAATCTCCTTTTTAGCATTAATTTGTAAGATATCATCTTATCTTCCAATAGGAAATAATGTGCAGTAGCACTGATGAATCTGTATGTGTCAGACCTTTGGGCTGAGGAAATCAGATGTAAGCTGGGTCCAGTTCTCCCTTAAATTATCTGGTGCAGTGGTTGGCAATGAGATAACCATTTTTTATGCCTTAATTCTCATAATGGATTTATTACAAATAAAAGATATTATTAGTAGAATATTTAGTTTAAAACATTAGTTTTAAAGATCTATGTATCACTCTAAAACAATTTATATTTCAATTTTATAACTACAAAAGTCCATTTTTAAAATGTTGAACATTTCTTCTATCCTCTCTCTCTCTCTCTCTCTCTCTCTCTCTCTCTCTCTCTCTCTCTCTCTCTCTCTTCTTTTCCTTTTTTTGAGACAGGGTTTCTCTGTGTAGCCTGGCTCTCTTGTAACTCACTCTGTAGACCAGGCTGGCCTCGAACTCAGAACTCCGCCTGTCTCTGCCTCTCAAGTGCTGGGATTAAAGGCGTGCACCACCACTGCCTGGCTTATCCTCTCATTTTTTTTATATTTGCATGGCCACACCTACTAGCAGTGCCCTCTTCTTGCTTGCATATTTACATAGCCCCACCCACTAGCCATGCCCTCTCCACGCTTGCATATTTACATAGCCACACCCACTAGCAGTGCCCTCTTCATGCTTGTATATTTACATAGCCACACCCACTAGCAGTGCCCTCTTCTTGCTTGCATATTTACATAGCCACACCCACTAGCCGTGCCCTCTTCTTGCTTGCATATTTACATAGCGCCACCCACTAGCCATGCCCTCTTCATGCTTGCATATTTACATAGCCCCACCCACTAGCCATGCCCTCTTCATGCTTGTATCTTTACATAGCCCCACCCACTAGCCAATGCCCTCTTCATGCTTGCATATTTACATAGCCCCACCCACTAGCCATGCCCTCTTCATGTTTGCATATTTACATAGCCACACCCACTAGCCGTGCCCTCTTCTTGCTTGCATATTTACATAGCCACACCCACTAGCCGTGCCCTCTTCTTGCTTGCATATTTATATAGCCACACCCACTAGCAGTGTCACTCCTTCAAGCCTCCGTATTTACATAGCCACACCCACTAGCAGTGTCACTCCTTCAAGCCTCCGTATTTACATAGCCACATCCACCAGCCGTGCCCTCTTCTTGCTTGCATATTTACATAGCCACACCCACTAGCCGCCTGTGTAAAGTGAGGCAGACCACACTGCGAGTCTGCCTGTGTGTTGACCTTATAATCTCAACTTTATAATTGTTTTACTGAGTTAATGTCAGGAGCCTTCAGTACTTGCTGGGAGCTTTCAACATATTAAAAAACATTTGCACTATTTGCTCTTACTTTTCTGTAACCGCCCGCAGTTACATCGAACAGGTTACATGGAAGGGAAGCTGGGGATGTATGGGAAGGCGGCGAAAAGAGAGTGAGACCAAGACAACATTTGCTGTTCAAGGTCTCAAGGTTTAATGGAGGACTCCAAATATACATGGGGAGAACCCTTCCCCCAAAGGCTAGAAACTTCTCCGCAGAAGAAGTTCGGTTGCTCCCCAGGTGGCTAGTGTTTTTCAGGAAACTGCAGGTCCTTGAAGAACAATGGGCTTCACCTTGGTCTGAGCACTCCACCCCAGGTGGAGGGGATTATGGCTAACACAGGAGTTCCCGCTCAAAGGCTGAGAGAGGAACTTCACATTGGTTGATGTCAAGTTCCTGCCAGGTGGAATGGCACCCCAATAAGGTTCTCTACACTTTTCTTCAGAAATAGCTGTTTCTCCAAAGAACCTCTTCCAAGAATTCCAGACAGCAAAGCACATCAGAAAGTGAATGCATCCCCAGAGTAGAGGCTAGACCTAATAGGACCCCTCACTGTGAGCAATGATGTTCTGGGCAGCACGGGAGCACGGGTCCCCCGGCTAACAGTGCCTCCAGGTTCCAGTGCTACGTGAGGCCATATCTTAGTGCAGTGGTTCTCAACCTTCCTAACGCTGCAACCCTTTAATACAGTTCCTCATGTCATGGTGACTCCCAGTCATAAAATTATTTCTGCTGCTACTTCATAGCTATAATTTTGCTTGTGTTGTGAACTGTAACATAAATCTCTGATATGCAAAATATCTGGTATCCTGCCCCTGTGGGGTCATGACCCACAGGCTGACAATTACTGTCTTAGAGTCTTTTTTCCTCAGACTATTTTATCTAAAGCTAAAATCATATTGTTGTTGGATTTTACTTCAAATTTTTACAAATGATATATTGTTGAAGGTTATCTCTTGCTCTCCATCTCCCTCCTCCTTCCCTCCCTCTCTGTTTTGTCTTTTCTTTCCCTAATACCCCCCTCCTTAACTATTTTTAAATCAACACCATAAAGTTATCTAACTCACAAATGAATAATTCTCTTCTTATGACAGGATTCCTTAGGTACCAGTGGAGGACAACTTGCAGTCTCATGGACCAGCCACAGCCTGAATCTATACAAAGTGAGTGAGGAGTGGACAGCACAGCTGGAGGGCCAGCAGGTGCCTGGCAAAGGTTGGGCTCACTGGAGCCCATTCTGAAGCCCAAGAAGTTTGTTCGCTATTCTTTTAAGCATGCTGGGTCCATCTTGACCCATCCTGTCAGTTTTCCTTCTCAGCCCTCTAAATGTTGCTACCATCCAGGGTCAGGGTTTCTTATTTCCTGCATTCATGTCTTCAAAGACCTGATGCCATTCTAGAAATTGCCATGGCACAGATAGGGACCCAGACCATTCAGGGACTTCCATGTTGTGCAAACAGGGCCAGCCTCCTCCATAGTAATCCACTAGGAAATGGGGAGATACACATTGTCCTTATACCACTCTGACTTACCTGGCTTTGGTGATGCTCAAAGACACACTGTGCTAACTGCAGTGTTTACAGCATAGTGCTGTTGTGAGCACACTGGTCTGGGTGTCCACTTACTCATTCAGAAGTCATGCCTTAAGCACATGGTGAATGGTCCATGGAGCACAGATTTGGTGGGTGGAATTTGCAGAAACTAAATGCCCAATGGGAATGTAAGAGAAACAGTATCGAGAAGGGATGGCACAGAAATTGGAGTAAAATTTCTTCCATTGAAATATTTCTTCTGGCTAAAAGTCATTACCTTGGCCTCTTCCATTATAGCAATGCTCTGAATGAAGTGTAAGACGTGCAGTGAATCCTCTCCTGAAGAGCATCCTCCTCCCAGAGGAGGCCACGCCCACTCTAATTGACAGATACGTGGGTAAAGAGACACCAGTTGACAGAGTCAGGGGCTGACTGTACGTGAGCATTGGTGCAGCTCTGAATATAAGTGCAATAAAATCTACTCCACAGTTAGACATGTTTTCATTCCAGAATCAAGATTTATTTATACAGCAGCCAGTGTATATAAACAAGCCAAATACCCATTGAAGGTTTCATAGACAAAAAAAAATGTACAGTGTGTGCACACACGTGTGCATGTGTGTGTATGTGTATGTCAGTGAGCATGTTGTGGTGTGTGTGTGGTGTGGTGTGTGTGTATGTGTGTGGTATGTCTTATGTTGTAGTATGTGTCTCTGTGAGTGTGGTATGGAATATGTGTAGTGTGATGTGTGTTGTAGTGTGTGTTTGTGTGTGTGTGGTATGGTGTGGTGTGTATGTATGTGTGTGGTATATGTGTGTTGTGATGTGTATGTTGTGATGTGTGTGCATGTTGTGGTATGTGCATCTGTTGTGTTGTGGTATGTGTGTATAGTGTGTGTGTTGTGGTATGTATGTGTTGTGTGTGTGTTGTGGTATGTGTGTTGTGGTGTGTGTGTGTGTATATTTTGGTATATTGGTGTAGATGTGTTTGTGCATTTATCACTCCATCTTTAAAAGGAAGTTGTGTCATTTGCCACAGTGTAGAGTATGCTAAGTGAATCAAGCCAGACACAGATACCCTGAGGCCTAAATTACACCAATTGAAGATTACAACTCTGGAATCCAGAAATTCACCCAAATCTGAAACTCCCTGATGTCACAAGAAGAAAATCCCACATCATGAAATTGTTTCATATTTCAGATATTTTTAAGATCACACAAAATGGCCTTTACACCATGTATAAGGTGTCTGTAAGACAAAAGTGGATGCTGTGCTGGAGCTGCGAGGTATCCCCAAATTACCTCATTCTGAATATGCAAATAACCTGACACCCAAAACATAAGGCATCTAGTCCCAATAGCCCTCACAGGTTCAGAGTCAGCTAGAATCCTCTATCTCACAGCTAACAATGGAATGTTCATGGGGGAGGGGGATGGTTAGTGTTGCCAGTTTGACAGGACCACGAACCCTGGAGAAGATTATTTAGCTTTTGTACATGCCTATGAGGGCTTATACTGGTTAGATTGAGGTGGGGAAAGTCACATTAAAAGTAGGCAGGCAGCCTCATTCCCTGAGTGTGGGTCCTGGGTTCCATGAAAAGGAGAAGGGGACCTGAGCAGTCATTCACTGCTCTGTTCCTCCTGACTGTGCACACGATGTGGCCAGCTGTAGACTGCAGTCTCTAGGGTTCTCCAGCATGATAGACTCTACACTCTACCTAGAAGGAAATCAAACCCTTTCTCCTTTAAGTTGCTTTTGTCAGAGTATTTTATCATGGCAACAGGAACAGGAACTCACCACACAGGGCACTTTGCATACCCCTGCTGGCAAGACCAGTGTGTACCCTTGGTCACTTTTGAACTGGAATCTGTGCCCACCTAGATTCCAAGCTCCTTGATGCTATATTGGGGGATGCATCTGTGTGGGGCACCCTAATGTGCCCATCTCTATTTGTAGTACCTATATGTGTTGAAGCATCCGCACCAGATGTCTCCTTGTCAAAGGGGTGGAAGGTAAAGATTCGATTTTCATTTTATTTGGATGGTGACCACACAGGGGCAGATATCAATATCTGATGGTCCCCGGGTCAGATATCAGATGGTACCCAGTTCTAGTCAATATCCATGTATGGATTAATCACCCTCATAGTAGGTCCTCACCAGGGAGCATGGAGGCAACCTTGAAGGCTTGCTCTGGACCCAAGCATGACATCTTACAAGTGTATTAGTTCCGTTAAATAAAATGAGCACCCTTGTTGGATGGATCATGCGCTTTGGATACAAATCTTCTACTGAGGACCTGGTGACATACGACTCCTGCCGAAGGACACTGGGCTTTGAATTATAAAATCTAGTTCTAGCCAATAAGGGAACGGTGGATGTGTTTGAACATAAATGTAGCCAATATCATATATGTTTTACGTGTGCAGGAAGAAAATGTGTTAGAGGAAACAACAGGAACTTTTAGAACTGATCAGTGAGTTAGATACAATCACAATCACATGGCCTCTCAGGAGATTTGCTTAATAAGAGCAGAGCCCCTCAGATCATCAGTGACTAAAAACACTTTTGGAAATTGAAGCCAATTATTGATAGTATCAATAGTATTATTGATAGTATATGAACAACTTCAAGTGAGGTGGGGTGTGTGTATGTGTTTAAATAATATGACCTTATTAGGATGTATTCAAAGTGACTTTTATATAATCTCTCTTATATAAAATTATATAATTATATTAACACTTCAAAGGCAGGGTTATTAAGTAGGTTGAATTTCATGTTTGTGTTAGCTTATCTGTTATGATAACAGACAGATCAAGACTCAGTTTATTTATCTAAAATCCAGCCTGTAGCATGGATACCTATGATCTTAGCCTTGGGAGTCTGAGGCAGGATTGCAATGTGAAGGAACACCTAAGCTACTTTGGGAGAGTTTCTCAACAAGTGAACAGGAAAAAAAGTAACACATTCTATTTTTTACTCTCCCAAGACTATGCTTTTTAAAATTCCAAATATTTTATTTTCAACCAATTAAAACCAAATTAAACATTTCTAAAAAACCTTTGTATTTCTAAAAATAAAATGTTCTAATATCCTCCCTAAGTATGCTATCTGCTTAGTATGATTTAAGATGCAGCAAATTTCCAGATGCCCCTGCTGCTGGCACTATCTAGTCACTGGTTAACTTTCCTCCATTTTATTAAACTGAACCAGTTCACACATGTGAGATCTCATGCTTGGGTCCAGAGCAAACCTTAAAGGTATCCCTCATACTCCCAGGTGAGGACCTACTATGAGGGTGATTAATGCACATAATGGGTCTTAAGAGGACCAGGGAACCATCTGACAACAGAGAGCTCTATGTTGCCTGTGGCTAGGCACTCCTTCTAAACCAGACTCCTCCCTGGAACTCTCACCCTACAAAACCTCCTGTAGTCCAGGCTTTGTCTCTGGAGTCCACCAAGATCATCATCTGACCTCTGTGATTACAGCACTCTGTGTGCACTGCTTTCTAAATCTCAAAATTGAAACAGTCCTTAATTTTTTCTTTCTGGTTTAATACTTCCTAGGTGTTGGGATCCTATGGGGACTCCATTAAACTTGTTTGTCCTTTTAAACTTCTATTTAATAGTTACTGCCATTGTTTCAGCCAATCTTTCAAAAAGTGCTTTGAAATTATGATATTGCCATTTATATTTTTAAGAGCCTAACTGAGTCTTTCTGTAGAGAGTTCTTCCCATCTGATCTAGATTGAACGATGCCCCTGTCTTCATCCCGGAAACAGACAGTTACCTTATTGGAAAAATGTCTGTGCAAATGCCATTGACTAAGGTCCTCCAGGTGAGGTCAGCTAAATGTTCTGGGCATGCCTCAAGTCCATGACAAGCTGACATCATGAAAAGGCCACAGGACCAGACAGGAGGAAGAAGGAACAATCACACATAGACCAAGGCAGACGGATGCCAGCCCACACTTTGCTAATGATCACAGGAGACCTCTGAATGGGCACAGGAGGGACCTGTCCAGACCTCTGCAATCTATCGTTCTGTCAAAGACATCTGGTCTTTGGGTCTTTGAGCTTCAGATCTGTGGTAAATGACATTTCTGCAGCTTAACTTTCTTGACTGTAGCATTTTTGTTGCGAGATCCACAAAGGTATTAAGGGCATTGTTTGGCGCACGTGAACTTCTGTTTAAGAAAACCGTGGCAGGTCATGGTGATTTTTTGGCTAATATTTTAAAATAACAAATTAGATTACTGGCATCATCCAGATGCAGTGAACTGAGACTTGGATTTCATGATTTTGAACATAGGCGATGTACGTCATCACCTTGATGATTTCCTGTTATCGCTTCTCCTGTCTGTGCCCATGACCACAAAGCCCACAAGACCCAGTCTGCAGTAGTACACTGTATCTAGAAGAAAGGAGATGCTCTGCAGTCTTCCTCAATATTTTGCACCCTAGATCTGGACTTTGTCATTTTTCCTCAATACATATACAAACCTTGCATATCCTGAGTAAGTAATTCACAGAGTAATCTCTGGACCGCAATACTAACTTTACTACTATCTAATTGGTGAAAACAAAACAGTGAATTTTACGTTTTATCCAGTTTTGTTTTTTTGTTTTTGTTTGGTTTTTTTGTTTTTTGTTTTTTCTGGCTACTGAGGACCAGAGCATAAACAATATTTTACATATTAAAGTGTGACAAGTTTTGATTTAGCACACTCATGTTTACATCATGGAATAATTAAGACAGTTAATTTAATAGCACAGCCATATTATGACAGGACTTTTATGATATTGTATCATTTTCCTTATCTGCTCTGTTTTTCTTTTCTTTTTAACATGGCACGTCAACTCTCTTAGACAAGTGAGCAGTACAGTGTCCTTGATGGTCCCAAAGTGTTTTCAGGCAATGGTGCTTCTCGGGGCCTTCTTTATTTTCACCCCATTCTCACATCCACTCTGTTGTTACAGTGAAGTGAACCAAGAGGTGAGGAGGTTGATTGTAGAGCCAATCTCACAATGAAGATGGAATTGAAAGGTAACAGTTTGAAAAGATGGCATGAGTGTGTGGATGTGCCTCTCTGTGTGTGCATGTGCATATGTATGACTGTGTGCATGCATGTGTGCATGTGAAGGGGTGAGTTTGCCTGTGAGTAGGGATGTATGCATTCAGGAAGGGCTTGAGGACACCCCTTCTTTTTTCTCCCTTTTTTTTATCACTCACTATCCTTCTCCATCACTCCTTACTTTATTCCTTTGAGGCAGAGTCTCTCTCTGAACCTGGGACTCTGGGTTGCATTTTTTTCAGCTAGGCTAGAAGGCAGAAAGCTCCCCCAATACTCCTACCCCACAAATCTTGCTGTCTCCACCTAGTTCAGTAATAAAGTTACAGGTGTTGGGATCCTCATACTTTCCCATCGAGGACTCAAGCACTAAGTCATCTCCAGAGCCCCATAGGGAGGGTTTGACATGTGCAAGGTTCCCTACCAGTCAACTCATCCACAGAATTCCAAATGTGAGGAGCCTCAAACCACTAACAAATCATTATAGAGTAAAATTCAGATGATAGGATAGTCTCTTTCTACATAAAATGTCCACTTCTATATATACTTCTTGTGTATGGGATGAAAATGTGATTAATAAAAACAGAATAATAACAACTGGATGGACCATTAAGTACTGTAAGTATCACTTCAGATAGTGGCAATAGTGAAATAGAACCATGGAAGCCAACTTTCCCACAGGAGATAGTAATACATTGACTTCTGGTAACTCTTGGACACAGAAGGATGAGCAAACCCCTTCCTAACTATGGATGCCATTTTCATCCTCTGAAAACAGGAGGTGATGTCACCTGCTCAGAAAGTGGATAGTGCAGCTCAGCGAGGCTCATCCTCACTAAACTGAGTTTCTCTTCTCTCCAGAATGTTCCATGGTGCTCTGACTTTCTGTGGGTCTGCATTTGTGGAACCCACGAATATATGTGGAGGTTGGATGCTGACCGGTACCTTCCCTGAACTCTTCCTGCCTTATATTTGAGGCTATCACAAACCCTGCTGTTTGAACAACATCAATTAAAGAGTGAACTCCAAGGACCTGCAGTCCCTATAACAATGGAGTTATGGATGTGTACCGCCACACCCAGATTTCATTTGGTGCTGCGGATCCAACTAGAGTTCCTCTGGTTTGTGCAGGAGGCACTTCATCCCATCAGCCATCTCTTCCTGTTCTGAAGTAGGCTGACAGCATGCACCTCGCCCTCATCCCCGACCCTCAAAGCCATTTTCCAGCCCAGAATTGCCAGTACACTTCGATTGCATCCCTTGGTCCTCTCATATGTGAACACACTTACTCAAAATTGATATTCTGTATGCATCATCCGCAAATTCACTAACTCATAATAAAAGGGTCTTTCATACCCACACACACCACATTAGCAATTCCAAATAATGTGACCTCGTACAAACTCACGAGACTCCAGGATTCTCTCTCGGTCTTTAATTTTTCCTCCCACCTGATTTTTTCTTGAAGTTTAGAAGTTCCACCTCTGAGCTGAGTTACTCTTTTCCTTCTCTGTTTTCTCTGAGGTTGCTCTGTCTGCCTCACACTTCTCTGTTTAAAGTCTCAGGCTTCACTCTGGCATGGTTCTGTTCCTGTGCTGAGTTGTCCAGTTGTTTGTTGAGAACACATTCGGTTCCTCTTCACTGCACATAAATGCAAGGACTTTTCAAATCCGTGTCTGCAGTTCAATATCTGGGCTGTTTCGGGTGGATTTTGGTTCATTTCTTTTTTATTGAAAATATACTCTATTTTCTTAGTTCTTTATATGTCAGGTCATTTGGGATTACACCTTAGAAATTGAACTAGGTGAGCTAAGAAGATCCCTTGCATGCTGCTTCATGCTGCTTCTTTTGCATTGTCTCAGCCTGACTCGCCTGTTCAGCTCTGTCTGTGGCTGGGTCGACCAGGAATTCACCTAGGTAAGGTTTTCTCTCAATCCCTGATGTGAATCCACAATGTCACCCTACCCCCCACATCTTTTGTTTATATTTTATTTCACTCTCACATTCTTTCCATTTTCTCTTCTATGGTATTCCCTAAGCTTTGGGAAGGATGGTATAGATGTCCCAGAAGGCAGGTCCTTCTTGTGAGCCAAAAATTAGAATCATGTTGGGTGAAGGAGCCAATCTCCTTTTTCTCCCACATCTTCATTTCAAAGGCAAAGAAACTGAATTCTAAATACCCAAAGATATTTCCAGGGATCATCAGTAGAACCAAAACTAGTCTCATGGCCTCTGTCATTGTTGATGTTCTGAATCCCGAATGGTAGTTCCATAAAATAAAGTACCAGACATAGTCAAGAGAAATCAGAAAACGTACCAATCCATATATACCGGGGAGTCTCTGTTTATGCTAACAAGTTTCTCTCAAACAAAACTCAGGTACTGTAATTTTAGTGGTAAAAACTTCCAGATAATTAAAGGAAAATTAATACTAGGCAAACAGAAACCCTTCCAGAAAATGAAAGAGACAGACTTTCATTTTTTGAGGCCAGTGTTACCCCGCAACATAAGGATGTATACTACAATGGAGAGGAGATAATTCTGGAATAAATAACTCTCCTAGCCTTGGCAATGGATGTGCTTCCCCATGTCAGTCATTCAAAGGAAAAAATGCCATGCAGTCATCTCATTAGGTCCATAGTAAATGCTGACAGATCTCAGCAGCTGTACATTACTAAAGTTCTCTTGATGGCATCTCTAAAAGCCATCCATACATCATATCTACAGAGGAAGACCCTACTTTCCTACCAGGATGGGTGCTATCTGAGTTTCATCCTGCCACTGATCAAGTACACACAAGCCTAGGGAATAGAGCAGAAGAAAGTGGGGCAATATGTCCAAGTAGTTAAAAGCAAAAGGGAAGAAAAAGAAACAGATGCTTTGACATGCTGATGGATTCAAACTATAACATCATATAACCACAGGGCTGTGATCTATATATGCTTAGCCCAGGGAGTGACACTATTAGGAGGTGTGGCCTTGTTGAAGTAAGTGTGTCACTGTGGGTATGAGCTATAAGACCACCTTAAGAGCTGAAGTGAGCACTGGCCACTCTATGAGATGGCCATGTACACGCCTACTTTAGGAGATGCAGACACAGACCTTAGGCCAAACCTGTAGCTAATCTCTTCAGAGGAGCCACACTGTGCACACAACCTCAGGGTTTGCTCTAGTTGCTCTGAGCAGCAGCTTACCACCATAGCTTTTCAAAGCTCTGGTGGACACCAAAATCTGGTCTGTTTATGTATAAGTGATAAGTAATCCCAGTGTAGTAAAAATTAAACTGTGAGATGCCGCTGGTATACAAGGAATTGAGCATGCTAACATTTTGAAAACTGTGCTCACTGCCATGAGCTGAAAGTTCTCATGGTGAGGATTTGCTTTCATTTTGTACTTTACTCCAAAGCATGCCCACATCTTTTCTCAAGGAATACAATATACTCCCTCCATCTTTACAAGGATTTATTTCCAAACAATAGGGATAATAAGGGGGATATAAATACATAGGATAAATTAGGGTGAATACAAATATGGGATAGATTAGGACAATCTTAGCATTATATTAAGATTCACAGTGTATTTTGAAGAAAAACAGTTATGATTATATCTGTGGCCTATTGCTTTTAACTTATTTCTAATACTAGAAACTTAGACTATTCAATCTATGTGTGTAATATATCATGTATATATCAAATCATGCCTAGAACAAATGTAAAAGCAAAATTTGTCCTTATACTAAAATTTATCAATGTTTGAATTCACAGAAACATAAAAATATAATTGACAAAATCATCAAGGAAAATAATGTGTGAAAATTGCTGAATCAATATTATTTTTTCTTCGTTATGCTGTAATGGAAAAAATTTTGAATTTTGAGGAATGTGTGAAAGAAAAAATTCCTAACCCAGAAGCAATTGAAAATTTTTTATATAGAAATAATCACAAAGTTGCAAAGGTAAAATATGTTTACATGTTACAAAGATTTTCAATGACAAGGAGAAAATCAGAGGTATTTTCTATATTACAGAATTCAATATAACTGAAGAAAAATCCATCTAGAAAAATATATTGCAGTCCAAGAAGTTAAAGAAACCAAACACAAGATTTCATACAAACAGTCACAAGAAGAAACAAAAGGACCAGGAAATACCAAGAATAGAGCTATTAAAAGCTGCTAACCCTGTACAAGAAGAATGACCACAAAAACATTCTACTGCCATGGAAAGTTGGAGATACAATGACTAAATACAGTGGTAGCGGCCAGATCTGCAGGGTGCACAGGAGAAGGGTCATTTCAAATGGACAACAAGTAAAACATTGGCATTAGATTGAAGTAGAACAGTCTATATAAGTTGATTCATCTTAACTGTCAGCTTGAATGGACAGAGATGCATTTCAGAGCTCAGTAAGGCACACTTTTAGGTGTGTTGGAGGGCATGCTTATAGAGAAGACCAGCAAAGTGGTAAATGCCCGTTCTTGACGTGGACAATACCGTCATAAGTCTAGGGACAGACTTGAATAAAGAGGGAGAAGGAGAAAGCCCACAGGCTTTCTTATTATGCCCCATTCTATCATGACATACTTGGCATATGTATTGGTTTGAATGGGGAATGTCTCATGATCTTGGAACATTTGGTCCCAGTTGAAGAAACTCTTGGTTAGGGAGAGTGGTTTACATGCTGTGACCTTCTAAAAGAACTGTGTTCCTGGGGTTGTTCTTTGAGATTTCATAACCTCACACTGCTTCCAATTGGCTCTCTCTGCTTTCTGCTTGCTGTTCAAGATGTGACCTTTCAGCAGACGGACCTGTCACCATGCCTGCTATGTGCTTCAATGTGCCCCTGCAATATGGACTCTCACTTCTTGGAACTGTAAGTCAAAATAAACTCTTTTACTTACATTACCTTGGCCAGGGTGTTTATTGCCACAACAGAAAAGTAACATGTTGTGGTAGCCTGAAACCTCCCAAACTATAATCTCAAAATAAGTCTTTTCTCCCGTCAGTTGTTTCTGTTAACTGCTTTATAATAGTAATGAAAATCTGGTCATGTAAGTGGGGAAAAGAAATGATCAGAAAGAAAGTAAGTAGGACCCTAGAGTCTTTTGTACAATAATTACATTGTTAATCAACATTGAAGTTCCCATGACATCTGAGAAGATCTGTGGATGACCCAGAGAAAGTAGTACACTACCAATAAAACCAAACAAGACAGATTTTTATACACACACACACACACACACACACACCATGAAATCCCAACATTACTAACAATTGGTTTAGATGGAATGAAGAGAGAGCTGTAGGTATAAATTTTCTCAACCTACTTTAATAAGCATTCAGCCTCCACTCTAGCCCATCACTCACTAGAGGTAGTGGAAAAGAAAAGTTATTAGGACACAGGAAAGTAGACCTGTTTAGAAATAGTTCTTTGGGGGGCAAGTCCAATCTTCGTTGTCAGGGTATCAGCAGTTCAGTCCAGTAGCAAACACCAAATACAAATCAGCAGCTGCAGTCCAGTCCACCTGGCAATCACCACACATGAACCAGCAAGGGCAGTTCAATACAGAAGAAACCATGACACCCACCAGCCTGCCTGAGGCCATGTAAGTGGCAAGAAACCACAGAAAACTCACAAGAAGTTCTTTGGCATGCTTCTCTTGATGGTGTCACAATACTCAGAGCTCAGGAACACAATACATGTAAACCAATACATGAACCAATATAATAAGGTGAACGAATACATGTGTGTCTTTAGTGAAGTGTAGCAAGCTAGAGCAAAGCAAAACAATGCTCTAGCTTCCACTCTCTATAGGGTCATATTTATATTCCTTCATCATGTGTCTTTTCTTGTGTGTGCTATAGCAAAGCATCCTTTCACCCGTGTGCCCCAGCAAAATATCATGTGACATAACATAGAAATTTCCTCATAAGATTTTGATAAGAAGAGTAAAGTCAAAAGAGGCACAGATGATGCTGAGTATAGTGATTCATTTCTTTAATTACAGTACTTGTGAAGCAGAGAAGGAGGATCTCTTTGACTTTTGAGGCCAGCCTGGTCTACATAGCAAGTTCCAATCTAGCCAAGTCTACATACAGAGATGCTGCCCCTGCAAAAGGCACAGATGAGATCTGTCATTAATGGTCCCCCAATGGATTGTGGGTAGTTCTTTAGAATATATCATCTTAATGAAAACAAGAGTTTTTACAAGATTTCCAAATTAAACAAGGTTGTCACCTCACCCATAGGAACAATGTCCAAGTGGTAAAGTGTCTGAAGTAGGCCTTAACCAAGCATGGTACACAAGTTTTTGGGTGTCCCCATAACCACAATAAAAAGCAAAATCAACAGGAAGTGTTGCCAACTGGGAGGCTCTTGGAAGCCTGGTGTTCAAGGTGTTCCTTTAATCCTTTTATTAGAGGCCAGGTCCAAATCTCAAGAGCCCCAGAGTACAGGTAACAAGAAATCAGAAGTCATACTGTTAGCATAGATTAATCAAGCAAACCAGCACACAGCAGTAGAAAGCCAAGACTTCTAGAAATGCTATCACTACTAAAGGCTGCTTGAAGGAAACTGTTTATACTAATGCACTTCCAGGTAAGCCTTTCCTCAAAGGCACACGCAGTGTGTCTGTGTGCAGTGCGATGTAGCAGCAAAGCAAGCCACTCTCTTTGCAACAAATCGCAACCACAAAGTGTGATGGTGCAAGGTTTGAAAGCAATTGGAGCTTAACTATAAAAGCACAATGATAGGACCCTGGAGCATAATCAAAAGACAAGGTGTGTGGGGATTCAGGAGACCTGGGAGAAGAAAAAATGTCTACTTACAAATACAACATCTCAGGATTGAATAAATAGGATGAAGAACAAAGCACTACGAGCTTGTACGGGAATGCCACTTGGGGGAAAATCCTTGCCTTCCATGGACACAAGGGCCTTGATTCAATCCTAAGTATGCAAAAACAAATAAACAAACAACAGGGATTTGAAAACCTTGATGGGAAAAGGGAAGAGGAGAGGAATACACAAATAACAACACAGTGGAAATAAAGAGCCCAAGCATGGGAAAGCTGTGAACCAAGAGAGGAAGAAAATACTATGTTTCAAATTAATCTGAGACCTATGGTTGTAGTTAAATGGATCATTAATATATGGTAGTAAAAACTAAGGCTACTGAATGAAGGACAATTAGTTATATGCATTTATAGCAGGTTGCCATTCACCTGAAATCTTCTTTGGTTTTGGGGGGTTTATTTGTTTGCTGGTTGGTTGGTTGGTTGGTTTTTGCAATAAGCTCTTTTTTGAAATATGTCTTTTGGAAATGTGTCCTTTACATAACAACGCGTTCACCCTAACTTTGGTATTCCCTTCGTGTCTTTATATTCCTACTATGTCATGTTCTAAATTCAGTCAAGTTGAATTTGATCCTAAAGACACTGTGTGTAGGACAAAATCTCACTGTGTGATTGCATGGGTGGGTGTTGTTATCACTATCGAAGACTTAGAACGAGAGCTGTCTCGTATCACTGAGTGTTCGGGATGCTCCAGTCCTGCAACCAACTGGCTCACTGGTCTGAATGGGTTGACACGATAATGTTCTCTGGTTAAAACCACTTACAGAACCAGGCAAGAAGCAAGAACGGAGACACAGAAGCTCAGAATACCCAAGATACAATTCACAGACCAAACAAAGCTCAAGAAGGAAGACCAAATTATAGATACTTTGGCCCTTCTTAGAAGGGGGAACAAGATACCCATGGGAGGAGATACAGAGACAAAGTGTGGAGCAGAGATTGAAGGAAAGACCATACAGAGACTGCCCCACCTGGAGATCCATCCCATATTCAGTTACCAAACCCAGACACTATTGTGGATGCCAACAAGTGCTTGCTGACAGGACCATGATATAGCTGTCTTCTGAGAGGCTTTGCAAGTACATGACAAATACAACCATTGGGCTGAGCACAAGGTCCCCAATGGAGGAGCTAGAGAAAGGATCGAAGAAGCTGAAGGAGCTTGCAGCCCCATAGGAAGAACAACAATATGAACCAACCAGTACCCCCAGAGCTCCCAGGGACCAAACCACCAACCAAACAGTACACATGGCTCCAGCTGCATTTGTAGCAGAGGATGGCCTTGTTGGGCATCAAAGGGGGGAGAGGTCCTTGGTTCTGAGAAGGCTTAATGCTCTAGTATAAGGAATGCCAGGACAGGGAAGTGAGAGTGGATGGGTTAGTGAACAAGGGGACTAGGGTGATGGGACAGGGTGTTTTTGGAAAGGAAACCAAGAAAGGGGATAAGATTTGAAATGTAAATAAAGAAATACCTAATTTTTTAAATAAAGAAAGAAACCCTATCCCTCGGCATGCTCAGGACTGCCTCATTCCCTATTTGACTTTATTCACTGATGATTCACAATACTTCCCAATGGTACCCACGGGGGACCATTCCTTTAGCACATGGAACATATGGACCTAATCTTCATGAAGTAGTACCCATGTTAGGTTTATTCTAGCTAAATTACGAGAGTCTGGAATATCCTTCTAAGCAGTGAGGTTTTAGGCAAGGGCTGTCAGCCATCTTTAACTTCCCTGTATTAAATGTATGTTTTGATAATGCCACTGTTGGTTTTACAGGAAAATACAGCAGTGGTGGACACTTGTGAACTTGTGAGACTGTGAACCTCCGGGTTACATAGAATGTGTGATGGTTGAGTAAGGCAGGAAGGTGTACTCAAAATGCTCTGTTGCTGGAGGCTCTAAAAGTCTGGAATTTCCCTTGGGCATCTCCCAGGCTACAGAATGGGACTTCTGGTCATAGTGCTTTGTTGAATGTCCCTACTTAAACATGCACACTGGGGTCACAGACCACAGAGTGTTGTGCCAGCAGAACTTGAGTATCAGTTCTGTCATGATTTCACAATGACGAACGTGTCCAAAAATAATTTACTTCACAGCAGGCACACACCCAGTTTCTTAGGTGAGAGGCGGTACCCAGGAGATATTTGAGGATGAAATATTCATCCTCTTGTCTAATCATCCCTTGGAGTGAAACACATGATAATTTAGATGCAATTTTATTTTCTAACCACATTAGTGTTGGGTGTACACTGAAAAAAACAGTATTATAAGCAAAATGGCTTCATCATTTTAAACACTGACCTCAAGTCTAGGTAGAGGACTTCCCATTCAGCAGGCATGAAATGAGAATCCTCAAGCCTGGCTATCCAGGCTCAAAGCATACTTTCCCTGGGGCATATGCTGTTAGAACACTTTCCACTTACATGTCTTTGTTCATTTATTAGAAAGTTATTTGGTTTTTGTGCATGTATATTTTGTCTACATGTAGGTCTATGGACCATATGTGTGCCTTGTGCTTAATGAAGTCAGAAGAAGGTCTTTGATCCCCAGAAACTGGAGTAACAGATGGTTGTGAGCTGCCATGTGGGTACTGGGGGGGAACTGAACCCTAATCCTCCACAAGAGCGGCACATGCTCTTAACCTCTGAGCCATCTCTCCAGACCTATTTGCTCATTCTTAAACGACTCTTTTTTAGTCTCTTTACTGAAAGCATGAAATTTTTATCTTAATTCTTTAATTACACTTTATCAAAAGCAATAGAGAAATGGTGAGGCGTGCACGCTGCTTTGGCAGAAGATCCCTATCAGACTGCTCACGATGACCTGCAACTCCGGCTGCCAGCAATCCAACACCCTCTCTAGACTCACTGAGCGCCTGCACTAGTGTGCCTTTGCCCCTACACAAATACAAATGCATGCACAAATTTTTTGAAATATTAAAAATAAACCTCTAAAATATTATCAGTTAAAATCTCTCAAGAGAGTTGAGTAGTGTATTTTAAGGTTCTATACTATGGCTTCACTTTATTGGATAAAACCTTGGTCCTAAACACTGAACATCTTAGTATAAACTAAGTATAACTTAAGTGAAGAGTGTGCCCCAGTGTTACAAATCATTCCTAGCACTGGGATCTCTGTTTGCTCTACTATTGAAAGAGGAGAAGACAGTCTAGTGTGTTAACCAAAACTATTATTCCAACACTTAGGGGGAGGCTGGATCAGGAAGTGTTTGAGGTCACCCCAGTGAGGTCCTGTTTCAAAGAAAAGGAAAGCAAGAAGAAAGGAAAATGAGAAGACAGGACCAGGAAGAGTCACAGGTTTTCTATCTGGTTCCTCCATGACTGCCTCCTCATTGGGTCCTGTGTCCACTCCTAACGTAGTGAGAGACCATTGGGGGCTGAGGGGAGCACATTGCGGGTATCCAACTTGTCATTCACCCTCTTTAAACAAACACGAGGAGCTGTTAATGTGCAGAGCTCTACAGCACTGGTGGCTGAGGAGCTACTGTGAGAGATAACAAGAAGAGTGTCCTCAGCTTCAAACTGTCTGCCCAGGAGCCAGGTTATTGCCTCATAAAACAGGGTGAAGATTCTATAACCACTTAATTAGCAAGAAAGACATTTATTGCTCCTTTTACTGGAATTTCATTAGACGATTCCTCAGTGAACATCTCTAAACAGGAATCTGGCTAGGCTGGCTTAGAATGAATATAGCCTAAGCAAGACTCCAGTGGTTGCAGGAAAACATAGAATCAGGCTGTAAATGTAAAAGGTGACCAAGCAAATTACTTCTGATAACTAACTCTGGTGACATCATCTCTCAGAGCATACATGAAAAACAGGCAGAGCCCATGATGCCAGGTTCAGAACACTTTTGAGGTTCCTTAAATATACCAATATACCAACGATGGCTAATCTTGACTGTTACATTTGAAAAGAGGGTACTTCAAATGAAGAATTTGTTTCCACTAGAATAGCCCCTTGGTACATCTATTTGGTATTTCCTTGATTCCAGTTGAACTGATGCAGTTCAGCCCACTGTAAGAGGTAACATCGTTCGGAAGGTATTCCTAGACTATAGAAGAGAACTTTTGAGTAGGGGATGTAAAGCAAGCCAATAAGCAGCATTCCCCTGGGGTTTCTGCTTCAAAGTCCCACCTGAGTTCCTGCCTCTGCTTCCCTTTGTGATAGGCTGTAACCTATAAGATGAAAGAAACCCTTTCCTTCCCAAGATGCTTTGAATCATGATATTTATCACAGCAACAGAAAAGCAAATAAGAACAGTGTCATTCTCTTCTAATGGAGCAACAGCTCTGTGGACAAGCCAGTAAGTGCTTAGGAATTCTCTGCAGCCTCAAACAGGGAGTTCAGCAGGGAGTAGCAGGGGTAGGACTCCTTATATTCATCACTTGGGAGTAGGTGGCTTCAGCACTTGAGGGAGAGACCTTTTCAGAGAAAGCAGTTACCTGGGGAACTCCAGAGCCAGCCAACTGTGGATTCATGAGAAGGTTGTTGCCTCTACCTCTAGCCACATGCAACCACACGCCCTCCAGTCCAGGGTCTATCTCAAGCCACCTGCTCAACCAGCTGCAGAGATTAATCTTGATGGATGAAAAGGATTATGTCAGGGATCGTCTACGGTTCCAGGCAGTTTAAAGAGGCCAACCAGTGTACATCTGTCTCTTCCAGGTTGAATATGACTTTCCTGTCTTGAGTCAAGAGTAGCTGTTATCTCTAGCATCAGTACCTGGTAAGACCAGGCCCACAGCATCCCTTCTTGGGACTGGGAGTAGAGGGTTTCACATAGCTCACAGCAATCAGGAGCCTTTGTGAGATGCTCCTGTGGCCCTATCCTCATCCCAGAAGATTATATAAGGGGTGTAGGGTTCCCTAGGGATTATGACTTTTCAGTGTTATAGTATATATACCCTATATATAACACATATATATATAGGGTAATACCTAGTCATGCATTACCCAGTAGTCTAGTTGATAGTTTAGCTGCCTTTGATTAGCCTGTGTTTCTCTAAGTAATCCCAATAAACTCATGGTTTCACCAGACTGGACTTGGATCCTTTTTATGGCCTGTTTGTTCTGGTCTATCAATGCTTTTTCTATCTGGAGAGAATCGATGTCTCTAACTACATTGTTCCTGGAAGTCACATGACAAGGACCACTTTCATCTTACATCTTACATATTAAAAATATTTGAAACTACAAAATAAACCAGTGCATTCTGTTATAATAAATATCTTGTATACTAAAACCTTATGCTTTTACAAATACTATTTCTACATATATTCTATTCATTGATAACTAAATAAAAATAAATATAAAAACATAGTCATATCTTCCTTATGCAGTCTTGGTTTTTGTCCTAACTTGAGATCCAGTTATTACTCCCCTCCCATGGAGAGTTTTAAAATAATTAGTTGTATTATTTTTAAATTATGTGCATATGTATGTTTGTATGTACATGCACATAATTATATATTCTGCCCACAAAGGCCAGAGGAGTTGCCAGAGTCCCCTGAAGCAGGAGTCATAGGCAGCTGTGCATAAGCCATGGTCCCTCTGCTACAGCAGCATACACTTTAATTGATGGTCTCTCTCTCCAGATACTCCTTTAGATGCTTAGAGTTTAGTGACTGGTCCACATCACCATGAAGGAGTCTCCCTGTAAAGAAAACCCTGAGCCATGTCATCTTCAAAAGCGTGCCTTCTGGGAAGGCTTTATCTATCCCTGTAGACACAGCTCAGATCAGCCTAATCCTTCTGTTTTCCATTTAATTGAATTTTGTTTGTGAATAAATTTCTGAATCTCCCTATTAAATTTGCTCGTAATATCAGGCTTCCTTTCCAATGAAAATCATTTCACTCTTTTCCATCTGTGATTGCAAATACTAACCATTATTAATATACAGAAGTTCCTACTTATTTTCCATATTAACTATTGTCTTCAGCAAATGTGTAAAATAACCTCTTTATTTCTGACTTGGGACTTTGGTCCCTATTAAACATTCTAGGCAATCATTTATTTGTGATATTTGTATTTTTTCTATCCTTGCCCTGTGGTAGGCCGGCAGGCCTGGGGACATCTTGGATCTTTCCCATAGGTGTCACTTCAGACACATTGAAAAAAAAATGAGGTTCATTCTCTGCCTCAAGGCAAAACCTCAGGAAGTCTCTATACCTTAAACAAAAAAGAACCTAGAGAATTTCTAATGGAGAGACTTTTGTGCACAATTACAGCATCCTTCCTTAGGAACCTTGGCATGTTTTTGTCTGCTTCCAGCCCTTCTCCCTGCTGCCATCTGCCCTTATACCTCCAGCAATCTACTGACTGACTTGATGTGATGTTGGTGCTCAGAATCTCCCTCATTTGAAAGCAAACTTGGGTGGGTGTGCGTGTGGAATCTACCCCCTGTGACAGTCATTAGTCTTTTCTGAAATGGTGGTGATGCACTTCCTGTGACACTAAATTACTACTGTGTGGCTAGTACTGGCAACCCACTACTCTAGAAGGATCAGACCTCTTTCCCACGAAGGAATCAGGGTTACATTAGCCTGGTTCTCTCTTGTCCAGATCCGTACAGCGTAGGGAAGCCAAGAAGCCATTAATGTCATTGACACCTTGCCTTAGGAAGATGGAAACTGCCAGTCAGAATCCAGCCTGTGAGTTCTGCCAGGCTTGGACCCACCCCCATCCTTTATATCTCTAAGCACCAAATGGGCCATTCTACATGGCAGCTTTGCAGGCAAACCAATCTGGGTTGAGAATAACTGATGCATTTTGTCTCAAAACACTGGTTGAGTAAGGACATCATCCCTCTGCGGATATTTCTAAATGGCTTCACGAGCAGGTGGCTGCGCTCTGTGTAAAAGAGGTGTGTACTAGGCCAGAGTGTCTTAGGAAGACAATATACAGATGAAATTGACATTTATTGCTTGCAAATGTGATATATGTGTATATATGTATAAGGGGTGATAGAATATTATAATAAATTATAAATAGGATAAAACAAAAACTAACACATTAGAATTGGATATAAGAGCCCAAGAGAAAGAACAAGAAACAGAGTTTACATACTCAGGAATCCCATAAAGTTAATAAAGTAGAAGTCATAATAAAGGACTTGTACTGTGAGAGAGAGAGAGAGAGAGAGAGAGAGAGAGAGAGAGAGAGAGAGAGAGAGAGAGAGAGAGGAGGAGGAGGAAGGAGAGGAAGAAGAGGAGGAAGAAGAAATACATAATAAAACAAATAGAAAATATGATTTTTGATTTTTAAAAAGAAAAAACCCTGACACAAGATTGTTTGACAAGGAACCTTCAAAGATGCCACTGAGTTCAATTTCTGTTAACCATATACTTCCGGGCACACAGCCTGCCCTTAAGATTAGTTTGTTTCCCCAATGAGACTCTGTTGAAGAAAACCTAATTTTTCATTTTCAAGTGACTATCAGTAGAGTTAGCTTCTGTGTTAAGGATGGGGCCATGTGTCCACTTCTCCTCTCATCTCTAGGACCCCATCTGTTGCTATGCATCCTGTCTCAGTCTCTACGAGTTCATATGTGTGTTGATCTTGTTGATTTACAGTATCTCCTACATTAGTGTCCTCCATGCCCCCTGGCTCTTACATTCTTTCCACCTCCTCTTTCACAGCATTGGTTATCTGAGCCCTGAAGGGTGGTATTTGATATCAGTGTCCTCTTTAGAGATTAATGTTCCAAGGTCTCTCACTCTGTGAATAAGTTCTGACTGTGGGTCTCTGAATTTGTATCTGTGTGAACAAGAACTGTCTCTAATCAGTGCTGAACAAGGCATTAATCTATAAGTATAGCAGAAGGTTATTAGGAGTCAATTTGTTGTTATTATTGTTGTTTATTGCTCTGTATTAGAACAGAATTGTTTGGTTTTACCTTAGGTCACTGGGCTATCTACTCTCAGGCTCTCGGTCAACCAAATAGTGCCAGTCATGGGTTCTGTCTCGTGGAATAAGACTTCAGCCAAAACAGATATTGCTTGGTTAATCCCACAAACTTTGAGCCACTATTGCACTAACATATCTTACAAGCAGGACACTATTATAGATCAAAGAGTTTGTGGCTGGATTGGGGTTTGTGTTTCTTCTTTGGCAGTACACAGAACAGAGTACCTTTCTATATCAAAGAGGCTAGCATGGAAGGGTGAAGGCTGTATACAGGCACAAGCATGACTATGTTCAATGAGCTGTATGAATGTTGTCTTCAACATTGTAGGCCAAGCTGACAAATCGTGGAGAGCAACCTATAGTTTTGGTGGTAATTGACTTGGTTGTTTGCAGGCTCCAATTTGACCACTTTGGCTAACAACTCAATTAGATGTAATCCAATCCTAGTTCTGGAAGCTTCATTTGGTGACTAGAGATGGCTAGTTGGGGGTTCTCACTCCTGCATTATTTGGCAATTTCTCTTAGATCATCTTCATATAAGCATGTACCTTGTATCCCTAGTCTCCCCATGTTTTTTTATCAAGAAGGGGTGTTAGATTTTGGCAACAGCGTTTTTACACATCTAGTGTTATAATCATTTGGATTTTGTCTCTCAGTTTATTAATATGGTAGGTGACATTTATCAGGTTATGTATGTTTATTTGCATCTCTGCACTTCTGGGATAAAGCCTACCTGCTGGTGGCAGATGATCTTTTTGATGTGGGTTTGAATATTGTTTGAAAATATTTTATTGAGAATTTCTGTGTCTATATTAATGAGGGAAATTGGTCCGTGACTCTCTTTTCTTTACATGGTTTGGTTATCAAGCTATCATTAGAGAAACAGAAATTAAAATCACCCTCAAGTGCCACCTCACCTCCATCAGGACAGCTGTCATCAAGAAATCTGACAACAGATATTGGAGGAAATGGGTGGGAAGAGGAATCCCTATTCACTCCTAGTGGAATACAAGCTGCTGTATCCACCATGGAAATCAGTAGGAAGGTCACTCCATGCATATATCCTAAGTCTCCATATCCTATCGCAGAGACAGTTGACTTCCAAGTTTTATTTCTGCTCAATTAATGAAAGAAGGAAGTGGAACCCACTTCCATCACTAGCTGTTAATTTTTAAATCCCAAACATCTCCACCAGTTTCTGCCATACTCATTTGCTCACCCTTCAAAGTTAAGGGAGTGTTAGTTATCACTCTGAGGTAACCTAAGAATGGAACCCCCTTCTCAACTACAAATCTTCAAAACACTGTGATTCGTCATTCAAGTCACATTTATTCTAGTTTCTTCCCTAAAGAAATTCCAAGAAAAGAATATGGGGCATGACATGTTGGCCCATGAAGGTTGATACTTTCAAGTGTTCCGGGGACAGGAGAAGCTAAGCAAAAGGCACTGCATGTCCCTTGAAGGGAGGATGGGGAATTTGGGAGCTCAAGCAGTGTCTCTGACCAGTTCCTCACTGATCTCCAACAACACTTAAAGGTCTAGAAAACTAAGTGACCTGGTGTCAGGGTTTCCTACAACTCCTGCAGTCCTAGCAAAACAACTACTATAAATGTTAAGTCCTCAAAGCACCAGGAAACTCAACACCCTTTGTGATCACTGAAGCTCCAGGGAATCCTTCCCTAAAGTTTAGACATTTTCCTACAGGTTCCTATTCAGTAGTTAGATAAACAAATTTGACTCTTGTGTTTTAGTTGATTGTTATTTCTTCGTTGAACTGAGACAGATGAAATTGAAGCAAGGCATTGTAACATGCTCATAGTGTTTAACCATCTAAATGTCTATTTGGGAAATGAGCAGACATCCTGAGACAAGCTATCTTTATCTGGGCCTAGTCCCTATTATTTAAAACAAAAGCATTTATAAATTGTTTTTCTTGGGGAAAAAAAACTTTCATGGAACTAAGAGGGAAGAAACAGCAGAAGGTAGCACAGGGCCAGGGTCAGTGTTCCTTTTCTTTATAGAAATGGATTCAACAGACACCATGATTTCTCCTAAATATCAGAGTTTTATATTCCCAGAGTATGTTCAATACTTTGGTCAGCCATAGGACGCTTCCAGCTAGACCTTTACATTGAATATTCTTCTGACTTGAAGTATTGCACAGATCTCCATATGAACACATAGGTATGTGTCTTACTTTTGCATATGGTGATCTTTAGACAGGTATCCAGAAAAAGTGCCTAATTCAGCGAACTGTTATCTTTAAAGGAGTTTCATTTGGGTTGAACCATGACTTAGGAAGTCTTTTACACACTTGGCTTGGATGGCTTGAGTTACTACACTTACAAAACTTCTGTTTGCCAAACTCATCAAAAGCAGAAGCAGCGTCAAAAAGCTACCAACTCCAGCAGATCAACTGCTAAGCAGTGCGGCACTAAGCAGGGGAGATGTCCTCCATGATGAAGAATTTCCATTTTCCGTCTCATTCCCCTCATTTGTATGTGAGCACATTGTAAACTGATTGTGCAAAATTGTCTTTGCATTTGGTGCATGAGTCAAATGATGAAGTGAGAGAAACTGGATATGAAATGCAGGAAGATTCCATCAAAGTTCTGTCCCACTCCTCACTTACCCACCAGCACGTTAGTGTACACATAGCTGATACCAAGGGCATATGATATAATTTGCATTGGTTTGTCAGGAATATCTAAATATGCTTATAGGTTGCTTCAGATGTTTCAAAAGCAGCAAGGTATCTTAATTAAAGCATTTACAGGCAGACATCTCAACATGACTCACACTGTAATACTAACTTCTCCAAAAGAGACAGGTGAGGATATTGAAAGCCTGGATCTGTCTGGATTGATGAGATCCATTATATTTCATCAGAATCATATCTATGTTTTTCTGATAGTTCACCTTTCTCTTTCTTTAATTCAGATGTCATGAAGAATTGAATTATTTCTACCTCTGGGTATTCACAAATGATGGATGACTTGTGAAAGTGCCACTATTAAAAAAGAGCACACCCCCATTCCTTTTCAAAATAATGTTCAAAGCACTTGCTGGAGCAAAGAGGCAAGAGGAGAAAATTAAAGAATACAAATCAGGAAAAAAAAAAGAGGTCAAATTATTCCAGTTTTCATCTATGATATTTTACAAAAGAGATCCCAAATGTTTCACCAAATAACTTCTAGAAATGATTAACAATTTCAGCAAAGTATCAGTAGTCTTTCTGTACAAAAACAAAAATGCTAAGATATATTACATTTATATGAGCTTTAAAGAAAATAAAGTATCTTGTAATAAGCCTAGTCACAAAGATTAAATACCTCTATAGTGAAATCTTTGAATCTCTGAAAGAGGCTGATAAAAACGCTAGAAAATGGAGAAAGCCCCACCCCATGTTCACAGACTGGTAGAATTGTGAAAATGACCCTTCTATAAAAAGCCTCTTAATAGATTCCAGGCATTCCCAATCAAAATACCTACAATATTCTTTACAGAAACTAAAGAAAAATTCTAAACTTCTTACAAAATCACAATAGAACATGTACGGTGAAAGCAATTCTGAGCAACAAGAACAATGCTCGATAGATTGTCATTCCGGATCTCAACATATATCACAGAGCCAAAGTAATAAAATCGGTATGGTACCAGCAAAAGCTGATGCATAGAGCAATGGAACAAAATAAAAGACCAAAACATGAGTTTCATAGCTATAACCACCTGGTATTTGACAAAAATATCAAAAAACATACACTGGAAAAAAGAAAGTGCCATCTTTAACAAATGGTGATAGGAAAATCGATGTACACATATAGAAGAATGGAATTAGATTGATATCTATCACCTTGCACAAAAAAATCAACTCCAAATAGACTAAAGATCTCAATTTGACACCTGAAATGCTCAGACTGCTAGAAGAAAACATAGGTGGTACCCTACATGACGCTGTGTGGGTGTAGGTATAGGAAAGGGTATCATGAGTAGGACCCCATATCTGCCCAGGAATTGCTAAGGAATTTTCCTTAGCTGTAGAAAAACAACCAATCAAATAAAAAGGCAGCATACAGAGTGGGAGCAAACTTTGGCCAGCTGTAAATATGATAGAGGATTGGTATTCAAAATATATAAAGAACTCAATAATCAAGAAAATAATCCCAATAAAAATAAGCTATGGAGCTAAACAGAGACTTCCCAAAAGAAGGAATAACAGTAGTTAAGAAATATCTCAAAAGGCGTTTTTATCCTTAGCAAATTTCAGGTCTCGTCACACCCCAATCTCAGTAGCTGACATGAGCAGAACAACCGGCACTAAATGCCACTAAGGATGTGAGAAAGAGGAACCTCCACTCGCTGTTGATGAAACTGCGAACTGAAACCAGCTATCTGGAATTCAGTATGAATAATTCTCCAAAAGCTACAAATAAATCTACTATGTGACCCAGCTATACCACTTCTTGGCATCTTCCCAAAAGATCCAGCATCCTTCTCTACAGACGCTTGCTCAGCTGTGCGTATGACTTCTCTATCCACAAGATCTAAAAAATGGAGAAACAACCAAAACCAAAACCAAACAAAAATGTCCTCCAATGGACAACTGGATCGGTGAAAGGTGGTGAATACATACTTTGGAATACTATTCAGCTGTAAGTAAGATAAAGATGTCATGTCAAGTGAGGTAACCCAAACCCCAAAAGAGAAGCGCTACATGTCTTCTCTCCTTTGGGCTTCCTGGCTTCAGATATTCCCATGTGAACATATAACTTCAACTAAACACAGATAACCAGAAAAGTAAAAATAATCAAGCGGTGGGGTGAACTCTAGAGAGGGGAATAGCAATATAAGTGATATAAACTTAAAAAATGAGGAATGGTCCGTAATTATAGATGGGAGGAGGACAATACAGAAGGAGCAGGGAAACATGAGTAGGAACATTAAGAATGCTTGAAAAAGATGCAGGGAATCATCATATTAACCCAAGGTTACCCATAATGCATACATATTTTTAAAATAAATTTACACCACTTAGACTGAAAAGGCTCCCCTCAAGACTATGTATTTGGGGAAGGGGGTGGTTAGACATGGAAGGGGTAGGAAGTAGGACACAGAAAGAAGAAATTGTGTAATTTTATTTTACTTTTTTTTTTAAGAAGCTCTCACAACAGAAGACTTCCTCAAGGAAACGAGCACCGCACTTTATGTAAGTAGCATTTGCTTACCCTGTTCACCATCTATCTGCTCATGGACGATGGCAATGCTTCACTTCTTGTGGCCCAAGATCCTAGCACATAAACAGACAGATTGGGACATTCAGGAAAGAGAAAGGTGACTATTGATCACTCCTGAGCACCAGGGTGAAGTTCTAGGCTCACAGCAAAGAAAAGATTCACTTTGTCTGCAAGTCAGTGGCCATGCTACAGCCTCCTGATAAATCTCTGAAATGACTTTTAAAGACCCTCCTTACTAGAGCCAGCATGCATAGTCGTCTTCAGGGACCACAGGCGAATCAAATCCTCAACTCTTGATCACATACCAGAATCACTGCGGTGATAGTACAAGATGAAAAACCCTTGTTCATATCATGTGGTCTGCTGGGACCTTCTTCACCAACACAGAGCCAAAGGGAATAGCATTCACATTAAGAGGAGCTCCAAAGTCCATCTGTCGCTTAACAGGCTCTAAACCCTGAAACCTGCCTCTTTCAACCCAAATCTTCAAGTATCTATATCTAAGACAGACAGTGTTGCTCTCAATACAGTAAGAGAATGGAATTGTATACATGAAATTCAACCTATACCAGTGGCGGTCAAAACCAAAGCAATGCCACCACCTTCCTCAACCTGCAAGATTTGGTCCTAGAAACTTGTCTGGGAGTAGCCAGCAATAGAATGTAGAAAACACAGACATACAGACATGCATACAGAAAACCTGTGGTCAGGTGGGCTGTATACTCTCTGACAAAGCCTCACCAATTACCACACAACAATAGGAAACCTTAATGTTTTTATTATATAGGAAATAGAGGGGAGGGTTTAGATATTCTTGGTAAGAGGTCCTTGTAGATGAGTAGTCTTAGGCTGTAAATATCTAGGTAGAGGAAGCTATGCTTACTAAGTTTTGCACACGCTATCAACATGCACACTTGGACCAGAAGAAATAGGCTTTGCCAATCCCTGCACTGATCTGTAAGGGAAAGTCTTTGCCAATTCCTCAGGGCTCTGGATCAATTGACTTTGACATGGCTGTGCACATGTCAGCGAAACACATTCACTTAAGGCTTCCCTGGCTTCCTACAACTTCTAAATAATGTCAAGGTTTGGTTAGATAAGAGTTTTATTTCTAAACAAAATGAGCCCGTCTTCTCAGATTACAGAACAAATACAATCTATTCCGTATCTGCCTACTCGAATTAGTCAATGGTTTGATTTTTGAGGTCAGCAAAATATCTCAATTACAAACCAAGAAAATATATTATTCTCTGTTAATATATTCAACTGAAGAGAATCAATTTCTCTACATGCAAATTTCAAACTGATCATTCTCATATAGATGTAAGAATTATAATAATGTCTGTAGTACGGGCAATTTTTCCAAATAACATTATTAGGTGTGCTGCAATTGAAGCCGTCAGCATTTTTCTCCATCGAAGCGTGCCACAATTAACTGCATTACTCTTGTGCATGTCACTCAAATTACTGTTAAACATTCTTTCTACACTATCTCTGCCAAAAACATGTGACTGAAGTCACTGCGAATGGAGCTTACTGCTCAGAGTAATGTTGCCTACAAATGAGTATGGGAAACTGCAGCCACACAAGGGCAAGTTTCTGGAACAGTTAGGTGATCTAGGAGCGTCTTCAACCTCTCAGGACTTCCAACTAAAAACAGCCAAAGGTGCCGGCCAGTTCCTGAGTATTGCTGGTGTATACATGACTGGACAAAAACTGTGAACTAAAAAAAAAAAAAAAAAACTTGACCTGGATTATGGATTTGATAGGATCTGAAAGCAGTAAGGAGACATACCTCTGGGTAGGTCAGTGAGAACATTTCCAGGAAGGACTAACTAAGAGGAAAGATCTTTTTCCAGAAGGGTATCACCTTCAGAAAGTAGCCCAGACACAAAAAAGCACAGAGAGAAACAAGGTTGTTTGCCTGCCTCTATAATGGCTTGCTTGTCAGTGTCTCTGTCTTTCTGTTGTTGACACTTTTGCTGCCACCATCATCCCTCATTAAAATCAGAACCCAACTTCTAATGCAAGCTGAAGACCATCAATCCTTTCCGAAACCTTCAGCACTGGACTGGGATGCTGAGGCATCTGGAGAAACAACCGAGTTCTTGGCACATTCAGTATGAAGACAGCCATTTTTTTTTAATTATCAAGCCCCTATCATGTGAGCTAGTTTAATAAACCCCTTTGTAGTGCATACAAAGTCAATTGGTTCTGTTGCTCTAGAGAGCCTGGACTGATACAGAAAGTAATGATTTGGAGAAAGTACCGGATGATAGTATAACCCATGTACACAATGTGTTGACCACATTAAGGCGATTACTGTGTGCTCCCATTGAGGACTAGGAGCATTCAAATGTTAGAAATTATTCTAGATACAGAGCCTACCTTCTGCCTTCCTTGATTTCTAACACATCAGCTTCATATGAGTTGTAGCATTTGTTGAATTCATGAAGTACACCCTTCTCCCTTTTACCAGTGTTGCCTGCTAGCCTTTGCTCTATCCTTTATGTACATGGAGCCTGAGTGGACAGAATGGAAGTCCTGTGTACTATTTCCTGCTGGTCTAGCCAGCAGGGGACTGGTATTCTCCACAAAACAGGTCTTGGTAGCAAAACACAGTCACAGAATGTTCAGCATTGGCTCCAAATAGAACGCTTTCTTCTGCTTTGGCTTGCTGTCCAAGCAGGCTACTACTATGTCATGTGGCACAGAGAACGTTGTCTCCCTATACTCCTTACTGCCCTGTGCATCAGGAGGGACCAGCAGCACATTAGGAAAACCTACAGTAGTAAACCAGAGTCACCAGAGGAATGAATGAAGACAATGGCCAGGTGCCTTGTGTACATAGTCACTGAAATTTTGACACTATTAATCCCCATGTTTTAGCATCCTCCTCCCCATCTTTTAATGTTTGTTTGTTTGGCCCTTTGAAGCATCTTTCTACTCAGAAATAACCAGTGGTTCTTAAGATGTTACAGAGAAATAGTCAAGATGTCTGTGGATTGCTCACAGGCAGCCTCCTTGACTTTAATACTTTACATAGATGTTGAGCAAGATCAAAGCCAGAAAATAAACTGTGAACAAGTTCTGAGACTCAATCATACTAGACATGCATGCACTTATGTTTGTATATTGGATTGTGGGGTGTGTGTGTGTGTGTGTGTGTGTGTGTGTGTGTGCACATGTGCAGCTTTAGGTGACAGGACAGCAATCCTTTATTCCTAATTACTGAGGACAAAATATTCAGGCATTCACAGGAAGACACATATTCAATTTGGTGTTGTTTTGGACAAAAATCTTCTTCATCTGATATGATTACAGGATTTGTTTTAAGATCATTGTTGGATATGATTGCACAGAATGACATTCAATATTGTGTAAGGAGTATACACAATTCTGTCATCCCCTAATATTGCTGCTGCAACGATGTCCGCTGTGGTCATCAGAGTAGGATGCGAGGTGACCTCAGTGCTCTGAGGATGGGCATTAAATTCCACACCCATCCCACTTCTCTCTCCAAAAGAAATTACACAAATTACTTTTTTGGTTTTGTTTGGATGTTTGATAACATCAGTCAGCCAAGCCACCCAAGCCCACACATTTCTTTATCAAATTTTAACTTGCAAGTATAATTGTTTTCGCTAAAGAATTGTTCAGTTCATCCCTTTGATCTTGGTCATTTTATTTACAGTTTTTGAAAACTTTATCCATCCCCTCTAGGTTGTCCAGTTTACGCTGATCCTTTGGATACATATGAATCCTCTTTGACCAACAGACCAATTAGAAATATTGTGTTTGATGTTCTATTGTCTGGCTTTTCACACTGCTTTCCGTATTGATGTTCTGATTCACTCCATTACCTGAGGAAAGTTCACACAGCAAGATTCATCCTTTAAGAGCTGATAAGAATTCTTTGCTGCCAGGATAATCTAAGTTGCTTAGCGTTTCTGGGTGCTTAAGAAAACACACATGCTCTCTCAGGAAAGTTGGGAAAAAGGTTCTATTGGTTTCATTCTGTTCTGGTTCCCTGCTAATATCCTGTCCAGTGACCCCATAAGCTGCCTCTGCAACCATTGCAAAAAGTATTTTCCTTTCTCATTTCAGTCTAACCACTTTGTTTCCTTGTTTGAATCTTTGCCATTTGGCACGCATGCATTACAAAACTTTCTTGGTGGAATGCTGGCTCTCCTGTCATGTGACTTTGCTCATCCTATAGCAATGGGCTTGGCTCCGACTCTCTTATGCATATCAGCAAAGCAAAGCCTTCATTCTGTTACAGTGTCCACAATCTGATCATCCCTGTCCTCCTGTGTCTGAAGGGAGCTTCCTGTACTTAGACTTGCTGCCAGATGCTGCCTTTGCAGTCACTCTGAATTCTCTAACTTTGTTGGGTTTATATCTTATTCATTTGAAGGATTTTATTATAGGACTTTCCCATCGTGTTTATTTCCTTCCTACTTTTTCTTGGTTCTCATTTTTTCCCTTTTATTGGTTTTTCTTTGTGTGGGAATTCTTGAATAATGCATTCTGCATTCATGTCTATGATATATATCTAGTGAAATCTTATGAAAATATGTAGTATTCAGATTAACGTTGTGGCATTAGATGCCTAGCACAATTTATTGAGAAGATGTCTCATCCTCCATTAAGCTTCTTCCACTCTTTCATGAACGTTCAATGGACTGTATTTATTATATCCACTTTGGAATCTCTATTCTGTTTCACAGTTTGCTGTCTGCTTTTATTAATATCTCAGTATTATCTCTGCTGGCTTATAGCACCTTGAAGTCTGGCAGTGCCAGTCATTAAGTCTCTGCCTCCTCCTCCTCCTCCTCCTCCTCTTCCTCCTCCTCCTCTTCCTCCTCCTCCTCCCTTTCCTCCTCCTCTTCCTCCTCCTCCTCCTCTTCCTCCTTCTCCTCCTCCCCTTCCTTCTCCTCCTCTATCTCCATTCAATCTTTTATTTCCTCCAAGCTTCTTCTATATTGTGATGGCTGTTATTAGTCTTGCCTTTTCCTGTGGCGACTTCAGAATCAATCTGTCAATATCCCCAATGTAGTCTGCTGAGATGATTTAAATTAATTGACACATTCTGGGAGAAATGGGTCTTGATGATATTGAGTCTCCTATCCATGAACATGGGCTACACCCTCCCTGAATTACTTAGATCCAGAAGCCCTTTTATGGACTTCTATCCAACACATCCTTTCCTGAGACTTTGCATGACTATTATGGTCTACACTACCTCCTGATGCCTGAATAGAAAATTCTTTCCTAGAAAGAAGTCTGTCATTTCTGATGACATCCTATAGGGAAGAGAATCCCACGTTCTTGGATCTCTTTATGCTCTTGGATGGGTAGTTGGTAACAGGAAGCTTTGCTAACATTCCACAGTATGAACTATACTGGCCACCTCTGCCCTGACATATTGGCTAGGTCAGAGTCTAGAGATAAATCTTGCCACTACCACCCCAGGTCAAGCTGTGTAGTGCCTGTTAGGAAATCTGGTTCCTCCAGCTAGGTTATGCAGTGCTGACTAGAAAGTCTGTCTCCCACACATTCTGCTAAATTCTGTAACATCACACTTGTATTTCAGGGTGGGAATGAGGTTACCCAAGTCTCTGCTCATCTCCCTCAGGCCTATCCTTTAGCCATAAATGACAGCCTTCCCTTGGTTGCTGTGCCTAGTTTCTTGGTGATTATAGTTCTAGGTAACAAACCTCTCTTATGTCTAGTCCAGAGGCACAGAGAATATAAAGAGGGAAAAACACATAGCCCAGACAGAGGTAATCTATCTGGGTGTAGCACAATTACCTTCTTTGTTTCTATTATTTTTACAGATTCTCTTCCTAGAGAAATGGAGACTTTTTTTCTCATAGGGATTGGCTTACATGCCCTCCATATCTCTGACTAAAACTTCGCATATAGCTGGTGCTATCCACTGAGTGATTCTCCCTCATCCAGAGGGTAACATGGTGAATCCTTCCCCCGACCCTGCCAAGAGCTGAAGCTACTTAACAGGATGAACCTTAACCAAAGAGAAAAAGGCAACATTTTTTTTTATAAAAGCCCCTGGTTTATCATCCTGTTCACGTGGGCAGTTGAGCAGAACAGGCCTTGATATCTTCTTTGGGGCAACATTTTTTTTTCTAGTCTTTCTTTGTGGTGAGATACTGCATGTGAGTCTGCTCAAAGGCTTTGGAAGACCACAGCTATTTCAAGTGGATTCAGATATATTACTCTTACCCATGTGAACAATTCATTAATTTGGATTTCCAGTTTTTTTATTTTGTTTTTGTTTTTAAGGATAACATGAAGTTGAGTGGGGAGAACCTTGGTGGACAGGAAAGAATATGATCAAAATATACTTCATGAAAAAAATGTTAATTTTTTTAAAAGGCCAGCAGAAGTGAGGGCTGTGACTTCCATGTCTGGAGTGAGCTCTTTAGTCATGCATTTCCCTTGGTAAATGTAGATAATGACACTTCTCTATCTCAAAACCAAAGAGTGTCTCCTTTTGAAATATTCACATTGTGTTAAAATTCAAGCTAATTCTATAGGGACTCAAGCAATGACTCAGCAGTTAAGTGGACTAGCTGTTCTTCCAGAGGACCTGGGTTCAACTTCCAGCACCACAATCACAAATGTCTGCATCTCCAGCTCCAGAAACTCAACATCCTCACACAGAGATAGATGCAGGAAAAACACCAATTCACATAAAACCAAACTAAATAAATCATTACCATTTTGTCATTTAGCTAAACTTGGGAGGCAAAGAAAGTGGATCTCTGTGAGTTTGAGGCCAACCTGGTCTGCAAAGCAAGTTTCAGGACAGACAGGGATGTTACATAGAGTTTGTCTCAAAAAAAAAATAAAATAAAATAAAACGACAAAACCTTCAAAATATATATTCATAGATTTAAAGGTGAATATGACTTGCTAAGTCTTTTGAATTTTACATTTCCAGTTTTTACCAATTCTACATTTTATGGAGATGTGAATTCTCCCTGGAGCTGAGACATCCCATGTTTTAACACTGAAATCACTGGAAAATAGAGGGAATCACAAGTATAGGGATATTATGTTTGCCTTTCTCTTTTTTAAAAAAAATGGTCATTTTGAAAACCTTGTGTTTTTATGACACACAGCCCTCAATGCCTCTTGGGCTCTTGTAGCCTGACTGGTCATGGGTTGCAACTCCCACACCATTACCCAAGAAGAAAGATGCATTAACACACATGGTCCAGTCATTCTGTCTACTTTACGCAGTGGCTTGCCATCACATATTTTATTTCTGGAGACGCAGCTCCTGGTGCCATTTGAGATCAACTGGATTATCTCTGGTTGGATAAACTTCAATTCCCTCACAAAGCATAGAACATTAAAGTTTGGGGAAGACAAAGAGCCAAGGAGGTGAACTGCTCTAGGAAGGGAAGCAGAGCCATCCCTCGTGGTGGTCATTTGGGTGGGAACCACTGATTTGGGCTGTGTGTTGTGACTGAAGATCGAGATAGGGTTTCTTTGACAGGTTCTTGTCCATCACTCAGTGTGTGTGTGTGTGTGTGTGTGTGTGTGTGTGTGTACATGTCCTGAAACCTGCCATAGTAAAACCAGGCTTTAGAGTGCTAACCCAACTGATCATAAGCTTTGTAGGGTTTGGAATGGGGTCATATTATGTTATAGTTTCCAGTTTCTTCCTACATAGAACCATCCATCTTGAAGGGAAAAGACACAGGATGTTCTTAAAGGGAAGTGAAACCACAGGATGCTGTAAGAGCAGGTTCTATCTTGCAGGGAAGCTCATTAAATTAAGGAAGTCAACAACTTAAAGACTTCAGGAAGTCCCTGAAACTGACCAGAATCACTAGGCTCCTCCCTCCTCAACCTTATTGAAGCAGTAATGGCTGCTGAGACAAGTGGAACACTCCAAGATAACCTAACCTGTCTAGAAGAAAGACTCAGCAACTGATACCTTGAAGAAGCAGAGATGATGCAAAATTTCTAGAAGACTCTCAGACAAAGAGAGCTGTTTAGAGGATTACTCTCAGATCCACCAAGTTAGGTAAGTAGACAAGATGAGCTACCTGAATGAATCTAAGAGCATCTGAATCTCCTGAAAGAGATTCATATTAGCTAAGCTACCTGGAAAGGACACCCTCCATCCTGTTGAGTTACCTGTGGATGTGTAGTGTGTTCTACGGTTCACAACTATCACCCATGCCTATGTGGCTTTGAGTAATGCCTTAGTCATTTCTGCTCCTATAAATAACCCCTCACCCATATTCCTGCAACTAAACTGAAATTCATTGATTCACCAAGTTAGACATTAGTAATATCTATACTTTGGTCTGCCATTGGTTTCTGTATCTGGGGTGAATAGACATTTGTTAACATTTCTGCAAGAACAGTATTTCACAACAGGTCATCAGGACTGGGACACTGAGGCACCAGTATGGGCAAGGGGCATTTCTCAAAGACAGGAGAAATCCAAAATCCAAATGTGTTTCTCTGTGATCGTCACATAGATTTGTTTGAGTAGAACTATGGACAGGTTCAGTTTCAAAGAGTCAACCTCGTAGGAGATCATACAATATAAAACCAGAATCAGCATTCATGACACATGCTCTGATTGTACTGAGAATCCAAAGTATGTGCGAGTAAGCGGCAAATCAATGTTATCCTAGCACTTAATTAAATAACAGATTATTGGCTGCTATAACACCAGCTCCAGCGGGCCATTTCTGGGCAACATCTTTATGTTTCAATATCGATTCACTAACTTTTATCAATACTGAATCACAGGAACATACCAAAAGGATTTAATAGCATATGTCATTTAAAACACCCATTAATCTAGTATACACCTAGACTTTCCTTTGACCAAATGTTGCTTTGTTTTGTTTTTTATTATTTTTAAAGATGAAACAAGTTACCTATAGTATTCCATGTGAATTTTTTCTGATTTTAGTTAAAACAGCATCAGACTCTGGTCTTATGGTTTCATACATCTTGTGTCTCAGACCTGAGACCTGACCTCTCATCTCCTAGAGAGAACCCTGACATACTGAAATAACTCTCTGAGAATGTAAACACCAGCAATCAGGGACCTTAAAGTGATCTTATTGGCTAAGGATCCCCAAGACCAAGTTCTCAGCACAAAGATTTATTTGCCCCTGAGGGACAGAGAGCAGGAAGTAACAGACAAAGACAGGAGCTAGAGGGAAATGGGAAGAGAACAAGGGAGGGCGGAAAGCATTTTTTTTTCCTGGAGAGTGTACACAAAGGACTGTCTCTGGATAAAGAAGGGACAGGTGTGGCCCATAGGAAAATGGTGGTTTATAAAGGTACAAGAGGAACTCCCATGTTAGGATGAGGTGTTTTATTTTGATTGGCCATGTTAATTAGGTGAGCTGAAGGGGACTTTTGATTGCTGGACTTCAACACTTTGATAGCTAGACCTTGGAAGCCAGTCTCAGGAGGGGAAATAGCCAAATAAGGGGACTGACCTTGGTGACTAGCTTTAGGAATGAAATCTAATGGTTTTTAGCAATGGAGGGGGAATGGGGGAGAAGGGCAAGGCCTGCCTGCTAGAGTCATGTTTGCCATGCTCGGGCCAGCAAGAGTTCCTTTAGGCTTGACTGTCAAAACCAAACCCAAGAGCCCAGCAGAATACAATCAGATATATTGTAGGAAGAAATATGCTTTAGCTTTGGGATTTACTCTCTTAGCAGTGATCAGCATTGAGGTTTGTAGAAGTAATCTAAGCAAACGTCTCAGCCAGGATCATGTCTGTATACCCATGGGGAGACACGCTTCATTTGCATGTAGGATTGTTCATGACTTAATGCTGTCATGCTATCTTGTAGGCAGCCAGACTTCAAATTCTAGCAGAAGCTGCCCATTTTCTATTACTAGTAGAAATGTCTTCATATTTGAAAGAAATTTACACACACACACGCACACCCAAAAATGCTGTCTTCTTAAACGGTTCTGAGTCACAGGCGCTTAATATCTATGCATATTTCTCAGAGACAAAGAGATGCCCTTACTGTGTCAACCAGATGGCTCACAAGCTATCCTTCCACTGAGACACCGGTTACACCCCTCCTTCCATGCTCACCTAATAAAACTAAAAATGCACATGGGCCCAGCAAGGCCTTACATTCCCTCATCTACTTGCTCCCTGAGGAAAAACTCTTGGCTTTCACTTGGTGGCCAACCCTGATGGGGAGGAGGGACGGGAGAAAGTAAACAACGTTCTCTGGAATGTAATCTTGAAGTAAAGGCAAACAGAGACAAATATCTAGATCTTTCTTTCCGACTGCGGGAATTTTTTTTTTTGAGAATACAATTTCTTTTATACTTCTAAAGGGCATAGCACCGCATGGAAGAGAGAGAAAAGTCAACCAGATAGCTGTAAACACATCAGAAAAACTGCCTTCGGCCTCACACACCCAGCTCTGAGTCCCCAAGGCGCTCTGAGGTCGGCTCTTCAATCACAGAGCAGTAAAGCCAGTTCCAGGCACTCCTGAGCCCCAGATATAGAGGAGAGGCTGCAGCTGGCTATGACATCAATCCCTGAATTACTCTGAGGCAGCCCTCACCTTTTCTTCCAGACAATACAGGACACTTTATTTAAGGTCTTTAAATTGAAGTGGTATGTACAGTATTTTATTTTATTTATTTTATGTTTTTATTTTATGTGTATGAGCATTTTGCCTGTATGAATAACTCTGTAACACATGAAGAGGGCAAATGAGGGCATCAGATCCCCTAGCACCAGAACTACAGATATTGAGAGCCACCATATGGATAATGGAAATTGAGTCCAGGTTCTCTGGAAATAGAAAAAAATTGTCAAACACCCTATAGTACTGACATGCGTTCACACGCCTGATACCTGCTGTCCTCAAACAAAGGGGCCGTGGCCAATCTCATCTTTTTAAGTTTCTGTAATGGAATCCTTCTCTGTCTTTTGAAGTCCATTTGAAATCCCGAGCATGTGCCCACGTTGGCCATCGCAGTGGATGTTCTTGTACTGCCCATCATTTTCACCTTTGCTTGTCTACACTGTCGTGTGAGTTTTAGTCAAAGAATATATGATTTTTATGGCATTCTCCACAGTATGCAATACAGTTAGTTATACTATATACCAAGTAGTGTACTTTCCTTCCATTTTAACATCCAGACAAATAGACAAAAATTAAATGTCTGTAACCTTTTTTTTGTTGTTGTTTCTTCGGTTTGTTCGTTTGTTTGATTGATTTGGTTTATTTACTTACTTGGTTAACAAGTAGTTGTGACTTGTCATGTCCTCTAATACCAAACTGCAGGAAATGCCCTTTTAATACCTTATTTACAAAGGGTAAACATGATGCTGCTGATAAGAGCGGTCACTTAACCATTCTGGCATTTGGCTTTGTTGCTTTGGTAAAGTTCAACAACATCCACACAGGACCAAGCCCCTCTTTTCCTATCAGGAGAAGGTTCCAAACACAGAAAATGTCTGTTTGGGACGGAGATGTTTTAGTCATTTGCAGCAGGAATGACAATGTAGGAGCCATCCCATGCAAGTCACGTGAGTAGAAGGAGACACATGAAGGCCAAATGCAGATCTGAAAGAGTCCCAGCTGTGCTTCTCAGTCACACGAAGAAGAGAGCCAGGAAGCCCCTCCCGCAATGCCTGCCTTACACCTATGCTTGAAAATAAAACAAAATAAAATAAAATCAAAAGAAAAGAAAACCCCATGCTGTTTCATGTTAAGTAACCCCGCAGCCTCCCTTAGAATTATCTTACCACGGTAGAGTAGCAAACAAAGCAGACACATGGCCCAGAGGCACACTTGGTACACACTGTACTTTCAGGAAAACAAACACTGGATATAGACATTGGTACTCTAGAGTCTGAAGGTCTTCTGGTCCTGAGGTTATCATTCTCATTCTCCCTGCTTCTTTCCTCCACCCTCTATCCATTCTTTTCTTGAACCCATCTATTGATTGTTTGTGTGTTTTTGTCTTTTACTTTGATAGTTGAACTTGCAGCTCTAAGTTGTCCAATCACCCTGCCCCTCATTTGTATCGGTGTGCTTATAGCTTGCTGTTGGGGCATCTTGAGAATTTCTCTGTCAGTATCCCCAGGATTCTAACATTCGCCATCTTTCTGTTGCCGTCCATCCTTGTCCATTTTTCTCCAGGATTAACTCCCTCTCTCCTGTGTGAACGGGAACTTCTTGGGTCTGCTGCTCCTTCACTGCCCAGAAAGCATCTTATGGTGGGGTCTTGGCCTGATTTCACAGGAAAAAGTCCCAGGTGCAACACCACGCTGTCCTTGGTCCTGAGGCTACTGACTTGCTTGCTTTCCTTTTTTAGGGGGTGGGTGGGGGGTGTGTGGGGGCAGGGTTTCTCTGTGTAGCCCTGGGTGTCCTGAAACTCACTCTGTAGACCAGGCTGGCCTCAAACTCAGAAATCCACCTGCCTCTGCCTCCCAAATGCTGGGATTAAAGGCCTGCACCACCACTGCCGACACTTTCCTTTTTTCTTTTTTTTTTCTTTTTTCTTTTTCTTTTTTCAATTCAACTCGGTGGTTTGCTCTTTGATGTGTCTCCTACCTCCCCAACCCAATGTCAATCCCTTCTATCTACCGTCCAAAAAGAAGGTAGCGAAAGGAATTTTTGGATTTATGAGCCTATGGGGCAGTTAGAATGGGAATAGAAACCAAAACAATCACCGGATGTGACAAGAAGTCTAAAGCAGAGTGGGAATGGAGGGAAAACAAGGGGTAAGAGAGATGTATAGAGGCTGTATCTACCATTACCACTCCTGCTGAGGGGAATGGAGAGACAGCCTCAAACATTAAGTGCAGGTCCTGAAGAAAGGAGATGGTGTTTGAGCCTGAAGGAGGAACTGGATGTCACTGAAGAAGCGCCATCTCTCTTTGTAGACTGGAACCCCCCACCTCAGGTACAGCAGCTTCACAGGCTGTCGATGCTTTTGTCACTCTAAGCAATGTATAGAAAGAAGCCTTCTTCACAATGTTCCTGGTACAGCTGACCCATCGTGGCACTGGTGGGTGGAATGACATTGTTGACAAAGAAAAACAAGGAATCTTCAGCAAGGAGATGAATTCACTTCCGGATCAAGAAGTAGAATTGACCAACTGTAAGATCATAAGGCACCAGATATTTCTTTTTGTCCAGGTCTCTTATCCCTGAGCTTTGGGAGATTATTCTAGTATCGCTGGGACCCGATCTGGGTATTTCTTTCAGATTTTCTCACCCTCAGAGCAGTGCTTCTCAAATGGATGTTCCTCTTTGCAAAGGAACGTCATTCTCCTGGGCTGGACCGAGCTGGACTGAGAGAACTGGGCAGGGGGTGGGGAGGAGGAGGGACAGGGGTCTTTCTTAGCAGAGTTCACACTGTGTGGTCTATGCCTTTCCACTTAACTTGAAGGCAAGACTAGAGAAGAGCATCTCTACTTCATTTTCTTTAAAGCAAAGTCTTGGCACATATATTAGAAGCATGAAAACCAACACCGAGGTTAACCGAATGCAGGAGCATCTGGTGCTTGCATGCTTTTCTTGTATTTTTTTTTAATCGATGATTGGATTCATGGAGCTCCAGCAGGGATGAGTTAATATGTGCCTGGAGAATGATCCATTAATGTAAATATGAGCTTTGATAAAAGGTAATTTGGAAAGCTAGTCAGCAGCAGGACAAAATGAGTTCGGCTCATCATCAAAGAGCATCGATTTAAGAGTCATTAATTCCAAGATGTGATGGCTCAAAAAAAAAAGTTTTCTCTAATATTCACAACTGTCACCACCTTCTTCAGTCTTAACTCTGCCTCTCAAAGTTGATGAGAAAGGGGGGAAAAGGAGCAAATGCCTTTAAATGATCACTACTTTTCTGAACAATTTAATAAAGCATGGAAAACTAAACATTTCATCTAGACCAAGTTGAGGAAATGCTCAAGAATAGATGTGCAGTGGGGAGCGCACACACACAGTGGAAGGAGGTGCTGAGAGTCAGGTGGAAATAGCTTCCCCCACCCCAGCCCCGGCTTCATACAGTTGACAGAGATCATGTAACATATGAAGCAGTACTATGAGGCTACGCTAGGGCTCAGTGTGAAATAACTCCTCAGGAACCTCACTTTTCATAGACACAAGGATGAGGGAGAAGAAACTAGGATAAAAGAGTTTATACTCTAGCCTGGAAAAAGGAATGCATACCGCACTGAGAAAAGTAAAGAATCTGCCCAATGTGTAGATTTTTCCATAATCAAGAATGTTTTTGGTGTGAGGCTTTGGTACCTGGCTTGGTTGTATTACAGACTTGATTTCTGCCTGAAAACTCTATGTTTGTGATATGGAGCAATATTTTGTATTTTGGAGTATAGGAGAGAGGTGATAACAGTAATTTCTTTCTTTGATTTAGAAAAGACGTGACCAGATACCAAGGTTTTCTGTCTACATACTGTCCAATCTCCTTCTGAAGTTCTTAAGTTCTTGCTCCAAGGTCACACAGAGCTGTCTCTGTTTAACAACTGTATGATGAGGAAACAGGACATAACTGGACAGTATGTGTAAAGCAAATGCTGCCATATAATATGGTCTTGTGCACAGTTCTGTGGTGAAAGAAGGAAAGAAGAGAAAGTTGTAATGAGAAAAGAAAGAAGGAGAAGGAAGGAGGAGGAGGAAGGACTGAAGGACATTCCATAGTGGTAGCTGGACTCTATGAAGAAATGAGAAGAAAAAACACGTGAATGAATGAGGGTGTCAGTGCAGAGGGGATGACCACTTTGGTGAGGATGAAGTTGAGAACAGATTTGGACTCCAAATTATAGAATGGCTAACGAATGCTTCAAAAAGAAGCCATGTATGGCAAGGCTTCACTCCAGAAAGACTGCTTCAGTGTCACAAAGGGCACCAACTGGAGAGTGGGGATCTACAGAGGCCTTGCTTTGAGCGTGAGAGATGTCGTATCTTCAGAGTGCCTGGGAAAGCCTGCACTTAGCACCGGGATCATACAAAGTTCCTGCAGATCGTTTAGGTAAAAAAGCTCATTGACACTTCAGGTCAGATCCGACAGCCTCAGAACACCAGGACACAGATTTGTTGGCAGCAAATGCTTAGTTCATGTTTAAATTTTCTTGACTGGAAGGTTAAATATTTTATTAACAGGGAGTAATCTAGTGTGTGGGTGAAAGAATAAATATTTCCACATTAGGGTGTCTGGTGCATGCTGTTTTCATGCCTACTTAAGTTGTTATGACATCCAGGGATTTCCATAGGAAATATGAGATGATTACAAAGAGGGAGTGATGGTATCTGCAGTGTGTTCTTTTCTCATCCATTCCTTCCAAGCACAGGTTTTGGATTGTTTCGTAGGAAAAGGTAAACTGTGGATAGATGCATGAACAGCATGTAGCGAGGCAGGCGGAACAGCAATGTTTGTCCCTGTAATCCCAACTCAGAGGAAGGAAGTTCGGTATGATCAACAGCCCAGTGTGGGCTATGGATTGAGACCCTGTCTCCAAGAGCCAAAATAAAATAAAAATAAAAATAAAGTATCAATCACTTTTAAAAATTATAAATTAGTGAGAAACAAAATACTTCTGTCACTTTGTTTCCCAAATAAGTTCCAGGTGCCCTGGTGAGACATCCATCCATTCAGGATCCCTTAGCATCTGTCCCAAGTGCCTGTGGAGCACTGTCTATTTCTAAAGGCTGTTTTATTAAGCTTATCATAGTCCATGAGGATTTCAGTCACAAAACACTGAGGACCGTTAGATGATAGAATTAACTGTTTGTCACAGTTTTGAATGCTGGAAGTCCAGAGCATAGGTACAAATGCTATTGATGTCTGCTGGAGGACAGTATTCTTGGTTTGCTGACTCTCACCTCCTTCTCACTGTGCCCTCTGTGGAGTTGGAAAGGGCCTGTGGTCTCAGAGATGAGAAGGATCTGTGGTCTCAGTTGGGAAGGGGCTGTGGCACTAAGGTTAGTTATGTTAGTCATTTTTATCTCACTGTAGCTTAATACCTCAGAGGGGAAGTAATGCTCTGGGAGGCGAGTTTTATTTGAGTTCAGGATTTCTAAGGTTTGAGTCCATCTTAGTAGTGAAGACATGCCTGAGTAGAGCTATACAGTTCACAGCAGCCAGGAAGCAGCACCAAACTGGGACAAGAAGAGTGACAGGGTGAGATACAGCCCCTGGACCCACTTCAACAAACTTGGCTCCACCTTCCACCCCTCACCAGCTGCCAATATGCCAACACACTATGACTCCATCAAAAGATGGATCCATAGATTGGATCAGAGTCTTCGGAATCTGTCTCTGGAATTACCCTCCCAGACGCTTCCTGGGTTGGGTTTTTATAAACATTGCAGATGCTTCACGATTCAACCGAGTTTACAACCAGGATTAATGATCACAGACATCAAAATGGACACACTTATGGGACCTCCTCTAATTAACCACCACCACCCTCCCCAGAATTCTACTTCCTAATATCCCCATTTTATACCAAGGGTTAGGGTTTCAATGCTTGACTTGGGGTAAAAAGACAAACTTAGCCATAACAGCCCCTGAAAATAGTTTTAGGCATGATATGCATCACAAAAGAGCTTAAATAACTATTAGGGAAAACTAAAAATTTCAAGGACTACTCATGTATACTTCGCTTGCCTCCTCCATCATTTCCGCGCCATCATCTCTGTTTCTATGATACCATTTAGAGCAAGTTTTACATTATTAAACTTATTTATTAATTACCTCTCACAGCATCAGGTTTCTTGACACCATTTTCATATACTCTTGTTTGACTCTCCCTTCTTATCCAGTCTCTCTCCACCTCCCTAAACTTCTCTCTCTCTTACATCCTCCAATACCTTCCCTTCCACCTTCATAGACTATGTGCTCTATTACCTCTACATTACTCTCCCTTAAAGCCTCTTTAGTACCTTCTCATGGTTCCCTTTCTAGTTTCCTACCCTCAACACACACTAGTGCATATATGTGTATGCATGTGTGTAATGTATGTATGCATGCATGTATGTATGTATGTATGCATGTATATGTGTGTATATACATATATATTCAGGATAACATATAGAATTAGAATAAAAGACAGCATGTAGTATTCATCTTTATGAACTTTGTGTTAGCTCCCTTAATGTATTTTCCAGTTCCATTTACTTCCCTATATAATGAAATTATATAGGGAATATATATATATATATATATATATATATATATATATATATATATATTTCCTTATAGTTGAATAAAGCTCCACTGTGTTTATAACTCATCGATTTTCACAGTGGCTATACCAGTTTATTTTCCCAATTGTTTGTGTATTCTAAGCTCTACGGTTCTGGACTCCATTCACCTGTTGACAGACATCTAGGTTGATTCCATTTCCTGGTTATTGGGAATAGAGCAGCAATGAACATGGATGACCAAGGAGCCTATAATAGAATATAGAGACTTTTTGGTAAATGTCTAAAAGAGAGAGAGCTAGGTCATACGGTAGGGTTTTGTTGTTGCTGTTTCTGCTGCTGTTGTTTGGTGTTGGTTTGTGAAACTTGCACATGGATTTACACAGTGGCTGTAGCAGTTTAGACCTCTGCCATCTGTGAATGAAAGGTATTTCTCTCTCCACATCTTCCAGAGCAGTGATTGTAGTTTCTTTTCACGATGAGATCTATTCTGACTGGGGTGAGTTGGAGTCTCGAACTAGTTTTAATTTGTACTTCCCAGATGCCTTGGACACTTTACAAAAAGAAATCTTTATTGGCTCTTTGTGCCACTTCTATTGAGAACTCCTTGTGCAGCTCAGTAGCTCACATTTCAACTGGCTGGCTCCTTGCTGATTAATTTCCCCAACTGCTTGTGTATTCTAAATATTATGTTCTATCAGACTTTGCAAACACTTTTCTCCTACTCTTCATTTAACCGTTTCCTTTGCTATGCAGAAACTTTGTCATTCTCTGAGGTTGCAGGTGTGTATGTGTGTGTCAACATGTAGTACATATATCATACAATATGTTACATATGATACAGTGTTTATAAAATATAATATTGCTGCAAATACACTAATGATACTGTAATGAAAAACTTGATACTCTTAAAAAATACAAAGTGGTTTTTTATAGATAGTTTAATATATTCTGGAAATAAAGAGATAGATAGAGATAGATAGATAGACAGACAGACAGATTGAATATATAATTTTTAATGTAGTGATATCTAATAAAGTAGCTTTAAACAGCTATAATATAAACTTTGGGTGTTGGACAGATAGCCCAGCTATTAAGAATTTTTACTGCTCTTGCTGGTGACCCAAGTTTGGTTTCTGACATCTATGTCAGGTGGCCTTAACTGCCTGGAGCTCTTGCTCCAGAGGCCTCTGACTCCTCTGGCTACCACAGGCCCCTGTGTTCACATGAACATACTACACACACACACACACACACACACACACACACACACACACACACACACCTAATTGCAAAACAAACTTAAAACTTTCCAATAAAATCTCTTATATAACCTAGATATGCTAAAGTTAAAAAAATATCAAGTTTATTCTAAACAAGGGGAAACAGACTCGTTATTATGGGAATTGCTTGTAAATAGTCACAGCACTGAGGCCTGTTTGCTTTGTGTGGTAGATATTCCTGGTTGTCAATTTGACTCCCCTGGAATGGACTACAATCCAGAAATGAAGGGCACACCTGTCTGTGATCCAGATATTGAGGCATAGTGGCTATGAAAGCTAAGGCCCAAGCAAGAGAGTTCATAACTCTAATCCCAGGAGACAAAGACAACCAGAACTCTGAGTTCAAGGCCAGCCTGGGATAGAGCAAGTTCCAAATCCAGGCATGGTGGTACACACACCTTTAATCTGGACCATACCTTCTGCTGGAGGCCTACATAAGAACAATGGAAAACGTTTGCTCTTCTTCACCTGCTTGCACGTTCTTGCCAGCACATCTGTTGGAACCCACTTCTTCAGGATTCCAGCTTATATAGAAGACCAGCTAAAACAACTATCCTCATGGGACTGGGCAACTACTAGATTCCTGGACTTCCCATTCTCAGCTGCCCATTGTTGAGTTAATTGAACTGCAGTCTATAAGTCATTCCAATAATTTCCCTTAATATATAGAGACATTCCATACATTCTGTGACTCTAGAGAACCCTGACTACACTTGGGGTATTTCTTTTAACACCCTGCACTCTATCAATCCAGTTACAGTAAAATGGGGTACTTAAGACAAGACTGTGCCCCAAGTTAGTCACCTACATAAGGGCAATGCCTTATAGAGTAAATCACTGTCATCTTAGATGAAAACAGTAATCTGAATTCATCTATGTCACTCAAGATTTATGTTTCTTTGGGAACAGAGGGGAGGGAGTTCTCTTCTACAAGAGAAGGGAGTAACAAGGGTCACATTTTATATGGTTCATGTAAAGGCAAACTTCATTACAAGGGTCCAGAGTTCTCGGGAAGCCATATTAATTCACAGCAGCTCACTGAACTGTGTTCTCTGGGGTCACATCAGCCTTCCCAAGCTTTTTCATGGACTCTGTATATAAAGTGGAATGTAGACAAGGACATTCCTCCAGAGAGCCAAGTGGCCCCGGGCAAATGTTTTCTACAATAACCCAGTTCCCTTACTTATGTAGTCATTGTCATCAGATCTTAACAAAGACCAAGCAGAGACAGCCATGTACACAGGAAATTGCAGCATGCTGGGACTCTACTTCCTTCCATCTCCCATATCCCTCCTCGGTGGACTCTGAGGTGAGAGCCCCAGCCCTCAGACTTCACTTTCAGCTTGTTAAATCATCTTTGTCTTGGGGAATCATTTTTTAGACATGTACACCAAACAGCATCATCCCTATTTCATCACACAAACGAAGTGTTCTTTTCCATGACACTTGGGTGCAGGATCTGCTGCATTCAGTTAGCAGAACAAAAGGAGAGACTCAAGGCTGTACACATGGGCTTTCATACTCAACCAGCCATCCATCATAGTGAAAGGAGAGGTCTCTTGCCCCTATTGAGATCAAATAGGGTAAAAGTGAAGAAGTTGATGTGAGCATCATCTTCAACTTCAAAGAAGGCTGAGTTTCCATGAGTTAGTACAGTAACAGAAAAAAAATAAATAAAAGAGAACCTATCCTTAAGCAGAGTAAAACATTTAATTCAATTTTTATTCATAAAATGACATTACCTGGCAAGAAGATACAATTCTATGATTCTGTACACTAAAGGCCAAGGTTTGAGCCTAATTCCTTGGAACTGGCATCTCTTCCTTTGGCTTCTCAACGTGAAAGGAAGAGCGTTTTAGGAGGAGAAAACTGAAGGAGCTTGAAATATTTGTCATGAAAATGTATAAACACAATATGATATGGATGCACATTTAATCAAAGATTAATGGGATGGGTCTATAAATAAGTAAACAAAGCGCATGAATAAATAAAACACACTAAATTATAGGAGAATGAAGGGAGAAAAAGAGATGCATGAAGCACTGAGTAGCTTGGAAACAGCCAAGTGTCAGATTTTATCCTAATATAGCATCATGATCATGGTTGTACTAAGTGAGAATTATCTAACCTGTTGGTTTCTTACAGAGATTGTAAGACAGAAAACTGAACTAACAATTCAACTGTATATCCACGTAAGTTCAACTAGACTGGGAGAAGAAAGGGCATCCTATAAACACTAGACAAAATAAATCTAGAATGTTATTTTAAATTATCATTAGTCTTTCCTCATATATATAAAATTCATCAATCAATCCATCATATATGTAGAATTAATTCCTATATATAAATTAAAGGTGCTTAATGTGAGAAATACTTGACTGTTTAAACACTGATAAAAATAATATTTAGGTTATTCTCAAAGTAGGATATTTGATGATGGAATTGTGCATAAGATATGTGACTATTCATATCACATCAAATTTCAAGAGTCTACTTGGTACAGCTGTGGATTTTGGTTCATGTAAGCACATAACTATTTTTTAAAAAAAGCTAAGAGGATCATGATTCACACAATCTTATGTCTGAGTGGGCTCTGACATGCGTTTGTGCATCAGGAGGGAACTTAGCAGTATTTTCTTAAGAGGTGCAAAAGTCATAAACATATGAAGTTCCAGGTCAGCACAGGCTATGTTGCTAAATGGACCATAAAGTCAATAAATAGCATTAATAATACTAACAGAATTCTGTTTCCTTTCAGTAGAGAAGAGAGTATTTCATGCTCATTTGTCTTGAGAAATCTGCTATTCTTATAAATAAATATTCCTTGCTTCATTTCAAGTAATTGTCTGCCTTAGTTCTGCTTTAAAAAACCACCTGAAATCAATCATTTGATACATTTCTATATATGCATCTGGATGTCACTAAGTTTGTTGGCAATGCTGTACAACCTTAGTTGCCCCTTATCTTCATAATTTTCAACAAATGCCTTGAGAGTCCATCGATGTTATATCAGGGCCAGTGCTCCCTCTCTTTTCTTGGTTGAACACACTCTACTGTGTCTATATTCTACAATTTCTTTTCCAATCATTTGCTGATGGACAGTTAGGTCATTTCTGTAACTTGACTATTGTACATAATGCTGCTTCAAACATGAGTGTGTCTCTCCACTTTCAGAAGACAATTCGGAACCTTAAACCAAATGAACAGTGATCATACAACAGTCCTGGAACTAAATGTCTGAAAGAGAGCAGGATGATTCTGCCCATGTTCTTCAAGACTTTTCTGATTAGAGAGTTTTACTACAAGTTACAGGAAACTTACAAAAATGTAAATAATGAAAAAGATATAAGGATTCTGGAGGGTCCTGCTCATCCAGTTACCAGGAAGCCATGCTCTAATTGTCCAGATCCCTGGTGATTTCCCTTTCTCCTTTCTACCCTCCCCCACCTCTCTCTGTCTCTGTCTCTGTCTCTGTTTCTCTCTCTTCCCCCTCCCTCTTCCATTTTTCCTTCTTCCATCTATTACTCCCTTCACTCTGACTTTCTCCCTCCCCTTCTTTTCTTCCTTCCCCTTCCTCTCCTTCCTTCCTCCTCCCTTTTCCCCCTTCTACCTCCCTCTCACACACTCCTTCTTTTCTGTCTTCCTTCCTCTCCTTTTTCCTTTCTTCTCTTCCTCCCTTCCTGTCCTCCCTCCCCTCCCTCTTTTCCTTCCTTCATCTCTCTTCTTTTTAAGTCTGCAGGTACAATAACAATGTAGCCTTAGTAAACACCACCAACTATGCTCTCGTGAGCAATCCACTCCCACCACTGCAGGAGCAGCTTTGAAACGTGTGACTTGCCCAGGTCTTGATTCCTGTAGGACCGAACTCAGAAGAGAGAAAGTGCTTGTCTGGACCCCAGGACATTCTCCCCAAATCTAGTGTTCAGCAACCATTTTGTTCTGAACACGACCCTCATAAGATACCCTCACCAGGACCTCTATTCTTTACCACCTCAAATGGACCATATTAGAGTTCCTCTAGCCTGAATGCAGCCCCCTTTTTTTTTATCCCATCCAGACCATGTCTACCTCCTTTCTGCCTAGGCCTTCTCTCCTGGTACTCAGTTCCCACCTTAACCCTGTATGCTCTCACATCCCATTCTCAGCTTTGCAGTCTACCATCCTTACAGTCAGGGCAGCAACTCCTCTACTCCAACCTTCTTCAGTCCCCCAAGTCACTGCTTATGAAGAGGTTAACATGGTGAAGGGACTGCCCAGGTAGACTCAGGCACCCAGAGGTAACCATTGGTTCTAGGGGCTGCTCCTCTTCCTCCTCACTTAGTGGCACTGGGGTAAGGAGCCTCCTGTACTCAGATACTGTACTTTGATCTCAGTGACCATCTCTCCAAGGAATCTTGGTCCTTCTGGGTAAGAATAGTTAGTCACTGTCATCATTGCTTGAATTTGGAGCACCCCAATCCTACGACCTCACCAGCACCCCTGCTTCATCTGCAGCCTGTCACCACTTGACTTGACTTACTTCTACCTCCTTCTTTCATAGCTCATTTATATTCCATGCTGAATTACACACATATTACCACAGAGACAGTTCATCGTCTAGATCACTCATGTTTACGTTTCTCAGTGGTTTGTTTACTCGTATGTCCCAAATTCCAAGAGTGCCTGATCCACAGAAATGTGCAGTAAATATTTACCAAAACTCGGTTTGTTAAACAAATGGAATTCTAAGGCTAGTCTCTATTACCCTTTGCTCCCAACATATTTAATAAGGAGGCTGCAAAGTCTCTCTGCTCTTGAGAGTCGATGGTAAAGGAACCATGCCACCTCCAGTACCCCAAAGCTTAGTTCAACCTAGATTTGTTTCCAAGGAGATTGGAAACCTACAAGTCATCAAAGGGCATATGGATGCCTTCAAACATTTGTATTATGACCTTCCTTCATTAGAGGCATACCTTACAGCTGTCTCCAGATTCTCATATATCCACCCAAACCCCCAAAAGGCAAGATACCATGCTAAATATGGTTTTCTTCTTATTTATACTTCTCTATTGTTCTTCCTATGAATAGTCTGTCTATGAACAGCACTTCATGAAAACACAAAGCCCAGATATTCCCAAGTAAGTACTGTAAACTGTCATCTAATTTCTGCTGTGTTTATAACCAGGATCAAAACAGCGAGCCAGACACTAAGTAGGCAGCAAAGACGGAGTCCTAAGAGGAGAGGAGGGCAGAGGGCTCGGGATTGGGATTCTGCTCCTCTGTGGCGCTCTCTCTTGCTCTCTCCCTTTTGTGCTTTAGAAAACACACCACCAGATCTCTGCTTTGGAAAGTTAGCTATTATGATAAATGATGTCTTCATTTAGGGTCAATATAGATTCCATTAACTCAGTCGTAACTAATCAGCAGCTATGTTCACTTCGTGAGGGTGATGGATGTCAAACTCGGACTCATTTTGAAGCAACTAGGTTGATAAAATGAAGGGTGACAGAGAGCTCCCAGGTGTGTGTGGTCGTTCAGTTCCCTCAAGACTGGCTGCTGCACAGCTGTGCATGTCCACTCCAAACAACAACAGCAACAACAAACCAACCCAGAGTTGTGTAGGTTGCCCCATACCCTGGCTTATTGTTCTCTGGTGTCCGGCCCTTCCCTAGTGGCTCAGACCTCCCTGTGACATTCCTGAAAGTGTTTAACCTTGAAGATGGAGATGTGTTCACCCCCAGCCCTAAATGTTTGTTGTTGTTCTTTGTGCACACTGAAATTAGGATATGAGAACAGCATGATCCTCACACAGATTCAGTCTGTGCTTTCAGACTAACTCACTATGGCTATGGAAAGGACACAGGCAAGTCAGAACCCATTGCTATTTGTAAGTTTCCATAAGTAGAGGCCAGACTTTAAATGAGTTAGATATACTAACATATCTTAAGGGCCTCACAAAGCCTAGCTCCCGGGGTTTTTCACTAGCATTGACTTACATAGATGAATAAAATTTATAAAGGGAAGGACCTCAATTGTTTTGATCCCCAAAACTACTTAGGGCTTTCCACTGGAGGAGGCTTACCTCTTTAAAAGAAATATACTATAACGTTTGTCAGACCATGAACCTGCCCCTTTTAAAATTTGGCCACAATTAAACTTAGGGTTTTTTAACTTATTCACTTTACATCCTGCTCACCGCTCCTTTCCCAGTTACATACACACACACACACACACACACACCTTCCCCCCTTCCCCTTCTCCTCTGAGCAGGTGGGTGGGGAGATGTTCTTCTAGCTGGCCTGCCTTCTCTGGCCTCAGTAGGAGAGGAAGTGCCTAGCCTCACAGTGGCTACTCTTAAAAGGCTAGAACCTGAAGAACCTGCACCCTTACAGGAAGCTCTCCGGGTCAGAAAAGTTAAAACACAGTGTGCGCTGCAACTTGACAGTACTTGATTTATGATAACTGATTCTTTCATGCTTTCCATCAGGGATAGGATGGTGAATAAAATCATGTGATGGGAAATGCCTCACCAGATCCCCAAATTTACAAAAGTCTCATATGCCCTTTTAGTTGGAGATTGGTTCTAATGCTTTGATTCAATCGGGAATCTGTGTGTCCAAATGCTAGGTCCTTGTCCCCAGTCAGTTTTGATCGATCAATAAAGATGCCATTAGCCACTGTTTGGGCACAAGGTGGGACCCTTAGAGTTGTGTGGGTGAGGACACAGAGAGGAATGGGAGAGAATCTCCATGACTCCGGGTGGAACGATGGGACTTAGGAGCGACAGGAGACAAAGCCAACCAGCAGAGTGAGATTTTGGGTAAGTGGCCACTTCACTTCTCCAATTAGGCCTGGGAAGGTTTAGGAGTGCCCAGCCTTTGATATAGCCAAGGCATTTTAAAAATAAACATGTGTGTGTGTGTGTGTGTGCGTGTGTGTGTCTTTTATTCACAGATCCAAAGATAGCTCCTGGGCAAGTGCACATGCAATGTGCTGCACAAAGTGGTGTAGCTAAAACTCACTTCAACACCCTTGGTTTTTGAGTTTCTCTAGAAACTCTCTCAGGAGACACTCATCTGGGCTTCCCCTACCAGTCCTCCCATGTTACCTATCGTCCTCTCTCTGTCCTTCTTATTCTCATGCTTAATAAAACACTTCTCTGTGTTTTAATGTGAAGCCTCTCCTTCCCTGTGACCCCTCTGGTAAACCTCTATCTCCAAGAATAATCACATTACAATTCATAACAGGAGCAAAATTGCAGTTAAGGAGTAGCATCCAAAATAGTTTTATGATTGGGGGTCATCATAACATGCGGGCCTGCCTTAAAGGATCACAGCATTAGGAAGGTTGAGAACCATTGCTTTAAAGCCATATCCTAGTTCATTTTTTTTGACTTGACACAACTAAGAGGGACATTTAAGAAAAGGGAACCACAGTTAAGAAAATGCCCTACCAAATTATCATGGGTAAGTTTATTTTCTTGGCTAAGTATTGATATAGAAAGTTCCAGGTCACTGTGGAAGTCTCCACCCCTGAGCAGAAGATCCTGGGATATATCCAGAACAAACTGAGGATGCCAGAAGGAACAAGCTAGTGAGCGGTGTTCTTCTAATGTCTCTGGCTAGTTTCTACCTCCAGATTCCTGCACTGAAAATCTACCCTGAACTGTCTCAGTGTTAGAGCATGACCTGAGAACTATACACTTAACTAAACCCTTTCTTATCTAAGCTGCTTTTCTTCTGGTCACAGTGTTTTATTCCAGCAATAGAAACCCTAACTAATACAGGCCCATTCATACTTAGTTTCCCTCAGACATTGTACCATTTTCTGCCTAATACTCTCCTCCCCACCTGATTATAATTTCCAGGTCCTTTCTCCTAAAAAACTGAATCCTCTAAAGGGAATACTGTGTCAATTTCCTTTTATGCACCAACAAAAATTGTACTATTTATTATTTATCATTATTGTTATTATATTTAGCAATGCCTGATAAATAAATACAAAGGAGTTGAAGTTTTCTTATATGTCGAGAGATGACTTTAATGTTAGCCAATTCTTACTTCTGTAAATAACCAATCATTCATACAGTGACCACGCTATAGCACACTTGAGTGCAATTGCACATGGCTAAATGTTTCTTTGATGGTCAAGGCACTTAGGAAAATTTTAAACTTCCAAGTATTATCATTGTATCTTGATACAGGACTTCCAATCTTTTGCCATTTTTTTCCGTGCGTGTGGTTGGCAGTTAAATGACCATCTTTTACATTTAAAATACTCATGTCAAACACACCACCTTCTTCACTACCTAGAATACAGCACAGGTATTTAGAATTAGAGATGGGAGGAATGAATGTTTATTCATTTATGGAGTAGCTATTAGCTAAGGGAATGCCATATTTGAAAATAAAAATTATGCTGGTGGGAAAATTGCTCTCCAGAGCTCTATTTCAAACCCTTGGCTGGGGCAGCAATCCATTTGTCTTTGCATTAGGCTAACAAGGAGGTGTCACCTGTTTATTTGCAGAATGACTCTGGACTGCAGAAGAGGTTTGGGATCGAAGGCAAGCTCTCAGTCCACAACGCCATCAGTCCTAACTGCCTCCTCCTGTTGCATATGTCCAGCCTTATCTTGCTCTGTTAAAACACTAATTAAAAAAATGGTGACTGTGAGATGTGCAATAAGGCCCTGTGACTACCTGCTGGTGACAAGGAGTGCTGGTGATGTGGAGGTGACTCTCTTGTCACTGTGATGAACTCCCATTACTGACACTCTATGGAATCTCTTTTGTTATTAATCACTACTATTTTTATCAACTCTACATGTTGCTTCTATCTTCAGATGAGAAACCACTCTCATTTAAGCCAGTATGTCTGAGCTGCCATTATGAAGACCAAAGGAAGCCACCCTGTTCCCTATGACGGTGCCCGTCATATACTGTCAGAACAGTTCGGCGACCAGATGGGAGGAGGGAAATTTGTATGGGATCATTATGATCTAAAGACCCAATTCCTTTTAAATCCTGGTGGGTGTGTGTGTGTGTGTGTGTGTGTGTGTGTGTGTGTGTGTGTGTGTGTGTGTGTAAATTAGAGGTCTTTACTTCTAATAAACTGTGTCTTCTGAAGGGAATGATGTGTTAGCTTCCTTTCCTAGACCAACAGAAGTTGTAATATTTATTATTGCTATTATTACTGTCAGTGGAAATGTAAACTGATACAGCAACTGCAAAAACCAGTATAGAGGCTCCTCAAAAAGGGTAGTTCCATGCCTGAGTATATATTTGGAGGAAATGGAATGACACCTCTTCCGATGTCGGCAGTTTTCATCTGCATAGCAACTCCCAGCTGGGGATAGAGCATAGAGCATTCCAACTTCACATTCGGAGAACCCCGCTCAGGCAGTGCAATCAGACAAGGTTGTGATCTGTTCACATGTAAGTGCAGGATGCAATTGCTGATGGTAACCACACTCCCTGGGAAGTCCACCAGGCATGAGTTCACAGCAAGTATACTGTCCAAAGAGACATACACTCTGCTCACATGGGCAAAAGAACAGCAGCTGAACAGTAGGTGATGAGGGAAGACAGAATCTGTGATCAGGAGCACAGAGAACCTGTCTGTGGGAGACACTGGTGCTCTATGAGCCGGATGCTCTTTCCTGTGGGTGCTAAGACATCACTTCCCCTAAAGCCGTGATGTTGAACATGTTGGGTATTGTTGTTGACAAGTTCAGGCCAGTGCTTTGTGCTTGCAAACTTGATTCTTACAGCTAGACTTTCCAGAAATTTCTTTTTATGATGGAGACCAAAAAAGCAAGTGGATGACAGGTGAAAAAATTCAGAAACTAGGTGAGAAAAGGTGTCTAACCATGAGTGCCGTTTTCCTGATGATTCCCATGCACATCTGAGGTTCCCTCCGGGGGGTGGGGGAAGATCATCCCTTGCTTACAACCTCACTCTGGGGTTCTGAGAGGAGTTACCCCTGCCGGACCACCTGTCCACTCTCCCTCAGAAACCTGCACGAGTCTTCTCTGAGTCCCTAGATTCTGCCCAGGAACCTCTCCCCTGAGCTAGTAACACAGTTGCAGGGTCAGAGGGGACTCCATTGCAGATCACTTTTCCCCAAACCATGTAAGTTCTCCCTTAGCGAAGCTGCATTTTAATTTGGTCAGTGTCCTGCTCTCCAGCTCCTCCAACTTCCCAGTTCTGCACAAATTCATGAGATAAATTCTTCCTCACCTTAAATTAGATCATCAAAATCAGTGTAAACAAATTAGACCAAAAACCAGACCACACAGAAAACTCACTGCAGAGTTTGGGAGCTCCAGTTGGATTGGGGCCTAGACAGCTCCAACCCTTTTGTGCATATTTGACCACAGAATTCAAAGAGCAAACAAAACAACAGTCTCTCTCTCCTCACGCTTTTTAGATGCGTCAGCAAAATTCCCTGACAGGCATGAAGGTTTATGAATACCAAACAGCTTTTCATCAAGGTGCTGAGTGTTCCCACGGCTTCTACATTTCATGGCTGTGCTGGATAATTTAGGACGGCCTCTGCAGGATGTGTGGAAAATAAACAAAAGGAAAAAATTTTTACTGATAAGTGAGGTGTGCCGTAAGCATGAAAATACTAAACAAAAAATAAATACCAGTACTCGGAAGGATGAAGTAAATATTCGGCAAGAATTTCTCAGGCAGCTGGGAGGAGATCAGGGGTTCTATTGTTCCAGGTTTGGGAGTCTACTTTTGGTTATTCTATGCATACACACACACATGAACACACACATGTGCATGTGCACATACACACTCACACATACAGGGGTGTGTGTGTGTGTGTGTGTGTGTGTGTGTGTGTCTGTGTGTGCTCTATACCAAATTCCTAGAAATTAAGTTAGAATTAGCAAAAATTAATTTATGGGATCATGTAAGGGCTTTTCCAGATCATTCCAGAAGTTTGGGGGAGGCAGACTGGAGGATAAGTTTTATAGACAGATGGTAGTTGAGGAGAAATCTTTTTTTTTTTTAATTTCTTCCATTTTTCTCAGCTTTTGTATCTTTACTAGTTTATGTCAGGATGTTTCACAGAATTAAATTATACTACAATGCTACGCAGCTTTTGTTTGGGTCTTTTGCACATGGTATCTTAGAGCAGGCAGCTTCTTTGCCCTGTTTCTGACACATGCTGTTGTTTAGAAGCTGTTGGTCACATGATTTATATTGGCATCAATGCAAATACCTCTCACATCATGATTAAGCCTGATCGATTGGTATCTGCTTGTTCCCGTTTCTGAATTCTAAAACCCCTGTTTTCTTCACCATGCATTCAGTGGTATTGCTATTTGACAGCAGAGGTTATTATTCTGCTTGTTGAGGATGCTAGAGACGGAAACCAGAGTTTGCTCAGCTGTAAAGTTTTGAGCTGATCAAAATCATGTGAATAGACGTGAAAGTTGATCAGAATGATTACATAGGTCTTTCAAAATGTGTGTCACTAAAACGTTAAGACTGCAGAGCTCAACAGTTGAATATTGCAGGACTGTCTCTCACTTTAATCCTATCTAAAACATCCAGTAGCTGTATTTGCAACCACAGCTCAGCTTTGGCATCTGCACAGCTCCTGTGCTGGGGAGTCTATTTTCAACACTATTTGCTAGTTTTCTGGAAGCTCAGGTTTCTCATTAGGTTAGTGTCACTGATTCCTCCACAGTGGTCTCCTTCTGGACTTCAATGGGCCTCAGTCTCCCTGGGTGTCACGATGGAACCCAGGGGAGGAGACACCACAGGTACAAACTGTCTTGGAGTGTCCGCAACCATCTCAGACTTTATTCTAATAATAAATCTGTCACTGAGTATCTTATCATTATTCCACATATCATCTTTTTCTGTGACTGTGGGTAGCATCTTCTCTATCCTGGGTTTTCATGTCAGCTTGGGACATTTCTTGGTTGTATTGTTTTTATATGCCTATGTTTGCATGGGTCTATTCATCTCTACCTACAGTAGAGATACACACATGACCATGGACAGGGTATACATAGCATAATGCTAGGTACATTTTATATATGCCTGAGTAGGTAGCCCATCACTGAGATGTGAGTAGTTCATATATACCTCATGTAAAAGGGGTTTACACATAATATGGATAAAGGTTGTCTATATACACCTTAGATATGTGAGGTTTAGACATAGTATTATGTAGCACTTTCTTTCCAGCGAAACACTTCATCTTCCAGAGAAGCTCCTTCAGAAAAAAAAATAAACAACTCAGAAGAGCCTCAGGAAGTCCCTGAAATGGAACAGATTCACTGACCAGACCTCTCCCTCCCAGTAAACAACAAAGACTGTGGAGCGTCTCTCTAAGACGAGACAAGCTGCAGAGTTTCTAGCTACTCAGAAGAAACAGGGAGACTACCAGAGCTGCATGAAAAGGGCTTTGTCCAACCAAGCTACCTGAAGATACATTCTATCCCATTGAGCTGCCTGCAGGATGTAGTGTGTTCCAATCCTCAGTTTTGTGGACCCCTGCTAGTGGTGATGTGGACCCATGTGAGATGTGGTAATATGGCAGTTCTTTGAATCATTTCTGAGCCTTTAAGTAACCCCATGCCAAAGTTCTATTAGTAAACCAAATAAAACTCATTAATTAACCAAGTTGAACTTTAATGATATCCTACATTTTGGTCCATCCTGAAATCCCTTTTTATAGCAAGTAGAAAGGCATATTGCACCCCATGGAAAGACTATCACATGATATATTGATGCAAATGGATTATACATACCTTATACATCCGTGATTTAGATACTCCCTGGACGTAGGTTGTTTATGTATACCTTAAATGTGTAAGGCTTGCACCAACTATAGCTGTAGGTGGTTTACACACATCATGGTTGAACATGCTATATCTAAATGCCTCAGTTGTCTGAGGTTACAGGTTCTATAAAGTTTCATCACACCTAAGAATGTTTGCACAGTGTTCCTGCAAACTGCTCTTCTCTTTTTACTCCTTTGTTTCAGGGACACTAATGACCCAACTAAAATGTCATTGGCAGTTATCCCTCAGCTCTACAGTGGGCTGATTATTTTATTATTATTTTATTCATTTTCTCTCTCTCTCTCTCTCTCTCTCTCTCTCTCTCTCTCTCTCTCTCTCTCTCTCTCTCTCTCTCGTGTGTGTGTGTGTGTGTGTGTGTGTGTGTGTGTGTATTGCTTAGATAGTTTTCTTACTATTCCTTAAGCCATGACATTTTATGCAAAGTCCAGTTTGGTGTATTTACCCACGATGATGTCCTATGCTCCCAGCTGGGTGACCCTCATCTCTATCTTAGCACCCCTTTGTACGAGAAGTACTTCTGCATTAGCCAATACTGCCTCTTTCTCATCCATTTGCTATTGCCAACTCCACACTAATTCTGCTCACCACCTCTAAATTAGATTCCACATGAAATAATAGACATCTTCTGCTCTGAGATGGCTCCTTTCACCCAGCATATCACTTTTCCATGTTTAGCCGTGGCACGGCATGGATTGGTACCTCATTATCTTTTGGTTACCACATCATGCTTCATCCATTGATACTGTACCTAGCCATCATTTCTTACGTCTGATCACCATCAAAGTTGCTTTCATCTTTGAACTATGAGGCTTTTGTCTGTACTTGTATGCCTTCCTCCAGGCTGTGTGTGTGTGTGTGTGTGTGTGTGTGTATACATATATATATGTAGAAGGGAACTGAAGAGCCTTACAGTAGCTTTGTGGTAAGTGTTTTTAGCATATGCTGACTGGTTCCAAAGCACATGATCCTGTCCTGACCTCCATGCTTTCCCTAGGACTTGTCATTCCTGTCTTATTTTATGCGTAGCTCTAGATATTAAAAAATATCAAAAAGGTATGCCAATGCTTCGATCAGCATTTTTACTTACGCCAATTGTCCAACCAGATGAGTTTTACACAGGATATGGGTTCACATTCGACCTTCCACATGGTTGCTCCAACAACAGGGAATGGGATTTTTCCCACCACATTGAATTTATATCCATTTCAAAAGTGAACTAGCTTGAGCATAAGTGTCCTGATTACATTTTAACATTGGATTAGGTATTTAGCTCAATTTGAGATGTTTTTCCTGAAACATTACATATTCTCATCCTAGTACATGGGTTGTATTTCAATTTATTCTTAAGTCATTACATTTCTTCAATAGTGTACTTCAGTTTTCACTGAGCAAACCTCCTTCTTTCATTAAATTTACTCCCATCAGTTTATCATGTTTAGTGGGAGTATGAGTAGAGTTGTTCTTGATTATCAATCTCCAGCATAAAGAGACTATTTTCATTAGTTCATTGATTGCCAAACTTCCCACTTACGTAAGCATTTTAGTGGACTTCTTAGGACTGTCTTCACACTAGACTATATTGTTTTTATCCTGAAATAAGTTTTCTTCTACTTTTATTTTCAAAATTGTTTTCCTTATACTTATTTCTCTGCATGTATATGCATGTGCATGTCATGATGTGGGGGGGTGATGGGGGAGCAGAGAGGGTGTATCGGAGAACAGTTTATATGAATCAGCTCTTACTTCTTTGTGGTCTAGTTATAACTACTTTCTTCTTCTCCAGTTTTCCTAGCAGGAGTATTTATTTAGTACAATGCTAAATAAACATGCTGAGACAGAAGCTGTTGTCTTCCTTCTGATCTTATGTCAAAACTCCTAGTCTTCCACATCTGTTGCCAGCAGTGAAATTTTCAAGGATGATCTTTATTGTACAAAAGAAAATATGTTGTGTTGCTAGTTCTTTGAGTATTTTCATCATGAAAGTGTGTTAGACCTATCCTTTATTTCTTTTACATCCTGTCCTTCATTCTATAAGTTTTGATTTTATTTCCATTACTATAATAGTAATATAGTATGTTATATCAGTGGTCTTTCAGGCATATAATCAGTCTTCCCTGATTCTTGTGACACCTTACCTTGACCATATTATAATTCTCTCCATATCATTGCCAAGTTCTACTTAATTGGAGTATATTGAGAGTGTCTATGTGCACATCACACTGCTATGTGCATCTTTTTTGTAATGCTATCATCTTGTTTTGATATCAAGGCCATTCTGGTCATAGAGAAGTCCTTCCCAATTGTGCAGAGACTGTGAAATATCAAAATTAGACTTTGTAATACATGCAGGCAAGACACCCATACACATAAAATAAAAGTAAAAATTATTTTAAAGTGTATTTAAAAAATGAAATGTCCATATCCTTCTAGTCAAAAGGCAAGTGTTGTCTCCCATTCAAGGTCAAAGCAGACCCAATTCTGCTTAGCTCCTGAAATCAGATATCAGGCATATTCAGGGTGGTAATTTATACCTCTCACATCTCTGTAATGGATTTGATTGCAAGACCTACCTATAGCAGACAATCCAGCGAGAACAAGCCAACCTTACCAGCTCCTCCCCCAAGGCTACAGCTGCAGTTTAGTCGTTTCATATGTAAAAATCAGGCCTTACTTTTCTTAGAGTCATTAGGTCTTCTGCTGAGAAATGCAGACTTACAGACAGGTTACCTTGCTGACAGGCTTCATGCTGACCCAGAAAAACTCAAAAAGCAAGTTGAATGTCATTACTAACTGAAACTACCATGATGCTATTAACTAAAATTTTACACTGTTAGACTTAGTTTATCCAGATTTACATTGAGGTCTGTGATCCACTTGGACTTGAGGTTTATGCAGGGTGATAGATATGAATCTATTTGCATTTGTCCAGTTGGACCAGCACCATTTACTGAGGATGTTTTCTTTTTTCTATTGTATGGCTTTGCCTTCTTTGTCAAAAGTCAAGTGTCCATAGGTGTGTGAGTATATTTCAGGGTCCTCAATTCTATTCAGTTGGTCAATCTGCCTGTTCCTATACCAAGACCATGTCAGGCCCAGAAGTTTCAAGTGTACACCCAAGATAAGGATTTTCCCTTAAGCTCCTTAACTTTCCTTTCTGCCCCTAGTCCATATCTGTCCCCATAGATTTCCACTCTGCTGACAGACACCATCAGGCAGTCAACTGTGGCACTGCCGCAGCTTCCAAGTGGCCTCCACCTCATTAACCCAAGGCGGATGCAGAACCTGCACAATGAAAAAGATGAGTTGTACCATCGCCAAACGCCCCTCCCCTCTCCACACAACCTTAACCACATTCCAGCCTTCCTGGACTGCCATGAAGACCCTCCCCAGCCTTGAAGCAATAACAGTAGAAGCAACACCATCTCTCATTGTTAGCATCGGAACGTTAGGTCTCAGGCTGTGCAAATATCCATAAATGAGTTCAATCCGGACTATACGAGAATTTCTAGTAGCTAGATAAAAGCCAGCATTCCTCAGGGACTTTTGAAGCTGGTTCCCGTCTACCAAATGGAGTCAGTTCCCTTACCTCTGGCAGAAGGGACAAGGGCTACCTGTGGCACCTATCAACATATCAAAGCTCATGCTGGGCCCCAGGATCCCTCAGTATCACAAGTCCTTATCATATGTTTCTAAGCCCATGATAGCAGCCTAGTTCTTCTCAACTTCTCTACCTTAAGATCCCTCAAGCTCATTGGTTTCCCTCCCCCACAGCTGCTTATCCTTCTGATAATCCAGCTGTTCTCCCTATTCTTGCTCTCTCCCTCTCTCTGTCTATCTGTCTATCTATCTAATCTATCATATATATGCATATATATATCATCTCTCTATCTAATCTGTCAGCCTATCTTTCTTTCTATCTATCTATCTATCTCTCTTTCTCTCTATCTATCTATCCATCCATCCATCTACCTATCTAATCTAGCATCGATCTACCTATCTCTATAAATATATAATCTATCTATCTAATCTATCTAAACTAGCTATCTAATCTAGCTATCTATACATCATCTATCTAGTATCTCTCTCTCTCTCTCTCTCTCTCTATATATATATATATATATATATATATATATGTATATCATCTGTCTAATCTATCATCTATCTATTTATCTAATCTATCTAACCAATCTAAGTATCATTTATCCATCCATTTATCTATCTATCCATCCATCTATCTAATCTATCTGCATTTATTTATCTAACCTATTTATCTATGTATCATCTATCCAATCATAGTCTATCTACCTGTACCATCTACCCATCATCTATCTATCTAATCTATTTATCTAATATATCATCTATCAATATCTCTTTTTATCATCTATCTCTTTTTTTGTTCTCTCATTATTCACTATTCTTGCCTCTCTTGTAGATAGTCCTGGCTATGTCTAGTCTATTGACCATGTTTCATCTACTTCCTTCTCTGCTCTGGACTTTTCCAAATGCCTCTGGCTGCACTCTCATATCTACAAAAAAAAATCATAAAAAAGGCAAGTCTTAACAAACTGGATTACAAAATCTTACTTAACTATGCCCTGTCTGTACAAAAATAACTTCCAATGCAATGTAAGTATTAACTCTAAAAAGCAATTAGCATCAATCAGAGGGCAGAATAAGTCTGGCTCTATATACAGAAGCCACAGCTATTTTAAACAGCAGTGCAACAAACAGACCTATCAATATTTAAATCAAACTATGAAATGTTAAAAAAGAGAGAATATAGAAATGCAAAGTTACAATGGGAGACTTCCACATCCTTCAAAAAGTGGTGTAAAAGTTGACAAAAAATTTACAGAGATGTAGAATAACCACACACTAATGAACCCTAATTCAATACATTTTTTTTAATTATTTATTTTATTTTTTTTAATTTACATTCCAAATCATTTCCCCTTTCCCGTTTCCTCCCTCCCTGAAAGTCCCATAAGCCCCCTTCCCTCTCTCTTTTCTCCATTCAACCCCCTCTCGTTACTCTGTCCTGGCGTTCCCCTACATCCAGTCTTTCCAGGACCAGGGGTCTCTCCTTCCATCTTCTTAGAAATCTATTGATATGCGGACTGTGTCTAGGGTATTCCGAGATTCTGGGTCAATATCCCCTTATCAGTGACTGCATACCATGTATGTTCTTTTGTGATTGGGTTACCTCACTAAGGATGATATTTTCAAGATCTGACCATTTGCCTAGGAATTTCGTGAATTCATTGTTTTTAATTGCAGAGTAGTATTCCATTGTGTAGATATACCACATCTTCTGAATGCATTCCTCTGTTGAGGGACATCTGGGTTCTTTCCAGCTTCTGGCTATTATAAATAAGGCTGCTATGAACATAGTGGAGCATGTGTCCTTATTGCATGCAGGTAAAGCCTCTGGGTATATGCCCAGGAGTGGTATAGCCGGATCCTCCGGGAGTGTCATGCCCAGTTTTCTGAGGAACCGCCAGACTGCTTTCCAGAGTGGTTGTACCAGCTTACAATTCCACCAGCAGTGGAGGAGTGTTCCTCTTTCTCCACATCCTCACCAACAACTGCTGTCTCCTGTGTTTTTGATCTTAGCCATCCTGACTGGTGTGAGATGGAATCTCAGGGTTGTTTTGATTTGCATTTCCCTAATGACTAAGGATGATGAACATCTCTTTAGGTGCTTCTCAGCCATTAGATATTCTTCAGGTGAGAACACTTTGTTTAGCTCTGTACCCCATTTTTTAATAGGGTTACTTGCCTTTCTGGAGTTTAACTTCTTGAGTTCTTTGTATATATTGGATATTAGCCCTCTGTCGGATGTAAGGTTGGTAAAGATCATTTCCCAGTTAGTTGGTTGCCGCTTTGTCTTTTTGACAGTGTCTTTTGCCTTGCAAAAACTTTGTAATTTAATGAGGTCCCATTTGTCTATTCTTGATCTTAGAGCATAAGCTATTGGAGTTCTGTTCAGGAAATTCTCCCCTGTGCCCATATGTTCAAGGTTCTTCCCTAGTTTCCCTTCTATTAGTTTCAGTGTGTCTGGTTTTATGTGGAGATCTTTGATCCACTTAGAATTGAGCTTAGTGCAAGGAGATAAGAATGGGTCAATTTGCATTCTTCTGCATGTTGACCTCCAGCTGAGCCAGCACCATTTGTTGAAAAGGCTATCTTTTTTCCACTGGATGGTTTTAGCTCCTTTGTCAAAGATCAAGTGACCATAGGAGTGTGGATTCATTTCTGGGTCTTCAATTCTGTTCCATTGATCTACATGTCTGTCACTGTACCAATACCATGTGGTTTTTAACACTATTGCTCTGTAGTACAGCTTGAGGTCCGGGATACTGATACCCCCAGAGGTTCTTTTACTCTTGAGAATAGTTTTAGCTGTTCTGGGTTTTCTGTTATTCCAGATGAATTTTTGAATTGCTCTTTCTAACTCTATGAATAATTGAGTTGGGATTTTGAGGGGGATTGCATTGAATCTGTGTATTACTTTTGGTAAGATGCTCATTTTTACTATATTAATTCTGCCAATCCATGAGCATGGCAGATTTTTCCATCTTCTGAGGTCTTCTTCAATTTCTCTCTTCAGAGACTTGAAGTTCTTGTCATACAGATCTTTCACTTGTTTGGTTAGAGTTCAATACATCTTTTTAAGTGTTCTTTTTAAATTTATGTGGGTGAATGTTTTCCCTGTGTGTATGTATGTATGTATGTATGTATGTATGTATGTATGTGCACCATATATGTGCAGTGCCTACATAGGACAGAAGACGGCACTGGATCCCCTGAAACTGAAGACGGTTGTGAACTAAGCACAACCTTGTTTTAGAGCATCCAGTCCCTGCTCTTCCAAGCTAAGTTTTCTCTCTAGGCCAATAACTCCCATAAAACAGGCTCCAAGATTTGAGGAGGACAACAGTGGAAGGAAAGGAGAAGGAAGAAGAAAGAAAGTAGTTTTATTTGTTCATACAGTAAAATTATTTTGAAACAAGAGAGACCCAATCCATTACCTAGTGAGACACTTCTTGGTAATACTTTCGAAAAAGAATTATAAGTCTGTATCCATTATTTTTACTTTTGTGCTACTTACTAAAAATTAACAACTGGAGATGCTTTGTGAATCCAAGCAGCAAATTAACACAACCAAGCTTCTGGAAGGAAGCGCGCACACACACACATGCATACACACACACATACACCTCACATACACACACCACGCATGTACACACACACATACATACACAAGCACAGGCACACACATGTGCAAATACACACACACATACACACATATACACCACACATATACACACCATACATGCGCACACACACACATACATATACAAGTACAGGCAAACACACATGTGCAAATTCACAAACACATGCATGAACATGCAAATGTACACAAGCACAGGCACATGTACATGTGCAAACACACACACATGCATGAACATGCAAATATACACACATACATATACAAGCACAGGCACATGTACGTGTGCAAACACACACACATACAAGCACAGGCACATGAACATGTGCAAACACACACATACACACACACTACAGAAACCAGCAGTGTGTCTCCTGATAGAATGTGGAATGACTGGAAACCTCAGAGATTGCTGTTAAAAACAGGGACAATTCTATAAAACCTATGCAGAACCTTCCACCAACTTATCGACTTAAAATAAGCGCATGCCTTTGGAATGAACATATTGTACCTTAGTTTGTTAAATAAGAAGAAGTGAACAAACATGTTCACAAAAATCCTTGCCCGGGAAAATTCATTGCAGCTTTAGTGAGAAAACCCAGACAGAAACCATGTGAATCATTGGGAGATTGAAGGCACACCATGGGACATTCGGTGGAACTGACTAGGACAGGAAGAACAAACAGAAGGCACAAGGAATGCCAGGCAATCCTTTTGATAGGCAATCCTATGCCTGGCACAGTTCTCTACAATGAGTGACTTTGGAGAGAGATTGCCTGGAGCAGGTATGGGGTCAGCATTGAAGGGAAACCAGAGCTCTGTCTGCAGGAGGTAAAGCTTCCCTCTTGTGGGCAGTGGAGTTGCCTCAAGTTAGTTGTTCAAATCCTGAGCCCCTAAGGTCCTTTCACTGGGTTGAGCTTTAATTCTGCTCAATTGGAAAAACAAATCATAGTCTAAGGTCTGGCAAGACGCCGATCAGAGACTGGGGGAAAGGGGTGACTGAATGTCACGGTAACCTTCCTCTGGCTTCACTTTGAATAGTTTCATAATTAAGGTGAACCTGCAAGAAGAATCAGTCACCAAGAGAAGAAAGCAGCCCCAAAGGAAAAACGGACACTTGAGATCTGCCCTCAGACACTTGAGATCTGCCCTCAGACTCACGCGTGATTTAGAGAGCAAGCGCTCATTTCAAGTATGCCCTACAAGTAAAATTGAAAAGTCTGGCTATGGTGAACAGTACACATGCCAGCAGATAGACAGACTCTAAATCCAGCACAGGAATAAATACGTCCATGGGAAATTTTACATTAGAAATAAGGGAATATCAATACTAATAAGATAAGGTGTGGAAAGAATATGAAATTAAAGACATTAGTCAAAAGTTTTCAATGGTGTCTTTGACTTTTTCTGACAAAGATGTTATGAGCATTAACTTTGAATTTTTTTTTAATTGAACCACTAAAGACTCAGGGACTGTCACAGAGGCTGAATCTAATTTCTGAGCTACAAGTTCCTAAGCCAGGACAGACTGTCACCTTCTTCTCCTTGGTTGAACGCTGGATTATCAGTTGAAGCGTTTGTTTTGACAATATCGGCATCTTCTGAGACAGAACCCACAACCCAACTGTGATGGTTTGTATATGCTCATCCCAGGGAGTGGCACTATTAGAAGGTGTGGCCTTATTGGAGGAAGTGTGTCACTGTAGGGTTCGGCTTAGAGATCTTCCTCTTAGATGCCTGAAGATGCCCAGTCTGTTCCTGGTTTCCTTTGGATAAAGGTGTAGAACCCTCAGCTCCTCCTGCACCATGCCTGCCTGGATGTTGCCATGCTTCTGCCTTGATGACAATGGACTAAACCTCTGAACCTGTAAGCCAGCCCCAAGTAAATGTCTTTTATAAAACTTGATTTGGTCATTGGTGTCTGTTCACAGCAGTAAAACCCAAACTAATACACCAACCCTAAGTAATAGCCATGAGAGGAGACACCACCATGTCCATTTGAGCTGAGCTCCAGTCTGGTTCAGCCAGGATCTCTTGGCCCCCTCATTGACCTCTTCACAGAAAGAGCAGGAGCTTGACCTGCAGCACCCCCATGAGAGTTGGAGGGTGGCGCCACTAAAGAGAATGAATCCTTTGAGTTTGCTTGAGCTGACATTTTCTTCACCATCAACAGTGTTTCTTCTGTCATAGGGGAATAGAGACTTGGAAAACTTGTTTTACAACATGTTTTGTTTCTTTCAGAATTCCCTTGCAAAACATTTAAGTTCTGAAATTTTCTCCAAAAGTTATGTAGAACAAAGAAAGAAAATGAAGAATTGAAGAAACAGACAAGTCCAAGTCACATTTCTTGTCACTGAAGTCAGTCAACAGAGTCTTATAGCTTCCTCCTTGATGTGCGCCTTCTAAATACCCAGGAGATATCCAATGCAGGACAAACCTACAGGGGTAGGCACCATGGATGATGACTCAGCAAAGATGCCAGGTGTTTATGAAGGTAGTGGTGAACTAAGCCACACAGTACTGGCAGTGAGAGGTCACCCTTTCCCTCTCTTTCTCTTTATCACTCTGTGCCTCTTCCTGATGACACTAAATTCTGTGGAATCTGGAACCTTTGTGCATAAATATAGGAAAAGACAGCTTAAGGATGGGGATGCATAGAGTACAGAGCGAGTGACTGGTTATCATGTTGCCTCTGCCATTAGCTAGAGAAGATGTAGAAATGGGCTGATTTCCCAGAAAGATCTTTACTCTGTAGTCTGGGGATACTTAGGTGATCACTGGTCCAGGGCAGTCTGTGGGGAGGAATGTACTGTGCCTTCCTGCCTGGGCTTGGGCTCCCATGCTTGGAATCTATACTTATCAAGTTGTGTGACTGCTTGCCCCAGTTCAAGAGAGAAATGGAGCGAAAGCACTGTATTAGCCAATGTTATGTAAATTTGACATAAGCTGGAGTCATCTGAGAGAAGAGAACCTCGATTAAGAAAATCTGGGCGTTAAATGGAATAGAGGGCAAGACCCCATCCAGCCAAGCTCCAAACTTATGGAAAGGAATTTTAAAAATGCCTAGATCTAGATACAGTGGTACATGTCCTTTAATGCCAGCACTCAGGAGACAGAAGCATGTAGATGTATTAAGACGTGAGGCCTTGTTGGGCAAAGTGTGTCCTGTTGGAGCTGGGTTTGAGGTTTCCTATGCTCAAATTATATCCAGTGTGGTGTGCAGTCTCCTTTTGTTACCTATGAATTAAGATGTAGAATTCAGCTCCATCTCCAGCACAATGTCTGCCTAAATGCTGCTATGCTTCCCCCCATGATGATAATGGACTAAATCTCTGAAACTCTAAGCCAGGCCCAATTAAATGTTTTCCTTTATAGGAGTTGCATTGGTCACGGCATCTTTTCACAGCGATAAACCCTGGCTAAGACACTCCTCAGCTTGCTCTTTGGTCTTGGTGCTCCATTAAAGCAGCAGAGACCCTAAGTAAGTCACATGACATGCTGAGGCTGGTCCATTGAGCACTGATGCAAACATGCTGAGGCTGATCCGTTGAGCACTGATGCAAACATCTCCACCATCACCTCCTTCGTGTATACCCATCCCACACCTCACACCTCCTTATTTCCAAGCAGACTATGTCTTCCACAATTTGGGTCCAGATCACCTTTGTGTCATGGGTTAAAATCATAGTCATTGATAAATGTAAACCAGTGTTATAGTCCAATGTCTAGTGAGTCTGAGAAAACAGTGACATACATGTGTCTCCCAATTGCCAGATACCTTCCCCTGTCCTCAGAATGAAGCTGCAGGTGCCAGGACATCATAGTGAAACCACCAATCACACCTGTTTATAAGACATGTGTGTCCTCTCTAGTATGTGGCACACAACTATGAGCATAGGTCTATGTAAGTGTATGTATGTGTGTTTGTGAGTGTGCAAGTGTATGTGGGTATGTGAGTGTGTGTGGGTGAGTGTGTGTGTGGTGTTTGTATATGTGTGTGTGAGTGTATGTGTGTGTGAATGTGTATGAGAGTATGTGTGTGTAAGTATATGTGTGTATGTGTGTGGAGTTTGTGTGTGTGAGAGTGTATGTGTATATGTATGAATGTGTATAAATGTGTGAGTATATGTGTGAGTGTGAGTGTGTAAGTGTGTATGTGAGTGTGAGTGTGTGTGTGGTGTGTGTGAATGTGTGTGAGAGTGTGTGTGTGAGTATATGTGTATGTGTATGGAGTGTGTGTGTGTGTGTGAGTATATGTGTGTATGTGTATGGAGTGTGTGTGTGTGTGTGTGTGTGTGTGTGTGTGTGTAAGTATATGTGTGTATGTGTATGGAGTGTGTGTGTGAGAGAGTGTGTGTGTGTGTTTGTGAATGTATACAAGTGCAAATGTATATGAGACAATGGAAAGGGGGAGGAACAGGAATGAGATTTAGAACTGAAGCCTGTGGATCCAGGAACAGCTAAAGTTTGGCTCCCAGTGTGGCCATTTCTACCAGAAACAGAACCTGTTCCTTTAGGCAGAGGTCAGGCAGATCCAAGCCTATCATGGGAGGTGAGGTTGTCTGGAAACTAAGCTCTGGTCAGGTATTTAATCAATACTTGACTTCAGTAAGGTATGGGCTGGTCTACAAAGGGAACCCTGTAGACCAGCTGGCTTTAAACAATTGTCCTAAATATTAGCCACTCCCACGTCCCACCTGTGTCTCCATTTGGGCAGGTACATTTCTGGCCACACTGAGACAGCTCTGTCAGCACACATTGAACTGCTTCTGCAACCCTGCCTTCCCCATCAGGAGTGAGTGAAACCATGATGCCCTAATTAATCCCTCCTCCCTAACCATTCCTATGAAGGAGAAGAGTAACTAATATACTGGTCTTTGCAGAAGACACACAGTGTACACATGTCTAAGAAAGTAGAAGGGCTCAATAACAGGGCTATGCTACCTCCCAGACCAGAGGGTCGGCTAGGTGTGTGCACTGACACCCACACCCCCGAAAACACACTGGTCCCACGTTCCATCAGACCTCAACATTTAGCTGGGTCACACCAAACAATTGGACTGAGAGAAACACCATATAAGAGACCAAGGTGATACAAGCCACCAGAAAGCAAGGTAAGGGCAACACAGGGCAAATCTCTGCTTTGTTTCACTTCTGTTAAAATAAATAGGATATAAAATGCCACAGAGAAGAAAATGTTCTGTTATAATAAAAAGTAAAAGGGAATTCAAGAACTCTGGCAATTGAAAATGGATAGATTCAGGCTGAATCTTTCTCCCTGAGAACCCATTAGAACAAGATATTTCTCAATAGAGAAAGTTAACACTGATTTGATGTCTAACTCAGAGTCATGTGGGGGGATAGGCACGCAGAAGCTTGTATTATAATGGTTCTTATCCGGAATTGTTGTGTGTGTCAAAGGCATCACCACTGTGATGGTATTATCTCTAGGATTTAGCGAGTAATATGTCTTCGAGATAAACCGAACAGAAAGGGAAAAATGGTGCTACAGGAAGAGAAGAGCTCAGCCAGCCACCATGGTTGTGTCAAAGTACAAGAGGCTGTCCAACCCTCTGCATTCATGAGTGTCTGAAAATCCCGTTAGTGATAACTTTAGACAGCAGCCAGTGCCCCACGGGAGTGAGACAAGAACCTCTTCCTTCCCAGGCCACGGCCTTTCGATTGTGCTGTCACAAGGACCCTTAGTCCTCCTGGCAGACATCTTTACTCTGTGCTGTAAGTTCTGGTTGCTTTTGCTGGAGATTTTGCTTTTATTTTCATGTATTTCCACAGTCATTAAAAGTCCTGTCTACAGAATAAGTTGGCTGTGCCATTAGACCATATAGGTAAAATACATGTATAATGTAGATATAAACTTGAGCTCTCAAACACACTGTAATTGACAGTGTAATTTATATGTTAATTATTTGCTTGATACTTAGTATACTTGCCAAACATGATTTGAATATTTTATAACAGAGAATAAATGGTATAAGTAATAAAACTATTGATATAATTAAAATACAAAAAATATGAAATATAGCTATTTTATAACACTTATTCTTTATGTATTACATATAGCATAACTATATAATTCATATAATATAATATATATAATACATATAGCAATAAACTATATAATAATTCATTTCTGTGCTGTAGTCAATGTATACAGGTCTTATACAATGCATTATATGTATAATATTATATTTTATGTTAATCTATATTCTAAGTTGTATCACATTGCATATATCATTATACCTAAAATCTCTACAACACTTTCTTTTAATGATTATTTTTGTAATATTTGGATAATATGTGATTTCTTAGTAAGTCATTGAATAGAGAATGAACTTTTAGCTAATATTTGGATGATATGTGGCTAACTAGCATATTAGTTGTTGCTAATAGTGTTTTTTGGTAACAGTGGGATAAAAGCAATTTCGTTAATCTCTTGAATCCCACTTGACTTCAGCAATAGATTGCTTTCCAAAACGAGAACATTTGGTGGACTTGGGAGGTGTTTGAGGGGACACTTGCCCATTGTCACAGAGATGACGCTAGACTGCAATGCGAACAGAGTGTGTCAGGGACAGTGACTCCAGGCACACTCACAGATGACCCGGTGCTCTCAGGAACTAGAGGTGGACTATTTCTACTATCAAAAGGGTCCTTACAGGGGCTTCCTGTGAAGGAGCTTCGCCTTGGCCCTAAGGAAGGCATGTAAGACAGAGGGAGGACAGAGGGTCCAGAGGCAGCAGAGCGGGGACTCACACCTGAGAGAGTCATCAGCTCCAGCTCCAGGCAGGATGCTTTTGGTGAATGAGGGGTAGCTAGAGTCCTCCTCCTACTGATGCTGAAAGGTAAAGATGCCCCCATGGCTCCCACGGGGATGGGCTTTCGAAGGGTTTCTGTGTGGATTCATATCACCTGCGTCTTCTGGGGTAGCTTTTATTGCTTGAGGTTGTCAGGGAGTGGGTGTATTGAATTGAGAGTGAGCTTCCTGGCAGCCTGTAAAACACACACACACACACACACACACACCTTTGAGTCACCTGTGCGTATGACCAGCACCACCTTAGAGCAACCTCGCTTTTCCTGCCACTTCACACAGGACAGTACCAAGTAGCCCGGACCAACTGATATCATTAGTAGCTATGGCAACAGGGGACCACCCAGACTCAGATAAATTATACTTGGGTGGATACGGAAGGGACTTGTTTCAAAGGGGTCATGAGAAACCAGGAAAGAGTCAGCCAGGGAGAGTGAAGGAAGGGGCCATCCAGGGCTCAAAAGAAATAAGAAATAGAAAACTTCCTAAAGCAAGGGAACATAGAAATTATCGACCCACTGGAGAACTGGGTTTCGTGCAGCTAGGAGGATTTGGGTGACTCTGATGTCAGGGATGGCTGGGACAAGCAGGAAATCATTACTATGGTTGCAGCTCCCAGGCAAGCGCTGTTAGAACTAAGTGTGGCTTGGGACTTCTGGGAAGAGTGTTGTGCATGCTCCCATCTGCAAGACAGTGTAGACACACTGGAGCAAGCCAAGTGCTACAAGATGGACTTCAACACGACAGAGGCAGATTGGGTATCACTACACAGAGCTGAAAGTAATCTGATGGTGTCTACAGAGAGTCAGGGTAGAAAGCATTGGTCCTTACTTGAGATGTGGGACCAATGCAGCCATCAATGTTATGAATGGTAGCTTAATGGGACACTCTACTTCTTAGGCGTGTGCTAATGTGAACCTGACAGGTAGCCAGAGAGAACTTTGCTGAAATACCACACAGAAACCCCATCTCCATACTTAAAAAGAAAGCACTTTTTAAAACCCAGCATGTACTATACCAGGTAAGAAAGGCCGTGCTACAGGATGGCTAAGATCAAAAACACAGGAGACAGCAGTTGTTGGCGAGGATGTGGAGAAAGAGGAACACTCCTCCACTGCTGGTGGAATTGCAGGCTGGTACAACCACTCTGGAAAGCAGTCTGGCGGCTCCTCAGAAAACTGGGCATGACACTTCCGGAGGATCCGGCTATACCACTCCTGGGCATATACCCAGAGACTTTACCTGCATGCAATAAGGACACATGCTCCACTATATTCATAGCAGCCTTATTTATAATAGCCAGAAGCTGGAAAGAACCCAGATGTCCCTCAACGGAGGAATGGATTCAGAAGATGTGGTATATTTACACAATGGAATACTACTCTGCAATTAAAAACAATGAATTCACGAAATTCCTAGGCAAATGGTCAGAACTTGAAAATATCATCCTTAGTGAGGTAACCCAATCACAAAAGATCACACATGGTATGAAGTCACTGATAAGGGGATATTGACCCAGAATCTCAGAATACCCTAGACACAATCAGCATATCAATAGATTTCTAAAAAGATGGAAGGAGAGACCCCTGGTCCTGGAAAGACTGGATGTAGGGGAACGCCAGGACAGAGTAATGAGAGGGGGTTGAACGGAGAAAAGAGGGAGGGAAGGGGGCTTATGGGACTTTCGGGGAGGGAGGAAACGGGAAAGGGGAAGTGATTTGGAATGTAAATTAAAAAAATAAAATTAAATTAAATTAAAAAAAAAAAAAAAAAGAAAGGCCGTGCTAGAGAAAACAACAAAATTACACAGCATTAACAAACACAACAATAAAATTTGCCACACTGTGTTTAGTCACAACAACCCAGTTCGGACAGTTGTCGGATCTTTGAAGCTCACAGAACTCCAGTAAGACCTGGGGTCCACGATCTCTTCCACAGCTGTCTCAACAACATGTAGAAAAGGGAGAATGAGATGTGCAGTCAGCTAACACTCAAGGGGAGCACCAGCCTGGAAGGGGAGCATGTGGGGACTGTACAAAAAGGAAACACTTAATCCTGCTGTCAGGAGATGGTAGGGATTTGCCCAACTCCAGAGGCAACTGTGCCCTTTGCCTCTGCAATCCTCCTAAGGACTTCAGGATTCCGCTGTATGAAATCATAGCTGTGGGGTCAGCCTGCTGTGGCCTTGAATGGCTTCCCAGCTTTTTTTTATTTTTTTCAAACTTAAAACTTGGCAAACATTAGGCAAGACACTAGAGTAGATGGTTGGTTTATGGCCTCTTAAGCATTTTTTTAAGTGCCAAGTAAGGGTCTTTTGAAAGAAACTTGAATTTTCAAAACTGTATTATGGAAATGTCATAAAATTAGAATGAACAACTAACGGCATGCCACAATTGTCTAGGGCTCCATCATTTAGACCGTTTCTCCTGAGCTGAGAGTGCAGCTCCTCAGGATACTGCTTTCGTCTGTCTCTTAGGAGGCTCTGCAGACCTGGCTCTAGTCGCTGTTGTTTGAATGGCTCTACTCAAGCTTTCGCTACACTCCTCATTTTAATTCATCACTGAATAATTGAATAATAAAAACTCCTCTGGTGAGATAGCGACTGTTTCACCCTTTATTCATAATCTTTTTTAATTCAACAATATCTGCTCTTTGTCTACTAACTGACTTTATTAAAATTAAATGGAATTTCCAGACACAGAGTGTGCATATATTTGCATAGCTAAATTTTCTTTTAGCAAAACATTACCATGGAAATAAAATAACAGTAAAGGAAGCCAATTAATTAAATTTGTGAATTTTTAAATTCTTAAAAATTTATTCAAACCCAAGCAGCAGCATGTGAATTAGCAAGCACTTAAATTTTAAAGAGCAGGGCACTTCACTAAATGTGTGCAAAAAGTGGATAGAATCAGAGTAAAATTAAAGGCTCAGTGTATGTATGCTTGTATGTATATGTATAAGTATTGGCACATATATACCTTTATATGGGTATATAGATATGCATGTGCACGTGTGTATACAGTACATATAGTCATATGTGTATCTTTGTATGTACATATATACAAATCTGTACAGGTATATATATATGATATATATGCATGAAGGCATTTGTATATGTATATAAATGTATACATTATTTATAAATATATATGTATATGTATATATACATGCTTGTGTATGTATATGAAGTGTAAAAGGTCAAGTTGACTTGAAGTTTTCTGTGAATTTCATCCATAGAAGCAGGTTTAGTAACTATAACATTCTCTAGGCATTTTTTTAATATTACATACATTTGTTTATTTGTGGGTCCATGGGGCATATTTGGTGATTAGAGGACACTGAATTAGGTTCCCTCTTCCAACTGTATGTGGGTCCTAGGAGTCAAACTATATTACCAGGCTTAGCAACAAATGCCTTTAACCTCTAAGCCATCTACCAGCCTACCCCCCGAGGATTTCTCAGGAGAATTCTGTATAGAAGTCTCCATGCCTTGTTCCTGCTTGTGTCTTACTGCTCAGGAAAATGACAAACATCCCTCCCTAAGGAAAGCAGGAGCCTCTGCCCAGGAGCCCAGTGGGAGACCAAGCTATCATTGCAGCTCTCTGAGTCAAGCCTCCATGGGCATCAGAAATATTATCCTGGTGAAGCATGGTAGTTTGGTCACTTCTCAGAACCTAGTCAGTTTGGACCACCTAAAAGAGTTTGGGAGCATGGAATTCCTTCAGGGGGACAGGTAATAGAAGGAGTCATCTTTGCTTGACACTGTTGTGATGTGTGCTGTTACTATAGGTGACAGGTTTCTCAGTCATCAACTTTAGAACCCTGGGTGCAAAGGATCAGAGAGAGTAGAGCATGCTCTCTAAAAAGAGCAGGGCACAGAGAAAGCAAAGAGAAAGTGCTGGAAATGGTGGCCACCAGAGCTACCCCACAGATGTCCCTAGCCTACTTTCTCTTCCCAGCTTGCCTGACCACATGCTGTTCTGAGGTTTTCTGGCTTCTGAGGAAAGAGCAATAGAGTCAGGAGTTTCCATCACTGTGGCTGTGTGTTCTCCTGCTTGGTCTTCCCATGTGAGCATATTCCATCCTGCTGCCAACTCATTTAGAACTCTGTGGGGGTCTTGCTTACTCCCCACTGGTGAGAATTTTGTTTCTGCCACATTTACAGTTGCTTAAGAAGAGCTGGGATGCGGGAGCATGACTCAAAGGAGCTCGGGAGCTCACAGTGAACACAGCCAAGAGAGGATGGCTTTTCCTCCTCCTCCCTCTCCTCCTCCTCCTCCATCTCCTCCATCTCCTCCTACCTTTCCTCCTCCTCCATCTCCTCCTTCCTCTCCTCCTCCCTCTCCTCCTCTTCTTCCTCCTTCCTCTCCTCCCTCTCCTCCTCCCTCTCCTCTTCTTCCTCATTCCTCTCCTCCCTCTCCACTTCCCTCTCCTCCTCCCTCTCCTCCTCTTCTTCCTCTCCTCCTCTTCTTTCCTTTTCTCCTCCCTCTCCTATTCCTCCTCCTCCCTCTCCTCCTCCTCTTTTCCTTCCTCCTCCTTCTGGTATTCCCTGCAAATCTCTTCCTAAAGGCATCCATCAGCATACAGCAACCAGTACTAGCCAACAGGGTCAATATCACACCATAAAGTTAAAGAAGATGAAGAAGATAGAAACCCCCCATTACATTATATTTGAGTTAAATCTATCTCTGACCTTTTACCCATATTTTAAATTTTAATATGCTCTCTTGATGCTATCCTGACAACTCTTAACCATGAGGATTTCTTTGCTACCCACTCTCCCTTAATCTGCACTATGAGCTAAAGTCCTCTGGATAATAAGGTGAGGAAGTGAAGCCAGCTTAAATGGATTAGCGGGTGCTTGCTGAGGAGAACTGCTAACTTGGAGTATTAACAGGCGATTCGACTCTGAACATTTAGGTCACCCCAGGAGCAAGCACCATCCTTGCAATAAGGGAATGCAGATTAGTCACCAGCTGCCTTGGGACAGGAAATGAGTTCTTGGCCCATTTCAAGATGGAGAGAAATCCAGTTAGCACTTCACACAGCCAAGTTGCTGACTGGCCTCGAAGAGTGCACAGGAAAGAGAAGCTATTGCTGTCCAGATGGCTGCTCCCCAGGGCCCAGTGGACCTCACCCATGCAAAGGGCCCTCAATTATGCCAAAATAATTGTCAGCAGGTAATTCTCTTAATAATGGCTGGCAGGTCTCTGGGAGACCTTACTCTCCCTCAAGGGGGCAGTGTGGAGAGATGTTAACTGTGTTCTTAGAATCAACAGAAGCCCCAGGAAGGAACTGGAGCCTTGGGACTTTGTTATAATAATACCAGCACTCTCCCCTATGCCGTGGAAGTCCCCATGCCTGACCCACACAAAACCTCCTCCAGAAGGTGGAACATGGCTTTCAGAGTGACTGGCAGTTTTAAAATACAAAATATCCAAGAAGAGCAGAAAAGCAGAAAAATTATGGAGGTCCTAACACAGAAATGCGTCCCAGTATCCAGGATCTCTAGGGGGCTTACACAGGTTTCTGCATCTAGTCTTATGTTTAATCTGAGAACCTAAAATCACAAAAGTGCTACCAGAAAGTAGGGAGGGAGGGCACAGGTAAGTAAGTGTTCAGAGGAGTCTGACATATTCATTGTTCTTTTGCTGTGAGGAGACACCATGACCAAGGCAGCTCTTACACAAAAAAAGCATTTAATTGGGACTAGCTTGCAGTATCAGAGTTTTAGTCTATTATCATGACGGAGGTAGGGGAAAACATGGTCCATTGCTACTAAAGCAGTCGCTGAGAGCTACTTCCTGATCCACAGGCAGGTGGGAAGAGAGAGAGATGGAGCCTGGTGAGCTTTTGAGACCTCAAAGTCCACCTCTAGGTGACACATGTCCTCAAACAAGGCCACACCTCCTAATCCTTCTAATCCTATCAAAGTGTTCCAAACCCTGGTGAATTAAGCATTCAAATACATGAGCCTATGGGAGCCACTCTTATTCAAACCACCACAGAGCCAAAACTTACAGGCAGTGCTGCCTCCAACCTGCAGAACCAACCGGGAGCCAGGAAGGAACTGCAGAAGGTCTCCTACTAGGGAATCTCAGTCTATATTAAAAGGATGATAGACTGAAAGAAAGGCGAATAAAACTTGGCTAGAGTGAAGTATGCAGTTTGAACAAAGGAATACTTCATAAATATTCCTCTTCCTGAAGAATCAGGAGAGTGGCAAAATATCAAACGTGTCTGTGGTATAAGGTTCTCACACTTCAGTGTATTTGAGAACTTTGTAAAGACGTGCAGTTGATACCAGGGGAATCTAGAACCCCCCTCCTCTTGGGGTTCTCAGACTCATTAATAAAGCAATTTAAGAATAGATGCAAATGGAAAATCTAGAACAACTTCAATAGAGTATAAGAAGAAAAGCCCCAGGCCTGGCAAACTGTCAAATCGTGGTAGCTGACAGTGGGGGAGAAAGGCGGAGAAAGCAAGGCATAGTGTTTAAGTTAGACATGGAGGTCAGTCGTGCTAGACGAGAAGGCTTGTGGCAAGGAAGGGAGCTTTAGAGAAAAACCAAAGCCTAATGCTCCCAGAAATGCATATTTAGGCTCAGGCCTGCACACAAAAGAAAGACAGCATTAAGGTTTTTGTGTCTGCTTGAGTCAGGACTTAGAGAGGCAGGCAGACCCAACACAGCCTCCTAGCAGCTGAAAGAACTGACCTAGGGCTGGAGAGTTCTGAGAAGGAAAAGCATATTATCTTGTTAAAGGGTAATTTCTCCTCCTATCTCCTTAGCATAGCTTAATAGGAACCTGCCTCCAGGAAGGGGAGACTCTTAGCCAGGGTATCTGGTGACCTGCCCGACTGGATTAACTCTTGAGAAAGGAGACAACAACAACAACAGCATGTGTCCACACAGAGGTAGAGTTCATTCTTTTGGTTAGGAGGAAACAGCTTTCCCCTTATGGGCACTCAGTGCTCCTCTAATACATTTTATGTCGTTTATTGGGGTGCTGTGCAATCCTGTGAATTAGGCCATATTTTCTATAAAATTTCCTAGCTAAAAGTCAAATTTACTTTACCCTACAGATTTAGTCTTCACTTGTTCTCGAAGGAGAGATGATAGATAGATAGATAGATAGATAGATAGATAGATAGATAGATAGATAGATAGATGATTGATAGATAGATAGATAGATAGATAGATAGATAGATAGATAAGAAGATAGAAAGCATTCATATACACACTTATTATAAAATCATTACTCAAGTATGAGGATATTGAATGTATTCAATCATGGAGACATTGGCAGCAAATGCCTTTGCTTATTATTTATGGATACGAGTATGTTAGTAGAAATGACAGCCTGGAAATTCATCATAAAATGGTAGGAAATTTCTCCCAGAGGCTGGTACTAAAATTAAAATATCCTTCAGATATTCCTTTCAATGCAAAAGTCCTTCTGAGAGACTGGCTTAAATATTTAATGTTCAGCCATTTTAACCTCAGTCATAACTTATCACATTGTTAAGAAATCACACATTCTTCTATCTTACTCAGAGCCCTGCTTTCTGCTTCAGATTATAGCCCTGACAAGAACTGTGAGGTGCCAGTAATCTGCAGGGTGGAGGCAGCAGACGCTCCTAAAAGGGATCAAATGACCGTACATCTCAGCAAATCCAGGGTATCGAGTGAGCTCACATCATGGCAGTTTGTACATCTTTCAGTCAAGTGATACAGCAAGTTGCCTCCAGAGAGCATGGGTTGCTGTGCAGGCTTTGTCCTTTGCAACCCTAACTGGGCAGGTTTTAACCCAATTCCTGCAACTGAGGCTTAGGATGGATTGACTGATCCCTGTGATTCCTGCATGGTGTCCTCTTCTTACCCTGATCCCATTTGAGGTAGAGTAGCTGGTTTGTGTGTGTGCTTGAATCATAGCTACACGTGTGTGTGTGTGTGTGTGTGTGTGTGTGTGTGTGTGTGTGTCTGTGTCTGTGTGTGTGTCTGTGTCTGTGTGTGTGTGTCTGTGTGTGTCTGTGTGTGTCTGAGTGTGTGTCTGTGTGTATATCTGTGTGTGTGTCTGTGTGTGTGTGTCTGTGTGTGTGTGTTTTTGCTCACAGGTACAGGGGGCTCACAGTTGCCAAAAATGTGTTTGATGGAACCTCTGGAACTTGAATTGCAGGTGGTAGTGAGTTGCTTGATACAGGTAACAGAACTCAGGTCTTCTGAGTTTGACAACCAACAGGACAGCCATGACACCCCCTCCACTAGGGCACTTCTGCCAGTACTGATATCACAATGCAGCCAAACATGGACCATTAGCATTCCTTTATTATGCTCTGCCCAATGGTTACCTAGCAACAGCCAGGTAGACCTGGCTTGCTATAAAAGGGACTGTTTGGCAGCTCCTTGCTCTCTCTGCCCCTCTTTCCCTTTCTCCCCTTCTCCTGACCCCTTTTCACTCCCCTTCTCCTCCCCCCTCTCTCCCCCCATGTGTTCCTGACCTGCTTCTTCTCTTTCTCTCTCTGTCCTTCTCTATTCCCTCTCTTTCTCGGCCTCTTCTCACTTCTCAACTCCCCTTCCCATGCTCCCAAATAAACTCTATTCTATAGAACACCCATTGTGTGGCTGGTACCTCAGGGGAGGGATGCCTCAGCATGAGTTCGCCAAGGCACCCCTTCCACCTCACCATACTGCGCTCTACAAAGCATATCCTTGGCTTTTTATAAAACACAATGTGAACTAAAGAAGTCTTGGGAACCATCTTCTCCCTCGTATTCTTCTATGAAGGCTCTGAGGAGAACTAATAGTAGGAAGCTGGGGGAAGAGAAGTTTGTTACCAGAACCTGAACAGGTTTGGACTATTAAGAATTGCTGAAGAAGACACAATAAGGCATGGGTCCTTTGGGAGAAGTCTGCTATATTTATGTAATAAATCTCACATGGGTTTCTAGAGTCTATGGATGTGGGTTAACTACTTATTGTAGTCATGTACCTTATGCCTCTTCGTTCATAAAATAGATGAATTTATTGCCACTTGTAAAGCTGCCTAAGTATCTTAATTAGTACATTACGTACACGGGAACTTAAATGTCAAAAGAATTATATGAGTGAAATATAAGTGATAGATATGACAGGTGAGATTAGATGAAAAATAATACATATATTCAAATACATAAGCTAAAGGTGACAGGAAGATTGATCAAAGACACATGATAATAGATTGATAATAAATACACGATAGGTAGCAATAGACAGATACAGATAGATGATAGATCCTCTCTCTATAAATGAGAAGGATCAATATGATGGGTTAGGTAGATACAATAGAGAAAATGTTCAAGGTTCTTCCCTAGTTTGCTTTCTTTTTTTTTTAATTTTATTTTCTAAGTTTTTTTATTTACATTCAAAATCATTTCCCCTTTCCCATTTTCTCCCTCCCCGAAAGTCCCATAAGCGCCCTTCCCTCCCTCTTTTCCCCATTCAACCCCCTCTCGTTACTCTGTCCTGGCGTTCCCCTACATCCAGTCTTTCCAGGACCAGGGGTCTCTCCTTCCATCTTCTTAGAAATCTATTGATATGCGAATTGTGTCTAGGGTATTCCGAGATTCTGGGTTAATATCCCCTTATCAGTGACTGCATACCATATGTGTTCTTTTGTGATTGGGTTACCTCACTAAGGATGATATTTTCAAGTTAACCTAGTTTCCTTTCTATTAGTTTCAGTGTGTCTGGTTTTATGTGGAGGTCCTTGATCCACTTGGAATTGAGCTTAGTGCAAGGAGATAAGAATGGGTCAATTTGTATTCTTCTGCATGTTGACCTCAAGTTGAGCCAGCACCATTTGTTGAAAAGGCTATCTTTATTCCACTGGATGGTTTTAGCTCCTTTGTCAAAGATCAAGTGACCATAGGAGTGTGGATTCATTTCTGGGTCTTCAATTTTATTCCATTGATCTATATGCCTGTCACTATACCAATACCCTGCAGTTTTTAACACTATTGTTCTGTAGTACAGTTTGAGGTCCAGGATACTGATTCCCCCCAGAAGTTCTTTTACTCTTGAGAATAGTTTTAGCTATCCTGGGTTTTCTGTTATTCCAGATGAATTTTTGAATTGCTCTTTCTAACTCTATGAAGAATTGAGTTGGGATTTTGATGGGGATTGCATTGAATCTGTATATTGCTTTTGGCAAGATGGTCATTTTGACTATATTAATCCTGCAAACCCATGAGCATGGCAGATTTTTCCATCTTCTGAGGTCTTCTTCAATTTCTTTCTTCAGAGACTTGAAGTTCTTGCCATACAGATCTTTCACTTGCTTGGTTAGAGTCACACCAAGATACTTTATATTGTCTGAGGCTATCTTGAAGGGTATCGTTTCTCTTATTTCTTTCTCAGCCTGTTTATTCTTTGAGTATAGGAAGGCTACTGATTTGCTTGAGTTGATTTTATATCCAGCCACTTTGCTGAAGTTGTTTATCAGCTGTAGGAGTTCTCTGGTGGAGTTCTTTGGGTCGCTTAAGTATACTATCATATCGTCTGCAAATAGTGATAGTTTGACTTCTTCCTTTCCAATTTGTATCCCTTTGACCTCCTTTTGTTGTCTAATTGCTCTAGCTAGAACTTCAAGTACTATATTGAAAAGATATGGAGAGAGAGGGCAGCCTTGTCTAGTCCCTGATTTTAGTGGGATTGCTTCAAGTTTCTCTCCATTTAGATTGATGTTGGCTACTGGTTTGCTGTAAATTGCATTTACTATGTTTAGATATGGGCATCGAATTCCTGACCTTTCCAAGACCTTTAACATGAAAGGATGCTGAATTTTGTCAAATGCTTTCTCAGCATCTAATGAAATGACCATGTGGTTTTTTCTTTGAGATTGTTTATGTAGTGGATTACATTGATGGACTCCTTATATTGAACCATTCCTGCATCCCTGGGATGAAGCCTACTTGATCGTGGTGAATGATCGTTTTGATGTGTTCTTGGATTCGGTTGACAAGAATTTTATTGAGTATTTTTGCATCGATATTCATAAGAGAGATTGGCCTGAGATTCTCTTTCTTTGTCAGATCTTTGTGTGCTTTTGGTATCAGCGTAAGTGTGGCTTCATAGAACGAGTTGGGTAGTGTTCCTTCTGTTTCTATTTTGTGGAATAGTTTGAAGTGTATTGGTGTTAGGTCTTCTTTGAAGGTCTGATAGAATTCTGCACTAAAACCATCTGGACCTGTGCTTTTTTTGGTTGGAAGACTTCCAATGACCACTTCTATTTCTTCAGGGGTTATAGGACGGTTTAGATGGTCTATTTGATCCTGATTTAATTTTGGTATTTGGTATCTGTCAAGGTAATTGTCCATTTCCTCGAGATTATCTAGTTGTGTTGAATACAGGTTTTTGTAGTAGGATCTGATGAATTTTTTGAATTTCCTCAGTTTCTGTTGTTGTCTCTCACTTTTTATTTCTGATTTTGTTAATTTGGATACTGTCTCTGTGCCCTCTGGCTAGTCTAGCTAAGGGCTTATCTATCTTGTTGATTTTCTCAAAGATCCAACTCCTCGTTTTGTTGATTCTTTGTATGGTTTTATTTGTTTCTACTTGATTGATTTCAGCCCTGAGCTTGATGATTTCCTGCCTTCTACTACTCTTGGGTGTATTTGCTTCTTTTTGTTCCAGGGCTTTCTGGTGTGCCATTAAGCTGCTAGTGTATGCTCTCTCCCATTAAGGAAACTAGAGAAGAACCTTGAACATATGGGCACAGGGGAAAATTTCCTGAACATAACACCAATAGCTTATGCTCTAAGACCAAGAATTGACAAATGGGACCTCATAAAATTACAAAGTTTCTGTAAGGCAAAGAACACTGTCAAAAGGACAAAGCGGCAACCAACTAACTGGGAAAAGATCTTTACCAACCCTACATCTGACAGAGGACTAATATCCAATATATACAAAGAACTCAAGAAGTTAGACTCCAGAGAGCCAAATAACCCTATTAAAAATGGGATACAGAGCTAAACAAAGAGTTCTCACCTGAAAAATATCTAATGGCTGAGAAGCACCTAAAGAAATGTTCAACATCCTTAGTCATTAGGGAAATGCAAATCAAAACAACCCTGAGATTCCACCTCACACCAGTCAGAATGGCTAAGATCAAAAGCACAGGAGACAGCAGTTGTTGGCGAGGATGTGGAGAAAGAGGAACACTCCTCCACTGCTAGTGGGATTGCAAGCTGGTACAACCACTCTGGAAAGCAGTCTGGCGGTTCCTCAGAAAACTGGGCATGACACTCCCGAAGGATCCGGCTATACCACTCCTGGGCATATACCCAGAGGGTTTACCTGCATGCAATAAGGGCACATGCTCCACTATGTTCATAGCAGCCTTATTTATAATAGCCAGAAGCTGGAAAGAACCCAGATGTCCCTCAATGGAGGAATGGATTCAGAAGATGTGGTATATTTACACAATGGAATACTACTCCGCAATTAAAAACAATGAATTCACAAAATTCCTAGGCAAATGGTCAGAACTTGAAAATATCATCCTTAGTGAGGTAACCCAATCACAAAAGAACACACATGGTATGCAGTCACTGATAAGGGGATATTAACCCTGAATCTCGGAATACCCAAGACACAATTCACATATCAATAGATTTCCAAGAAGATGGAAGGAGAGCCCCTGGTCCTGGAAAGACTGGATGTAGGGGAATATCAGGACAGAGAAGTGAGAGTGGGTTGAATGGGGAACAGAGGGAGGGAAGGGGGCTTAGGGGACTTTCGGGGAGGGGGGAAATGGAAAAGGGGAAATCATTGGGAATGTAAATAAAAAAAACTTAGAAAATAATAATAATAAAAAACCAATAGAGAATATGTCTCCCCTGCCAGACACAGAAATAAAGACTGCCAATTACACGTGTTTTATTTCAGTTTTTCAGATGTTAACACAGAATAAACTTCTGCGATTCTTTTAAAGCCTTAGCTATCCTAATACATTGATCAGTAAACTCAATAAATAATCCGTATTTTTGTTCCACATGTTGAGTGCCAAACGAATAACTATTTAAAGGAGCCAAAACAAAGCAAAAAACAATAGCAAACCACATCTTTGAAAAAAAAAAAAGAGAGAGAGAAAGGGAAAGAAAGAGAAAAAGAGAGAAATCAAGTAGCCCTTGCTGTCATATAACTGTTTACAATCGCTCATTCTGAATGCTAATCTATTTCAGATTCCAACTCCCTGAGTGTTCACGGGATTAAGCCTGCTTCATTTTATGCACATATTTTATATTTTATCATAATGACTTAGTGATAAATGTTTCACTTACTCCGCAAAAATTATCATACTCTTTAAGAAATGCCTTCAGAAATAAATGCCACCTAGGGTTCGTCTAGGTTTTCTTTGGGCCCCGAGAAACTGTGTATCAAAATTTTGTCAAAAACAGTGATTTGCTTTGCATCTTTGGAGTGGAAAGCACCTGCGGATGGTGCCGCCTTTGATGGAAGCAGATGAATGCAAAGGGGGGATCGAAATCAGCATGTTTTCAGTGCCAATGAGGGAAGCACGCTCGAAGCAGCCTCAGTACTGGGCATGCGCACTTCCCTCCACAAGGTCTTCAGAGCCCGAGAGGCCACTGATCTCCAAGGAAACAGGTTTAAAAGAACTCTGAGTTAGAAAACCCTGTAGCTCTAACTCTGTCTCAACCCAACTCTCATTCTGCTATCCCACCAGGTACTGAAAGGCCATAAATATAGAAAAGCATCTTAGTGATTGAAATAGACATTATTTTTCTTTGAATATTTTTCATGCCGTGAAGGAGATTTTTAAAAATGAATGATACCTTTATTAAAAACAAAACAAAACAAAAAAGAAAAGAAAAGAAAAGAAAAGAAAAAAGAAAAATTTCAGAAGATGTCTTTGGAACTTCTATCTCACTAGAACTGTAGAATCGAACAGGAATTAATGTTGGTGTGATTTATAAACTGGACACTGTGCCTTATGGCTACCCAAAGTATTTTCAGCTTCTATGCAGCCGCTTGCCTCCATGATCCAGACTTTTTTTTTTTTTTGGTACAATTATGAGTAGCTAGAAGTTGTATAAAACAATCAAATGCTACACAGAAGTCTGTTGTTTTTGTTTTTGTTTTGTTTTTAATTTTTTTCTTAGTGTTCCATGAGCCTAATGATACAACTTAGGCAAACCACTCTATGTCCACAGCTGAACTATGAAAGAATGAAAGAATACACTTGTGGTGGCTTGAATGGCAAGTGTCCCCCATCAGCTTACATGTGATGGGGTATGCCTCATTCACTCCTGCATGGGAATATGAACATTCGTTTTGAGGAAGGCAATGAGGAATCCAGCCTTGTTGGAGGAAGTGCATCACGGGAGCGAGCTTCGGAAGGGTATATGACTAGGCCAACTTATGGTTCTTTGTGGGTTTTGTTGAAGAGTCGATCTCTTCAGCAGCCTGCTGCCATGCCTCCCCATCATGATGGACTCTTAACCCTCCAGAACTGTAAGCCAAAATAAGCTCCTTCTTCTATAAGCTGATGAGGGTCGTGGTGTTTCATTACACAGCAGAGAAGTAGCTAATAGAACACTTAAACAGTGGTATGTGTCCTGCACAAGTGGTGTCTAATACATTGGGAGAGGAAAGGATATGATCATTGTATAAAATCCTGAGAATAAATAAAAACATTCAAAAATGTTCTCGTTTTTGAATAAATGATTACGGCTTTCATAAAACCTGACAAAATATTGATAAAGCATGTGGATATTATTGTGCATAGGTTCTATAAATACATATGTATATTTAGGCCTATGTGTCCTATAATTAATTCCCCAAATCAAAAGGAAAAACATTCAAGAATTTCCATTCAGCCAAAATAATTAAGTTGTTAATATCTACGGGAAAATTATCAAGAATAGATATTTTATATATTACACATTAAAACGTACTAACTTCAAAACAAGGCAAAAACAGATTTAATTTTTAAATTTCTCCAGAGGATTTCTTGCTTCTGGGGATATTGGTTCAATCATCTTCATTCTTTCATCCCTGTCAGATCAAGACCTTGATCTAAATTCAGACTCTGTGTATGCAAATAGCCAGAAGGCCTCTGCATGGGGATGGCTAGCAGTGTCCTGCTCAGGTAGCTATCCCCTAGATAGTGTCCCAGAGTTAGCAAGGCTGGCCTAAACTACACATACTTTTTTTTTTTTTTTTTTTAATTTTATTTTATTTTATTTTTTTAAGTTACATTCCAAATCACTTCCCCTTTCCCGTTTCCTCCCTCCCCGAAAGTCCCATAAGCCCCCTTCCCTCCCTCTTTTCTCCGTTCAACCCCCTCTCATTACTCTGTCCTGGCGTTCCCCTACATCCAGTCTTTCCAGGACCAGGGGTCTCTCCTTCCATCTTTTTAGAAATCTATTGATATGCTGATTGTGTCTAGGGTATTCTGAGATTCTGGGTCAATATCCCCTTATCAGTGACTTCATACCATGTGTGATCTTTTGTGATTGGGTTACCTCACTAAGGATGATATTTTCAAGTTCTGACCATTTGCCTAGGAATTTCGTGAATTCATTGTTTTTAATTGCAGAGTAGTATTCCATTGTGTAAATATACCACATCTTCTGAATCCATTCCTCCGTTGAGGGACATCTGGGTTCTTTCCAGCTTCTGGCTATTATAAATAAGGCTGCTATGAATATAGTGGAGCATGTGTCCTTATTGCATGCAGGTAAAGTCTCTGGGTATATGCCCAGGAGTGGTATAGCCGGATCCTCCGGAAGTGTCATGCCCAGTTTTCTGAGGAGCCGCCAGACTGCTTTCCAGAGTGGTTGTACCAGCCTGCAATTCCACCAGCAGTGGAGGAGTGTTCCTCTTTCTCCACATCCTCGCCAACAACTGCTGTCTCCTGTGTTTTTGATCTTAGCCATCCTGACTGGTGTGAGATGGAATCTCAGGGTTGTTTTGATTTGCATTTCCCTAATGACTAAGGATGATGAACATCTCTTTAGGTGCTTCTCAGCCATTAGATATTCTTCAGGTGAGAACTCTTTGTTTAGCTCTGTACCCCATTTTTTAATAGGGTTACTTGCCTCTCTGGAGTTTAACTTCTTGAGTTCTTTGTATATCTTGGATATTAGCCCTCTGTCGGATGTAAGGTTGGTAAAGATCATTTCCCAGTTAGTTGGTTGCCGCTTTGTCTTTTTGACAGTGTCTTTTGCCTTGCAAAAACTTTGTAATTTAATGAGGTCCCATTTGTCTATTCTTGATCTTAGAGTATAAGCTATTGGAGTTCTGTTCAGGAAATTCTCCCCTGTGCCCATATGTTCAAGGTTCTTCCCTAGTTTCCCTTCTATTAGTTTCAGTGTGTCTGGTTTTATGTGGAGATCTTTGATCCACTTAGAATTGAGCTTAGTGCAAGGAGATAAGGATGGGTCAATTTGCATTCTTCTGCATGTTGACCTCCAGCTGAGCCAGCACCATTTGTTGAAAAGGCTATTTTTTTTCCACTGGATGGTTTTAGCTCCTTTGTCAAAGATCAAGTGACCATAGGAGTGTGGATTCATTTCTGGGTCTTCAATTCTGTTCCATTGATCTACATGTCTGTTACTGTACCAATACCATGCAGTTTTTAACACTATTGCTCTGTAGTACAGCTTGAGGTCCGGGATACTGATTCCCCCAGAGGTTCTTTTACTCTTGAGAATAGTTTTAGCTATTCTGGGTTTTCTGTTATTCCAGATGAATTTTTGAATTGCTCTTTCTAACTCTATGAAGAATTGAGTTGGGATTTTGATGGGGATTGCATTGAATCTGTGTATTACTTTTGGTAAGATGCTCATTTTTACTATATTAATCCTGCCAATCCATGAGCATGGCAGATTTTTCCATCTTCCGAGGTCTTCTTCAATTTCTTTCTTCAGAGACTTGAAGTTCTTGTCATACAGATCTTTCACTTGTTTGGTTAGCGTCACGCCAAGATACTTAATATGGTTTGTGGCTATCGTAAAGGGTATTATTTCTCTTACTTCTTTCTCAGCCTGCTTATCCTTTGAGTATAGGAAGGCTTCTGACTTGCTTGAGTTGATTTTATATCCGGCCACTTTGCTGAAGTCGTTTATCAGCTGTAGGAGTTCTCTGGTGGAGTTCTTTGGGTCGCTTATGTATACTATCATATCGTCTGCAAATAGTGATAGTTTGACTTCTTCCTTTCCAATTTGTATCCCTTTGACCTCTTTTTCTTGTCTAATTGCTCTAGCTAGAACTTCAAGTACTATATTGAAAAGATATGGAGAGAGAGGGCAGCCTTGTCTAGTCCCTGATTTTAGTGGGATTGCTTCAAGTTTCTCTCCGTTTAGATTGATGCTGGCTACTGGTTTGCTGTAAATTGCTTTTACTATGTTTAGATATGGGCCTTGAATTCCTGATCTTTCCAAGACCTTTAGCATGAAAGGATGCTGAATTTTGTCAAATGCTTTCTCAGCATCTAATGAGATGACCATGTGGTTTTTTTCTTTGAGATTGTTTATGTAGTGGATTACATTGATGGATTTCCTTATATTGAACCATCCCTGCATCCCTGGGATGAAGCCTACTTGATCGTGGTGAATGATCGTTTTGATGTGTTCTTGGATTCGGTTGGCAAGAATTTTATTGAGTATTTTTGCATCGATATTCATAAGAGAGATTGGCCTGAGATTCTCTTTCTTTGTCGGATCTTTGTGTGCTTTTGGTATTAGTGTAATTGTGGCTTCATAGAACGAGTTGGGTAGTGTTCCTTCTGTTTCTATTTTGTGGAACAGTTTGAAGAGTATTGGTGTTAGGTCTTCTTTGAAGGTCTGATAGAATTCTGCACTAAAACCATCTGGACCTGTGCTTTTTTTGGTTGGAAGACTTCCAATGACAACTTCTATTTCTTCAGGGGTTATAGGACGGTTTAGATGGTCTATTTGATCCTGATTTAATTTTGGTACTTGGTATCTGTCAAGGAAATTGTCCATTTCATCAAGATTTTCTAGCTGTGTTGAATACAGGTTTTTGTAGTAGGATCTGATGATTTTTTGAATTTCCTCAGTTTCTGTTGTTATCTCTCCCTTTTCGTTTCTGATTTTATTAATTTGGATACTATCTCTGTGCTTTCTGGTTAGTCTGGCTAAGGGCTTATCTATCTTGTTGATTTTCTCAAAGAACCAACTCCTCGTTTTGTTGATTCTTTGTATGGTTTTATTTGTTTCTACTTGATTGATTTCAGCCCTGAGTTTGATGATTTCCTGCCTTCTACTCCTCTTTGGTGTATTTGCTTCTTTTTGTTCCAGGGCTTTCAGGTGTGCCATTAAGCTGTTAGTGTATGCTGTCTCCCGTTTCTTTTTGGCGGCACTCAGGGCTATGAATTTTCCTCTTAGCACTGCTTTCATTGTGTCCCATAAGTTAGGGTATGTTGTGCCTTCATTTTCATTAACTTTCAAAAAGTCTTTGATTTCTTTCTTTATTTCCACCTTGACCAAGTTATCATTGAGTAGAGCATTGTTCAGCCTCCATGTGTACGTGGGTTTTCTTTTGTTTTTGTTGCCATTGAAGACCACCCTTATTCCATAGTGATCTGATAGGAGGCATGGGATTATTTCTATCTTCTTGTATCTGTTGAGGTCTGATTTGTGACCAATTATATGGTCAATTTTGGAGAAGGTACCATGAGGAGCTGAGAAGAAGGTGTATTCTTTAGCTCTAGGATGAAATGTTCTATATATATCAGTTAGTTCCATTTGGTCCAAGGCTTCAATTAGATTCACTGTGTCCCTGTTTAGTTTCTGCTTTCCTGAACGATCCATTTCAGAGAGCGGGGTGTTGAAGTCACCCACTATTATTGTGTGCGGTGCGATGTGTGCTTTGAGTTTTAGTAAAGTTTCTTTTACGAATGAGGGTGCCCTTGCATTTGGAGCATAGATATTCAGGATTGAGAGTTCTTGATGGTGGATTTTTCCCTTGATCAGTATGTAGTGTCCTTCTGTGTCTTTTTTGATGACTTTGGGTTGAAAATCAATTTTATCCGATATTAGGATGGCTACTCCACCTCGTTTCTTGGGGCCATTTGCTTGTAAAATTGTTTTCCAGCCTTTTCCTCTGAGGTAGTGTTTGTCTTTGACACTGAGGTGCGTTTCCTGCATGCAGCAAAAAGCTGGGTCCTGTTTACGTATCCAGTCTGCTAGTCTATGTCTTTTAATTGGGGAGTTGAGACCATTGATATTAAGAGAGATTAAGGCATAGTGATTATTGCCATCTGCCATTCTTGACGCTATCTTTATGTTTGAGTGGTTATCTACTTTTGGGTTTGATTCAAGAAGGTTATTATCTCATTTTTTCCAGGGTGTTGTTTCTCTCCCTGTATTGGAGGTTTCCACCTATTATCCGTTGCAGGGCTGGATTTGTGGAAAGATATTGTGAAAATTTGGTTTTATCATGGAATATCTTGGTCTCTCCATCTATGGTGATTGAGAGTTTTGCTGGGTATAGTAGTCTAGGCTGGCATTTGTGCTGTCTTAGTGTCTGCATGAGATCTGCCCAGGATCTTCTGGCTTTCATAGTCTCTGGTGAGAAGTCTGATGTGATTCGGATAGGTCTTCCTTTGTATGTTACTTGGCCCTTTTCTCTTACTGCATTTAGTATTCTTTCTTTGTTTAGAACATTCGGTGTTTTGATTATTATGTGACGGGAGGTATTTCTGTTCTGGTCCAGTCTGTTTGGAGTTCTGTAGGCTTCTTGTATGTTCATCGGCATCTCTCTCTTTAAGTTAGGGAAGTTTTCCTCCATAATTTTGTTGAAGATGTTTACTGGCCCTTTAAGTTGCAAATCTTCACTCTCATCTATACCTATAATCCTTAGGTTTGGTCTTCTCATTGTGTCCTGGATTTCCTGGATGTTTTGGGTTACGCGTTTTTTGCATTTTGCATTTTCTTTGACTGTTGAGTCGATGCTTTCTATGGAATCTTCAGCACCTGAGATTCTTTCTTCCATCTCTTGTATTCTATTGTTGATGTTTGCATCTATGACTCCTGATTTCTTCCCAAGGTTTTCTATCTCCAAAGTTGTCTCCCTTTGTGATTTCTTAGTTGTTTCTACTTCCTTTTTTAGTTCCTGGATGGATTTGCTGAGATCCTTCACTTGTTTGTTTGTATTTTCCTGTATTTCTTTAAGGTATTTTTGCATTACCTCTTTCAGGATTTCTTCCTGATGACCCACGTTCTCCTGCATTTCTCTGAGCGATTTTTGTGTTTCCTCCTCATGGGATTCCATCTGTTGATCCATCGTCTCCTGCATTTCTTTAAGCAGTTCTCGTGTTTCCTTTGTAAGGGCATCTAACCGTTGATTCATTTCTTTAAGCAATTTTTGTGTTGCCTCCTTATGGGCATCCGTCTGTTGACCCATATTCTTCTGCATTTCTTTATGCAAATTTTGTGATTCCTTTGTGAGTGCATCTACCCGTTGATTCATCTCGTTAAGTGATTTTTGTGTTGTCTCCTTGTGCGCCTCCATCTTTTGATCCATGTTCTCCCGCATTTCTCTAAGCGATTTTTGTGTTTCCTTTGTAAGGGCTTCTAACCGTTGATTCATGGTCTCCTGTAACTCTTTATGAGATTTATTTGTGTCCTTCTTGTGATCCTCTAATAGCATCATGAGAAGTGATTTTAAATCCAGATCTTGTCTTTCGGGTGTGGTGGGGTATCCAGGACTTGCTGCTGTTGGAGAGTTGGGTTCGGATGGTCCCACATTACTTTGATTACTGTTAGTAACATTCCTACGTTTGCCTTTTGCCATCTGGATACCTCTGGTGTTAGTTGGTCCTGCTGCCACTGGCTGTTGGTTGGACCTCCTGTGAGCTTGCAAAGCTATTTCTGCCCCCCCTGGATTACCAGGATTCCCCTGGCACCGATTTCTGGGGCCTGCCTGCTCCTGAGTGACTTTGGAGCCCTAATGTGCTTTGCCCCAAGTGATCTTATATTGGGGAGGCCTTGCACATCTAAAGGCTCAGCCTAGTGGATTCCTGGAGCAGAGGTCGCCAAAGGGAGGCTGGCAGGCTCCTGCCCTGTGCAGGGGTGTGTGATCTCTCCTGGGGGGGGGAGGGGGCGTCCCTCTGCCAGGCAGAAGTCCCACAGCAGATCTGGCGCGCTGGTCACTGCAGATCAGCCCAGCACCTGGGAGCAGGTTACACACAAGCTGCCTGAACCCGAAGCGATATTATGCCTGTCTGTCTCTGAGCCTGGTGGTCCCAACTACCTGGTCACTGGAGCAAAGATGGCGGAGGGCACTCTCCGTGGCGCTGCTCACCCTGTGGTCACGATGGCCCGCCGATCTGGCACCCAGACGACCACAGCGCCAACCTGCCCTCGGGCACAGAAGGAAGCCCCAACAGGCCGTGTCCCAAGTGATGTTATATTGGGGGGAGAGCCTGGGTACCGGTCTCTCCAGCGCAGTCCGCGGGAACAGAGGTCGCGGAAGGGAAGCTGGCAGGCTCCCTCCCTGCGCGGGGTCCCTCCACCAGGCAGAAGGTCCCACCGCGGAACTGGCGTGCTGGTTACTGCAGATCAGCCCAGCACCTGGGAGCAGGTTACACACAAGCTGCCTGAAACCGAAGCGATATTATGCCTGTCTGTCTCTGAGCCTGGCGGTCCCAACTACCTGGTCACTGGAGCAAAGATGGCGGAGGGCAGTCTCCGTGGCGCCGCTCACCCTGTGGTCACGATGGCCCGCCGATCTGGCACCCAGACGACCACAGCGCCAACCCGCCCTCGGGCACAGACGGAAGCCCCAACAGGCCGTGTCCCAAGTGATGTTATATCGGGGGGGAGAGCCTGGGTACCGGTCTCTCCAGCGCAGTCCTCGGGAACAGAGGTCGCGGAAGGGAAGCTGGCGGGCTCCCTCCCTGCGCGGGGTCCCGCCACCAGGCAGAAGGTCCCACCGCGGAACTGGCGCGCTGGTTACTGCAGATCAGCCCAGCACCTGGGAGCAGGTTACACACAAGCTGCCTGAAACCGAAGCGATATTATGCCTGTCTGTCTCTGAGCCTGGCGGTCCCAACTACCTGGTCACTGGAGCAAAGATCTACACATACCTTTTGTATACAGGAATGGCATACAACACAGGCAATTATGTTGTTATACAGTGACATAAAAGTATAAAGGGGCCTCTGACATGACCAGGTATATCCAGATGTAAGACCTTTCCTGCCTTCCTTCCATAAACATGAACAGACAGACACTAGAGTCTGAAAGATGTAAAACAGTGGCTGATTCTAACTGGAGAATTCTGGTCCAGGGGCCTTTGCCCTATCATGGGGATCTAGCAGGCCATGCATATAGCCCTCCTCCTCCACCACAAGGAGAGTATGGACATTACCCACGAATTTGGCAGAACAGAGTTGACCTCTGTGGGCTGGAGAGCCAGAAAGACCAAGAACACAAAAGCCTGGTCACATGTTTCCCAGGTCACCCACAAGAAAAGTCACTTCTCCCAAGAGAATTGGAAGGAGGGTGACTGAGTAAGATTTCTGGTAAATTCATGCCACTAAAGATAGGAAGGAAGGACTTCAGCTTCCCCGGGCATGCCTAGAGAGGATAAGGATTTCCTCCTCCATTAATCAAGGACAGGACTGTAACATGAATTGCTACACACTCAGCACGATCCTCAGAGGACAGGGATTCAGAGATATTCATCTGTACCTCAAATGCTGCTCAATCCATGCACATGATGTGAATCATGAATTGTATCCTATGACCCAAATCCTACCCCACAAGGGCCGAAATCCAACCATAAGAACCAGGCACATAAAATAAATCATTTGACTATTTACCAGGCATGAGGCTGATCACCGACTCTGTGTTGAGCCTCATAGCTTATTATGGGATATGTCTCATTCATTTCTGCATGGGTACGGGGCAGGTAAAGTACTGATTTCAAGTAGAGGGGGATACAGGACGCTGTGAGAACTAATGCTAATCACTGTCAATACTGATAACTTATGAGGTCACCTGCCCACATCTGCAGTATTCCCTGCTTGTAGTGAAGTGCGTCTATGAAATGCTGAACACGAACTTTCCCAGCCTGGGACCAGATAAAAACAATGAGGACACATCAGAGTTACTTTGGGGGTAATAAATATATTACTTTTTATTAGTTTACATATCTTCACAGATGTGCTGTCAAAAAAAATAGATAAAAGTTCCCAATTACTATTGTTATTCCACAACAACACAAAGGCAGCCTGGCCAGATGCTTTTTCTCATTACCGGACTCCTGTCTGCATGGCAGCACTACCCTACTCAAGCCGAGACGTTGGCGATGAGTTTTAATAAGTTCATCCTGTGCTCCAGGTAGCTCACTGCATACTGCTTCGTGTATTGAGACAGCCATTAACTGTGGCAATTGTCACAGCAGTCCCTTACCACCACCTGTGCCCTGTTTTGGAGAACTTCTACTTAGAAGGTACACTATGAGAGGCCCCATTCAAAGCCTGAGTCAGATGCCTGAATAGATTACAATAAGGGGCCAGACAGTATAATGATATTTTGGACATTCAGACAGCCTTTGTTTGGACTTGCTGGAGGATCAGATAGACAGAAGGGTGTGACCCTAAGGTGCAAGGTCTCAGGGGTGTTTCAAAGGCCCCTTGTTTCCAGCTACCCCTAGACTTCCCCGACACACTCAGACCATGATTTCCAAATAGTCTACCTTCTTTCTCATATAATAACCACCACCACACACACACCCTCCATGCGCACCAAATTCTAATAGCAGGTAGTGAAGGAGTTAGACGTGAAGGAACCAGGGAAAGCTGCAGGCACATCTTGGCAGCTGTGTTTTTCTGGCTGTTAATTGGCTCATTAGTGGTTAAATACCCTTAAAGATGATATAGTTGGGCTGTTACTGACAGGCTGGGAATTGAGGGCACCAGGATGTTTTCCCATACATGTGCAACAAGGAAGGGTCTGCATCCTCAAAACATGTATTTTTTTTTTAACTAACATCATTATAAGGTCCCTTTCATTGCTATTTGATACCCCCCAATCTTTTGTGGTTTCTCCTAGAAATCAATAAGAAATACTCAAAAGAGGAGGTCAGGTTTATCATGATTTGGGAGGATACCTAGTTGCATGCAAATGTCACCCACCTCATAAAAGTTCACAAAACTTCTTTAACATATGCGGGGAGGTTCCCTGCCTTTGTGGAAAGTCTACTCTGATCTGATCTTTTTTAAAGTATTTTTTTAAAATTTAGTTATGTATGTCTGTGTGTGGATATGTGCATATATATGTAGGTACCTGGAAAGGCCAGGAGACTGACTTAGATCCCTTAGAACTACAAATATGGGAAATAAAGTCATCTAACATAAGTGCTTAGAACCAAACTCAGGTTCTCTGAAAGAGAATTGTGTGTTTTTAAATGACTGAGCATTACTCAAATGCATTGTGTGTGTGTGTGTGTGTGTGTGTGTGTGTGTGTGTGTGTGTGTGTGTGTGTTTGGGTGCGCACGTGTGTGTGTAAAGGTTTTTTGTTCAAAACTCTCAGCTCATCTTTCTGTCTTCACTTACAGAACACACAGGGAATGAAGACATTCTGGAAGGAACATCAGTATGATGTCATGAGCACACTAAAAAGGTGGTGGAATTTGGGAAAACAAATTTCCTGTTTTCTCAGTTATGATGAGTGGCCTTCTTGCTTCTTTCCAGTGAAGCTCTGGGAAACTAAGCTATAGGTCAGGTACCCCTGAGACCAGGGGATGCTCTCCAAGCCAGTCACTACCCTGAGAGCTGTTGCTCCTGGGTAAGTATCAGCTATGAGTTGATTTCCTTGAACTCTCTTTCTCCTGATGGTGGGCCCTAGCAGGTAGAAACAAGGAGTCCAAGAGAGAGAAACATAAAATGAGGGTGGGCTGAGAAGTGAGATCCAAGTTCACCCAGTCCAAGACAGAAGTGATGGGAAGAAGCTCTCCTGAGCCTCCTGAATGTGATACTGATTACATCAACACATACCCATCACACATTAACAATAAAGGCTGACTAAGCTAGACCATGTGGCTATTTTCTCAAAGCATCTTCTTTTTAAGACAGGTACCTTAATAACCATTCTTGAGTAGATCCCATTGAAAATTTAATACTCAGAGCAATTAAATATATGCATGCTTTAGCATGAAGATATATTTTATAATATTGACAGTATCTAAACAAGCACAGGTATTTATACTTTTATTTGTAGACATGGTTGCACATGTATATATTCAGTTTGCTTTTTAAGATTGTGAGATACGTAAAAACACCAATTTATTCCATTGAAATGTATAGCAAAAATTAAAGGGGAATCCTGAGAAAACTGAGCTGATTGTTTTAGAAAAGCTAAAAACAGTAAAAATTTCCTCAATAAGGTTTTGAAAAAAATGTATGTATGCCTTTTACCTTTTATTATGCTTTTGGGAAATAATTTTAACTGCATGGGTGGATTGTAGGTAACTTGGGGCTGATTCCAATAAAGACTGGATGGAGCAAATGAGATATTCAAGGATTGCCCTGCAAGGGAGCGATATCCAGCCCACTCATTGACTGTAGAACATACAGGAGTACTTTATAAGAGACAAATATGAGTCCCAACTGTGATGTTAACATTTACCATTGCAGAAGAGACAGGATGGATTCAAGAAATGCCTGCGAAGCTTTCCTGACAACAAAATGCAACACTCCCCCCCCCATTCCTTCCCCTTGTTTTATGATTCTCCCTAAATGTGTCTGAGTGTTTATAAAGTTTCCCACACTCTGGTGTCCTGCCTGGCCCTACATCGAGGTGATGTGGCATTATATCATCTTGGGTTGTTGCAGTGCAGAGCTTGCCTCCATCCATGTCTCCCTCTTGAGCCCTGTCGTCAGAGGTTTGGGTTCTGTCCAGCTTTGCTGTTGGAGTCTTTATCTCCTTGTCCTTACCCAGCTCATGGCCCATGTTGAGCTAACCTTAACCACAGTCAGTACCCACCATCTGTTTCCATAATTAAAGCTCCCCTGACCATCCCAGGTAGGAGATGAGACAAAGGCTAAGAGCAGGAACCCACAGTTCTCTGGAAGTCATAGTGTTCTGTGATGACTCCAGCTTTAGCTGAGGATTCTAAGGCCCTTGTCCCCTCTGAAGACAGCAGTTGGTACCCACCAGCCTCCTTGTCTGACCCACACTCACATTCCTAGACTGAAGATAGCAGCTTAACTTGTGGGTTCCTGATAGCCAAAAACTAATGCTTTTGGATTCTGGCCCTGTGACATGTGAACTTTGAAGTTTCTTCAGTTGGACAGGACCCTTGCCATACTGAATCTGTTCAGGTGATGAACAGCTTGACCCACATCTGCTTCCTACTTTCTCATGATGGGAGCAGAAACAGCAAACCATCTCTATAGTGAACATGTGGTTACTTTCTCATACGTCTATAGGCAATTGGAGAAAAGACATTAAAAGAACAAAAGACAGAAACTATCCCCTCTTCTTCTGAACACAGTGTGAACAGAGAAAGCTGGAAAGACAGATGTGGAAATACATCCAGAGCTGCCTATATACATATCTGTCTTGAGGTGTGTGTCTCTATTCTAACTCCATCTCCTCCTCTATCTCCATACATCTCTGAATCCACCCTTGTATCTTTATCTTTATCTTTATCTTTATCTTCCCAGAAACCCATGATTAGATTCAAGTCCCATAGTCCCTCCTCCCGAGTGTCTGTCTTGAGTTTCTCAGACTTCATCAGAACAACCTCACTAGAAAGGAACACTTCCAGAATAATGGTGGATTCCTTAGGACTCGTCTCCCTCCCATTTTTAGTTCATTTAGTTTGTTCCTGCCCTTAAAGGATGCTAAAATATTTATAACCTCTTGGCTCTCAAGTTTCTAATCAAGTTCTGGACACGCCTTCCTCCCGACACTCTCATGTACAACTTCCCTTGTTTAACCCAGTGCTCAAGTTTAGAGCTGGACCTAGTATTTAAATATCTACAGACTGAAAGATACAGTTACTAGGTCTGAGAATGTGACTTGGTGGACAGTGCTTGCCTAGCATTGACCAGCTCCATAACCAGGCATGGCAGTGCTCACTTGCAATGCCAACAAGGAAGATCAGTCACAAAAGATTAATCACAGGTGATTGCCCTGTATGTCACACAGCCAGCCTGGGTGACAACTTCCAAAATAATGGACAGAAGAGATTCGTACACCTTCACCAATGGTTGCTATCCTAGAAGCCTGAAGGACCATGTTTCTTCTTCTAAGTTAATTCAGTCCATCCTGGTCCTGAGAATGAGAACAAACCTAGGCATGCACATTACCAATGGGTTCTCTTCACCAGGACATACAATCGATCCTGTTCAATGCTTTGGGAATAATCACCCTTTTATTATTTAGGAAAATATTTCCTTTGTCCATGATTATTCAGTTATTTGTATATACTTTTCTAACTTGACCAAAATGTAGTCTTGCTTCCTCTTAAACAAAAATCCCTGAATATTTTTATATGCATAATTCATTTTTTTAAAAATGTCAAGATTTTATTCCCATAACAGAGTTAATCCATTCTCACTTAAAATATGCATTACAGTCCTGGGTCTCAGAAGACACTGTGGAATGTTCCCACATTGGAATATAGATAGGGTATTTCTTGGATCTAGCCTACATTAACTGGAAAAGAAAAAAAAACCAAGGATTTCAAAACCACTTTGGTATTTTTCCTTTGAATTATGAAAAATTTTATCAGGAAAAAAAGTATCTTATTACATGACTTTGAACATAATTTAGGTCAGAGAAGTGGGAAAAGAAGCTAAGACATAAGGGGTTGCTTTCTAAATCCAAGCACAATCTAAATTAATCCTCTCCTTGGCACTCTCAGTCTCTGAAGAACCATTAACCTCACTTTGCTGATGAAGGGACAGGCTGAGAGAAGGCTTCCAGCAGGGCCATGTCTGGATGCCAAGAGCACTACAATTACAGCCAGCAGCCTCTCCTAGTCAGTACCCCACCCTACTTCTCAGACAAGAAAGGAAGAAAGAAAGAAAGAAAGAAAGAAAGAAAGAAAGAAAGAAAGAAAGAAAGAAAGAAAGAAAGAAAGAAAGAAAGGAAAAGAAAGAAAACAAGTAAAGTTATGTATGAGCACCATCTTTTTCTACTGTTCTATAGATGGTTGATTATACTTCACAGTTTAACAACTTCACTATAAACATGATAAAGAGGACTTAATGGATGTCACAGGAAGAATAATGCTGGAAGGTAGAAACCCAAAGCCTTCCTAGACTAACACTAGGCTCTGACATAATGAGATTACCTACAATAGATGTGTAGGTGGTGTTTAAAAAAGAATGCTAATGTTCCAAGATAAGAAATGACAACATGTGTACAGAAGATAGAAGTCGGCAAGATAACATGACATGGAGGTAATGATGCCATTTTAGTTGTGTCAACCTTGATGTATCTTGGCACACTCTCTTAACCTGTCCTTCTGCATCCATCTGTAGTCCCCTGTCTGCATCAGACAGGGAAGCCTGAGGTTCACATAGGAGCCACATTTCTTCCCACCTCTACTCCAATAAAAATAAAAAGTCTCCTTTTCCTTTATTTTTGAATCATGTGCACATTTCTCATTTTGATGACCACTTTACTAAGGTGCTAACATGTAAATGTCAATAATTTGCCAAGGCAGATGAAAAAGAGATACACATACTAAATGTTAGTCCTTGACCACTGTGTTCTCTAGAATAGAAGGTTCAGCAAATAAGTGGTCTGTCATTTTGAACCTGGAGAAAATGTTTGCCAACTCTATTGCCCCTGGATACAAACCTTTATTCTCAGAACCAAAGCATCCTTTCCATGGTCTAGAGCACTCCCACAGACCAATCTGAGCCACTTGACAAGTGCTGTGTAGTGAGGGGCCATGAATAGCATCCTCCCCATTGAAGTCCTACACCAACACCAGGTGGAAATAAGAGACAGTGGTGAATGATGTTTGAAGGCACAGATAGGAAACTCAGATACTTCAGTGTCTCATGTTAAGTCAGTAAGGGAACTAATGGTCCATTTGCATTTCACAGCAAAAACAGTGACCATGAATGTAATTGCAAATCATTCCTAAGATACTCAGCTAGAAGAGCACTAGCACAACTTATGTCACAGTCAAGTTTCATATGCCCTGTGTCCAAAATTTGAGTCAAGTCCTATTTAGAATGAATAGATAGATAGATAGATAGACAGACAGACAGACAGACAGACAGACAGACAGATGATTGATAGATAGATAGATAGATAGATAGATAGATAGATAGATAGACAGACAGACAGACAGACAGACAGATGATAGATAGATAGATAGATAGACAGACAGACAGACAGACAGACAGACAGACAGACAGATGATAGATAGATAGATAGATAGATAGATAGATAGATAGATAGATAGATAGACAGACAGACAGACAGACAGACAGACAGACAGACAGATGATAGATAGATAGATAGATAGATAGATAGACAGACAGACAGACAGACAGACAGATGATAGATAGATAGATAGATAGATAGATAGATAGATAGATAGATAGACAGACAGACAGACAGATGATAGATAGATAGATAGATAGACAGACAGACAGACAGACAGACAGACAGACAGACAGATGATAGATAGATAGATAGATAGATAGATAGATAGATAGATAGATAGATAGACAGACAGACAGACAGACAGACAGACAGACAGACAGATGATAGATAGATAGATAGATAGATAGATAGACAGACAGACAGACAGACAGACAGATGATAGATAGATAGATAGATAGATAGATAGATAGATAGACAGACAGACAGACAGACAGATGATAGATAGATAGATAGAGAGAGAGAGAGAGAGAGAGAGAGAGAGAGAGAGAGAGAGAGAGAGAGAGAGAGGCAGGCAGGCAGGCAGGCAGGCAGGCAGACAGACAGACAGACAGAGATGAGTGAGTAGATAGCTGACTGACTGGTTTGAGAAAGGGTCTTCCACTACAGTCGAAGGCTGACCTAAAATTCACTATAAAGTCAAGTCCTGTCTTGAATTCCTGGAAATCCCACTGTTTCAGTCCCACGTTGATTACTATCATTTGCCACCATAATAAGTATTATGTTTCAAAGCTATTTCATGAAAATAATAATCTGACAAATCAAAACTGAGTTAAATTGCTACGTTTGGTTATTGAAGATGATAGTTTAATATGCAGATGTTTTGGCGACTGAAAGTCTTGTGGTCTAGTGTAGGATGTAGCTACACACAGCTCACCAGAGCTCAGACTCTACCTCTTCATCAAGTCCTGCTTCATTGCTCCACTCTAGTTGTAATTAGCATCTGGTCATAGGGTCATCTTCACTGGCACCAACTTGGTCTTGACTATTGCATTTCTGTGAGTGGAGGAGTTCACAGAGTTGGAAAATCATATATGCCTATCTCTAACCAAGTAGTCACACTGTATAAGGTTCAAGAAAAAATATCAACGACACAATTCTTCCCTGTGTTTTTTTGGAAGAAGCATCCCCTGAAAATATGTGTGGATCAAGAATTTCAGACCTAGAAAAATAAATACTACATGTTCTCTCTCATCTGAGGCTTCTAAGTCCAGATCTTCAGGGATAAATATATGACCTGAGGTAGCCATGGAAACTGGGAAAGTAAAAAGGGACCATATAGGGTGAGTCGAGAGTGAGATAGTAAGACAAGGGTATATGTCAAGATATCTCCAAAGGGACAAGAGTGGTGCTCATGTCGTGGTGGTAACCAACAGCTGTCTAATTAGATTTAACACTCAATGGGAGAGAAATCATGTCTGGTCCTGAGGACCTAGCCAACTACCAAGGGCTAGTGATGCCACTGATCTTCCAACTACTGCCAGTATGCTGTATTCTAGCTGCATTCTAAAATGTACTCTTATACCCATAGACATGCCTAGCTCTCAGCCCACATTAAGTAAGCTTCTCTTTGCAGCAGAGATAATTACAACTGATCATGGTTTATGTTGCCCAGAGGATGAATCCACACTACAGCTGTCTTAGTTAGGGTTCACTACTGTGAACAGGAACCATGACCAAGGCAAGTCTTTTTTTTTCTTTCTTTTTTTTATTTTCTAAGTTTTTTTTAATTTACATTCAAAATCATTTCCCCTTTCCCGTTTCCTCCCTCCCCGAAAGTCCCATAAGCCCCCTTCCCTCCCTCTTTTCCCCATTCAACCCCCTCTCTCTTCTCTGTCTTGGCATTCCCCTACGTCCAGTCTTTCCAGGACCAGGGGTCTCTCCTTCCATCTTCTTGGAAATCTATTGATATGTGAATTGTGTCTTGGGTATTCCGAGATTCAGGGTTAATATCCCCTTATCAGTGACTGCATACCATGTGTGTTCTTTTGTGACTGGGTTACCTCACTAAGGATGATATTTTCAAGTTCTGACCATTTGCCTAGGAATTTTGTGACTTCATTGTTTTTAATTGCAGAATAGTATTCCATTGTGTAAATATACCACATCTTCTGAATCCATTCCTCCATTGAGGGACATCTGGGTTCTTTCCAGCTTCTGGCTATTATAAATAAGGCTGCTACGAACATAGTGGAGCCTGTGTCCTTATTGCATGCAGGTAAAGCCTCTGGGTATATGCCCAGGAGTGGTATAGCCGGATCCTTCGGGAGTGTCATGCCCAGTTTTCTGAGGAACCGCCAGACTGCTTTCCAGAGTGGTTGTACCAGCTTGCAATCCCACCAGCAGTGGAGGAGTGTTCCTCTTTCTCCACATCCTCACCAACAACTGCTGTCTCCTGTGTTTTTGATCGTAGCCATTCTGACTGTCTTATAAAGGACAACATTTAATTGGGCTGGCTTACAGGTTCAGAGGTTCAGCCCATCATCATCAAGGTGGGAGCAGGGCAGCATCTTGGCAGGCATGGTGCAGGCAGAGCTGAGAGTTCTACATCTTCATCTGAAGGCTGCTAGTTGAAGTCTGACTTCCAGGCAGCTAGGGTGGGGGATTTTATTGGCCACAGGGACACACCTACTCCAACAAGGCCACACCTCCTAATAGTGCCACTCCCTGGGCCACACATATAAAAACCACCACAGCAACTCTTGTACCCAAGGTTCACATAATCACAGGGGAGGGCATAGAAAAGTTGTAAAGGTCAGATGAATGGGAAGTCCTGGGAGATAGTCTCCTGTATCAACAATATAGTTGCCTAAACAAGATCTGAAGAAGGACAACACAGTTATGGGAAGGTAGAAAGAGGAAATCTTATAGAGGACCAATCTCTAGACAAACAACTGTAGGCAGGGAATGATGCTGAGAGTGTGTGAACTACTTTACTTCCAGAAATGAGCACTCTCTAATTGTTTATCCAATAGAAAATGGTCAGCACTGAAAATATATACACATACCACATTGAACATACTTAATAGGTTGTATTTATATATTCAAACAACCATATGTATCCATAATAACCAAAGAAAAAGAGGCCACCAAATTGAGAAGGGATGGGGAGGTCATGGCAGAGATTAGAGGGAAGGGATATGAGAGTGGATGGAGAGAGGAAAGGGTAGGGGACATGATGTAATTATATTTTCACAAAAATTATTTACTTTCCAGAGTTCACTTAGAGCCCCCAGCCCCCTTGCTGACAGTTCTTGTAGTTTACTGATATAAAAATTACTAATGACAATAAATATAGTAAATATGAAATGTTGCCAATGAAGGTCGTAGACTCTCCTTGGAGAAGACACTGTGCCCAGGCCCAGGCAAGGGCCATGTACCCACTATGGCCTTTAATTTGTGACATACATCATCTTACTAGGGAACATGTGAGGTAATGCTGGCTCATAATGCGGCCAAGTGGCCGTCAGTTTAGGAGCGCCTCCCCGTGCCTTACCCAAACACTCCGGGGCCTCGCCTTGACAATGTCACAGTGACTATAGCTTCATTTTCAAATGTTCGCCGAGTGACATTTTAAACAATTACTTCAGATGGCATCTCAAACCCCCTCTACTGTTTACTGCCTGACGAGAATAGATTTATTTGTCTCCCTAGCCACAGAGCAGAGCTGTGTCTCGGACTGATGCAATTATCAGATGGTATAACGGGCAGAATTTTCTTTTGGATTTCTTTCATCTTAAAATGGAGTCTTATTTCATAACAGTGGGGAAAAATCAAGACTCCTTCTTAAATGATGAAGACAGATTAATAATAACTTCAATGGTTCATTTTCATTTCATTAAAAAAATGAGTAAATGGAATTGAACAGACCTCTATTCTAAGTTATTATTTTAAATATTAATTGAGATATGAATTGGATTTTTATCTATTTAATTAATAAGATAACATGGATGACACTTTGAGAGCAGGTTCGGGCACAGAGGAAGGGCCTGAAGATTGTATATAGACTATGTGTTCCGGTAACATGTAAGTTTTATATCTGACCTACATTTTATGAGAGATGGTATCACTTTTAATCAACATAAAATAAATGTACTTCTTCTAGAAATGAAAGAGCATTTCTACACTTTAACTCTTAAGTTTTATCATTTTTGTAAGAAAAAAATAACACATTTTTCTTGTTCGTAGTGATTCTGTAAAACCCCACAACAATCTATTGTGTACGCTGACTCGGTTGTCTGAGGTTTTTGTAGGACACGTGTATAAGGAAGGGACTCTGGATGTGACATACAGGTCTTTATTTCCAGGCAGAGCAAAGGGGCCTGGCACTTCCCACTGTCCACAACCACTGCCATTCACAAACAGCCCGAACTTAGAATTACATTTTGAAAGACTTCTGTTCATTATATTCTCCCGTTTCTTATCTAGGAATGTACTCTTTCATTTGGCTAATTATGTCATTAGCTGATGTGGCTATGCAACCATAGTGACCCGTGATCAAAGCAGACACATGAACACATAGTAACCATGATCAAAGCAGACACATGACCAGGTGTGGTGTGCTGAGACCAGTGAGCTGAGCCTATTTGTTTCTGCCCATAGGTTTGAACTAATTTGCCTAAATGGACAGGCTTGTTAAATATGCTGTGCGTGCCTCGGGCCTCACAGCTCATCAACACTGAATCCTTTCTACAAACTGTGAATCTTCCCAAGTCTCTTCACATCCTTTAAACAAAGGTACAAACTCATTCCGATTAAGAGCAGAACGTCTCTCAACACTTCAATGTTCAATCTGAACAACAGAGCACTATCTTCCATCCTTGTAAGTGAAAGTCATTTATTTTCCATTGCAAAGTCACCGGCCTGGTTTGTTAATCCCTGTGTTCGCACAGAGCTGTTCTCCATGGTGGCACTGCATCTTGTTACAAATCAGTTGTGAAAGCCTCTGAGTATTTCTCATCTCGCTACAGAATGTTAAAAGGAGGCAGCGGGGAGGGAGTTTTAAAGGAGCAGGCATAGTTTGCAACATTCGTTTGCAGGGTGAATCTATGATGGGAACAACATGGGGACCCAGTGAGGTTCAGCCCTGTCACCTTGATGTCTGAGGTAGCAGCCTGACTCTTGCACCATTTCAGTCAATGAAGTGCATAGGACACATGCCATTTGATGTCGTCATGGAAGCAGGCATCAGTAAGGTTAGAGCACTGACCGGAGCAACCAGGATCTGGGGTGTTGACCTCTGAGCATGCTCCCAGCTAAACAGCACAGCAATCATCAGTGTAAAGAATATAGGTTAAGGAAACACTTCTTAAAAAATGAACATGTAAACCTCAAGTCATTACCACAATTTATTGCAAAATACAGTTTGATCATTACGCCTTCTTTATCTCTCATATTGTATCTGCACTTATGTACTAAGAAATACAAACTAATGAAAACTAAGTTGACATCCACCTAGTGAACTCTTTAGTTCTTCTTTGTTTATGTTCATGTGTTTATGTGTGTGTGTGTGTGTGTGTGTGTGTGTGCGTGCATGTGTGCACTAAGGTATATGTTCAGGTACACACGTATATGTTACACATAGAGGCCAAATGTCAGCATCAGGTGTCCTTCCTCAGGCATGGAGTCTCTCTAGTGCCTGGGTTTAACTGAGTAGTCTGGATTATCTGATGCACAAACCCTGAGAATCTGCCTTAGGGCTGTCTGCCTGTCTACCTCTTCAGCTTTGGGATTAAAACACAAATAACCACACTCGGCCTTTTTACCTGGGAATCTGTGACTCGAACGCAGGTCTACGTGCTTGGGAGGTGAGCATTTCTCTGATTAAGCCGGCCAGCCAGGCTGCCCCTTGTTCAACCAAAATCATCACGTTTTCACACACTGCTGTTTGTTTCAAGCTTTTAAGCAGTGATTTCCTTTTCGCAGGCCTTAGTTTTCCCCTTGGTCTCTTGTCCCTGCCCCAGACAGTAAATTAACTGGTCAAAAGCGAACTTCAGACTGTGCTTATGGGCACTTAGCTTACACAATTCAACATGAAGGAAAACTCACTTGCATTCAATTGAGTAAGTCAACATGTACCATTGACACTGTTCACTTAATGATCCCTGAAGCTCAAGGAAGCAGAAGGAGAGTTTGTACTAGTTGGCCAAAGAGCAAGAGAGTTGGGGGAGAAGACCGTGATTCTGCATGGATCAGCTACAAGGAATTTTGTTGCTGAATTCAGTGAGGGGAGGTCATTATGCAATGCCACAGAAAAGGAGCTGGGAGCAATTCAATAATCTGTAGGTAGAATTTCAATAATAATAAAATCTATTTTGCTCTGACTGTTAAGCAGGCACCCTCTACAGGCTTGCTTGGATACCAAATATGGAAACACAAAAGTAATAAACCCCCAAGACATAAAATGGGATTTGTTCCAGAATATTCCATATTTACTGCAATGTGTAAAGTCAACAGATGATTTGAAATATCCTCCTCCTCGCCCCATGATCTGAATAATTCATGCATTTAAAGCTTTATGTTTGGTTCTGTGGATACCAGGACCCATATTTCAAACTATTTATCTCTCAATGAAAACAGAAGAGTGCTGTCTGAGTTTGGGTTTCCGTCGCTGTGAAGAGACACCTATGATCAAGGTAATTTTATAAAGGCAAACACTTAATTGGGGCTGGTTTACATTTCAGAGGTGTAATCCATTATCATCATGGCAGGACATGGCAGTCAGAGAGAAGACCTGGTGCTGGAGAGGCTAAGAGTTCTACATCTTGATCCAAAGAGAACCAGCAGGAGAATAATTTCTGCACTGGGAAGAGCATAAGCCTAGGACACCTCAAAGCCCATGCCCACAGTAACACACTTGTTCCAACACAACCACACCTCCTAACAGCCATGGGCCAGGCATATTCAAACCACCACAAGCGCATTGCTTAGAATTATCCATTGTTCAAACACTGTGAATACTCTGGGCTGTTCTTCCTCTGCCTACATACTGCCTACTCTCCTGGATCTCTCCTGCCCCACAACCCAGGGGCTTATTCCGCCCATCCATTGACCACTGAGAAGCAGCTCTCCGTAAGTAATGGGTCATGTCATCTGATAACTCTGTGCCCCAAAACATACATAAATTGGAGAGATTTTTAAAGGAATGATTTTTATTGTCACCTTCCATCACAACTCAAAGATTTTTCTCTCTCAAATCTGTAAAGATCTTTAAGAGGTGGGGGCATAGCTATTTCTACTACAGAGCAGGCATTCGGAATGACCATGGTGAACGAGCTTCTACAGCACTATGCATAGGATACAGGGGGTTTGAATCAAAGTCCGGAAAACATGATTCCTTCAAACCATAAAGACATAGCACAATTAAGATTGTATCCCTCATTGCCTTGGCATCAAAATGTGCTGTCATGTGCACTCTGGTGACAACTTGAGATGCAAGGATCCCAGAGGCAGTCATTCCTGACCCCAGTCTTTGTATTTTATTACAGTAATGAAAAGTAACTAAGACGCTGTCCTTGACCGTTTCTTTAGACCTACCGGAGTCTGAAGCACAGTTTCACATTTAAACATCTTCTGCATCATCACCATCATTCAAATCACAAACATTTGAGAATTTTATTTAATCATTTCTTGGCCTTTGGAGTAAAGTCAAGTGAGAATATTGTATTCATGTTACAAATATATAGACTACCCAGAAGGGGCTGAAAATCCTTACCTTGTTATGATTTTACATCTACCACCAGCTTAACAGGAACATAATATTAGTGTACACTGTCCCAGAAATGAATCGGACAGGCTTGCTTTGCCAGTATCCCATCAGTCTAAGAGCTTGATTTCTGAATTTCCTGTCCATTCAGCTAATGGACTTCTGAGAATTTCCTCCTGCCAATCTAGACTGCCACTGAGCATTTTACCTTCCAGTGGTCAAAGCATCAGCGTGCTTTGGGACCAGTTTTAGACATAGGACATGGCTTCTCTGTCCAAGATGTATTAATGTCCTTCTATGTTCCAAAGGGAGAGAACCTGCCAGAAAGTCATACAAGATCCTAAGGGAGGCAGTCTCTGTGACATTTTGCTTTGCATCCTTTGTCAGCAGCAAATGTTAGATCCATAAATGCATACTGTCACATGGTGCCAATGCGAGATATATGCTAGCACATCTGTGGCTTTAATTTGGTTCTCGGAATTTTTCCTCTACTAAATAGTGCATCATATCACAGTTGTCCATCTCACCACTAAGGCTGTTGGTGAATACACATGGAGGGTGATAAATGGAAAGCAAGACTTATCTGACTGCAGAAACTGGCCCAAATACTAGACTAAACAGTTTTTAGAGTCATTAAGCAAGTCATTTGAAACAGATCTTATAGTAAGGTTGGGTTTTACTCCTTGATCATTGTGTGTGTGTATTCTTTTACCATATTAATTTTTTCTTTACAATTTGACATTAAGCTTTCTCTGAACACAATAAAGTATCTTCCTATATTATTGTTATTGTTCACCAGAGAGTATTTTATCGATGTTTCAAAAATCAGTTTTTATGTCTTTGGTGTATTTTATGACTATCTGGATTTAATGTGGATTAATTTAAAAGTTATGAAGTGAGATTAAGGTGAATGATATAATTCATTGATTTGCATATTTGTTTTTGGTTCTTTTATATTTTGAAAGTTTTTATTCTGCCCAATAAATATCCAGTGATGTTTTCCTCTGCAAAACTGTACTCTAAATGAAAAGACAAGCAAGATGAACTCTTGTGGTGGTGACTCATGAGGGGAAGTTGTGACTCTGATATAAGGTTGGAGAGTTTCAGGTCATACAATTGTAAAGCTATTTATTCATACCTTCGGCCCTGGTGAAAAAAAGTGAGAACTGTCCAAGCTATTATTGCAAACATAAAACTTATTGCAACTGGCAGCCCAAGGAAGGGGTAAGAACCCAAAGTCTTTATGAAGATGGAGAAGCTTGGGGTGGGGGTGAAAGACCTTGGAGAGGGTAGATAATATTGTGAAGGATAGAGAGCCTTGGAGTGGATGCCTTGGGGGAGGATGACTTGGAGAGCATGGAGAGCTTTGAGGATATAGAGCCTTGGGGAAGATGGGGACCCTTAGAGAGGATGGAGAGCCTTAGGGAGGATGGGGAGCCTTGAGGAGGATGGTGATCCTTGGGGAGGATGGGGAGCCTCAGGAAGGCTGGAGCCCGGTGTTATGAGATCACTGTTTGTCCCTGCTTTTCCTTGGCCTCTGAGCCAGTTCCCAAATGGAAAAGGCAATGGCTGATACCAATGCACCAAGGGCACAGAGGTCCATGGAATTCTGGGATATAGCCTAGGACAGAGGTGACAGCATCACTGACCTTCTGGGATTCATGTGAACAGAAAAAGAATGTATATTTGCAGACGATGACATTCAATGCTAGCCTATCTCACTTTTTGAAAGCTGGACTGGTTGGAAATTGGATAGCGAGTAACTCCAGAACCAATCAGGAGTATGAACACGGGGGCGTGTGAAGAATGAGGACACCTTCACCTTTAAATAAAAGGATGAGAGACACAGATGTGCAAAGAGGATAAAAGCCTGGAGGACAGAAAACAGCCTGTGTAACTCCATCAGTGGTGCAATCACATACCAGCTAAGATACAGTGTGCCCATGCTATTCACTAAGTTCAAAGAGAAAATAAAATTCCCCACACATGCTAGATTTTAAAAAGCAGAGATAAAGGTACATAACGAATATAAATGAGCTTAAGTAAAATAAGTCACTTGGGTAGATGACACTCTCGCTGCTACCTGGACTGTTTTTACTTGGTTTCAACACTGCGTGCATATAAATAGACCAAAGTTTTCATCCAACTGGAAAAAAATCTAGATGTTTCTTCCAATAGAAAGGTTGGCAATAAAACAATATAAAATATTTAATTCACAAACATAAGGCATGTTAAAACAGATGGTTCCATAAAGCAGATTTTAAGAGGAGATAACCCCATTTAGAATGAATATAAATGTATGGAAAAGATTTGGATTCATGAAAAATGAGTATTTTTTTTTAAATTTAGATATAGGCTATTTCTCCCCAGGGCAGGACATATAACCCTTTAGTGAATACAAACCATCTCATCCCAACATAGGTTTGGGAACAGAAATGGAAATGCTTAATAATGAAAATAGTCAGCCTCTGATGACGCAGTTAGAGACTGAAGGCAAGAGACAGCCTTGAGGAGACCGGATGTCATCATCAGAGTCACACAAATCAAACCATCCCCTGACAGCAAGTATTCAAATCAGGGTACCCTTCACTCTCTAGAGTGTGCATGTAACCAGCTGTGCTTCCAAGTACAGTCTGTCAACACAGCTATCAAAGAGGTTGGGGGAGGAAGATCTTAAGTCCAAGTTCTGTTGAAGACACAGAGAGGATCTAACGTCATTCTGGGCAACTGAATGAGACTACTTACATAATTTTTAAAAGTAAAAATAGGACATAGCTCTGTGGTAGATCACTTGTCTAGCATACACAACATCCTGAGTTCAATCTCTAGCACTACAAGAAAAAAAAAACACAAAAATGCATAGTCATGCCTGTGGCCATAGATGTGCCTGTGATTGTCTCACCTATGCCACCGATGATGTCACCTAAGCTAAAGCCAAATGTACTTTACTTGAAAAGTGGAATCAAGTTGAAGAGTGGATTAAGAACCATGCATATCATGCATTTGGCCTAGATATCTAAACACAGTGGGTCAGCTGAGGCACATATAGCAGCCACATACTCACTGAAAAGCTAGATATTGGGGATGCTATGCTATTTGTGTCTGAGAGCCCAGCAAATAAATAATGGACAGATGCACTCATATATATCTTGCTGGAGAGAGAAATCTTGAAATGAGCATGCCATCCTACTGTCTGATAAACGTCATACAACAACTTCTGCGGAGACCCAGGCAACAGAGGCCATTTCTGTAGACAGCTGTCCTTCAGGACGGAGCCCGGAAGCAAAGGGTGAGCAAAGGAAACAAGTCAGAACAAGCCTAATGGCATAAAAACTAATTTCAACACAGGAAGCCCATTCCAGGCAAAACCACAGGTGAGTCACCTGCAAGTGCTGTCTTCATGCTCAGCCTGGCCAGCAGAACTCATACCTCCATCAGCCCACTCTTCCTGTTCACTTGGGTCAGTAGTTCCCAACTTTCTGAGTGCTGCAACCTTTAAATACGGTTCCGCACATAAATTATTGTATTGCTACTTCATAACTGTAATTTTGCGGCTGTTACAAACCAGAACATAATACCTGATATTCAGGATATCTGATATGTGGCCCCTAAAGAGGTCACAACCCTCAGGAGAAGAACCACTGAGCTATCGTGTACTTCTCTGCTAAGTTCATGCACATCCATCAATACTGTGGAAGCAAAGTGTTTCCTCTGCTTTCTTGCAAGATTTATAAGTTTTCATTTTATTATTTTTTTTTTAATCTTTAGAGCAACCTATGCCCTAAGCTTTCACATTCTTTCAGGAGCTGCTGGGATTGGCATCACAGGTGGTGGGAGCACAGATATCTACAGTAGAGAACAGGATGTCCAGGGCCCCCATGGACATCATTTCACTGGGAAGGAGGCATCCCTGTGTTCTGGATCTGTCTCTGAACCAAGGCTTTTGCATCTGTGAAGAGCTCCTCTCACTGAATCATATATATGAGCATGCTTGTGACAGTTATATTTCAGATTTCTTTGCCACTAACCGTGTCAATTTCTTAGAAAAATAGCCCATTTTTTTAATTTTATTTTGTTGAGAGTCCTGTTTTTGTCTCTGCTGCCGAGCTCAGAGCAGAGCGGCGGGAAGGACTCTGAGACATGAATTTTAATGCCCTGTGTCTTCGCCTTCTCCATGTGATTCCTCGGGCTTTGATCTCCACTGTCAGAGATATTGTGCTTCTTAAAAAAAAGAAAAAAAAGTAAATCTCTTTAGATTGCTTTTAAATCTTCAGGGCACAAATAAAAGATATATTCTTAAAATGCAGCATTTGAGCTGAAACACAATCAAGACAAGTAATTTGATAATTGCTTCAATGACTAGGTGACATATTAGATACAAAAACAAAATAAGTAATTCATTTTAGCAACTGAATAAAAGCCATCCTGAATACATAACAGTTTCCAAACCCATGTACCTTTGACTATGGCCACGCTTGGATGTGGAATTTTCATAGAATCTGTGGACCTCCTGGGTCCTTTAAAAAAATATATATATATACATATATATATATATATTTTATAAATACACACACAAACATATATATAAATATAAATATATATATGTGTGTGTGTGTGTGTGTGTGTACATAGTCAAGGTACACAGCATAATATGCAATGCACAAGAGTAATAAAAATATTTAACCTAGTGAAGCTAGATTTCACGTTTTTTAGGTTGGGCAAGCACAGTTAGATTCTATTAGCTTATCAATAACATCAAATATGGCCTAAGTATGGCCTTCGTGTCGTACATTACTTGTCTCTCTTGTTCATCCTACATGAATGCTACATCCTGCCCTCTGAGACACACTTCCTAGTTCCTCATAGCTTCTTTCTGCAACTCTATGTACCTATTTACTTATTTCAGATTCCACACAGAGGCAAGGCAGTCACGCCTGGCAGGACTTCCTCTGCCTGTCTAGTCTCCAGCAGCAAAATGTTTTCTAGGTTGGACCATCTTGTTACAAAGGGCAGAAGATTCTGATGGATGACTGGCATTCAATTATAGCTATGTATCATGCTTTCCTCATTCATTCATTCATTCATTCATTCATTCATCGATATTTCAGTTGTTTACCTCCCATCTTTGCTGTTATAAAATGGCACACAATAAACATAAGTCTAAAATATCTTTTGGTGGCTAGTGATTCTTAGAAATGCTAAGTCACATGGTGAATCTATTTCTATTTAGAAAACTCTTTGCTGTTTTCCACAAGGACTGAACAAGATTATACACCTCCAAGAGCACACAGGGCTCCTTTGTGTATGTCTGCTAATCTATGTTTCCTTTTTGTTGTGGACCAGTTCCCTTGTGAGCACACAGCTCACATGAAGTGTGTGGACCGGTTCCCTTGTGAGCATACAGCTCACATGAAGCATGTCTGTGATAGCTCAGGGATGTAAGCCCCTTTACTTATATCTGGGTCATTCTTGTTGTTCAGGAAATGTGTACTGTGATAGTTAGCCTAAACTGTCAACTTGATGAAGTCTAAACTCATCTAGAAGGTGATCCTCTGGGCATACCTGTGAGAATCACCTCCATTCGGATACTGAGGTTTGAAAGTTCACCACTGTGGGCAGTGCCATTCCCTAGGCTGGAATCTTAGACTGTAGAGAAAGAGGAAACCTGAGCCCGAGCATTCACGGCTCCCTGCTTCTTAACTTGGCTTCTCCTCTGGCATTAAATGAACCTAGAGGTTGTCAACCTAGAACAAACCCTCCCTTCCTTGAGTTTCTTCCTGTTGTGCCTTTTAGTCACAGAAAAGAGAAAAGTCACTAGGCCACCCAAGTAACTCAGATGCAGCTCCTCCATCTGTTCTCTTCAGGCTGTGATTTCCCACTATGAAGTCACATGCACTCTTGGTAAATTATGGACGTTAATCCACAGTACTTCAGTCTCTGCCAACAATATTATTTGGAAGCACCATCCTCTCTGCATATATTCCAAGCCCAATGCTCTGCATAGCCATCATCTTCTGGCACTATGTGCCCCAGAAACTCTAAGGCCCACAGCTGGGAACTAATACCCCACTGCCACTGACTGCTTATAGTTCTGGGGCTTGGATATCTAAGGTTTTGGTGCTGGGAAACCCAGCGTCAGGTGTTGAGCATTATCTGGCTCATGAAAGGCATCTTCTCATTGTTCCCTTCCATAGAGCAAGGATCTGCCTAGAGATAACAGAGTTTCATGATTCTCACCTCCCAAAGGCTTCACTTCCAATAGCTATCACATGGAGAGTTGGGGGCCAAGAGAGAAAGTTGTGGGCCATGCAGATTAAACCTAGAGTACACTTACTTTAGAGTGTGATATTTCTTTCAGTTAAACAATGTCGTGTAGTTATTTCACTAGAATTAATTTGACTTCTTCGAGCTCTCTTCTTTCACTGCACAAACATGGCGTACATCATGCATAAGATTGAGTCACAGTTTCAAAAATAATCCCAGCCCAAACAGTGACACACCAGCAGGACAAGGAAAGGCCATGACAGCTGAGCCCAGGCCTTGTGATGCAAAATCTGGTGGTCAATTTAGAATGCATGTGAGAACTTTGAAGATGACTTCATGTATGATACTTGAATGTTGCTTTAGTTACTTCTATCATTAATAGTACCTGTTTATTTTAACTTGAATGCATTCTTCTCTTGTGTGTCAAGACATAGCAAGGGTCTCTGTGCAGGACAGAGGTATTGGTTCAGGCTCATGTTAAAGGCACACTTGCTGTGTGCAGCTTGCCTTTGCATCCCTAACACTGCATGAAAGTCAGGCACAACTGTCCATGCTTCCAGCCCCAACATTAGGGATAGGGACATGATTCTCCAGAGATTGCTGGTCAACCAATATGTAAAACACCTCAGCTCAGAAGTTCACTACTGAATTTTTATTTGAGGAAGAAGAGAAAAATCCAACATACTTACTATTGAGAAGCTACATGAAGATGTTGCTATTATTGTTATAGAAAAGAGGAGAGGAGGGAGGATGATGAGGGATGTGGGGTTAAGAGGAAAAGAGGAAAGAGAAAAGAGAAAGGGAGAGGAAAGAAGAGGAGGGAAGGGAAGAGGAGAGGAGAGGAGGAGGGAAAGGGAGGAGAGGGAAAAGGAGAGGAGAGAGGGGAGGGGAGAGGAGAAGAGAGGTAAGGGAGGAGAGGAGAGGAGGAAAGAGGTGAGGGAAGGAGAGGAGAGGAGAGGAGAGGAGAGGAGGGGAGAGCAGAGGAGAGAGGGGAGGGGAAGGGAGAAGAGAGAGGGGAGGGGAGGGGAGAGGAGAGAGAGGACGGGAGGGGAGGGGGTGGGGAGGGGAGAGGGGAGGGAAGAGGAGAGGGGAGAGGAGAGAGAGGACAGGAGGGGAGGGGAGGGAAGGAGAGAGGGGAGGGGAGAGGGGAGGGGAGAGGGGAGGGGAGAGTAAAGGAGAGAGGAGGGGAGAGTAAAGTAGAAGGGAGGGGAGGGGAGAGTAAAGGAGAGAGGAGGGAGGGGAGAGTAAAGGAGAGGAGGGAAAGGGAGAGGGGAGAGCAGAGGAGAGAGGGGAGGGGAGGGGAGAGGGGAGAAGAGAGAGGGGAGGAGAGAGAAGAGGGGAGGGGAGAGGGGAGGGGAGGGGAGGAGAGGAGAGGAGAGGAGAGGAGAGGAGAGGAGAGGAGAGGAGAGGAGAGGAGAGGAGAGGAGAGGAGAGGAGAGGAGAAGCTATTGTAGTTAGTTGACTCTGTGCACTTACACCTATCATACCTTAGACATCATTTCTCTTTACATAAAAACTTGAAACTGCCCAATACTAAAAATAGTTCTTGATGAATATAATCTCTGGGGTTTAACTATTGATTCTTACTCCTCATTTACTTCAGCAATGCTCATTAAAAATTAGAAAGCAGTTTCTAATGAGCAGCTTTTAAGAAGTAGAGACAAAGATGAAGCAGATTCAGACATCTTGATATTACACACGGGAGCAGAGAGCTGAAGCTGAGTGAGACAGTGAGGGCCACCTCCCCTTAGTGTCTGTGAATCTGTCTTGAGGCCACCATGCCAATGTCAGCTCGGTGAATGTCAGGCAAACCTCATTATACTGCTTTTCCACTGATGACTGTGGTGTGGGACTCTGAGGTGCAGTGAGAGGGAGAGGTGGCTCCCTTCTGCATCTGTCATCTTCCTCCTGACGCCTGGGGAGGGTAACACCCCTGTAGGGGAGACCCGAGTTACCCTCCCGCACCCTGCAGGTATCTACAGAAAGAGGTCTCCTGCTACCTGCAGGTCATAGCCAAGTACACTGACATTTCCACAAAGTCGTCTTAATATCTGGTGAGCTGGCTGGTGGGGTACAGAGCTTAACATCCAACCTCGGCTGCCATAGGAAGAGCTGTGCCTATGGAGTCAGGATCACAAAGCACCTCCGGTTCCCATGGATCTCTGACTACTTCCTGGTCCTGATATTCCCTGTCACTGTCACTGCCCACCCTCCCTCCAGAAGACCTCACAGGTACTCCTTCCTTCTTCACCAAAGTCTTGAGGAGGACCTTCCAGAAGGGGTGTTAAAGACCCCTCTGGCCCTACCAAGAAGTATCCAAGCCTGAAGTATTAGCATTTCTGTAATGGGGAAAGACTGACTTATGCCATTTCTCCAGAAGACTCTGTTTCCCACAGCAGAACACCCAGCATCCTGCTGTTTCCACCCTAAGCCATCAGTTCTTCCAGCTCAGCACCACTCCTTCCTAACTCTCAACCCAGGCACAACCATCTTCTGGTATCTCTGTAGTTTACTGTAAATATTAGAAACAAAGTAGCTTAGATATATCGCTGCCACTAAATTAAGAGGGCATAGCTATTCAGTCATCTGGAATGCAGTACAAAATACTGAATGATTTCCTAGGTGCCCACCCTTGGTCTCCATCCCGAGCCTCTTCCCTTAGGTCCACGGGAGTTTCTGGCATTAGTCCAGGCAGAGATGGGTTTGTCAGGGTGACAGCATCAGAGCAGATGCCCACTCTTACAGAGAGTGGGTTAGGTTCCCAGTACCTACATTAGGCTCAGGACCACCCATAACTCCAGGTTCAGGAGATTTGATGCCCTCCTGTGTCCTCAGCAGGTATTAGCACACAAGTGGTGAACCTACATAAATGCAGGCGATCACACAGCCACACAATACTTTTTAAAAAGCTTTTAAAAAATATCCTAAAACATTATGAAATGCTGATGAATATATGTATGTATATTTGATACATGTATGTGCATATATGTATTATGCCTCTATGTATGTATATGTATTATGCATATATATGTGTGTATATATGCATGTGTATATGTAGACATGCATGTATGTGTATATATGTACATATGATATATGTGGGTATATGTATATATGCATGTATACATATGTATATGTGTATATAAATACCAAAGTCCAATTACTTATAAAAATTACTGTTAAGTCATTTACAGTAGAATTTAAGTCAGCACATTAGCAACACAGAAGAATATGGACACATTCACAAAGGAATACTTTGTGTGATGAGATGAAAAACTGAAAAACATAGAACCGGGTCTCAACAATACCAGCTTAGATCAAGCTTCTCTCCAAACACAGGCATCTATGACTGAGTTGTGGATACTTGGGCTAGGTTAGAATGTGGGTCCTATGTTAATAAACTAATAGTCATTATTAACCCTGGACCCATTTGTGAGGCTGGAGTGCTCCCAACCAGACTGCAGAGCCTGTGGAGTCTGCATTTGCTTTTCTCAGACCAGAACCTCACATAATACTGGTACATCTCAGGACTCCCTACAGCCCAACAAGTCTCATGACTGTAGATAACTTACATAGCCACGGCCGAAGTTCCTTTCCATCTCCTCTCCTTGGTCTAGGTTTTACAGTGCTGGCGTGATAGTTAATACTGGGTATCAACTTGATTGGGTGGATAATTATTACCCAGGACACTAACTACTACAATATACTTCCCAATAAGGAAGCATCCAGACAGTATTACCTCGTAGAATATATTCTGAATGTGGTCTGCATCATCTTATAGACTGGGTCCCTCAATGGAATAAAAAGAGAAAAAGGATAGACAATGATTGACGGGTGCTGGACCCAGAGATGGAAAGATGAGGCAAACGCAACTCTCCTGTGTCTTGTGTAGTCTCAGCCATCCTCATCACCAGCTCTGTCTTGCTAATATGCCCCTGTGCCTCTGGTTTGCACTGTAAAACATGGTGTCTCATCTCTCCCTCATCTCGTTGCTGCCAGTTCCTGGCCCGCAATGGCTGAGCAAGCCAAGTCTCCATGGAAACTATCCAGAAAGGAACCAATGGCCCAGTACCTTGTGGAATCTGAGGGCTGAGCTTCCAGATGATACCCCGTGGAATACCTGGTGTCAGCCTGCAGAGGTCAGCAAGGGACACAGGCTGATTCTGAGTGTGGCTAAAGCTTAGGCACCAAACATCTTCAATGTAGCCCATGGTTAGAATCGAAACTTTCTGATTTTTCTCAGAGCTGTCAATCAGGTCACAGGCAACAATGTCCCACATGACATTCAAAACAGAAACAGCCTGCCTGCCTTCTTTAGAAGCTATCCTTTCAATCCTTCAACAAAAAAATTCAATATATACTCCTTCTACTTGAAGGAGCATGGAGATCCTTGCAGCATTTTAAAGATCCAGATAGAGCACTCCACTTCAACTGCCAATCGCCTTGCTTGTTTATTCTACTTGAGCTGTAGGAAAAGAATAGCTTCCTTGTCTCATTTTAATCTTTCTTTATTACCGCTTGGTCTCTTTCTTATCGTTCTCATCATTATTAGATGTTTATATAAAACTTTTCCTCGGAGAAACTCAAATCATATCACAAACTTAAACGGCCAAATAGACATTCATCTTCACAGTGCCTGTGTGAGACAAGCCAAAGCCCCAGTAATTAAAATATTGAATAGGTATCTGCAGCAAGCACCACACCGGGAGAACAAGGCACAAAAGGAGTCAGGAGTTCATTATTTCAATTGTGAAAAGAAATTATAAGATTATAAGCAATTCTCTGAGATAAACACCTCAAAACAGTCATAAATTAAGCCCAGATGCTTGAAGATCTATCACTCTGGATGGAAACTATTCAGAGAGAGAGAGAGAGAGAGAGAGAGAGAGAGAGAGAGAGAGAGAGAGGGAGGGAGAGAGAATGAATATGCTATGATGGCTGTATGTATGAAGGACTCAGGACTTTTATCTCTGAGATTACAATCCTCTTTGATCTTATGGGACAAGCAGGTAGGTACTATTGTCCTAGTTTAGTAGTGGGACCCAGACCAGAGGGACTATGGATGACAGTTAGGATGTCACAGCTAGAGATAGGCTTCTGCCTTGTACATCATCTTCCACAACCACACTACACGGCAGAGGATGTTGTAGCAGGAGGAGGCTCTGCTATATCTCTTTTATATTCTTTTATGTTTGGGTACAATGTCAATATAATATGGATAAATGTACATTTATGGCTATCCATATATACATTAAAATTTATCTTAAATGACAATCCAGCAAAGTTCAGTGTTTTCCCATTTGATCTTGCCAAATTGAACCTATGCAATCATCTAACAAAGTTGCCCCACTTCCCTCTCTTCCTGTTTTGGCACCGTCATTTCTTTGTCAACTTTCTTTGTCTTTGATCATTCCAGAGACTTCATGTAAGTGACAAAACTTCATTTCTGTCTTGTTGAGACTGGAACACTTTCCTTAGCCACCTGCCTTGAAGGTATGACATGGCATCAGGGTATGCCAGAGTCCCTTTTAAGGACTGATTCACAAAGTTACAATGAATGGACGACCACGTTTGCTCCCAATCCATTCATTTATACATGCCCGTTTTACACCAAGTTCTATGTAAACTATACCACTCTCAACACAGTATGTGCATATTTCTTTGAGATCCCACTTTCAGATATTGCTGGCTATATATCCAAATGCAGGATGACCAAATCCCAAGGTAATTTAATGTTTAAACCTTTGAAGTCTCCATGCAACACCCACAATGGACTGCATTTCCCATCCCTAGTGTAGACATAACTCTATGATGTGACCTTTCCGGTTTGAAAAAAAAAAGTAAGTGCACAAGAAATAAAACTGAGAGAAACACAGATTGAAACACCACTGACAGAGGGAGGTTACCTACAGAGGAAAGAACCTAAAATTCAGAGACAATAGAAAGAAATTAAGAGGAAAAAATAAAGAGATGTTGAGGAAGAGAAAGTAAAGGAATCTACATAATAAGGATGCAGAAGCCTCTTTATCTGAAGGAAAGAAGAGAAACAGAAAGATAGGGAGATGTGTGGATGGTGGACATGTGAGATGAACAGCGGGAGAGAGAATGAACACATCATGTCTGATGGCACAGCAGTACGAGAATGCCACAATAAATCCCAATACTCTGCATGCCAACTTACAATTGTAATTTTAAAAGGGAGCAAAAATGCATTTGGTTTCCCTTTTACAAATTTGGGTCTGATATCATCAAGACTTCACCGAAACTCCTACACTGGATTTCCCACTTCCACTAGACCCTGGATTCTTGAAGGCAAGACCTCTGCTGCATTGTGTCCTATACACAGTTCGAGCCTTGTCATGCCACCATGCTCAGCAGCTGTGTGACACACTGGGGGCTGAGTGGTGGAGAACAGTCCCCTGGGGAAGCCACCTGTATCCTGAGCAGACAATCCATCTGCTGCCTCGCATGGACATTCCAGCAACTCTTTAACTGACTGATATCCAGTGGCATCATTGGACTCTGGAAAAGCTTGGCATGTAGCCTCAGAAATATGTTCTCACCTTGGCCAGCTGCCCTAACTCACACACATCGGGCTCTGTTTGTCCACTTCTTGACTCTTGTGTCATCTCTGCTGGCTTTCCCATGGTGCAGCTGCTGTGGGTACTCAGCCCTGCTCTGTCAGTCACCCCTCACCCACACTCCTCCAAGTAACCCTCCCAATACATATATTGGCTGCTCTTTGTATAATGGCTATTTGATCTGTTATGGGTTCTCTATCTGAGGTAAAGCGTGTGTGTGTGTGTGTGTGTGTGTGTGTGTGTGTCTTCAGAAAAAGTCTTATGTAATCAGAAGCTAATAAGTCTGGTGCCTTAATAAGAAGAAAAGTGAGTATGACCATAAAGAACAAAAACTGAGAAAGACACAAATGGGACAGAGACCCGATGGGCAAAGAGTCCAACTCATACCTTGATCTTGGATTTCCATCCTCCAGGACTATAAGAAATGCATCTCTGTTTTTAAACCATGCAATGTGCAGGCACTACCATAACGAGCCAAGACCAGACAACCTGTAGCCTAACCTTCTGTGGGTCACATGACTTGCACCTAAACCCTATGACTAAAAATAAGGCTTCCATAACAAAAAAAGGAAACAGACACTGCATAGTATCTGGGGTTTCATATTCACAGAGAGTCATAGATAAATCATGGCTCTAAAAGAAAGACAAATGGAACAGAATAACAAACATGGATACATCCCCACATACACAGGCAGCAGATGCTCGTCTCACAGCAGCAGCTGTGTATCAGTGGACTATCACAGCCTCCTCAACCAGTAGAGCGGGGTAAGGGGACAATCACACCCCAGCAAGGGAAGGGGGTCTGGATATGAATCCTACATCTTTCCAAAAATGACCCAAAATATATTATAGACCTCAATGTAAAATGCAGAATCATCTAAGATATAACACGGGGGAAATGTAGGTCACCTCATACTTAGTTGTGAGGTTAACTGTGGTATAACCCACAGCAAGAAATTTAACACTCAACTTTATTATCAAAACATCTGTTTTGTTAGGGGAAAAAAAACCTCTAAAGTGAGTAATGACATGGTGTAGAGAAAGTTTCCATATGGCACACCACATATGAGGCATCCAGAACACACTATTCAACAGCCCCCTACAGGGATAAGACAAACAGACACTTTACAAAAGACAGTCAGGTCAAAAATGATTGTGGAAGAAATGTAGTGGTTAACAATGATTGTTAACTTAGTAGGATCTAAAATCATCATAGAAACAAACCCCTGTGTCTGTTTGGGACTTCTAAGAATGGGTTAAAAAGAAGTAGGAAGGACCATATAAAATGTAGTCAGCGCCATCCCACAGCCTGAGGTCGCTGACTGACGGAATGGAAAGGGAGAAAGGCTGAGTAGGAACCTTTCTCTGCTTCCTCACAGTAGAAGCAGCGCAACCAGCGGCACCAAGCTCTCACAGCCATGGATTCCCGCCGTTCTGCTCGGTACCTCAAACTGTGAGCCAAGAGAAACCCTTTCTTACGTTTCAGTGGCTGTAGTAGAAGACCCTGACCCACAGCAACTTTGCCTTTGTGGAGGAAGCATTTATTTGAGCTGATAGTTCCAGAGGAGGCAGAGTCCATCAAGATGAAAGAGGCAGGGCAGCTGAAGAACGAGGCCTGCCAGGCTGTGAGGAAACAGAGTGATCACATTTCACCAGCACACAGGAAGTGGAGAAAGAACAGGAAGTGAACCCCAGTGGGTCCATCACCAAGGCTCCGTCCCCTAGAGGGTCCACAACCTTCCCAAACTAGGGCCCACACATCAATACTTCCTAAGAGTGTTTCTGTCAAGTATTTTGGCACCGCATCAATAAAAGTAAAGAATACAAATCTATTCAGCAGCATATATCAAGAAGTCCACAATCATCTACTAACAACACAAGGTACCTAAAGCTGAGGGTCAACAGTAACTCTCAATGCTGATGGGAAGAGAGACCCCGGGGAACAAAGAGCATGCCCATTGAAAGGTATGTGGAGGTTTCTAAAAAGTTAGCAATAGTCTCAACCACAATTCCAAGTTGCTGCACTGTGCTTCTTAGGAGCTGTATTTTCTATATTTCTCAATTGGCTTATAAATGTACATCAAACCCTACAGTAGATTTGTAAGAACTTGGTTCACAACAGAAAAAACATGGAAACAGCTAAGATGCCCTTCAGGACTGAACGAATAAAACCCCGTGGCACGCATAGGAAGAAGATAACAGTGGGGAAGATCCTAAAGTAACAATTATAGTTAAGGAAACCAGTCTGAAAAAGCTACAAGCCATGTGAGTTCATGAACAAGATATTACGATAAGGGTAATGCTATGGAGACAGGAGCAGACGGGTGTTTCCAGGGAACCCTGGATGGGCTGATGGGCAGGTGGAGGGCAGAGGGCTCTTAGGGTGGCACTCTACACACAGCTCTTAGGGTGGCACTATACATATTACCAAAGGAGCAGATGCATGGCATAGCATGCCTGACAAAACACACAGGTTGGTGCAGCATACAGAGTCAACCCCAATACAAACTGTGAGATCGCCCGGCAAATATTCTTCTGATTCAACACAAGATGTTGACATAGAAAAAGACCCAAGTGAAGGAATATACAAAAGCACTCTACTTTGTTTTTCCATTTTTTCTGTTAGCCTGAGTCCACCCTGAAAAAAAAATATTCAATTCATTTAAAAAAAATTCTTTTAAGAAGGGAAAAACAAGGTATCGTTTGTTTTTCTTTTATTCTATACACATTTGATAAAAATCAAGTGAGCCCAGAGCTGTAGGTCAGATGAAAGTCTCAAGCTGAACCGGTATCTCAGTATCTCTGAGTCTAAGAAGTCGAGGCTTGAAAGTGAGAGTCAAATTATCATATGATAATTCAAATTTTTCATATGAATTCTGTGAGTGATATGCATTAAAGAGAATCTATGGAGGGATTTCCCAGTGAACATGGAGCAGGGCCACCCTTGTGTGGTCCAACCCAGGCAAGTATGTTGGAAATAGATGACTTGAAAAGCCTGGATGAGAACATACCTTATTTTCAAAGCTTCATCATCTCCCAAACAAAAATAAGCCAAGTACCATGTTCAGCAAGGCAGATTAGGGTTCTCCTTCCTAGTGCTCTAGTAGAAAGAGACCCTGGTCCATCTCTACACCCTAGTACAACAGTCTGGGTGAGGACAGTCAGGGGAAGATGCCTTTCAAACTTTGCTGCAGGCCACACTGCTGTCCTATGACAGTTTTCCTTATTATTGAGCTGCTTTTTGGTCCAGAGCAGAGGAAGCCAGGAATGAATGAATGAATGAAAGAAAGAGGAGCAGATGATGTCCTTGTTGAATGTATATACTGACATGACCATAGCCAGGTCAAGGACTACAATGCCTCAGAGTCATGGAAATTGGCAAAGCCTTCTTCTGGTACAAGTATAAATATTTCCAAATGATTGACCAGTATATTCCAGCCTCAGACTGTTCTCCTAACAGAGACCTCCCATTGCGACTAACACTTCCTCTTAGTGCTGTCCATATTCATTACACTGAGTTTCTAGGTTGCTTAGCAGGTGCCCTCCATCAAATCAAGCACAACGCACCAGATTCCTGCTTTTCTGTATATCTTTTCTTCACTCCTGATTTGCCCCGGTCAGGTTTCCAAACCAACCATGGGAGAAGTGAATGGAGCTTCCTGTGCCTCAGTTTACACCCAGCAGTTTCACTTGCTGACAGGAGACACTAGCTCAGTGGCTTCTATGACTGATTAACTTATGAAGCACAGCTCTAGCATTCAGTTTCCATGCCAAGGCAGAGACCTGGAGAAGCCCCTATACCTCATGCACCCTTTAGAGTGGCCAGTCCTTCACTCTAATCTTCAGAACCAGCAGAAACTGTTTCTCAACACATCCCACAGGCCATGATGACCACACTCCCCAACCCACAGAATCCCTTCCTCTATACCCAGTCTACTCCAGAAGTGCTAGAAGACTGTGCAGGTGTGGTTCCTGCCAGACCATTATTATGCATTCATTTCTCCCTTTTACACATTTGCATGTCACTGCCTAATATGCTCCCAGGTCCCGATGGCTTTGCATGCCTTCTGGGTGACAGCACTCGTTTATATTGCAAGAACACACAACCAAAGAGCAATTCTTGGGAGAAAATTACGTATTTATATCTAGAAAATGAAGCTCGGCGGAGTCTGTGGCTCTGCAGAAGGTTCGGGAAGGGGAGGGCCAAGCTCGCATAGATTAGATTCATAGTGATTAGCTGGTACATTGTAGGGCTGATAAACCATGCAGTAGGTTAACATCTAATGCCTTCTTTGTGACACTGTAGAAGACTATTGTCTCTAGAGAACTAATTAAAAGAAACTGTGACCACAAATCCACAGGCACAAAACAACTGGATTCAGAATGGAAGGAAAAAGAATCTGCCTGAGGCATGTTTATGAAAAGGGAGGTAACCCAGTGCAGCCTGGTGTACTTTCTTCCGCCTACTATGCTAGCTGGGGCTTACCCAGCACTGGTGCACAGAGGTGCAATCATTCATGCACATATGTCTTCTTTAACAAGCAAGTTAATCAATTCATGTATGCTTCACTCTTCACACAATTCTCAGAAAACAGGGCACTCTGTATCTATTTAGTAAATATCCACTAAGGATTCCCTTCTGTCACATACCTGTTAAGTCAGCCAAATTGTTCCATATTTTCTTGGTTCAAAGTTATTCATTCTACAAACGGTTTGTAGCAAACATTCCACAATATATTGTGCCCTTACATAGATAAATACTTATATCCCAGTCTCTTACAAAGTCATTCACCGATTAGAGGCAAACTACTATCAAAATAGTGATGTATATTATAAAAATGCTTTGTGTGATAGTTTGCACATATTTGGCAAGGTGTAGCCTTGTTGGAGTAGGTATATCACTGTGGGCGTGGGCTTAAGACCCTCACCCTAGCTACCTGGAAGTCAGTATTCTGCTTGCAGCCTTCCGGTGTAAATGTAGAACTCTCAGCTCCTCCTGCACCATGCCTGTCTGGACACTGCCATATTCCCGCCTTGATGATACTGGATTGAACCTCTGAACCTGTAAGCCAGCTCCAATTAAATGTTGTTCTTTATAAGACTTGCCTTGGTAATGGTGTCTTTTCACAGCGGTAAAATCCTAACAAGACACTTTGTATTCATGTATGAAATTCTCAAAGATTTCTTTCAATAAACATGAACCAGGGTCTGAAGACACATGGCTTTGCAGAAGTAGAAAACTGTGGGAATCCTCATTCTGGGATGCCTTGGAAGCTGTGGGTTTGCCCAAAGAGTCTGAAGCCTCAAGTAGCTATAGATGAGGGTGAACTTGTAGACGTGCCAGAGGGTAAAGAACTTTCTTTTCTCACAAACAGCAGAAGGCACTGGCTAGCTATCTATAGGAGACTGTCAGCTTTGAATCCCATCATAAGCCCCACTGGAGCAGACCAAATGTTGGTGATTTGCAGGTGAGTTTATAGCTGTTTCAACTTCAGAGGTGAGAGAGAATGTGAGAGGTGAAGAGTAGCCCAAAGTCAGGCAGAGATACCACTGGGGAAAGGACAAAAAAAATCAGATGTCAACAAAGTCACCAAGTCTTTCATCAGTGCCTGGGTGATTGACAGGGTCGTAGAACAGAGACGAGAAGAGGTGGTTGGAAGGGGGATAAAGTCGGATCCATTTTGGAACCTGTCACTTCCAACACTGGGAGACATTGGTTGAAACTCTCCTCAGTTTTCACCAATGAAAGCATTTTTGTATTTGTCAAAATGGAGGCTATTGTATGTAAGGATAGGAGATCTCATCTGAATTCAGTCCTGGGTCAGAACTCTGTTTCAGCATGGGGCAATCACAGCAGCTAACGTTCTAACTTGAGATGGTTCCGTCAGTTGCCTCTTCAGCTACCCAGGTCCTATTAGCTACGTGTTCAAAGGCACATATTCAATCAAGAAGTTCCCACTTCTTGATTTCACTCCCATACTCCCAGGCCTTGGGAATAGTCTGATGACCCTACACTGAAATCTGGGGTCACCAAAAACCTTTCCTGTGCTCCCCATCCCTGGCCAGTAGAAGTTTTGCTGTTTGGCCCCATAGACATATCTTAGATCATCTATGCATCTTCTCTCAATTCAAGCTGCCCCTCTATTCTTACCTGACAGTACCAACCCACATTTTCTATTTCTAAATATCCTCTAAATAGGATTCATCCACACAGGTGGATCCTTTCAACTTCCATAGGATGGAAGCCCTGGTTTACACGAGTCACCATGGGTTTTCATTGACCCTGGTATTAACACAATCCCTCAGGTTTCCATCTTCCAACTCCATCCCCAATTCTCTGCCCCTCTCTGATATAAGTCCACTATCACCTGACTGTTTCAGTCTCATCTTTGAGATGCCAACAAAATGCAATACTGTCAGAGATTACTGATTGATAATCCACCGTCCCCTGATTAAGAGTCATTATTATAATTGTTCCTCAGGAGATTCAAAAAGTTCTTAAAAGGAATTGTTTTATTTCCTGGAACAATATTTTAGTTTAAAAGAGAAAATGGAGGTGCGTGAGAGGAAATGTCAATGTCTTATCAACATACTTGCTACCCAGAATAAGGTACAGGAGCTGAGGATGGAGCCGACTGAGGGAGAAGATGCTTTATCAAATGGCTAAGAGGAGGGTGATGCCCAGGCCATGGTCCAAGCTCAGCTACATCCGACTGTAAGAGTGCTTCCAAGGGCACACGTGCCAGTACCAAAGGGCACAGCCCCCTTTTCTGACATTCCCCATGGTGTGCATATTGGCTCCAACAAGAACTGGCCCCCACTCCAAGGGTCTGAGGCTGAGTCTCTGCTCTGGTCTGAGCATCTGGGAAATATGATTCCCAGATTCTAAGTGACAGTCCTCAGAGATGGATCTTTGAAAGGTAGTTTGGGTTAGAGGGGTCATGGGCTTAGACCCGCAATGGTGTTCCTGTCTTTCTAAGGAGGACAAGGGACACCATGCCAGTCCAGTCTCTGCCATTTCCTGATGTGGACATAAATCTCTACCTGCTAAATGCATCATGCTCTTAGAATTCTCAAACTCTAAAGCAGACACATTTGCTGTCATTATAAATTACCAGTTTAAGACCAGTGAGACTGGCTCCTGCTACCACACCTAAGGACCTGAATTTGATTCCCTAGTATCCACAGGGTAAAAGGAGAGAACTGACCTATACAAGCTATCCTCTGATCTCTGCATTTTAGTTATTGCATGTGCACACGTGGGCATGTACACATGCAAACATACATACACATACATACACATACATACATACATACATACACACACACACATACACGCAGAGGCATGCACACAAAATAATGGGTAAAATGTAATTTTAAAAAAATCAAGTTACTCAGTCTTAGGCGTTTTCTTACAACCACAGAAAACATCCCTAGATACTCTCCCAATGTGTTCCGAGCAGTGCTGAATCACAGGGCAGAGCCTACACGGTATACAGCAAAGCAACATTTAGAGACACCAGTCTCTGGGGTGAGAAACTCACCTCCAATCCAAATTTCCCTCCCTGATTCTACACTCCCTATGCCATTTTGCACTGCAGAGTAGAATCCTGCAGAGTAGTGCAGACCGCCACACTACAGACACAGTCCCAAGCACTTCTGATTGACTGAGAGGGTCTTGAAGAAACCAGAGTCTGCTATCTGGGTGGCTATGAAAGCCCTCCTCATGCAGAACCATGCCATGCAATGGGGATGCTTCTGTGGCTGGGATCGCAGTTTGTGAATTCACTATGGGCCCAAACCACAGCTTCTGAAACACACCAGCACGGAATCGAAAGACACCTAGCAGTAAGAAAATACCTTCAAAAACCATTAGAATTCTGATAAAACCCCAAATTAAAATTGTTTTAGATATATCTCATTTTATAGGAGAAGAAGTATATAGAAGTTGTTTGGAGTTTTCTTTGGTCACTGATGAGAGAGCTGGATGGCTTTCAGTGAGGAGAACCCAAGGTTACCATGTTCTATGGCTAAGTGAGGATGCCAAAACTTGGGGCTAGAACTACAGTCTCCCCACAGACCTAGACCAGATGGTAAACCAGGCATACACCACCCTGAAAAAACTGAACAGTCATCTCCCTGAGGTTGCAGACCATGGGAAATCTGCAAGGACAATTAATTTTGATAACAAGGCAAAACATACAATTAAAAGAACAGGCATAATTCTTTGAGATAATTGAAAAGTAGATTGAGTTCAAGTTAATTCATGTAAACACAAGATGCTATAAAAGTAGGTCAAGTGATAAAAGTGGGATTCAAGCAAGAAACTCTTATTTTTTTTTCTCCCTAAAATACTTATTGGCAATGCCTTCGTCTAATCTTTATGACAAGTACCCAGGTTTTATATCTCACAGCCTCTGGTAACGTGTCATAGGAGTAGATGATTAGAATCCTGACTGTCTTAAGTGGATCTTATGCTTTAGTGGATCATGTATATGTATATGTATGTGTATTTGTATGTGTATGTGTATATGTGAACATGTATACTTTTAACTTTAAAGTTTCTTTAAGTGCTAGGAAATTGTTACTTGTAGAAATATTTGACTTGATACATGCTAGTAAGATAAACTCTGTAACAAGAAAAACAACTCCTCTGAGGGGCTGGAGAGATGTCTCAGTGGTTAAATGTTCTTACTACTCTTACAGCAAATCTGAGTTCGACTTCCAACATCTTGATCAGACAACTTACAAGCACTTGTGAACTGCAGCTCCAAAGGAAGTAACTTTCTCTTCTTGCTCCACAGGTGCCCCCTCCTACACAGAGAAGTTTTTAAAATAAATTTATTAAATATTTTTAAATTGGAAGTTCAGGAATAGAATGGACTATTTGAAACGTCAAGGACGTGCTCTCAAATCCCCACTCTACTACTAAAGATTATCAAACAGCAGATAATTTATCTCATATAAATTAAAACTTCACCTTTTCGGTATTCCATATAATCTGCTACTATCCCTGCTCAGGACTCTTCAGATCATGCAGTCCTAGCTTCCCTCTTATCAATGCTACTGTTTATGGAATTTTATTTTTTTTGCCTTCTGTTAATCCTTCTCAAAATACAGCTATAAATTCACTTCTGTCTCTAATCTCACGACCTTTTTAATCAATGAATTAGTCCTTGTAGAACTCTATCTGATACTCCATTCTCTCCTATTCATCTCCCAGACTCCAGACTAGCCATCAATCACTTCTTCATTGGCTGTGGCTATCTGGGGTCACTTACTCAACTCAGATCTCTCTGAAGAAATAATAGTCCTGAGCAAAACGCCAAAGAGATGAATATTGAATAGGAACCTCTAACAAACTCCCCCCTTACCACTGCCTAGGACGACTGAACAAGGCACTTCCAATGGCTTCTTCGGGGGGGTTAACGATGAAGATACAGTCATGGAGTCCAGGGGTTGGAGGAGATCCCCAACCAAAGAATGGAGAGAGAGGGATGGAACCCATATGTGGCTGACTGACTCCTCTTTGAGAGCCGAGCTGATCCGCCACTCACACTGCATTTCTTCATCTCCCACACCCTGGAAGTGTATCATGCACAGTAGAGCTGCTTCCACCTTAAATGAATCTAAAGGGATGTCATAGGGAGTATAAGAAAAATGAAGAAAGGGAAGAATGGGATGGAAGGGGTGAAGTCAGAAGGGGAAGAAAAAGGAAGAAAAATGGGGTGCAAGGGGAAAAGGAGAGAAACTGGAAAGGAGAAGATGGGAAGAAAGGAGGAAAAGAGGAAAGAAAGGAAAGGGGGAAAGGGAAGAAGGCGAAGGCAGGAAGGGGAGAGAGGAGAATGGGAAAGAGGAAGGGGAAAGAGAAGGGCTGGGGAGAGAAGGAGCAGACAGGACTGAAGGCAAGGAAAGAGGAGGGAGAGTAATTGTATTTGTATGCACTATACACCTCCCCTGTTAGAATGCAGTTTCAAGGATAAAAGGAATTTCTACTGTACTTTAGATGGGTTACATGATGACAGTGCCTTGCCCAGGCTTGCTTGTGAAATAGTATTTGTTACGAGAAAGGTATAGTGGTGATCCTATGTCTCAATCCCCGCACCTGGAGGTTGAAGCACAAGGATTAAAACTTTCAAGCCAACCTAGAGCACATTATGATATCTTGTTTCAAAATAAAAGGAAGAAATGGAGAGAAGCAAGGAGAGAGGGAGGAAGGAAAGGAAAACATTAGCCCATGAATGCATGGTGTACCTTTTGTGGGTTCTTAATTCTGGCTTCTTAGTAGCTGAATGGCCTGCCCATATATAACTTCATCCTTTCTGAGGCCATGTCCGTTGGCCCCATGGTCTGCTACACTTTAGTAATGCATGCATGTCATATTGCTCAGCTCTCTGTATAACAGAAGACCAGCATGCTTTCTCTCAGTCTGCCTTCTCATAATTTTTCAGAAGGGAGCAAGATACAATATCTAGAATACAAGATACAATATCTAGAATCTCCCCCAGAAAACATGCACATATACACTCACAAATGTCTCTCTGGGAACTGGGAAGAACACCAGATACATCTCTATGTGGTACCATCTTTCTATCTGCTCTCATCTGGAGAAATCATGTAAGCTGGCTATCATCATGGCACCTAGCCATGCAATATGAGTAGAGGGAAGAGTTCCTTCCTCCTGAAGCATCACACCTGCAATGGTTACCATGACAACATGGCTTCCTAGCATCTCATCACTCTTGGTTTCTGTCAGTTGGTCAACACTCAGCCAGTAGATCTCTGAAAAAAAAGCCATACCTGCTGTATTAGTTAGGGTTCTCTAGAGTTACAGAACATATGGGGAGTCTCTATATAGTTAAGGAATTTGTCAATGACTTATAGCTTGAAGTCCAACTCCCCAACAATGGTCAGCAGCAGCTGTGAATGGAAGTCCAAGGTTCTAGCAGTTGCTCAGCCCCATGAGACAAGCAAGCAAGGAAGAGTGAGAGTGAGTCAGTCTTCTTCCAATGTCCTTATGTAGGTCTCCAGCAGAGGGTGTGGCCCAGATTAAAGGTGTGTGCCACTGTCTTTAATCCCAGATGACCTTGAAGTCAGAGATCTCCCTGTCTTAATCTTCTGGAATTCATAGCCACTATGCTTCAAGATCTCCATGCCAAGATCCAGGTCAGAAACTTGTATCTCTGAGTTTAGAGATTAGGATCATAGGTGAGCCTTCCAATTCTTGATTGTAGTTCATTCCAGATATAGTCAAGTTGACAACCAGGAATAGCCACTACACCTGACCCATCTATGAAGACCCTTAATAGTTCTAAAAGCTAAGATGCCTCTTCTATGTGCAGAGTATCAGAGCCTGTGGTCAATTCCAACAGAATACTCACGTTGAGTACAGTTATTTCCCACCAGCTGTGGGCATGCAGTTTCTAGACATGACTACCACATACCTAGGACAGATGACTGTTCCCCTTGGCACATGCCTTCCTGCATGCTACAGGAACCAGCAACATCCTGCTATGGAGAAAAGGGTACCAAGCTACCTCTTATATGCTACAGTTTGAATAAAGTTCAACATATCAAACCAGTGACATGGGACAGAGAAACTAACAGGTGGATTCAATCATCAATGAGCGAACAACATCACACATAAAATATTACGCATATCAAGGCATCAGCATATATCAACATTACAACATATGAAGTGTGTAACACTTCTGACACCTTAGCAGCTCATGTCAAGAGAGGATTGACAACTTCCTGGAGTCCAAACATTCATCTCAGCAACTGAATAGGTCATCAGCAGACATGTTGGTTTGAGGTCTTAACTTAGAGCTGATGTGGAATCCAGGACACAGGAAAGGCCTTCCCCAGGTCCCACCCATCAGGACCCAGCAGGAGGTTTTTATTACCACCCTTTGACAGCACAGCTCACCTGTCACCAAGGAACTTACTCTTGTCCTTTTTCTATCTCCGTTTAGTAGGTCTCATTTATATCACTAGGTTACCAGCTTCAGATGTAAATATTTAACACTATAGTGTCAAATGCACTATACAACACATTTAAAAGGAAACTAAGAGATGAGTGTTACATGTTTAAGTAACATTTTTTATTACTCTTTAAATTATTCACACACTGATACAATGTATTTTGATTGTTATTGTTCCTTTGTTCTTCTTTTCTTTTGGAAAACCCAGTTTTTCCTCCATGCCGACCCCACACTGTGGAGCTCTGTTTTGCCTTCCTTTGCTTCTTCATGGGAGACTTTTCTGGCTATTATATTAGCTTCCAGCATAAAACAGTATCCATAGGTTTTATTCTGCCTGGTGCTCTCCACAAACAAACAACTCACCAAACATCTACATCAACATATTGCTGTGTAAAGAGCAATTTGTTTTTAAATCCTTCCCTATATCTCATGATGTATAATTTAGAAGCATGAATATTAAGCACTAACACTTCAACATCAACCAGCTAAGGACCCTCCATTACCAATGGGACATCAAGGGAAGCCCAGGAGTACTGACCTCCGGTCCAGGGCATGATCCCTGACCTGAGTCTTAACAACAAAATGTCAGTATGATAAGTTCTGAGTCCTGGGACCCTTTTTGCTATAGTGTTAAGTCCTCAGTGTTCAGATATACAGTCTATACCTCAACACCCAGGCACCACAGGGCATGTTAACCTCAAAGACACAGTAGTACGACCCTTACAGGTAAATGCTATGTGCATGTGCAACATAAACAGTTGAAATCTAGGAAAGAGAGGAATGTGAGGCAAAAGGGAGGACAGCACAACCAAAACTAAAGGATTAAATGAGAGTGTAGGCTTAGGGTTCTCAAATGCATCAACCCCCTTTCTAGCCAACTGTCAAAGTAGGGGAGAAAAGATGGCAAATAGGACAAGGGATGTGGACCTGACCAGAAGTAGTTCCTTGGGGCGATTCCAATCTCTGTTTGTCAGGTTACCAGGAGTCCAGTTCAGCAGTGTCAGGATATCAAACACAAATCAGCAGCAGTGGCAAGATGCAGCAGAAACAGCCAGGCCTCTGCCAAATTGGCACAATTTGATAGGAGTGACCGGAACCAGCCACGATGCTTGGAGTTCTGTGCTGTGCCTCTTTCAACAAAGTGAAGATCAGAGAAGATGATAGACCAACAAAGTGTTGCAAGGCTGGCTGATGCAAAAGCCCTGTCACTGCTGAGTCCTATTCATAAGCTTCCCAAATATCTCATGGGCTCCCAGGGGTCTTGCCTCAGCAAAACACCGTGTGAGTCTGTATCACATGTAGAAACTTCCCCTTCAGGAGAGAATGACAGAGAATCTGAACCAGTTAGACATGGAGACAGTGGGACTCCAACACTGATACCCAGCAGGCTCTGCTCACCCTCTCTTCTCCTTGACAATCAGAGGGTCTGGTCACCATTAGCGAGTGAGGCTTTCTTTCCCTTTGATGTGAGAACATCCTGTATAACCTGATTATTGCCCAGAAGGCTTCACTCTTCCTGTTTAGAAAGAGGTACAAGTAAGAACAAAGTTTACCTTATCCCAGTAAACAGCCCAAGTCCACCCACAGGTTTTCTCAAAGATTTTTGCAGACTTTTACTCTTTGTGTTTATTTCCTTAACTGTGATTGGATAGACCTTTGACTTGAAATGAGTCAAACCATCTAATCAGTAAATGTGCTAATAAAATTCACAGCTCCCAGAAGACGAAGCACAAATGATCAATGAGTACATGAAAAATGTTTAGCATACTTTGACACCAAGGAAATGCAAACACATTCAGATCCCAAATCAACTCATCAAAATCCATGCACCGGGAAAGTAACAACAGATGCTGGTGAGGATATGGGGAAAGAGGAGAACTTCTGTGTCACTGGTAGGAGTACAAATTGCTGTAGACACTCTGCAAATCAGTATGGCAGTTCCATAAAAATCTAAAATGAGAACAACCGTATGTCCCAGCTAAACCACTCTTGAGTATTGACCAAAGAACTCAGAGTGTGTTGGCATACCACATAGGAACCAGAGCACCCATGTATACTGCAGCACTGTTTACAGTTTAGAGTATTAGCCTAAATGTCTCTCAAAAATGAGTAGATATAGAAAATGTTGTGCATACGTGTGTGTACACATATGTATGTGTGCATACATATAGTATGTGTGTATACTGTGTGCATAATGAAGTTTTATTCAAACATCAAAAAAGAACAAAATTATATCAATTGTGGAAAAAATGGAAGCAACTGAAGATGATCATATTAAATGAAAAATGTCAAATGTGGGAATAGATTTTTTTCCTTTGTGAATCCACATATTTTTTTGATGAAAAGCAAAAGTAATGGTTTGTACTAAGGCTGGAGAAAGAAAGGGTGGTTGGATACAGTTGAAGTACATGGCGTGCCAGGATAAAAGCAGCAGATGAAACCCATCACTGTGTGCAGTGAACATACACAAACCAACAATTATTCTACTGTATCAAACATTTCTACCATGGATTCAAAGTGTGACTCACCTTGTCACTTCAATTAGATTAGAAACAACTCAGCCATAAACCCCATAAGGTCGCTGCCAGAAATTCTCACAGCCTGCCAGGGAAGTCATTCTGACACTCGGGGCTGCTGTTGGGTCCTTTCTATTAACCTCACTGACATAGCCTTGCCCCACTCTGGAAGGGGAGAAGTGTCTGAGGATGCTATAAAACTAAAGGCAGCAAGCGTTCTCCTCTTCCATGGGTGGCCAGAGCCTGGGAGGCCCAAGTTGTGTACCAGGCTGTCATCTGCGCACTAGCATACACCTCCATCTGCTCTGTGACTGTGTCACGCTGACAGTGTCAACCATCCATCATAGTGAGCATGGTGATGTCAGGATCTGGGTATCACTGATTTTTATGGTCACTCTTCAGTCTCCTTTCCTCTTATCTCCCATACTTCCTTCATGCATCTCACACTGTTCCTGAACACTGTCCATAACACACTAGGTCCTGCGTCTGCAACCTCTACCAGTTCTCTTCTCTCTTGGTCGGTGTAACACATATTTCTGCCTCACTGAAGCCTTGCCCAGCATTAGAGCAGGTTGGGTGAGCCCTCTTCTATATGATTCCATGACAGGTCCAGCCAGGATTTTTGTCTGTTCCCAGATGCAGCTGCCTCTCATTTCAGTCCTGATGTGTAGACCCTCCTCTGTAGAGCAGGGTTCACAGTAGGTTGGGTAGAGATCCCTCAAGTGTAAGATGAACCTTGGAAAGTCCTGATTGTCCCTGTCCCTGTGGGAGACTCTTGTAGCCACACAAAAAGCTGCTGTCCAGTGAGATGGGTTGGCAGGACCCAGCTCCTATGGTTTCTATGAAGGGACAGACACATTGCTACTGAGAGTCTTTGCTCTTTCCCCAAAGAGGGGGAGATGGGACTCTTCAAGCTCTGTGACCAATGAGAGGAACTTTTGACCTCCAGGATTGTGAACTGGGTTGCCCTGTTACAAGGACAGTGGGGCTGTCTGCTCTGTATACCCAGATGGGACATCAAGAGGTCTACTTCCTCCAGCGCTCAGCCAGAACTATCTACATGTAAATTAGTGCCTTTGTGCTGAACTGCTGTGGACTTCATGGAACATGGTCCCTGGTCCTTTTGGAAACATTACATTTCTTGGTGCAACTAATATTCACCAAAAGAAAATTGTGGTTTCAATGTTAGAATTGAATTCCTGGAAGCTTATCTCTACTTAAAAGCTTCTGGAAAAATCAGTTGTTACTAAGTACTGTGGGTCTGATGTGTTTATGGGGACACCCACTGTGGATGTCAGTCTCTCACATTCTGGAACTTCTGCAGCAGTGGAGTGGTTGATGAACTTCTGATGGCCTTTGAGTCAAAATGGCAGGTATGTCCCACACACATTTAATCGTGGGTGCAATGATTTCACATTAAGATTCATAGAGAATAGGGATGTGTGCTAAAATACTTAATACAGAGATTGTATCATGAACCTTGGCATATAAAGATAAGGCCGTATTCTGTCCATTGGAACAGTGTATTAAAATGTGGTTGCTATGTCAACACAGGAAGTCTGAGATCAGTGGACCATTTAAATCCCTTCTTCATGTTCAACTGACTACATCCACAGCGATAAAGTGTCAGTTTTGCAAGATAACCAACTTCAGTAGTACAGCCTTGGTCCTCTCTTTGGCCACACTATATATTTAAATTTTTGATAAAAGAGAAAGCATACTCATTAAGGGGTTAAAGATAGATGGCTCAGAAATTAAGAGCTCCGGCTGATATTCCACAGGACCTGGGTTCAATTCCCAGCATCCACATGCTGGCTCACAACCATCTGTAATTCCAGGACAAGGGGAACTAATGTAGTCTCTGTTCTCCATAGGTACAAGACATACATATGGAGCATCAACATATATCCACAACATTCCCATACACATAATTTTTAAAACTAAGCATGTATCATCTTATGTTATCATTCAATATACATTTTTCTTTTTCTTTTATTACATTTATTTTTACAATTTTATGTGTGTGTGTATGTGTGTGTGTGTGTGTATGAGTGAGTGTATGTGTGGTGTGTGTGGGTGGTACTTGTGTGCAGGTTTCCATGGAGACCAGAGGTATCATATCCCCCTGGAGTTACAAGTTACAAATGGCTACAAGCCACCTGATATGGGTTCTGGGAACTGAACAACTCTGGTCCTCGGGAAGAGGAATAAAACTTCTTAGTCACTGAGTCATAGCTCCAGCCCCTATTTATTTCATGAGCATTTTATTGCATATGTGTGCAGGCATGACCCAGCATGGGAACCAGAGGGCAACTAACCTCTTAAGAGGTTTATCTATCATTTGCCTAATATTGAAGCTCCTCATAAAACTACATACTGGAACATTTATACCTCTTCAACTACTAAAGCAACAGTACCCTGTCTACCTTTGTGCATGCAGTTTTCTAAGTTAATTGACCCATGATGTAAAATTTAATGAGGGCTGCAAAGAACAGGGAACAACTGAACAACTGACAGCCCCCGAGTTCTGTTTTCTGAACCTCTGCCTGCTTGCTAAGTGGATCTGTTCCTCTCCCCACAGCTCCTCTATGCATAAGGATCCAGTCTTCTCCCTGGATCCTACCTTCCCCTCTTGCAAGAATGCAGAATTCTCAGCGCTCGCTCTCTGAATGAGAAAGGGATGTTGATAACTTCACAGGAAAACGCTGCACTTTCAAATCCCACCCCCAAGGCTGATTAACTAATTGGAGTTCAGTGATGTTGGGGCGTTGTGATCTTCTAGGTACAAAGCCACCATCTTTAGTTCCTAAATAGCCACTCTTTGCCCACCTTTGTGTCAGACCAATGGAAAAACCATCTTAACAAAACCCTAGTTTCCAGCAACCAGAAGGCTTAGAGTCCTCAGACTGCGTCTGAAGCCTATAGCTAAGATCTCTCTGCCTTACTGTGGCCTCCCACTTAATGTTTCCAGCAATGTATTTCAAAGGTGCCTTCATTCATGACTTTTCTTGATCTGTTACTTTAAAAGCTTTATAAAACTGCTTCCATGTTGGACCATGGAATTTAGGGTAACCTAAATCCGTTTCTGAACCGTGGTGACTAATATTTGGCTCCAGAATCAATTATCTGTTATCCTCATTATTCGGAGATTTAAGTTGTTTTCATCAACAGTAATGTAGTCAGACTGAAACAAATAATTCTGTGTTTCAAATAACTGAAGTTATTTAAATTTTAGTTATTAAATATGTGGCTCTCAGAATTGTCCTCTACCGATAGAGTACCACATCTCTGGGATGTCTCCCACAAGAAAAAACTCTATCCTCTGGCAGGTGTTTTCACATGAGAGAGTAAGGCAGAATCCAGGGAGGACACTTGGATCCTTATGCATGGAGGAGTGATGGATGACCAGAGAAACAAATTCACTTGACAAGCAAGATGGCGGTTCAGGAAGCAGAACTCAGGGGTTGTCAAGCACAGCTGTTCTACTGTATGAAACTTTGGAACACAGATTGTATTGGTAAGTTGCCATCTTCTGTTTAAGCTTGTTGGAAGTGGTCTCTAGCATCCAAGATGGTTCTCCTGTCCTAGACATCAACATGTACATTCCAGGCCTCCCCCAAGGCCCCTTGTTTCAGGGCAGACTGATGCCCTAACTCTATAACAGGGCCAAAAGAAAACTTCAAGCATCCGAGGGCATGAAAAACATTGTGCTCTCAAGAACAGCTAGGAGGAAAACTATTTCTCATTGCATAAAATGCCTGTAGCTGGAGCTGGAAGCCAGAACTTCACCCGTGGGCAGTTCAGTCAGAAACTCAGCTGACTGCCTCATCTTCCCCTCCCCCCATCCCTGATGGTCAATTTGGTGCTGTTATCTCTCTCTGTTGCTTTCTGATCTTTTACTTGGAAACTTCTCCTAAGGTGACATTCTGCTCTGTTTGAACTCTCTCAACTCGGAACTCCAGCAGGCTTTCTCTGTGGAGCCTTCTCAGCCCGCCTCTCCCTCGTGTTTGTAAGCTCCAGATCTAATGGTGTTACCATTAGATAATGGTGCTCTCTCAGTTGGGCCGTGTCAGTCACCTCTGTTGGATGCTCTGAGTGTCCCCCTTTAACTGCAGCTTCTCTGTGTCCACTACCTGCTATTTATTCCTTCTCGTCGGCTTGTTGTATGCTTAATAAACCCAGATGTTCAAATCCAAAAGCATGGCTGTCTAAGATCACTCTCCAGATCTTATAGAACATTGCGCGAAACCAAAGCCTGCAAAGCAACGCAGGAGCTGTCAGCTCTCCTAGAATGTGGTCTGTTTTTGACGTTAACACATGACTCCAGGTTTCACAAGTCGGCCAACAGAGAAGATTATCACGTATGGTGCAGCTTCCAAAGAACAAGGTCAGGACGGCAAATCAAAAGCTGAAACCTGGAGGTCTGATGTGTGGGCTTCCATAGACAGAAGGCCAGCTGAGAACCATCAGTAACTGGAAGAGATGAAGAGGAAGTATATGCACTAACAGAGGCAGGGCTGAGGCTGAAACACGGGGAAGGTCTAGAGCATTGAGGCTGTCCCAATTGCTCTACTCACGGTCGCCTTCTGCAGTCTGTTTATTAAAGCAGTGCAGAATCTGAGTGTCCAGCACTTATCAGGTTGGGGAGCAGCCCTGTCTCCTCCAACTACTGACTAGTTGGCTTCAGGTCACTGACTGACGCAGTGGTTGGTTTTTGTTTGCACCTCTCCCAAATCCTCATCTGTGCTGACAGATAAAGAAAGCAACCCGCAAGCAGCCTTCCTGTGAGGCCCCTCCTGTCCTCTCTCAGAAGTCTTGGAGTTGAGTACTTGAACCCGCAGAAAGCAATCAGAAGAAGGCTCAAAGAATACATCAGAACTAGGATTCCCACTGGAGAAAGACAGGGAGCCACCACTTTCTAATGCTGGGTGGGTTCTTCGTATAAGGACAGTATCAGAGCCTCACACCCCTAACTCATGCTCAACATGAAGACAGTAGACTTGTCTATGACAGAGGGGTGGCATTATTCAGCCATGTCACAGACTTTCTCCTCTCTTAACAGTCACGTGAGTCTATCTCAGGCCTCTCTTCACCTACATAAGGCTTACGTTGTTGATCACATCCCACCACTTTTTCCATTTGCTCAAGCCTCTGATATTGACCATTATGATGGTTTGTATAAGCTTAGCCCAGGGAGTGGCACTCTTTGGAGGTATGGCTTTGTTGGATAGGTGTGGCCTTGTTGGAGTGGGTGTCTCACTCTAGGCTTGGGCTTTAAGACCCTCATTCCAGCTTCCTAGAAGACAGTATTTTGCTAGAAGCCTTCAGATGAAGATGTAGAACTCTCAGCTCCTCCTGCACCATGTCTGCCTGGATGCTGCCATGTTCCCACCTTGATGATTCTGGACTGAATCTCTGAACCTGTAAGTCAACCCTAGTTAAATGTTGTCCTTTATAAAACTTGCCTTGGTCATGGTGTCTGTTCACAGCAGTAAAACCTTAACTGAGACAACCATTATAAGTATTTTCTTTAATATTTATGGAATTCCAGATCCTGAATTTCCTTGGAGGGGGTCAGTGCACGCTCAAGTTCGGTGGTCTTATGGATAATGTCTAGGAAGTGGATGTGACATTGATGTGAAGGGAATTACCTGATGATGCCAATGGTTCCCTTGGGCTCAAAGGCTCTGTGGTTCTAATTCTGGGAACATGTGACAGGAGGAGCAGGATTCAGAAGATGGAGGCACAGGACACATTCTCTGTTGTGTTTCTGCCATGTAGTCATTTATATGCTGACAGTGTCGCTGCGTCCAAAGAATGGTCTGAGTCGGTGCCATGAATCACCCTTTGAGACATCACTACTTCCATCATAAGTCTCCAAAACATACCTTAATTGGCAGCTATTAAAGATGCATTATTCACAGAAGCCATCAGACCACACGGAGTCTCCTTATTTCACTAAGTTATACTTAAATTGACTTGCCCACTTTTGATTTAGAGCTACTAAAACCCAGGAAAATGACCATCCTATCAAATTTCAAGATGCGAATGTAAAAGTGCCTGATTTTAACAGATGAAATGTACTTAACTAACACCGGACATTAAATTGCTGCTGTCTGAAAGGGTCAGAGCTTAGAAGTCAGGCACACTGTGTTTTGCAAATAGTGCTTTCTGTAAGAACAAAAGCCACATTTTTATCAGCCATGGTCGAGCCCTGTATATTCCTCCCCAGCACTTTCTTACATAAGGTCATGGGACACAGAGTACTTGCTCCTTCCACTCAGTGCTGCGCCTGAGACAGGCAGGTTGTCTTCGATTGCTCCACGTTCTGTGTGCAGAGGGCAAATCGCCCAGAACATTCCACAGCCCCTGCTTCTTTTTTTCTGCTAAAGTTCAGAGGAAACTTTCATGTAGCGTCATTTGCCAGGTTGACACTTCAGCACAAAAGCCCGCCTCGGTTACTTCTTACTAAGATGCAGGTGTTGTGCATACAAATGTCCCTCAGTCCCCAGCAAAACACAACTTCCCACTAAGAGATGGAAAAAGCCTGAGAATCTCCCTGGCGGCCCCTGACTGGAGAAATACCAACTTCAGAAACTAAAAAGTTCACTCATTTTGATTCACTGCCATGGGAAATTTTTATTTTAGAGTATTGTAAAAGGGATGCAGGCAGCTCTCTACATGCAGGGTTTCATGCCTACAGATTCAACCAACTCATGATTGAAAATACGGGATTAAAAAGAAATTGAGGGCAGTCAGGAGCAGCCTGGGCAATTTAGTGAGACTATATAACAATATAGGTTTTTAAGAGGCTGTGTACATGACTCAGGGGCAGAGCATTTGTGCAGCATGTAAGCAGCCCTAGGCTTAATGGGTACCAAAGCAAATATGTCTGTACAGAACATGTACCACTTTTTCTCTGCAATTATTCCACATGACACTCTTCCTGGGACGACATGAACAACTGCTCACAAAGAACAGGCTAAAGACATCATCAAAGTCCAGCTTGGGGAACCAATGAGTTCCTGTTGGGTTACTAACAGGAGTGTGGGTGGGAGGTTCTTATGGGAACAGAAAAATGATTCACACACAGCTGCCTCGCTAAAAGCCCGTCCCAGCTTGAGTGACAGCTCACAAAAGATGGGAACCTGGAGCTAACTACACAGCCTGCAGGCAGCTTACATGCTTCTTCTTGGCATCTTGTTGCATCTTTCTCTTCCTCAGCTGCCTTTACTGTTTATATAAGTGTTTGGAGGATGAGACCTGGGACATTAGCCACCTCCTAAGGCTTCTGGGCTATGTGCTTCCTAAGTCTTTGAAGGGTTTCTTTCAGAATGCCCTGAGTGTTTAGAACTTACTAAGTTATTTGAGCTTCTCAGAAAGTTGCTATCCATGAATGTACTCGATAGACCATAGTACAAAAGGAAGATCAGAAGCTTGAGTTTCTCTATTTTATGTAATAAGGAAGATCTTAGCATCAGAATGGGGCTGTATCTGGAGACAAGCTATGCTAAACTGAGGCCATTGACTGGGGTCCTCATCCAACTGTCTTGTGTCCTTGTCAGAAACTGTAGAAGAGACACACAAAATGGCAGCTCCAACGAGTGATCATGAGAAAAGCCAGACAAGGCTATCTGCAACCCTGGGAAAGAGGTTCACAGAGAGCATGCTCTGCCCATAGCTATACCTGCAAATTCCAGCCCCCAGGACAGGGAGAAGAGAAATGCCTGTCATTTATGTCTATAATACCTGTCATAGCTATGGCACTGTTAGGAAAGAGCTACAGCATTCATTTCATCATAAAAAGCCCTGCGGCTTTGGCCTTGATCCATGGCAATACTCACTTTGGAACACAGTTGCCGTGTAAGAAATTGGAAGACATTGAGGGATACCAACAGGAGGTCCCAGCCCTGTGTCATGGCATGAGAGTACTCACATCAGACACAGTCTTAGGTTACATAGTTGCATGGAAAAGCGGGCCTATTTGCTTAGCCTTCTAATGTGTTCTAGAACATCCTCCAATCTCTCAGGCCATTCCAGCTTTGATATTAGATGTCACAGGGAGATAAAAGCCACAACACAGTGACACAACTTGACACAACATGACCAAATCCCCCACATGCTGAACCGGAAGCACCAAACAGCCACTGCTGTTTTCCATTGCCATTTTGGGGCCGTTTGTAGCAGCAGGTACTGTGTCCACCAAATTGTGATTTTTATAACAAAATACCTGAGCCTGAATAATTTAGAGTGAGCTGAAAATTGTCATAACTCTGGACTCTCAAAATCTACAACCAAAGCCCTAGCAATAGTAGCACCTGGAAAGAGCTGTGTGCACTTTAAATAGTTCCGAGGTTCTCAACCTCCCCAATGCTGCAACCGTTTAGTACAGCTCTTCATATCATGATGACCTACAACGTACAGTTATTTTTGTTGCTACTTTATAATTGTAATATTGCTACTGCTGTGAATTGAAATGTCCATATCTGATTTGCTGGCTATCTGACATGCAATGGCTGGGAAAGTGTAATTTGACCCCAAAGGGGTCATTGTGACCCACAGGTTAAGAACAACTGCAATAGAGCATCCTGTTTCTGCATCCTCTGAAGAGAATGAGCTATGTCCTCACATGACAGGAGGAACAGAGGAGCAGAAGGAGGAGTGGACTCACATCAAGTTTCTCACTAAGCTACCTGGTCCCTCATTCCTGGGGCAGAGCCCTCAGGAGCACATCACTGTATCCAGCGATTGGAATTTAATGGTGTCTATTACTCAGATAATCGTATGTATTAGCTACTTTTCTGTTTCTGAGATAAAACACCGTGACTAATGCAATGTATGAGTTTATTTCGGCTTATAGCTCCAGAGGGTTAGAGTCCATAATGGTGGGGACAAATGGCAGATGGCATGCTTAGCAGCTGGAACAGCAAGCTTAGGGCTCACAGCTCAAGCAAAGAGAACAGACAGGAAATGGAACGAGTCCTTACCTTCTCAAGGTGTGCCTCCAGTGATGTACTTCCTCCGACAAGGTGCTACTCCACCACCAACTGGGGTCCAAGTGTTTAAACCCCTGAGATTATGGGGACATCCTCACTTAAACTGCTACATAGTATTACCTCAGAGATTACAATGCGGTGAGAATTTTGGAGGAGCACAAACACCCACCCAGTTGACAGTAGCCACTTCTTCCTTGGCCTGATATCCATTTATCTACACTCTGCCACTCTGCGTGTAAATGGTTTTTTTCTGTTTGTTTGTTTGTTTTGTTTTGTTTTCAGGTTCAACCTACAAGACCTCACAGCCATGACTTCCAGCTCTGGACACTCTGAAAAACTCCATAGTAAGTATCTTATGCTGGTCCTAGGGACTGGATGACCTGACACAGTCAGCATTGTTCCACAAAGAGAGAGATGGAAGAGGAAGGAGACGCTTCACAGACCTTGTGAACTAAGTGATTGAGTCGATCTTCGGATGCACGCATGCTCATCTTGTGTACCGTCATACTCAGACGATCTTCGGACGCATGCGTGCTCATCTTGTGCAACGCCATACTCAGACAATGCTTACAAAGCTAACAAATGCTCGTTAGTTTCTTTCAAGTTGTAAGTATAAAGCTTCAAAGTGAATCAGGACTATAGCTGTCCTACCCGGTCAGTATGTAAGGCAGAATACCAATTTAATCCTACCAAGAAAGAGAGCCTGCTTTAAGCAGACGCAGAGTAATTGTTTTCCGCATATAGCTCCATGAAGATGTAAGACAAACTCCATTCCGTAAGAATGCTTGAAATCTGTTTCTGGGTGAGGCCTTATCCTGTCAACTGAACTGTAAATTTAAGTTCGCTCATTTTTGCAGGCATCATGTTGTTTGTCCAATCCATCCATACGTCTGTGTCAGAGTTTCCTCCATAAATCTTTGCCACGTCAGAGGTGGTACATCACTGCCCAAGGAACAAAAGAGCCTCAGCTCATACACACGGGCCTGTAAATCAGGCCGAACTGGAATAAACTTGTCCCATGTCTCTTCCTATTCCTGGTGACCCTTCCAAGTGTGGGAGAGGATCAGTGACGTACGTAGGCCATAAGAGTCTCTTCAGTCCATGATGTCATCATGTAAAACAAACAGGCCACTGACCTACTGACCGGGATACTTCTGAAACTGAAGGAGTGGGGAAACCAAGAGAGAGATGGACTGAGAAAGGAGGGAAGGAAGGAGCGGGAAGGGAGGAAGAGAGGGAAAGAAGACATTCATAGCACCTGTACTTTGGAACTTTTGGACCCAGGCCCTGGAAGGTTTTCTTCCTCCACTCACTTCACAGAGACAGAGACTGCGGGTCTATGACTGTGGTTCTCAACCTTCCTGAAGCTGCTGCCCTTTAACACACAGTTCCTTGTGTTGAATACGCCCCTCATGATGTGGTGACCCCCCGGCATAAAATTATTTTCACTGCCATTTCATAATTGTAATTTTGCTACTGTTGTGACACTTACTATAGATATCAGATATACAGAATATCTGATAAGCAATCTTCAAAGGGCTCATGATCCCCAGTTTGTGAGCTGCTGCGATACGGTGAAGCTAGAAGCAAGACAAGCCTGTTTGCTAAGTGAGAACTATGCAAGTAAATTCAGGTGATGAGTGGAAATGAAAATGGTCAAGACATAGAACCCATTAACTATTGTATTTAAAACTTACAGAAGTGAGAATATCTTAATTAAAACTGATACTAGACAGTAATTAGGTAAGGGACTAGAAGAACATGAATATTAAAATTGGATAAACCTGAATTGACTACTAGGACAAAAATATAATTCTTTCAAAGTACCAGAATAACTTTTAAAAAGATAGGCAATGATAATGCATTAAAAGAATGTATAATGAATTTTAAGTGCTGATAATAATTATAACACAAATCATAAAAGTGACCCAAACAAGCAAATCTATATTTGGAGACTCTTAATATATGTATCCACAAATATGTGTGGGTTTAACAGCTATATTAAAATAAAAATGTCTTAAATTTGCCTCAAGAGTAAGACAAAATTATATATTATAGGTAGGAGACAATGTTAGCTTACAAAGATCTGTAAAAGCAAATAAAGGGCAAGCAAATGTCCAAGTTAATTGGGAGACATGAAACATTTTTGTAATCCAACTAAGAATTCAGACTAAAAAGATTTAATTACTACACTCTGTTATTGTGTATTAAATTCTCAAAAAAACAAAGTTAGAGTAAATAAATAAAATGTTTAAAAGTAAAACTAATCAAGAATACCATGTTTCGGTTATTAAAGCTACAACTTAGATTGGAACTGTCATCATAGTGCACTAATACAATACTCAATGCCACTGAGAAAAATAAGCAAGGCTGTATACATATGCGTTAACTATAGTGGATTCACACACCCAATTGTAAGTTCAAATAAATCATGCTCTTGAAAATAATGAGAAGTATGTCACATATACTATAGTGTATCTGAATAAAACCGATCACAGTGTGAGTGGTAGCCCTGCTGTAAAGCTCCAACAGCTCGCCTGCTCCTGGACTTCTGTGCAAGCGACAGGCCCCTGCACAGCTCTGTGTATCAGAAGGTCTCATGTTAAGCCACAGTTGTGATCTTTGGTGTGTCTCGGGGTACTTACACAGTGTTTGGAGCCTCCTGCCAGTTCATTCTGTATCTGTGTTGTCTCTGTAAACCTTTTCCCTGAGAGAGATGAGAGACAACGGCCGGATGCACCACGGAGCCGCTGCTCATATACACAGGCTTTCGATCAGACAGAACTTGAACCTGAGTTATTCCATATTTCTTTTCATTATTAGTGACTTTTCCACTGTACAAGGGCGTCTGTAATACAGGTGCTTCATAAGAGTCTCTTTATTCCATGACACAAGTAGAATAAGCATCTTACAGCTTACAAATGCAGAGGGAATGGAACTTTACCAACCACCGTCCCAAAACCTTACTAACCAAGATACCTCTGAAATTAAAAAGTATCTCTGTATCAATCCCAGCTTTCATACTTCCGATTATTCAAATTTGCTGGCTCATGTTTCCAATGAATAGAAATGTTTGGAGACTGCTTTTGTATTTGTCTTTGGGGGAATGTACATTTTCAGATCATTTAACCCTGTGGATAGGTTTTCAGCTCCTGGATTAAGGCACCTCCAGGTTAAGAGAGTTTAAATCTCTAAGAGAAAATTCTGACATCCGCAATGACAAGTCCAGGTCTTACCTGGTGCTGGTCAGTGCAGACAAACAACATATGGCACCCCTCTGAAAGTGACATTTTTTCTTCCCCTCATCCCCATGTCCCTACTTCTGAGATGATCTCTTCACATTTTTTATCTCACCTACATAGTCATCCACACAGACCCCTTCTCTTCTCCCAGGCTTCCTTTCATACCCAGGACCAGAGCCTGGCACCTGAAGAATCCAGGAACAAGCACACTGCTCCAGAGACACTAATGTCAACAATACTGCTCATGGCTGCAAGCCCCTCTGCCTATCCCATGAGCCCTTTCTTGTAAAAAAAATTAACTGGGCATCTTTTCTATTCAAGGGGCTTATGTATTTGTCACCCAGGTTTCGTGAGAATTCGGGAAGACTGTATGAGTTCCGTGCTGCAGAAAAATAAGAGATTTAATTCAAAAAGTGCCACAAAGATTTTCCGGCCCATCTTTTGTCACAGCAATAGTAATTAAAGTCCCGTTGAGGTTAATGGAATCAGCTATTGTTAGAAGCCACGGTGACAGCTCTCCGGGTTCTGATTAATTGTTATTCTTAAAGTTAGTCTGGCTTCTAGACAACTTTAGCCTCAACCTTCCTTTAAATAACTCTGTGATTATGTCTTGGCATGCTTCCCCTGCATGGTTTATAATTGTGTGCATAAAAGATAAGTTGCCCTTATGGTCAAGTGTATGGTAGGTTAACAGTATCCTTAAGTAGGTAGAGAAGATCTCTCAGATGACTTGCTGAGTTGACTGGACTTAGTATCACCTAGGAGACACACTTCTTGGCTTGTCTATTGGGGGTTTCTAGAGAAGTTTAATTAAGAAGGAAAGGTTGGCCATAAGTATTGTTGGTGCCAACATGGACAACAGGACAAAGGTTCCAGACTTAATAAAATGGGGAAAAAGAAAAGAAAGCCAACCAAGCCTCCTCATGCATCCATCTGCCTTCTGCCTGAGTACACAATGCAACTGCTGGCTTACACTCATATCTCCATGCCTTCCCAATATGATGGACTATCAGTACCTCTCGCCATGACACATTGGGTAACCCTTTAAGATATAGGGAAGATTAGAGCCTTGACATTGGTCTGACAGCCTTCCTTCACTTGAAATACATGCTAGAAGATACATACACTTCTTCTGTGTGCTGTTTCCCACAGAGCATGGTTCACACAATGGCCGTGAAGTAAAGTCAAGCACAGTAGACTCACAAGCTTGACAAGGTGAGGAAGAAGGAAATGGCACTTAGAAACTGTTCACTGGTTTCCTTTGGGGCAAGGGACTCAGGTAATGAAGCCTTTCGCCATTTGTAGCCACTAAGCAAGCTGAGTGGGGTTGTGTGGTTCTGTGACTTGTTTGAGATTTAAACAGCCCCGCAAGGAGTTGAACATGTAGCCCTGCAGAAACTGGAATATTGACTCAGTGAGCTGTGAGTTCTCTTAAAGGTGAACAGGGGACCACTGTCAGTTGGATACGGCTGAGAATGTTGCAGTGTTCGTTCTTGAGAACAAGGCCTTCACAGATGTCATCCTTAGGTGAAGTCAGTAGCTGGAGAACTTGGCACAGATGCCTGAGGGACACGGACCTTAAGGACCTCATGTCATTGTGTTTAATTCCTGGGTCACTTGAAAGAGGAAGGAGATGCTACAGTTCCCATGGAGAAACTCTAAGCACTCCTTGTTAAAAAAATGTTGTGGTTCCTTGTAACCTCAACCAAGACAGGCTTTAATACACCTATAATCCAATGAATGACCCAAAGTCATTGGTTACATAATGTCCTATCTCTTTCCTGGACTGTCAAAAGGACTTTTTAACTTCTTATCTCTCATGATTTAACTACTCAACCCCATGTCCAACTGCCTAAACTTCTATTTTAATATCTATTAAATGTCTAAGATGCATCTATTTAAACTCTCTGTTGCCTGGTGCTTTTATGGAGAATGCTCTATTATGGAGAACACTCAGTGGTGACTCATCTACAAGGCAAAGAGAATTTTTAAATGTAAAAAGTTTTGTCCACCACAAAACTGTCTTTGCAAACTCAGAATTCGAACTACTTAAGATTAAAGAATGTTAAAATCTCATGGCTATTGTTCTATTTATTTTTAAAAAACCAGTCCTATTTAAAATTCAAACACTGGGCTGTTCAGCCAACTTCCTATTTGCTGGAACAAATGCTCAATCACTTTCCCCTGAGTCTCAGAGGACTCGAAAACTCAGCAACAGATTAGAACAACAAGAACTTTGAGCACTTCATAGAAAATTATAGATAAAGCAGAAACAGCACAGTTATGCTCTGTACACAGGGAGTTAACCACCTGGGTAAGTTACAAAACTTTCCAGATAAAGGCAAAAGCAATTCCCTATCTCGTTCTTAAGAAAGAAAAGAGAAAGCAATCCAAGCTTTGTTCTAATTCCCAAAATTCTTCTGCTTGTAACTTGGAAAATACACAACAGATTTAATATTTAGGTTTCATTAGAAAGATCTTTCTTTGTTTGGTCCCCAGTGTAAGCTTTATTAAAAACAGTATTGAGACATAAAAACTGCAAAAGATCTTTATTATACAGCATTTGACAAAAAAAAAAATTCTTGATTCCACTCAACATGGGATAGGAGCATAACAAGTCCTTTTTTTCACACCAAGGAAGAAGTTGGACTAGTGGTCAAAGGAGTTAAACTCACTGTCTTCCTCAAAAAGGTCAAACCAGGAGTGTTGAGTAAGGAATCACTGACCTTCCTGAGACCCTCAGCCTGAAAGCAGTCAGATTCAAAGCATGGAGATTGAAGAGTCTCTGAGGAGTCCCTCCTCCTTAGCAGACAGATGGCACACTTGCTCATTCCATTTGATCTAAGCAGTTGCTTTCAATGCTATCCCTGTACGCAAAGCCAATTTAGAGAGAGAATGATTTCATTTGAGAAATTTGGTGGCTTTTTTTTTCATAGAAACGAGCATCATTATAAAGATTAAGAAAATAGCATTGCAGCTGACTGGGTCTATGAGCAGCATCAGACTGATGCAGGCACTTGAGGAGGAGCAGATACTGCCAAAACCTAGCACTGCGACCAAGACACAGTAGGGAACAGGAAAAGTTGATGTGTTCTCTAGCAAAGCCATCTTCAGTACAAACCACCTCTGCTAGTGTTGTTGTTAAAGACGACTGCTTTGCCTCCTCAAGTTCAGTACAATTATTTTCATTTGTTTCTTTTTTACATCTCTACCAGAAGTTAAAGATGAAATCCGAGACCTCAAGCAAGCTAGGCAACTTCTCTTCCTCTGAGCTACATACATCACCAACCTTCTCCTGGTTCTTTATTTAAGTATAGTATATTTAATTATTCAGACTCAAAATCTTTAGTATAGACTTTGCTAATCTTTACATATGATTGGCATATATGGAAACCAAGACAGAGAGCTTTTTCAGAATACTCAAAATCCTCCCATAAGCTATATCCATGCAAACACTCGTGGTGTCATATATATTAATTTATCTTCATTCTTTTATCTTCCTCCTCAATGTACATTTTATAAATACATTTCAATCTGTGTCTTTAGGCTATTAAAATGTCTGGTCTCTGTGAGTACAAACATATCTGTTACATACTTATATATCTGATGGATGATACATGCCTGCTGATATGTACCTGCATGGCATTTTCCAGCCACAAGTAGCTATGATTTCACAAGGTTAGAAATATTGAGATAAAGCTTTTATCATTATCAATAACATTTATCAATGCTTCCAGTTTATTCATCAACGCCTTCATATATGCAGGGCTCCTGTTAAGAACTCTGTTGTGAATCAAAGTCTAATTGTTTATTTCCACCCACATCTATTTGCTGTTGGGTACTCCATCATTCGATTTCTTTCTGAAATACAGATTTCTGCACTCATTTAAGTTGGGCTTGAATACTTGTTATCAATGGGAACGGCTGGCTTGAGTAGGGACTGTGGCAGAACAATTGTCACTTTGTGTCCTAGAGTGCCACACACATTGCCTTCCTACTTAGTATGGCTCCTTGACAAGGAAAATACTGAGTGGTAGCCCATGAGAGAACTACTATGATGTCAATCAAGTACATCCCAACAGACTTTCAGGCAGATTAGGAAATAATGTATCTTTAAAAGTTACAGTGAAGCCAACAAGGTATTTGATATCCAAATCTATATATTGAGGAATTCAGCAATTTTACATAACATTTCATGGTGAATTGGCTTAGATGTCTCCAAAAACTAGGAGTTTCTAACAATGGAAAATCATCCAGTTTTGTGCCAGATGTATTCTAGCAAACAAATTAATTTAAACATCTACTCTATTCTATGGCCCTCTTTCCCAAATCAAAGAATTTATGTGGCTGTTCTGTGCACATCTTTCAGAAAAATATATATTTTTAAAAGTGCAATTTGATTTAATAAGGTTTAATATTAGATATTGGTTTATCTTAAAGTAATATTTCATCAAGTTTGCATTGTTGATCTTAATTCACTTCCAGAATAATCAAAGAGGAAAAAAAAGGTCTCCATCTTCACATAGCCTTATTTTCTATTTCTTACTTTCTTATTATTTATTTTCCTCAACCACAGATTGACCACCCCACAAAGCTACACTTGGTGTCATTCCCCATGTTCTGAGTTCCTAGGTCTTCTGTAAGAGCCATTATCACACCCCAGTGACTTGGGAAATACAAACAAACCCAGGCAAGTGTTTGCTTTGGGGACCTGCAGTATACAAATGATAGCTTGGAGAAATGTCTGTCAAAGTCATCTCAGAAGCCTCCATCTCCAGGGAAGACGATGATGGACTTTGAAGCCCAGGAAGAGTTAGGTAGTTAGCTAGATGTTGGCACAGTCAGGGATCATAATCAGCAGCTGCAAGACTGTGGGTGTTACTCAAAGGGACGGGGTATGAGTTGTATCTCTGAGCAGAGACATGATATTCTGAGCTCCCTAGAAAATCATAAGACTGGTGACTAGCCAGGCAGAGTCTCTCTGCTACAGAGCAAGGGCTCTCCATTGTCCCTCCCAAATGCAAATGGGCCTATCAATCACATGGACAGAAAAATCCCTCCAGGGGAAGCTGCCTGGTCTGGAGTATTTAGAAATTATATAAAACCTGCCTAATGAGTTGACTGGCACATCTCTCCCATTATCCATTTCTCTCCTTTACAGTGTGCACTGCTCTGCCTTGGTCCCTTTCGATGCTAGTCACTCCCAGGCCCTGTGACTACTCCACCCTCCTCTACAATGAATTTCACCTGTCGTCTTTGCAGTTTTCTGGGTGTTTCATCTGAATTTTTTCAACAAAGATCAACAAGGCAGGAGAGATGAGGAATCCAGGTCAGGGGTTCCAAGGACACCACAGCAATAAGATGAATCCCTGAGAACGCATGACCCAGACCCAATGGGAGAGCAAACAATGAAGTCAGTTTGCAGAAAGGACCTTAGGCCCTCAAGAGCTTCACAGTCCTCATGCAAGGTGAACCATCCAGTGTGATCCCAGAGGCTTCAGCGAATTGATAGGAGTCTGTTTGGCTTGGAGTTAGATATGATAACTGGACTAGCTGGTCTTATAATAGCTTGACACAAGCTAGAGTCATCTCTAAGAAAGGAACCTCAACTGAGAAAATGCTCCAATAAGATCTAGCTGAAAAGCATTTTCTTAATTAATGGTTGATGGGAGAAAGCCCAGCCCATTGTGGTTGGCATTATCCCTTGACTGGTGGTCCTGGGTTCTATAAGAAATCAAGCTAAACAAACTATGAGCAGCAATCCAGTAAGTAGCTTTCCTCCATGGCCTCTGCATGAGCTCCTTACTCTGGCTTCGTGCCCTATTTGAGATCCTGCCCTGAGAAGAGAAATATGGAAGTGTAAGCTGAAATAAACCCTTTCTTCCCCAGCTTACTCTCTAGTCATGTTGCTTGCTTACAGCAATGTAAACCCTAAGACAGTGACTTGTGAGGAATCAGCTGGAATCCCTGCAAGACTGGGGACATCTGTATAATCTTGGCCCTCTGGAGGTCCTACAGGAGTAGCCAGCCAGTGTGAGCCCCTTGTGGGATCAGAAGAGCCACCACAAGTCTACTCGCTAGCACATGTGCTATTGAAAACTGTGTCCTATGTGAGGAATAAGGTTTAGAAGACCATTCACTTCCCTTTAGCAAAGAGTACACATTTACCAAGGCAAACATCAACCAATAAGAAACAGAGTAGCCTTGTGCTTAAGATGACTCCAACTTTGGGTGCACTCTTGTTGGTCCCTTCCATAGCTTAGCCCTGAATCCCAAGTCCCTGCTTTTCTCTAGCTCTCCTCAATACTTTTCTTCTCTTACGTGTTGCACAACCCTGAATATGAGTGGCCTGCATTTCTCTCTCAACCTCCATATAGAAAGATATAAGCAAATCTGCTTTTGTCTCTTGCTCATCTCCAAACACTGAGCCTTGCAACCTCCTTGTGAAGGTTTTCTCCGTTGGGCCTTGAGTTTCAGACAATAGAGTGGGGAGCACCAGGCAGTGCAATGGGGAACACCACAAAGTACAGTGGGGAGAACTAGACATTAGAGTGGGGAGCACCAGGCAATGGACTGGGAGCACTAGGCAGTGGACTGGGAGCACTAGGGAGTGGACTGGGAGCACTAGGCAGTGGACTAGGAGCACTATGGTGGTATGGATGCCTGTGTGGCCACAAGTTGACCGACAGTAACAAAAGTAAGAATAAAATTGTTGTATATACATTTTAAAATGTTAGTATTTTCCCTGTAGAGATGAAAATTTTAGAAAATAACACTTCATGTGTTCTGTGGACTGGAGAGCTAACCACAGATGTGGCACAAGGGGAGCCTACTGCTCCCTTTCCTAGAAAATGAAAGGCATCAAAAAACCAAATCCATCCTCAACTCTTACAGGTGAAATGCTAGTCATGTTTGGTTCTTTTTAAAGACAAATATTTCATGCTACTATCAACACAAATTACAAGGAATTTGTTCTCAGCATCTATAAACCTCAAATGTGAGATAGGGAGATTATATTGGCTGCAAAGGTGAATAAGTGTGAGTGAAGTTTCTTGTGCATTTTCAGTTCAAATCTTCAAAAGCTTTTTGGAGCTCACAGTAGCAAGAGACCCCTCTGTCGCTGTGCCAGATGCAGGCCCTCCACTGCCTGCATCGGTCAGGCTATAAAAGCCTCCTCAAGCTCACAGAGGCGAGCCATTCAACAGGAGCCAAGCACCAAGCCTGGTAGTGCAGTCTCAATGCTCTGAGATGCTCCTTGTCATCGCTAAGAGGAGAGAAAGAAGAAAGGGGCCTGTCACAGTCTAGTGGAGGATGACGGTGCAGAATGTCATGGCTCTAAAGGGCTCTGGAGACTGTGTATCCCCAGGATATGTGTTTCTAGTCAAGGACTGTATGCCTAGCAATGACATGCCTAGAAAATGGAAGTAGGTGATGGGTTATTTTTTTTGTTTTTCTTTCTCATCAACTGTCATACCTGCTGGTCAAATTCAGAGGACAGGAGTCACACAGAGCGAAGCCCCTGAGGATCCCACCCATAGATTCCACAGTGTCACCAACCCCCTGAGCCGTATTCTGAGCAGGCTCAGAACTCTCCCTGAGCTTTGTATCCAAGGATGGAGTTGACTGCACTAGCATCAACTCAGAAGCACCACGCTGAGAGAGAAGTCAAGGCATTAACACTCTGCCCAGCACTGTGTCAAATAAGATCTATCCACGTCAGAAGTGCTCTGCTGGAGCAGGAAGAACTTCCTGAGATAGGGCAACAGCCCCTGTGTGTTATAAGTCATAGAACTTGCCCTCCTGTTTTCTCTGTTCAGGGTTCACTGTTAGAATGGGGCATCTAGAGTAGGAGTGACTTCATAGTTCCTTAATTCATTTGTTCATACAATTACTTGTTGATCTTCAACTTGGTAAGGAACCCTATGAGAGCAAGAGGAGACACAGTAAGGAGACACAGATAAACCCAGGCCTCATGGGACCTAAAGACTTTTACACAAAGGAAGGAAGTACACACACACACACCCTCATACACACATACAGACACACAAACACCCATAGACACACATATACACTCATACATGCACACATACACACACACATCACATACACACACTTATATACACACATACACATATACTCATACAACACATACACACACACCCTCATACACACATACAGACACACAAACACCCATAGACACACAGACACAGACACTCATATATATACTCACACACAACAAACTCTATATACACATGCAGACACACCAACACCCATAGACACACAGATACTTATACAAACACACACCCTCGTACACACATGCAGACACATGAACACCTATATACACACAGACACTCACAGCCAAGCTCTCTAAAGTCGTGTGACTGTGAGGAGTGGATATGACAAGCATTCTGCAAGAATTAATCCATCAAGGAAGAACAGGGTTTATCTGGATTGCTAGGTAAGCCCTTTACTACTGATATCCGCACCTAGTCCTAATCAGAAAAGATCTAAAGATAACCAACAGGTGCTCATCAACTTAAAGGGAAGAGAATAGGGAGGGGGAATTCTTTTTTTTTAATATTTACTAGTTTTTACTTGAGTTTTTTACAAATTAGTTTCAATACACCAAACTTAAGAAAATATTCTTATTAATGCATATAAATTATACAGAATGAGTTTGTGACATTTTCAAATGCATAGAACATAAGTGAGAAATGCTTCTCAGAATAGCTATGGTACAGGTAGAAGAGGCAAGAAATTGAAGTTAAATGTCTTCTATCATTCTTAACTGGCTTTTTGAGTCATGTTTCTCACTGTACCTAAGGTTGCCTTTTAGGCTAAACTGGTTGACCAACAAGTCCTTTTCTCTCTGTCCTTCTCTCTCATGGGTGCTGAGGATCCAAACGCAAGCCTTCTTGATTGCATAATAAACACTTAATCCGGTGGGCTATCAACCAGCTCATATTCACACTCACATATCTTTATTATATGTTTACTTAGATTCTTTAGGATATATACCAGAGGAGTGATGTAGATAAATCATGAGGTAGGTACGTTTATTTTTTAGGTTGTATTTTTTAATCCCTATGCTGTATTCTATAGTGGCTAGACTAATTTGCATTACCACCAAAAATATGTGATAATTCCCTTTCCTGTAGATCATTCCAAGCATCTGTTTTTGCTGCTGCTGTTTTATTTTAGTTATAGAATTTCAGCATTGTTAGACTGCCTGCTTCCTTCTTTAGCAAATTCTTGAATGTTAAAGATCTATGGAAAGTCTAAAGTCTAGAACAAATACTTTCAGGATGTATGCAGAACTGATAGATCTTCAAAGTCTTCATGGCCACCTCCCTCATCAGCCACCAAGTGCTAGCACGTACTAGCTACATCTTATCTCCAACCATTTCAAAAGCCCACTCTAGGGACATTCTTGCCCTAGCAGCCAGAGCAGATTTCTCAGAGGTAAAATCCATCACCTACCTTCCTCCACTCAAGCCCATCACCATGAGAACTACAGAGAGAACGAGGTTATCTTTCAACTAGCTCATAAAGTCCAGAACAGCACCTCAATGCAAATGGTGGTAGAGAAAGGTCCTCAGTTAGCAATGTTCGAAGAGACATATCAAGAAAGTAGCCAGAGCTCCCAGGGACTAAGCCATGAACCAAGGAGTACACATGGCTCCAGCTGTATATGTAGCAGAGGATTGCCTTGTCAGGCATCAATGGGAGGAGAGGTCCTTCCTATGAAGGCTGAATAGATGCCCCAATGTAGGGGCATCAAGGGTGGGGAGGTAGAAGTGGGGTAGGTGGAGGAACACCCTCATAGAAGTACGGAGAGGGAGGATGGGTTAGGGGCTATCCTAGAGAGGGGAAAAACTGGGAAAGGGGATAACATTTGAGATATAAATAAAGAATATATTCAATAAAAAAAGTAGAAAGAAGCAGACAGAATTAATAACACATTTTGTCTAAGCCAATGTTTCTAAAACATAATCGTATGTAAAAATATATTGAGATTATTTTACATTCTACTGTGCGCTCAGTCCCCATGACTCTCATGCATAACCCCCCCCCAAAAAGCACCATCTCCACATTGCATATAAATTGTTTTTTAAATATGCATTTGCCGTGCAGAAGGAAGTCATGGGTCACAATGCTTAAAATAAAGTGCTCCTCCACAGCCGTCATCCTGTACAATTAAAATGCTAACCAAGCCCGTACTGGCTCAGAGCAAAGCTTCCCCTGACCAGTTCATAGTTTTGAGTTATAAACATAACTAAGAAAGAAGGAATATGCTATACTGTGTCTGTGACAGGGATGGTGTCTATTCTTACCATAAGGCAGTAAATAAATAAATGCAAATTGGAAATCATTACCTCTGAAAAATGTTTCCTTTGCTTAAAATGGTGGCTCGAAGTCAAAAAATAAGACAAAGGGCAAAAATGTCAGCTTTTAAATATGAAACACTTATGTCAATCACAAATGACAAACAGAATAGAGTATAAAGAGCCGTAAATTTGGGGTTTTTTGTTTTTGGTTTTGTTTTTTAAGATAGATTTATTTATGATATGTGAGTACACTGTAGCTGTCTTCAGACACCAGAAGAGAGCCTCAGATCTCACTATGGATGGTTGTGAGCCATCATGTGGTTGCTGGGATTTGAACTCAGGACCTTCGGAAGCGCAATCAGGGCTTTTAACCGCTGAGCCGTCTCTCCAGTCTGGAGAGTGGTAAATAAATACACCTGCATAGTCATGTATCTGCTTATCTATCATCTATATTGTCTGGGTAGCAGAGACAGATATAGATATTGATGTGTAGATATTGATAAATGAGACCAGTAAAGAGATACCGAATCAGCATGTCCCCTGCACCTGCCAGGAGAGGATCAATGTTGAATTCCTATGAACACAGGTGAGTTCCTTGGGCCATGGAGGCAGCCTCAGGTCCTCAAGCACAAGGGAAGCCATTAGTCTTGCCACATACTTGTACTAGAAAAACATGTATGCTGCAGAGCTTACAAGGACCCAGGATGAGGATAGAGTTGTGATATGTATGACTCCTGTCCTTATATTCAAGACTGGGGCTTGATGCCAGGAATATCGAGTTCCACCAATTCTCTGAGATGGTGGCGTGCACCAGTGGGAAGAGATGAAGTCGCTTGCACCAGCTGAGAGGGAGGGCACATTCCCGAGGAGACCGTGGGAGTACATGAGTTTACAGCGTTCAGAAAACATTAGAGGCTGGAGACTGTGAACTGAGTCTTAAACCTAGGGTAGCAGCTCACAGGACATAAATTAAAGAGATGCAGGAGGATTACAGAGCACATCTGGGAGCACAAGTCCCTGAAGCTCACTGGGAGCAAACTCTTCTATCCAAATAAGACAAGACAATGACTCTAACTCCCATTTTTAGCAGCAAACTAGATGCCTGGGGGACCCTGAAGGAGACAAGCTGAAGAAATGTCTTCACTAACTCTGTTCTTTCCTGGCATGGAGATAATAGTATGTTCTGGTACAGCATAAGGCTAGAAGGTTCAAATTTCTCAGGATTAACAGCCGGGGCGGGGTGATTTTGCTTTTGTGCTACTACAAATGATAACTGGGAATGAATAATTTGTGAGCATTAGGAATGTGTTTCCTACAGTCCTGGACTCTGGGAGTCCAAGACTGGGGAGCCATACCTGACAAGGGTCTTCTCCCTGGGGGGAAAGAGGAAGGTGCATCCTTCTATATGGAGCCCACTGCTGTCATAACATGTGACAGCTTCAGTCCGTTCAGCAGGAAGAGGCTTCCAGAGGCCCTGCTATTCAACATCATTGCCTTACAATTTATCTTTCAGTACACAGACGACACAACGGTAGTCTTTTCAAAATAAATGTTCAATTCATATACAAGGAAGGCTATAAAGTCTCCTGGAAAATCTTAAGTGAAGGCAAGGGGGGAAACTCTACTAGTGGTCAAGGGACGTCAGGACTTGGGAGATGGCTTTAGTCAATCCTAACTTGGGAATATAAAGCACCTCCAGGATAAAAGAAAAATATGCAATTAAAGAGAGGTTTAAACTGTATTTAAAATAGCTCCAACCACCTACTCAATGTTTACAATGGATTTAATTACATTAGGCACTCAAACATACCTTCAAATAATGCCTCGTGGTAATTCAAAGTGTGAGATGTGTTCACCATGATGCTGAGTTCTGACCAACCAATGCAGAGCATGCTCTCCCTGAGCATCATCACACTGCTATAAGAGCTCTGTTCTGCATCAGTTGTCAGAGCTTAGAGCACGCGCTTAGGAGGGATCCTGCTGGTCTCAGGGGATGCTGTTCAGACATGGGATGGCAGGATTGCTCTCCTGCAGTCTGGCGTGTGGAAAAGATGAGAGGTGTCTTCCTGCAAGTTGAAATTAAACTGGAGATCTACAAGGCGACTCTCATCACACACACATAAGAGAAGCTATGTAGGATCTGTCCTCTGAGGTTTCTCATGTTGTCAAATGCCAGGGCTCCTTCTATTTCAAGAATAAACAGGATTCTAATCTGTTATGTACATATGATAATTTTTATTCCATTCTGGGGAAATCAAAACTTTAGCATTGGACCTGCTAGGCAAAAACTTGGTCACCAAGCTACACATGGAATCATAGCATGTCCATTTTTCCATCCACCTACTGACGGATACTGAGGTTAACTCTGCGTCTTGGTTTCTGTAAATAATGCTACAAGAAAAACAGAGTGCAGACATCTCCTCAGCAAATTGATTTCATTTCCACTGAGTATGTTTCCAGAAGTTAGGAAGTTGTGTCGCATGGTCGCTCTATTTTTAATTTACTGTGGAAGAGTCATACTGCTTTCCATAATGACCATACTGATTTATATTCCCATCAACTGTGCAAGAGGACTCCCTTTCCTCCACACTCTAGATACCCATTATCTCTTGATTTTCTATGAGTATTCCCCTATGATGAAGAATGGGCATTAGTTCCACATAGGGTGATATGAGAAGTTTAAGAACTCTCTTGGAGGTCAGGGTCTCATCCACAGCTCCCTGACAGGCTGATGGCAGTACTGATGGTCACTATCTGCCTCTTGCTTCACTGCACCCCAACTTCTCCAGCAGAGTCTATGAACAGATGCTGGGTGGGAGCACAAACCCTGTTTCTCCTACAGTTGAGAAGTCACTGCCTTTCTAGTCTAACTGCAGTGCAGTAAAGCCAACCATTCAGCCTCTGGAGTCCACAGCAGTCCCTTTCTACCTTCTTTACATAGAAGACAGAGCAAATACACACACACACATACACACACACACACACACACACACACACACACACACACATACATGCACACACATTCATACATACATGCACACACATGCATATATGCATGCACACACTCATGTGTGCATACACATGTGAGCATGTAGGTGTACACATGCACATGTACACACACGTGCACACACACACACACAAAACACATATTACAGGCCAGTTGGTATATGGATTCTAAGATATTGGCTGATGGATGGAGATCCTGTTGAGAAAGTGATCTAGGACTTCATGGGTGGGGACAGACCTCCTGGTAGTGAGTGAGTCTGTTGCAGCATTTCTCTCAATGGGAACATTTCAAAATAGGTCCTGACTCAGTGGTGGTTTCCTGAAGAGCTCCTGTGAGTCTAGCACAGCTCTGGTAAGATCTACACATGCAGCATTTGTCCAATATTGGTGCTCATGAAAATGGTTATGACAAAAGTCTGGGCTGATGAGCATAGCAGATTTGGCTCTGGGAAGAGGGGATCAGACACAGAGACCTAAGACTGTGTCGAAGGAGTGGAAGCAGGAAGTGTGTCTGCAACAACTTGGTGACAGGCACATGTCCAGACCAGGGACAAGAAGGTGACAGCTCAAATGGTGGGGCTCCCAAACTCACCACAGCCTTTCCTAAATTGAACTTACAGCATCCTTACTTTCCCATCATGAGATTAGATACATCCCAAAAAGTTTTCCTATGTGCAAGGGTAGCTTGCCTTTTAAAGTTTCCAATGGGTGTATAGTTTAATAACTGCCTCTGTCCTGGTTCTTATGTACTTAGAGGAAGCAGGGTCTTAAAAACACAGAGCCAGCTTCCAAGTTCCTCGTGGATAACATGGAAAGAGGCCTCACTGCAAGGAGCCCCAACACAGACATAGCCCACGACAAAGAGCCCTGCATAGATGTGGCTTACTGCAAGGGACCCTGCAAAGACAGCCACTGTATGTAAGTCAATGTGCTTCCAGGTGTTTCTGATACAAAGAAAAGATTCCCAGAAAATGAGAACCGTGGAGTTGCGTGCGATAAAACGGTTCCATTCTGGGGAAAGCCAAAATGGGGGAAATAGCTATGCATGAGGAGACCAATGTCTAAACTAGTTGTCCACCTGACTACATCTGGAATCAACTAAAACCCAAGAATATAAATATTCTTTATCAGAATGTTTAAAGCAGGAAGACCCACCCTAAATCTGGACCATGCTTTCTGGTAGCAACCCATAGAAAAGGATGCTTCTTTCTCTGCCCTGTAGGAACTGACTGCTCATACCTACTTGGTGCTCACACCTGCTCGGTGTTCACACCCGCCCTCCAGCCTCTGACACGCCCCTTTTCAAGTGTAATAGTTTTGTGTCTCCAGGTAAACTGTTTCCTCCTGGAGTTAAACGATCTGGTTTTCTTCTCAGCCATTCTCCAGGCCCCCAGCGTTGTGATGACCTGCACAGGTACGGACAGCGTCCGTGTGGGTCTAGCTCATGAGCAACGCACATCTCAGACCCGGCTTTGTGTTGCTTACCTCCCAGGATCCCCCACACACTCCCTACCTCAGCAGGTGTGCACACAGGCAGTGAGCAGCGTAGTCAAGAAGCAGAAGGCTCATGTTCTGCTTTGCTGTTCAGATCAACGGCAGATCCAAGAAGCGATTAGAGCCAACGGCTTCTCGGTGATTTATGTGCTTAATTAAAGGCTCATAAGAACTCATTAAGGAGTTACATAAATCGTCTTTATTCTCTACATCTGGATTATTTACACATACAGACTCATATTTATGGAAGAAAATAGAATCATTCCATCACATTTTCAAACTATAGTCAAAACGTGTGTTTGGGAGCTGCTGATAGGAATATCACATTAACTTCTAAGCAAACGGAACTTGGGCAATGGAATCCACGTGTTATGTGTCTATTGCAAGCGGTTTTAGGGTGTCAGACTGAAGGTCAAGGGATGAAGGACCTCATGGACGTGGTCAGTCACAGTTCATTTTGTAAAATACGCTGGACACTGAACTGAGATGACCCATGGTAACTGGCACTGATTATCTAAAAAGCATCCTTCCTGCTTAAGGTATTACCTCTTCTTTCTGAGTTACAAATGAAAGTCACAATTAGGTCTCTTTTCCGGTTTTAAAATGATTACTGTGAAGCTTCCATGTACATGGTACTTGTGATAGGAACACATGCTACTCTAGTTCCATATTTCAGTGTTGTGGTGTGTGTGTGTGTGTGTGTGTGTGTGTGTGTGTCACATACTGACACACAAGTGCACAGAACAGTCTTTATGAATAGAAGGTGCTTATCTTCAAACTTGTGATACAAACATGTATGAATTTGGTTTTTTGGTTTCTCTCCACAAACTAGTTAATATCCCCGTGTTGCCAGGGACTGTGTTAACCAGAGCTCCAGCCCACACCCATAAGCAAAAGTGCTGGGCACTTTTCTGCAGTCCAGGAGAAGGATGGGTGTGGCTGAAGGCATCCTGACTCTGGAATCTGTAGAAATGGGTTTTAAAGGTTTCAGAGTGGCAAAGATTTTTTGCACTCTAAACTAGCTGTCAACGTACATTATTTAACACGGTATATATCTATTCCAGCATCCTCTGCAAGGGCCCGAGGACTGAATAATCTTAAATCTACAAGTACAGGTGCTGAGTCATCAAAAGATTGGTAACATAAGTAAGGGTGTAATACAAAGTAAATATAAAGTAAAAAAAAAGTAATATAAAGTAAAATAAAAAATATGGTGAAAATAGGAAAGATAAGACTTGCTACTATTGTAGATGAAAGAGAGACCATCCTACTGAAATAAAGAGCATTAAAGTGAAAATAAAGGAGTATTACTATGACAGAAGCAACCAAATATCCCCCAATAGTGAAGAAATGAGAAATTCCTCCAAAGGCTGTCCTAGAACTCACAAGATCTGCCTGTCTCTGCCTCTGCTGGGATTGAAGGAAGGTACCATCCCACCCAGAAAGACACTTCTAGTGAAGCCCACATAAAGAAAAGCAGATTGTCTAAACACGCCTGCCTTTATCAGATGAACGAAATAGAATTGATAACTTTTCAAAACCAAAACGTAGCTGGCCCAGATAGGCTGCCCATTTGTTATACAGTCCATTTAAGGGAGATCGATGATGCTAACTCTACAGCATTCCAGGCAACAGAAGTCAGAAATGCCTCGCTTTGTTCCAACATCAGGACCCACTCCAACAAAGACAAACAAAAAGAGAAAAGACAACCATGGACTCAGTCTCACGAAATCCCAACAAATGCTCATACATCAAATCCGTGCCTGGTGTAAAGAGAACACAGCCCCACCAACTGGGATGAATTCCAGGGAGACAATATGAATTTGTATGTGTAAATAATCCAGATGTAGAAAATAAAGACAACTTATGTAACTCCTTAATGAGTTCTTACGAGTTCTTAATTAGGCACATAAATCACACACACCAGCACAAGAGAAAAGTCATGCAACCTGGAGTTTGGAAATGACTTTTACATACAGAATAAAAAACATGGTCCATGCAAGAAAATGGTAAAAACAAGATCCCATCAAAATAAGTAACTCCTCCTCGGCCACAGCAATGAACAAAAGAAGCTATAGACCAGGGGATAAAAGAATCATATGACAAAATCCAGGAAGCAAAATACATAAATAGCTCCTGAGACTCAAGAATAAATTAACAAATGATTGAAAACTGAATGAGACTGGACATCTCACTAATTCACAAATGGCCAATGGGTTACAGATATAACACTCTATGTCTCTAAAGCATGCCAAACCAAAGCAAGAAGACGCCAGTAAAATGGATATAACCCTGCATCATGACGGCATCAAAGGCCCAAAAGGCAAAAGTGTCATAAGAACTCCTTCCCTGAAGTGGGACCCCCCCACCTGCTGGTCAGTTCTTTTTTTTTAAATATATTTTTTAAAAGATTTATTTATTATTATGTCTAAGTACATTGCAACTGTCTTCAGACAGACCATCAGATCTCATTACAGATGGTTGCCAGCAAACATGTGGTGCTGGGATTTGAACTCAGCATCTTCGGAAGAGTAGTCAGTGCTCTTAACCGATGAGCCATCACTCAAACCCTGGTAGTCAGTTCTTAATTAAACTAAATATGCCTTCATCATATGACCCACTATATCAGTTTTCCCAGCAAGGATCTGGAAGTGTATGTGCCCACAAAAACCCACACATGATGCTTGCTACAGCTTTGTTCATGATTAGTGAAGGCTAGAAATAATCAAAATAACTGTGTGTGTGTGTGTGTGTGTGTGTGTTTGTGTGTGTGTGTAGATCTACTATTATCTTTCTTAGTCACTGCCCATTGTATTCTTTGAGATACAGCCTCTCACCCAACCTGAAACTCAATTCTGCTAGACTAGTAGATCTAGGGATCTATCTGCCTGTCTCCATCCCCTGGTGCTGGTGTTCTACTCAGGTATTGAGACACTGATGTTTTGTTCATGGGTGCTGGAGTTATACACATGTACCGAGACGCTCATGATTTTTACCTGGATGCTGGATTCTGCCCTCACATCCTCACACTCACACAGCAAGTTTTCTAATCCCTGAGCCATCTCCTCATCCTGGGATGCCTTTGATGGATGAATGGATAAACAATTTTTATTCAGTGACAGACAGAAAGAAAGAAGGCAGAAAGCCGCTACAAAGACAGGGTGGAACTTAACTTGCTCCTAACAACTTAATGTCCCATGGAGATAAAAGTGCATAGGAGTGACACTGAAAAGATTAGTGGTGCCAGAGCTCATGGGAGGAAGGACAGGTATAGCACCAATGTTACTTAAGGTAGTGCGGATATAATGCTATAGTCTTGTATACATTTCTCCAAACCCCTAAGAGCCTAGGAAGACAAGGGAAGCTTGTTCACCTGATGTGAAAGTACCCATAAATTTTTGTCAATTTGACACAAGCCTGGAAGTGGGAGTCTTGACTGCAGAAATGCCTGTAGTCTGTAGGTCATTTTCATGATTAATGGATGGTATGGGAAAGTCCAACTTGCTGTAGGTGGGGTCACCCCAGGACATATGATCCTGGATGTTATAAAAAAGCAGGCTGAGCAAGCCAGTAAATAGCATCCCTCCATGGCCTCTGCATCAGCTCCTGCCTCCAGGTTCCTGTCCTGATTGAGTCCCTGCCTTCACTACTTTTGATGATGAACAATTTGGAATTATGAGTGAAATAAACCTTTCTTCCCCAAGTTGCTTTTGGTCACAGTGTTTTCTCTTTCTTTCCCTCTCTCTAGAGATAGATAGAGATAGAGATAGATAGATGATAGATAGATAGATAGATAGATAGATAGATAGATAGATAGATAGATAGATAGATCGATAGATAGATAGATAGAAAGATATATATATAGAGAGAGATAGGTAGATATAAATATTTATATAGAGATGAATATCTATATAGATAAATCCAAATCTATATATATTTGATACTTCTGGGGTATCACATTTTTAATATTAGCTTATAAATTATGACAAAAAACACTTCAAAGAAACTCAGAACTTTTCCCTTTTTCTGGCTTTCTGAGATAGGGTAAACTGTTATCCAGTTTGGTCTTGAACTCATCATTATCTTCCTGCCTCAGGAGCCTCAGTACTAGGAATACAGGCCTGGAATACAACACCTGCTGTAATGAAGAATTTGCAGATCAAGGAATGGACTGAAAGTTAGTGTAAAGACTCTCTGAACCATCTTTTGAACATGTTATAACAGAAAATATATTGACTTTTGTTGTAATTATGAAACATTCTTCTTTATCTTCCAAAGACTTTCCTCAAATAACTATTCTAAACTTCTGTGACTAAGTCTCTTCTTAAATAGCAATGAACTAATTTCTGAAGTACGTTATTTTTTCTTCCTGAAACTGCTTATGATTTGGTAGATCTTAAATTAAGCATACATAGTTAAGTTCATCTGTAAGCCTCAATTTATGAGACTATACAGGACATCACCCCTAGATAGAACGGGAAACGATCAGGGTTTGATTTCAATGCCAGAAGGTAATGCTGGGGTACCGTGACAACCCCATCATACAGGCATCAGCAGTGCAAAAGATGTCAAGAGCCGCCATCCCCGAAGCACGGCGAGGAAGATAGACTTGTAATTGAGAAGCTTGAGCTATAGCATTATCATCAAGCTCATAAATCAAATAGCACCCATTCAGTGAGTGAAAATCAGTACTCATAGTAAGTCTAAAGAGGAAGGCAATTTCAAATGAAATATTCAAACATATACCTTAACTCTCTTACCTATATTACTGTATTGTCCACGAATATGCAAGAAGTAATGAAGACACTAAGACAAAGACATTGGAGGACATTGAAGTTTCCAGGGGTGTGTGTGTGTGTGTGTGTGTGTGTGTGTGTGTGTGTGTGTGTATCTTTACCTGGATTTAGGTCTTCTGGGCTACAAAAAGCACAAATTTGAGGTGGAAGACAGGACTTAATTCTGCCTCGGTAGTTCTTGGCTTTCGTTCTGACTGCCTGCTGACTCCTCATGTCAAGATAAGTAATCTCACAGTGGTTGGGCATCACGGGACCCTCAGTCCCTGGAGCATCCTCTCTGCCTATTAGTTACACCCGTTAAAGATAGGCTGTGCCTCCCCACATCTAGGGTAAGCCATACAGAAACAGGCTTGGCCCAGCAGGAACCGAGTCAACATTGCAAAGAATCCAAAATCCGAGGCTGCAACTATAGTGTTGTGACAGCCTGAGACTCAAGGAGTCAAATGCCCATGTGGTTCACCTGCCACTGTGTGGATGTATCGGAGTAGAAACTCAGGGTTCATCTCCAGGCATCTCGCAGAGGTAGACCCTCCCCTTCGGTAGATGATCTTGGGTACTCTTGCCCTCTATCTGGAACTGGCAAAGTTCTCAATAGTAAAACTACAAAGCGACAAGCTATTCTTAGCCAAATACAGATAAAATAATAGCAAGTGGGGAAAAAAAACTAAGAATAAAATGTAAATAGTGAATACCATGTCACCTAAAGATTCTGAACCTACTACTTGTAGATAATGGGAGTGTATTTCCCAATCACTCCTCCAGAGGGTGCCATCCTCCCTCGAAGCTCACAGCTCGAGCCCTCTGCCTGCGAGTGTATTTCCAAATCACTCCTTCAGAGGGTGTCATCCTCTGTCGAGGATGGCATTACTTGACTTTTTCCCTCCAGCAATACTTACTGAAAGTCCATGTTAGTAGCCTCCTTAGCTCCCAGCAACCCCTGCGCCTCTGCACATACACGTGACCCAGCTGCTGCCTGCTTACTAGTCCCAGTCCTGTGGGCCTTACCGCTCAGCAAGACCTCCTTCTCTGTGTAGTGCGAACCCAACACAAGCATCCTTCTTTTTAAGTTACTGAGTGGGAATAACTTTCATTTCCAGGCTTTCTAAACAAGCCTTAACATAGATTGCTTACTAATCCTTCCTGGTATTAACTTCATTTCCTCCATCACATGAACATTGTAAGGTTCATGTGAGCCAGCATCCCTCAGAAATACAAACTGAGATACAATATGAACTACATGATTGAATGAACTAGTGTAAACTATCCTCAGAGGCAAGGTCTCCGGGGAAACTGCAGCCTGCAATACCTAACACTCAGACATGCGTTGCCTGGTATTCTCCAAATCACCTGAAGTTATTCTTCCGCAAAACGAAATTTAAAAGTTACGTGTATTGAGCATTTCAGAAAGAAACATTCATAGCAAAGCATTGCATCATACAACAGAACCAGGGAGCAGAGATGACGGCTTCTCTGTGGATGTTGAAGACCTGGATGTGAGCTGCAGTGTTCCACAGCACTGAGGCAGGCATTTATGTGGGGTGGCATTTACAGGTGGGGCTTTAGGAGGTCATCAGGTAAGATGAGGTCATGGGAAGTGAGACCCACCCTGGGGCTCTTATCCCTACCAGCACTGAATAGCTTGAGGTTTTCTGATTCCAGGTGCCTTTTCCAAAGCTAGACATGGGAACCAAATCAGTAGTGTGACTGCCGAGCGAGCCTGGGTGCCTTCTAGCCACTTTTGGACTTAAGCTGTTTTCCCTTGGAACCACTGCACGTCGGATAGTGGTCTTCTACATTTCCCAGCCTCAGAGTCCCTACCTCCCATTGAATCACATCTGAGAAGCTTACCTTCTCATTCATGTTCTAAATGGCATTGAGTGACTAACGGTATCTTTAGAGTAGGTCTGGCCTTTATATGCCATAAAATGAATCCTTTGTCTGAGACACACTGTTACTAAAGAGACCAGACTAAACAACCTACTAGTGGCTTTCCTGCCTTAAGCTCCCAAGTGCTGGGATTACTGGCAGGTGACATCACACCTAGCCCAATTTTCAGGGAAGCTTAATTGTACACCCAACAGGAGTGTCCATCACTCCAGCCAGATGAGTTCTTGGATTAAACCAGAGCACTGGGTAAATTATTCAGGAGGGGCATCACATGACCATTGCAATTGAACCCCAGATAATGGCAAGATCCATGGGCTGTCTGTCACCAGCACAGCCAGTGACTTGGCAATAGTGTCCTTTGTCTAAGTGAGTTACCACAGAACAGGAGTCTCACCTAATGCCATGAAGTATGTAATAACAAACCGAACATTTAAAGGACAAAGCAGATGTATAAATACTAACTGAAGGACTGAAGGAATGCCAATCCTGCCTTCAGAATACTTGATGAGTACTAAGTCCTCAAAGAAAAATGGCACCACCTGGACTATCCACACATAAAACAGGACAGGGAGTGACTGTGGTTAGAAGGCAGGTCCAGGTGCTTTGCAGGGTCCTACCCAGACTATACACTGGGGAAATAGACTTAATCTTGTGGTTTATTCCTATTTTAATTGGTTCTAAAATCATTTGATTGAACATGGATTCTGGAAGAGACATTTAATGTTGTCAAGGTTACACTGTAGCAACTGTACATCCATGACAGTGAACTGCTGTCAAAATTCTCCACCTGAGACCTATGGATGCGGTGTGAAGGGGCTCTGTCTGTTGGGATCCAGTGCATTGCAGGATTGCTCTGAGGAATAAGACTGTCTGCTGCAAAATTCATGAGGAAAGCCTTGTAGGTGTGGTGGACTGGACGCTCACCTCTATGGTGAGTCCATTGGTACAGTTCGCCCAAGTAAGCACTGGAAATGAACAGGAGCTCTCTGTCTTCAAAAGCCTAAAGTCAGCACCTATCCCAGAGGCTCTGCTCACAAAGTCTTCACTGTTTATCAGGGGTCAGGGCAAGAGAAACAGCCGGAGGCAGATAAAAGCTCCGTAATAGGGTGACTGGCCCAGCACTTAACAGATTCAATGCTCCTGGTGAATTGGGAAGATGGCTCATCAAATAGGAATCTATTCACTCTTCAATGAGATGGGCTTGCACAATGAAATGAAACAAACAAACAAACAAAAAATAGTGGACAGATTTCTTTGGCAAACATTGACTTTGAAAAGGCAGTATTAAGGGGACAAAAAAAAAACTTGAATTGGATTTTTCTGCTTTATATGGAAATTCGCTTCATTTATATGAATATTTCAGCAGTCGTCTTCTGAAAATGTTAAATCTCTCCTCGCAAGATAAGAAGGAAATAGGAAGGGACCACCAAGTCATCGAGTCTTGTTCTGTACACTAGTTCATAAATGAATCATATGAGACATTCTTTCTAGAAAAGTAATCGCCAAATTTAATCTGATCAACCTGTTTCAGAAACTAGGTCAGCCAGCTCCCTGGTTACAGACACTTGACATACTGTGGTCTGGGCTGAGGCAGCTGTCATGGACCAAGGAAGCAAGGAAGGAGGCGGTGGGGAATGCAAAGATGCTGAGGGATGGAGAGATCAGGCCTGCACTTAGGGGCTTACAAGAAAGTCCTGGATTATCCCAGACATCATGGCATGGCTCGGCACTCCCACTAATGCCCAAAAGGGGGAATGTAGATGTAGTTCATATTGCCAGACAAGGCAGCCCAGGAGGAAAGTATTTTCAGAACACAAATTCCAGGAAGCATGTTCAGACAACATAGCCCAGGAGGAAAGTTTTTGGAGAGTAGTACAATATGGTCAATCCAATCTTCTAGTTATATGCATTCATTGTAAAAAGATCACTGTTGTCAGAATAGCCAATATCCAATGAGTGATGACAGAGGGTGTGGTCAAAGTGGAGAGACATGCAAATCTATAATTCAAGTACATCAGTGGACTTCACACTCTTTCATCAATGATGCACACCTAAGAACACCCTTACTCATTAGTCCTGTCTACTTTCAGTGGTTACAACCCCTCAAGGTCTACCATGTGCTTGCAGTCTCCTAATATCTATATGAGATGTGGCAAGGCTTCCCTGTGGACTGCACTCCTTGAAACTGAAGGCAACAGGATATAGAAATTTCTTTGGGATGCTGGTAGGGAAATCCTGGAAAGCCAACATTGAATGTGTATGGTGATTTTAGTATGAGACAACCTACCAATCACTTAGCCCACCAGTGTGGACACCCTACTGAATGCCTCATGTGCTCTATCTTTTCCTGATGAGAAACTTTTCATTTCTATACCCTTAACTCAGTAAGGACTCATGTGTCTTAAGTTCATAAGTTACAAAGAAAGAACAAAAGGAAGGAAGGAAGGAAGGAAGGAAGGAAGGAAGGAAGGGAGGGAGGGAGGGAGGGAGGGAGGGAGGAAAGGAAAGGAAAGGAAAGGAAAAGAAAAGAAAAGAAAAAAAAGAAAAGAGGACTATCAATGCAAGACTGTGGCAAGTCTTAGCTTACTGGAAACCTCCTGAGTAAACAACTCGGAATTGGGGATCAATGCAAAAAGCAAAAGGAATTTATTGTTCCAACATGTTAGGGTCACCCCGCACATGGAGAGAGAGAGAACAACCACATGCAGCCCATCCAGCGAGCCTTTATGCAGTTCTCAAGGCAGCAGTCATTAGAAACAATGTGATTGGCAGAACAGTGTGGCTTTTAAACTGATTGGTCTTTAGGGAATGAGGTAGGTGACCAAAGGTTGAAGAATGTGTCTACGAACTCTGGGCCTCCCCTACCCGCAGGTGGCTGGTAGTCAGTCCCTTCACCCTGTAGTCTGAGGAATGTAATTAGCCCCTCCCTTCTGGAGGGGAGGGGTGCCTATGTTCTTTATGACCTTTCTCTTCCACTTCTGGTGGAAGTTTCCAAAGTTTCTGAGCTGACCTCTTCATCAAGAGCCAGAGTTCTCCTCAACTAAAGAACTACTGCACATAAGCACTGCCCTACATTGATTTGATATGCAACTCTGCTCTGTGCACAGAAATGTGGGAGGCAGAAGAGGGGAGGACACCAGGAAAGGGAGTGTTGGTGCTAAAAGTGACTTTCAAATCAGGAGTGGTCCTAGATGCCCAACATCTCAGCACTTGAGAGTCTGAGGCATAAGAACTGCCATGAACTAGAGGCTAGCCTGGGCTACACAGCAAGTGCCAGGCCAAACAAAGCCTGACCTTCTCTCAGTAACAAACAAAAATTTTGTGCCTCCCAAGTACTATGTCCAGACAAGATAAGAAATCATTAAGATTATATTCTAACGCAGAGAAGTTATTTCAGAAAATATTAAACTTCAGATCCTGGCAAGAATAGGGTCCCAACTGTACTGAACGAGCAGTAAGGGCTGCAGGCAGATGCAGTTGACACATCTAGTGGGAGCAAAGGCATACATGCAACTGAATGAGCTATACACTACCAATATAATCACAGGAGGGACCCAAACCTACAAATGTTGTCATGACATGGAGTGGCAAGAAAGCTCTCACTGCAGGTAGAAATGAGAAAAGGTGAAGCCATCCCAACAGGCAGTTTGGTAGAGTCTTACAGCTTTGAACATACCCTTACTGTGAATGAGATGTATCCCCATAAGCTCTTGTACTTGAACACTTGGTCTGTACTTAGTGGAGCAGTTTGGGAAGGTTCTAGAATCTTGGCAGAGGAAGGAATGTCAGTGGGAGCAGGCTATAGCCTGGCCCCATCTGGCTTACTTCTCTGACCACCCTCCTCCTACTCAGTTTCTTGAGTGGGGATGAAATGTGATCATCCAGCTCCCTGCTCTGGCTGGCACGATTCCCCAAGTGTTGCCAAGTCTTTTCCTCCATGATGGACTCTCAGCCTCTAGAACTGTAAGCCAAGATACCCCTTTTGCCTGAGTTGCTTTTGGTCATAGTATTTTATCACAGAAACAGAGAGGAGCTGGTGCACTTACCATCAGGTCCCATAGTCACTGCCTGCATGTTTATCTAAATGATTGAAAACAAAGATTCCCCTGCCCATGATTTGCCCCAATAGAGAATCCAGTGATCCTGCCAAACCACACTCTGGCTCATAGTTTTCTCTGCTTTGTGCAACTTAGTGGCCACTGGCATTCAAAACAACCTGCAATGGGCTCCTCAGAGCTGCATACTGGGTCTCCCCAATGCTCTCTTCAGGGCTGCATGCTGGGTCTCCCCAATGCTCTCTTCAGGGCTGCATGCTTGGTCTCCCTACAGTTACCATCTTTATCTCTGAGAGCGAGCACCTTCCTTTGAATCCGCAAAGGACACAGGGACTCCTGCCTCAGGATTTCATGATTATTGGTTCACAGCAGTCTCCTCATCAAAGCACAGACTTTTAAACTCCCTTTCTTTTAGTCTACTGTTTACAAGAAGAGGGTGAAACTGTTCAAAAATCCAGTGAGTAAAACAATCTTAAAAGCAAAAAATGTAAATAAGAAGAAAGACAGGATATAACTAGACCCCTATGGCAGACTAAAGGCCAGGAAGGTTGTTAGGATTCTGTCTAAGCTCCACCCCACAGTTACCTGACAACAGCCAGGTAGGTCTGGCTTACTATAAAAGGGGCTGCTCCCTCCTCTCTCTCTTATCCTCTTATCCTCTTGTTCTCTTGTTCTCTTGCCCTCTTGGGCTCTTCCCTTCCCCCTCTCTCCACGTGGTCATGGCCGGCCTCTACTTCTCTATTCTCTCCCTATCTCTGCCTTTCTCTGCCTCTACTACCCTCTTAACTCCCCTCCGCATGCCCTGAATAAACTCTATTCTATACTATACCTTAGTGTGTGTGGTTCCTCAGGGGGAAGGGATTCCTCAGCATGGGCCCACTGAGGTGCCCTTTCCCCCCACACACCCACAGAACATATTCTTATGCTGCTTTTGCTTTTTATGATCACAACAAAGGTAGTGATGGCCTAGGCGCCAGATACACCTCCAGAGAGCAACCACAGGAAAGGAACTCACTATCTATATACTGTGCTCTAGTTTCATTTCTATACGGTTTATGCTAGCTGCAGTTAATTCCAAGTCAAGGGTTCATCATTTCTAGGAAGTCAGGACAGGAACAAAAGCACCTAGTCACATTACACCTGCAGCTAAGCACCAAGAAAGAATGAATGCACTCCTGCTTGTCCGCTTAGAGCTGTTAGATTTCATGCAACTTTCTCCTTTCATATATCTCGAAAACCCCTACCTAGGGAACGGTGCCACCCAGAATGGTCTGGGTTTTCCTATGTTAATTTACAATTAAGACTATTCCCCCCTCACAGTGGCCACAGGCTATCTCTAGTCAAGTCCTTCACTGAAACTCTTCCAAGGTGATTCTGATTTGTGTGAGGTTGACATTTCGAGTCACCCCACACAAATAGTAAGTAAATGATTCTAGGTTCCAGAAATTTGGTCAACACACTGCTCAACTGTCCACACCCCAAATCTGCGTTTTTCTGGGACTGACTCTCCCTGCCTGGTCTTCATTCCCGACCACATGCTGGCAGAGTCTGTTTCAGTAATTTCACTTGAATTTTGCCTGTATAGAAGAAAATGTGTGTAGTATCTCTGATTTTTACAACCCTGATAGTTTGTAAACAGCACATTCGCTGAAACAGACTCTCCTGGTATCACCAATTAAGATCACACAGCCATGTCTGAGGCAGATACTTAAGCTTGTATTAAGTTTATGAAAATGCATTCATCACCCAGTCTCCTGGCACTCACATTGCATAAAATGAATAAAATACAGGACCCATCAGTATCAGAAAAATTGCTCTAGTTTATGGGTTGTAAATGGATTGTTAGAAGTAGAGAGCTGAACCCTGGTGGAGAAGGCAGGTCTTACAGTCTCTGAAACACCTGGACTTGGTGCTCACCGTGGCCAAGAAATGATGCAAACAAGGAAACAGCCATTTGGTTGAGCCCGGAGCAGCTTCAGACAGAAGACTCAGAGAGTGGAGAGGAAGAAAACACCTCCACACAGTTGTATTAATTTGCTAGCTGCCGAGATGGTACTCCTTTCCAGTTTTTTGGACAGTGTCTGCCATCCTTTCCAGCAGAGGCACCATGAAGCATTACATCTGAAGAAACAGATATTTAGACTCATCTTCTGGGGCTGGAGAGATGGCTCAGCAGTTAAAAGCGCTAGCTGCTATGGCGCTTCCCAGCACATCCATGACAGCTCACAACAGTCTGCAAAATCTAACACCGAGAGATCTGATACCCTCCTCTGGTTTCCATGGTTACTGCATGTATATAGTATGCATGCATTCACACATACAACTAAATAGTCATACACCTAAACAAGCATGCAAAACACTCATACACCTAAAATAAAAATAAATAAATCTTTAAGCTCACCATCTTGCATTCACCCAGCCCTTATAAATTATAATGGCACAAACTTTCCCAATATTTCTTTCCTTTATTCCTTACATCATGCTGTTTCTCTGTCCCAGAATTTTTTTTAAAGCTTTGTTTACTTATTATATATAAGTACACTGAAGCTGTCTTCAGACACACCAGAAGAGGGCGTCAGATCTCATTACAGATGGTTGTGAGCCACCATGTGGTTGCTGGGATTTGCACTCATGACCCCTGAAAGAACAGTCAGTGCTCTTAACCACTGAGCCATCTCTCCAGCCCTGTCCCAGAATTTTGAACCTAGCTTCATTCATACCATATCGAGCTTGTACAAATATTTTATTATCTAAATTGTTAATGAAATAATTTCAGTCCACAGGCAGTGTTTTTTAAATTAGATGAGACCGACAGATAACTTTTGTTCCTACATGTCTTGAAGCTAGACCCTAACACCAGGCTGTTAACAGCTGGCTCTTTAGTGTAAACATGGTGCCCTGTAGAGTGACAACCGCGCCCTGGGGACGCTTCTTTCACTTACTCTATCAAAACCACTGCCTGCTGGCTCTGGAATTTTATACAATATTCTGCCTGGGTTTGTCACTTGTGTATATACCCACCCCCCACCCCCACCCCCAAATCCCCACCTCTACCCCCAAACCCCCATCCCCCCTCCTACTGTTGCTGTAGGTTTCATTAACTTTTAAAAACCCTGTAAACATTCAGTATAGAAATGAGGGATATACTTTTAACCCCATGAGAAACCTACATCCATAGCTGAAGAGAAAAGGAAATCTGGGTACTAGTGTGTAACCTGGATGAAAAAAAAAAAGCCCTTCTTCCCAACTCCCAGCCAAAAGAGTGAGCCACTCTTGTCCTGTTATGTGGACAAAGGAATTGGATGGCATTTGTTTGCAAAACATAGCCTCATTGGTCCAGAGATCTCCATTACTCTGAATGAAGGAGCAAGGTGTGAGTTTGATAAAAGAGAGGGCTTAGCTACGGAGCAGAGAGGAATCCTGATCTACAGGCATATGGGACACAGAGGGTCAAACATCTTTAGTGCTAGGTGAACACTTGGCATAATATACATACAGGTCGGGAGATAACAAGAACACAGCATTTAAGTGACTGCTTGGAGATGCCACCGACACAATGATGGTGATGAGACTTTGAGTGCCATGCAGAACTAAAAGAACATGTTTCATGGGTTTTACACCTCAACTGCTAGAAGCAAACTCATACCTGTTTCATTACGTTAAAAAACCATCACAGATGCAGGGAAGATATAGTCTAAGATATCCTGCACGTTCAGAAATAGAATCCTGGAGGAGGTGAGATTTCCGTAGTAACTTCAACAATGTTGCCAACTCCAGAATGAAAGCTAGGTGGCTGGAGATGCTATTTCTGGTAGCAGCTTTGGGGAGGCAAATGTAAGAATGGTGGGAAGAAATGCTTGAGGGAAATGCTGGGTGGAAAATTAAATGTTGGGGGGGATGTGGGAGGGACTCCTAGAAAGTAAAGTCAGAATGACACAAGAATGTAAGTTCTGTAACTACAAAAATGAAACTATGGTGTTAGCATCAGAAGCTGTTTACAGCCAGCCTCTGAATCCCGCCATGATTTCATCCCTAGGCGTCAAGGACTCGCCTGCATCTGTTGCCATGACAACTGCTGCACACTTCCTGCACATGCCTCACCTACATCACCTGTGCGCTTCACCCTCTGTGTCACTTACATCACATCCTGGATAAAAAAAACAGGGACACCATCCCATCTCCTGCTTTTTTCTCTTTCTCGCTTCTTCCCCTCTTTCAATAAAGAACCTCTCTCCTGGGAACTGTGCTGGCTTGGTGTGATCTGTCCAGGAATAAGCCATTTTCAATTAACAATGGGTGCCTGTTGTCTACCTTCTCTGGGTTGGAAAGTCCCGTCCTGGAGGCAGGAGGGAGGGTACATGACTGGGAAACACAGCACGAAAACTCGTAAGGTTTAGGAAGCTAGCAAAACTTATAAGACTCAGATTGCTCAGAGAGTTGTTAGAGTCATGAGGTTCATGAAGGCTAGCTAAGCGGTTCGTAGTCGAGGGAGAAGAGAGTCTGCTGGAGGGGTGCAGGGGCCCCAGGGATTCGATATTTGTGAGTCAACGCCCATGGTGGAGTGGGTTGGGCTTCTTAGTCATACAGCTACACTTGAGTCCCCCTTGCTCCTGAAAGTAATCCTGATAAAGCCCTCTGTTTGCTAATAGGGACTTAGCTATGATTAGTTTTGGTTTTGATTTTTGTTGTTATTGTTGTTGTTGGTGGTGGTAGTGGTGATGATGGTGGTGATGGTGGTGGTGGTGGTGTTAGTGGTGGTGGTTGTGGTGTTTGGGGAAGTATTTGGGGGACTTGGTTGGTTGTTTGTTTTTACCTTTTGCGTTTGTTTGGTCTGCTTTATTGACTCTCACAGTCCTGTCTTGGGTGAATAATTATTCCCGGAAATTGCACAGGAAATTGCACAGTGGTACTACTGAAAGGACTGAGATATAGAGCCCAAATGATGGCTGAAACTTATGAATAAACTAACTGATGGAACCACCTTGGTGGTCCATTATAGCATTGATGTAGCTGAGATGGAAGCCATGAACCTCTCCACAGTTCAAGTGGCTTGCTATAAGACTCTCTGTAAGGCCATCTCTCACACATCGAGTGATAAAACCATTGCAGACCTCTTGACTGTGTGCTGACAGACATTAAGGGCTAAACACTATCTATCTATCTATCTATCTATCTATCTATCTATCTATCTATCTATGCATATATTACTTACTGAGGTTATACTTTTATTACAACAATTCTCCCTTCCCTTTCCTGCCTCCAAATCCTCCCATATACCCCTGTAGGCTTATAAGTTTTTTAAACTTACTTCACTTAGGGTTCTTAAACACTTTAACCTCCCTTCCAGCCCACTGACCAGAGGTAGGAGAGAAAGAAGGTTAATAGGAAAATGGAGTTGTGGACCTGTATAGAAGTATTTCCTTGGGGGCGATTCCACTCTTCGTTGTCAGGATACCAGCAGTCTAGTAAAACAGCAAACAGCAAACCCAAATCAGTAGCAGTGGCACAACGTAGCAGAAACAGCAAGGGTCAGCTGAATCGGCAAGAGTCAATGGAAGCGACCAGAATCAGCCAGAACACCATGAGAAGCTCTTTGGTGCATTTCTCTCTGTGTAGTGAAGACCAAGGGACTCCAAGGAAGACCGGTGAAGCATTGCACAGTGTAGCGCTGCAATAGCATCCTCTCCCTGTTTGTCCGTGCTGTTTATATTCTTTCTAAATGCCATGCAGCTTTTCAAATGTCTGTTTTTAGCAGAGTATCACATGCCTTTGAGAAGGCTAGGTTGATTCCGTGACAGGCTTTAAATTGGAAAACTAGGCCTAGATTGCAGTTAAGAAGACTATATCTAAATCTCTTTCCAAGAACTGGACAATTCCAGCAAGACCAGGCCTCAGAAACTGCCCTGCCACCTGGCCTGGGGCAAGGACAATGGCTCAACAACAGTTTTCAGTCCTCCCCCAGTAAGTTTCCAGCCCCCCCCCCATCCCTGTAATGGAATGTCTGTAGAGACGGACCCAACAAATTAACATAGAGGTCACCTACCCTGGAATTCCCTAATGTGCTTTAAATCAAGCCTGCAAGCTCACTTGGGTGTCTCTCTATTTTGGTAATGGGAGACCCCAGCATGCTGGACTTCTGCAGAATAAAATACTCTTTGCATTGACATACTATTTGGGTCCAGGGAATCATTCTTAGGTGAATCATGGACCCTTATACCTTCCCACAAGACATCTTCTAGAAAAACATCAAAGGACAAATGAGTTGTTAAAGAAACCAGAAATGTCCACTTCACACCCCTCTCCACTTTCCTTCAAATTCATGGCCTCTGTTTTCATTGTTAATGCATGCATATATGAAAGTACACATATTTTCCTGGCTATGTTCAGGAACTTGTTCAATACATACAATATTAACTCATATGCATGTCTTCAGGGCCGATCATTGGGCATTAGACAAGCAATATGATGTGCCCGTCCCTAGGCAAGTCAACCTCTACCACTCTTAGCATTCTCTAGATCTTTGTACAGAGTCTGAGGCCTCATGGGCTGTTCCCATCCACGCTCATTGGCATCCTCCTTGTTCAGGTCATGTTGGGCAGTCATGTTGGTGATACTTTATAATGTAGCTTCTCATGTTACAAGAAGATAAAATCTTTCTACCCCTTCTTTTGCAATGTTACCCCTGAGTCTTAGGGGTGTATTTTGTAGATGTAGCCACTGAGACTGGCCTACCCAACTCTGCAATTTTAATTGATTGTGGTTTTCTATAATGGTTTCCCGATTCCTTCAAGTCTTTCTAATCTATTAATTGCAACTGGTAAAGAGTTTGTAGTTCTTAAGTATTTTCTATCTATTACAAACTTAATAGGGATTACCAAAATAGCTGAGGACTTAAAATCTGAGAAAATGGGCAACTATTACTCAGACTTTCAGAAAATGCCACCAAGTCCAGTGGTTGATTTGGGATTACTGTGATACCTCTAATCTTAATGATGTGCTGTGAAAGATTATAACCAGTTTGAAAGAGAAGCTTCAAGCAGAAACTGAGTTTATTCAGGATAATGATGTGCCATTTCCTAGTTAACTGCCTTTGTTGAATGAGAGCCCTTTTCTGCCTGGGTATCCATAGGGAAACATAGGGGAAATGGTATGGTCTTGTAAATTTAACTAGAGGTCTGGAAATGAGGCTTAGTTGGCAGAGAGTTTGCAATGTGCAGTCCCTAAAGAGGAACAGGTCTGAGCAATGAAAATGCGGTTCACTTGCATTCTCTCCCATTGGAAGATCATCTACGAGGCTCACTGATACTCACACTATCGGATTTCCATCTTGATCAGAGAAGAAAGGGCTGACATCAGCTTTTGTAGACACACCATTCCTGAATGTGGAGCCTGGCAGCTCTGTCTGCAAGCTCAGGCATGGTAAGGTATGTTTCTGAGCTGGAGAGTTGTGAAGCCCAGGCTAACCAAAAGGGGTGCTGCCAAGGATCCCACAGAGGCTCAGCTACAGCAAGCTGGAAATCTGCTGACCTGGTAGAGAGAAAGACAGACAGCCCGCTGGGGAAGCAATGGTGGCAATTTAATGTCTCAGGTCTGTCTCCGAGAAACAAATATTCATAATCTGAAATCTTTTTAAGAAAAGAAATGTATTCCATTTCTAAAGAAACTTAGGCAACTCACCAACTAATCCTTCACAGATTTATTCATTTCCTTAAGGTTAAATTATGTAGGTTTTCCTCCTGAGATATTTAACTGAGGCAAAAATCATGAAACTTTTTCAAGTAGCCAAAGGACAGAGATGCTCTAGGCAACTCCACAAAACTCTTTTGTTAACGTTCTGTATATATTGTCCTAATCTTAAAACATAGGTTATAGTATGTGAGGATAAAGTTCAGTAGGGGGCATCTTCAGATCCCCCCACTAGGAAACCACATAGAAAGTCTTTGTTGTGTTTTCATTTAAGCAGGTGATATGCATACGTGTGTGTGTGTGTGTGTGTGTGTATTCTTTTTTTCAAATACTTTAAAAGAAGCAGACATTTTGTCCCTTGACATGGTCTCTCTGCTTGCATGTTTATAGGTTCTCCTGACTCTATGAGGCTGGGTTTGGAGGGTTCAAGGCAGAAGAGGGGCAGAGTTGGTCTCGTATCAAAGCAAAGGAAACACAAAGTGGAAATGACAAAGGAAAACCAGGTGTGGGAGGATCAACCAAGTCTTCAGTGTAGAACCTTCCAAGTTGCTTTCCTGGACATGTGTGAATCTTTTCCAGAAGAAAGCAGGACACTGGAAAACTTGCTCAGGCTCCAGACAATTGAGATATTTGCTCAGTAGTCAGAAAAACTGGACAACTTACTGGGGATAATATCAGAAAAGCCACCAGCAAATGCATCAACTCATTTTGAAGGAAAGGGTATAGATGGGTTAAGAAAGCTATCTGCTGCTTGTGGTAAGAAAATGCCAGTTGGACAGAAAACAAAAATAATAAGCATGTTCAGACCAGGACCAAAATGTTGGTCACCTACCCACAGGAAGAGCTGGTTATCGTCCTCAACACTTCCCTTGTTCCGTAAAGTGTTCCTGAGCTGTCACCAAAGGTTTTCACCAGATTAAGCCTCGATTTCTAAGACGATCTCCTGGGTCAGTACATCATTTTCCAAGGTGGTCTCTCTGACATGAGCCCAAGATTAACTCTTGTTCCTCAAAAAAAATCCCACCCTCTCCTAACCTTTCCTACCCCTCTTTTCTACTCTGCACCATGGGAAACATGATTGCTAAAACTTACCTAAGCCTAAGTCACACTTTGTTCAGAACTAACTTTAGGTTCCTGCTTCTTTTTAACCTTTCAGGAGGGAGGCTGTCTGCCTCACTTTGACTTATTCTTTGAACCTCAGCTTCTAAAACTCCAAAGAAGACAATTATTCTTTACCAACTTCATAGTGTCCCATTGTCTATGTCTTTATTCTAGGCCCACCATGTCACATTCAGTCCTACCACTATGTGCCACTGGGCCCTTAATCCTTGAGGCTAGGAGGCAGGTATTTTTAGACTTTTATCCCTGAACTGATGTGGAGCTGTGTGGGACCTTAATGAGATGTGTGGCCACGCCCCAGGTTCTAGCCTAACTCCACCTAGGCAGTCACCTGCCTGCAGCCACACTGTCCCCGCCTCCTGGTTACCTGACCGCCCAATTCACTCTAAATAACACACCTCAGAGCATGCTCACTCTCTCTCCCTGCTTGTTCTCTCCCGGCCCTCTCTTTGTCTATCTCTCTGTCTTCTCCCCTTTCCACATGGTCATGGCTTTTCTTATCTATTTTCTCCTCTTTCTTTGTACTTTTATCTCTTTTCTCTTTCTATTTTCTTAGTAATAAAACATCAAAGCTATGGGCCGCCTCTTATTAAACTCGCCATATGGAGCTAGCTGGTACGTGCCGTCTGAGACTCTGGGATTCGGCTAAGCAGACAGTTTGAGCACAAGTAACACGCAGAGAGATCCGGGATCTCTCTGCGCCCCCGCGCGCGCCATGTGCGGGACCTGCCGGTGGTGTGGCCACCCGCTCCTGGTTAGGCCGAGGCACGCGTGCATCTTGCCTGTTTCCCCAAAACCCCCCTTCGGAACCGTGTCCGCTTGTGTCCTTTGCATATGTACGCTGCCTTGGCCCTAGAGCGAGGCCCGCGCACCGCTGGCCCAGCCTGGCGTGTGCCCTGTGTCCGTGCACGCCAGGCCCTGCGCCCTCTTTCTTTTTTTTCCCACAGAGCTGTTTTTAAATGAATAAGAATGAATGAGAAGAAACCGAGTACAGAAAGATCCAGCACATCAAACTAAGAACTTAGGATTGACCTTAGAATCATTTGAGTTAACTCAGGGCCCTTAAATGATAAGTAGGGTAACCAGGGTGTTAGAAAAAAAAGTCAGTTTCCAAAGATGCTTTTGATGTCTAAATGTATAAAGGAGCAGTCACTGCAGCATAAACTCAGTAGAATATAAACAGTACACACACATACACACACACACACACACACACATACATATGCATATATGAGTATACATGTGCACACATGCATGCATGAATATACACATAAATATACACACATGCATGCAGGAATCCACATGTATACACACATGCACACACACACATACACACATGCATACATGAGTACACACGTAAGCATACACATGTATGCATAAATACACACATGTATGCATAAATACACACACATGCATGCAGGAGTCCACATGTACACACACACACACACCACAGATCAGAGTCTTAGTATCAATCATGACAGGAATTTTCAAGTACTAGAAAGTAGAGAGAGACAGCAGAGAGTCAAAGCTGACAGTCACTAGATATGGACGAGATGAGAATGTCCTCAGATCAGTCACTCATGGAATCCCTGGGCTTCAGTGCAGACCAAGACAGACAAAGGTTTCCTTACAGTTTTGTCCTAGGCTGGGAACTCATTTCTCTCCCTTGTCTCATGACAGGAATCACAGGACATGGGAGCATCTAAGCACAGATCTATGCTATCCCATGGGAAAGGTGTATAGGTAAGGTGCAGACCACACGCACTGTTTCTAGCACATTTGTTCCCAGACATTTCATAGCACCAGAATTCTGGAAGTTAGGCTCAGGAATGGAGTCCTCACAAAGAAATCCTTCCTTCTCCCTGGGTAGTTGCACAACTAGATGTTTCTGTGTCATGATGGCACCCAGACCTTTGACGCTCCCATTATGTCATCACCAGGAAGAAGGGTCTCTGGGCGCTACTACTCCTAATCACCAGAGCTGTGATAGCTTTTAGGAGCCCCATATTGCACCAGTGCAGTTCTTTAGCAAAGAGAAAGTTGGTGTGCTTGAGGATGTTCTGTGACAACAGGTCAGCTCAGGTCTACAAAACTCCCAAAGGAAACTATTGCCAGTCATGAGGTGGACCTGAGCACCCAGGTGCTTATGACATTATTAGCATTAACACAGAATTAATACAAGTCTGCAGCAACCCTGAAGGTCATACTGGCCCACTGGACACAGCAGTATCTTGGCTCTTCAGGACACCAAAGGAAGCATGTCCTAAGTCCATCTTGCTGTGCATATCTTGAAGCACCTCTCCAGTCCTGAGTACAATTACCAACGGGTAGGACATTGGCTCCTTTATAACCCACTCTCAAATGGGAAAGCACCATCCAAATGCTACTAAAGTCCCCTTCTGTGCAAATATCTTACCCAAAACAAGATGCTAGGACTCAGAACACCAGAGGTCATCGTTCCCATCAATGATGACCCTCATGCAGAAATGTATTTCCTGTGATCCCATTCCAGACACTTCACCCATCTGCAGAAGTTAACCCATGCTTGTAGAATTCAGTGAACTACAATTACCCCACACTTAACAACTGCTGTTACTTCCAGATGTTTTCCTCTTCTTCGCAGAATCAATATAATTCATCGAGACACATATGCCATGGAGTTAGCAGGTGAGTCTCTGGCACAGGAAGTAGAGAAGCAGACCAAGTATTTAGCATCCCTTCATTTACTGAGAGCAGCCGTGGCTGCCGGGTTATGGATAATGTTTCAATACAAGCTTGGGGCTTCTTCAAATCCAAGTTACGGCAGTACCAGAGAGAATGCCGCCTAATTATACCACGGTCTGGAAACATTCTCCATAATAACTCACGAAGCTGTCATCACAACTGACAGCAGGTTTTCAAATAAAGGTTAATGAGTACAAAAGTGACATGGAACCGTAGCAGAGCCTACAGTGCAGCAGGGTACATTAGGGGCCTGGTGGCCTAATTACCTTTAAACTTTTACGCAGATGAGTACAATTACTAAGTTGTTTTTGGCTCTGTCTGTGATGACAATGTCCTTATTACTTGCAAACACCAAGAGAAATTATATTTCAGGTCAAGTTTCTGTCTGGGTTGTGATTGATAACTCCATCATATCCAATATGGAAATCTGACATCCAAACCATGCACATCATGTCTCCTGGTCTCTAAAATGTTAAATTGATGGCTTAGTTGGAGTATGGCATGGAGGGTTATTTTCTCCTCTCCGAAACAAAGTATATTGTCAAGGGCTTACTAGTTTTCTCATACCCATCAATTTTGACCCTAAAAATTTCTGCCTTAAAATCCCAAGGCAAAAATAGTGCAAAATCTTCTAGCAGGCAACAGGACCTTGTCAAGGCCAGCTCCATGCTGAAATACAAAGAACACCTACTCCCCAGATGTGGAAAACAGGTCTGCCCTGTGCAAGTGATAGATTCTGCTCAGGGAACTAATCTCAGACTACTGCAGTCGTTTTCTGTTGGATATCAATTTCTTGTAAGAATAAGAAATGGATTACTTTAGACACAATATCTGTCTTCTAAGAGTGGTACTAATTAATCCAAGAAAACCAGACTTGCTGTAATGAAAATCAATGAACACTACCTAAGAACTACAGAGTCAGGGGTTGGATTTGTCCAGTATTTCTTTGTTACATTAAGCAGACTCTCTAGTTCCTGATCCATAATCAATTATCAATCACGTGGCTTACTCATAAACTCAATGTGAGCCTGCAGAGTGTATATATTTTATAGAGTATCTGTAGGGATAGCTCTTTTTTTGTTGTTTAAAAGATGGAAAAAGATTCCTTTAATGTGTAGTTAAAATACAAATGGAGAACATCTGCTTGTAACTTTGAGGACTTAAAAGAAATCCCCTAAATCAATAATGAGATTGTATAGCTAAAATGGAAGATAATGTACTTTGAAGATAATATACTTGACTCATTCAGCTGATGTCACTGAACAGCATCTGCATCTATTCTGTGGCTCTATCCCAGTACCATACCCTGCACAGTTCTTAAGGAAGAGGACTTTGATTTTCATAGATCTGGAAACTGAAAGGGCCACCATCAAGGTGTTGGCAAAATCAGTGTAAGCTGAGGGCTTTTCTCTGCATCCAAGCTGGAACATTGTTGCCATGACCACACACCAAATGGTGAAGTCTACAAAGAGTCTGGTGTTCTGGGATCCTGTTTACAAAGGTGCTGCCATTTGGTAGGCTGCAGCCCTGTGGTCTCACCATCTCCTAAAGTCACCATCCCCTCATACTAACACAAAGTGATTGTATTTCAGTACATGAGATTTGGAACTGTATATACATTCACACCCTAGAAAATACTGGCTTCATTCTAGGCACAGTGGCACATCGGGAATCCAAGAAGTCATGAGCCATTATTTCTGAATTCTGGGTTTAATGGAAAGGGAAAATATAACTGATGGAAAATAGTATATAACAAAATATTTCAAAACCTAAATGAAGTTACAAGAGCAACATTCAGAGGAAAATTGACAAAATAAACCTAGGCTAGGGAGGAAATGACATGCCTTTGGGTTATATTATGTAGTTTTTCAATATATACAAAATATATTTTATATTCATGCATGGTCTTAAAGTACACATATACACCAGTGGCACTAAAAAGGCAGACGCCACCAATAAAGTGACAACTACACCCTTCCTTGCTTGGCCCATAGCAGACCTCCAGCATCCCATTGAAACTATCTGGGTCCAACTCTCCCACAATGTTTATTCCTCTGGTTCAGTTTTTCTGTGTCAATATAAAAAATGTCTGATATTTAATAAGCAATAATCAATAAATATTTATTTCCCTCATTTCTGGTAATTGTACACTCAAGATCAAGTGGCAGCCAGCTTTGATAGCCAGTGAGGACACACTCTCAGGACAGCACCCTGGAAGCTGTGTCCTCATGGGAGAGGGAAGGTAAATGACAGTAGGGCACAACAGATACCATTGGTAGCACAACTAGCCTAAAATAAATGCGAAGAGTTCCTAAGACATGTACAAATAGTCATAAAGCACTCTAAGTAATAATGTGTAAGTGTCCACAACACAAGTAGAGATGGCCATAATGTGTGTATTGCAGGCTCATGTAATGGGGAAGAAATCATGAACACAGCAAGGGACAGCTATTTCTGTGTCATCGATCTAGCCTGGAATCCTGATCTCATTATACTAGTTTTTACTTAGTATTTGAGCTCACTGCACATCGTTAAAAAGATGTAGCATTTGTCAGCAGTAGGAGTTCTCTGGTAGAATTTTAGGGGTTGCACCTGTATACTATCATATCATCTGCGAATATCAATACTTTGACTTTTCCCTTTCCAATTTGTCTTATTGCTCTAGCTAGAATTTTGAATGCTATGTCAAATATATATAGAGAGAGTGGGCAATTTTGTCTTATCCCTGATTTTAGTGGAATTGCTTTAAGTTTCCCTGCATTTAATTTAATGTTGTATATTGATTTTATTGTGTTTAGGTATGTGCCTTGTATCCCTTATCTCTCTAAGACTTTTAACTTAAAGGGGTGTTGGATTTTGCCAAAAGCGTTTTAAGCAACTAATGAGGATGATCACATAATTGGTTTCCTTCAGTTTGTTTATATGGTGGATTATGTTGATGGATTTTCATATGTTGAGCTATCCCTGCATCTCTAAGGTGATGCTTACTTGATAATGATGGATGGTGCTTTTAATGTGTTCCTGGATTGGGTTTATGAGTACTTTGTTGAGTATTCCTGCATCAAAGTCCATAAGGAAAATTGGTCTGAAATTTTCTTTCTTTGTTGAATCTTTGTGTGGTTTAGGCATCAGGGTGACTATAGCCTCATAGAATGAGTTTGGCAATTTTCCTTCTGTTTCAATTTTGTAAAATAGTTTAAGGAGAATTCATATTAACTTGTCTTCAAAAGTCTGGTAGAGGTCTGCGCCTGGAGCTGATCCCAAGCCACAAATCTCCCAAATACTGCACAGAGAGCTGGTCTCTCAGGAGTGCTAACACACCTGTGAGCACAGGTAAGACCATCATTGCTACTTCAAGGAACCCACCTACAGTCCTCAAGACACAGGAACCAAAGAGAATCCTGGGACAGGATATTTCTGTCTGCACCCAGAACTGACCCTGTGCCACAGCTCTCCATATCCGAATACTTCTGGGAGAGATCTGGTCTCACAGGAGTGCCAACACACCTGTGAACACAGATAAGACCACTACTTCTGCTCAAATTCCTGGTCCAAAAGGGACCTACCCAGAGTCATCAGGACACAGGTTTCAAGGAACATCCAAGGACAGGATCCTTCCAGATTCTGTCTGCACCCTGGAGCTGACACTGTGCCACAACTTTCCATACCCAAATTCATCCCAGAGAGAACTGATCTCCCAAGCCACAGTCAGAGAGAGAAAGACCAGCAAAGAACAGAGATAAACGGATGGCAAAAGGCAAGGGCAAGAATATAAGCAACAGAAACCAAGGCTACTTGGCATCATCAGAACCCAGTTCTCCTAACACAGTGAGCCCTGGATACCCCAATGCACCATAAAAGCAAGATTCTGATTTAAAATCACATCTCATGATGATGATAGAGGACTTTAAGAAGGATAAAAAACTCCCTTAAAGAAATACAGGAGAACAAGTAGAAGCACTTAAAGAGAAAACACAAAATCCCTTAAAGAATTACAGGAAAACACAACCAAACAGATGAAGAAATTGAACAAAACCATCCAGAATCTAAAAATGAAAATAGAAACAATAAAGAAATGGTAACAGAAGACAACCATAGAAATAGAAAACCTAGGAAAGAGATCAGGAGTCATAGATGCAAGCATCACCAACAGAATACAAGAGATAGAAGATCAAATCTCATGTGCAGAAAATACCACAGAAAACATTGACACAACAGTCAAATAAAATGCAAAATGCAAAAAGCTCTTAACCCAAAATATCCAGGAAATCCAGGACACAATGAGAAGACTAAACCTAAGGATAATAGGTATAGAAGAAAGCAAAGATTCCCAAACTAAAGAGCCAGGAAATATCGCCAACAAAATTATAGAAGAAAACTTCCCTAACCTAAAGAAAGAGATGTCCATAAATATACAAGAAGCCTACAGATCTCCAAATAGATTGGAAGAGAAAAGAAATTCCTCCCATCACTTAATAGTCAAAATACCCCCACAAAACAAAGAAAGAATATTAAAAGCAATAAGGGAAGAAGGTCAAATAACATGAAGGAAGACCTATCAGTATTTCACCAGACTTCTCACCAGAGACTATGAAAGCTAGAAGATCCTGGGCTGATGTTATAGAGACCCTAAGAGCACACAAATGCCAGCCCAGGTTACTATACCCAGCAATACTTTGTGTTGGAAAACACCAACACAAGGAGGGAAACTACACAATAGAAAAATCAAGAAAGTAATCTTCTTTCAACAAACCTAAAAGAAAATAGCCACACAAACATAAAAAGAACATAAAAAATGACAAGAAGCAATAATCACTATTCCTGAATATCTTTTAACATCAATGGACTCAATTCCCCAATAAAAAGACATACACTAACAGACTGGATATGTAAACAGGACCCAGAATTTTGCTGCATACAGAAAATGCACCTCAATGACAAAGACAGACATTACCTCAGAGTAAAGGGCTGGAAAACAATTTTCCAAACAAATGGTCCCAAGCTGGAGTAGTCATTCTAATATCAAATAAAATTGACTTTCAAACAAAAGTTAACAAAAAGGAAAAAGAAGGACACTTCATACTCATCAAAGGAAAAATCTACCAAGAAGAACTCTCAATTCTGAACATCTAAGCTCCAACTGCAAGGCACCCACATTCATAAAAGTAACTTTACTAAATATCAAAGCACACAGTGCACCTCACACAACAATAGTGGTAGACTTCAACACGCCACTCTCATCAATAGACATATCATAGAAACACAAACTAAACAGAGACACAGTGAAACTAACAGAAGTTATGGGCCAAATGGATTTAACAGATATCTATGGAACATTTCATCCTAAAACAAAAGAACATGACTTCTTCTCAGCACCTCATGGTACCTTTTCCAAAACTGACCATATAATCAGTCACAAAACAGGCCTCAACAGAAACAAGAAGATTTAAATAATCCCATGAATCCCCTCAGATCACCATGGACTAAGGTTGGTCTTCAATAACAACAAAAACAACAGAAAGCCCAAATGCATATGGAAGCTGAACAATGCCCTTCTCAATTATATCTTGGTCAAGGAAGAAATAAAGAAAGAAATTAAAGACTTTTAGGAATTTAATGAAAATGAAGGCACAACATACCTAAACAATGAAAGCAGTGCTAAGAGGAAAACTCATAGCTCTGAGTACCTCCAAAAAGAAACTGGAAAGAGATTACACTAGCAGCTTTATGCCACACCTGAAAGCTCTAGAACAAAAAGAAGCAAATACACCCAAGAGGAGTGGAAAGCAGGAAATAATCAAACTCAGGGCTGAAATCAACCAAATAGAAACAAAAAGAAATATAAAAAGAATGAAAAATAGAATGAACTGGTTTTTTTGAGAAAATCAAGAAGATAGATAAATCCTTAGCCAGACTAGCCAGAGGGCACAGAGAGAGTATCCAAATTAACAAAATCAGAAATGAAAAGGGATATATAACAAAAGAAACTGAGGAAATTTTAAAAAATCATCAGAACCTACTACTACAGTAGCTTACATTCAACAAAACTGGAAAATCTGGATGAAATGGACAATTTTCTAGACAGAAATCTAATACCAAAGTTAAATCAGGATCAGATAAACCATCTAAACAGTCCCATAATGCTTAAAGAAATAGAAGTAGTCATTAATAGTCTCCCAACCAAAACAAGCTCAGGACCAGATGGATTTAGTGCAGAATTCTATCAGACCTTCAAAGAAGACCTAATACCAATAGTGTTCAAACTATTTCACAAAATAGAAACTGAAGGAACACTACCCAATTCATTCGATGAAGCCACAGTTATACTGATACCAAAACCACAGGAAGACCCAACAAAAAAAGAGAACTTCAGACCAATTTCCCTTACGAACATCAATGCAAAAATACTCAATAAAATTCTCACAAACCAAATCCAAAACTACATCAAAACAGTCATTCACCACAATCAAGTAGGCTTCATCCCAGGGATGCAGGGATGGTTCAATATATGGAAATCCATCTACATAATCCACTATATAAACAAACTCAAAGAAGAAAACAACATGATCATTTCATTAGATGCTGAAAAAGCATTTGACAAAATTCAACACCCCTTCATGTTAAAAGTCTTGGAAAGATCAGAAATTCAATGCCCATTCCTGTCCATTCCTAAACAAAGTAAAAGCAATATACCACAAACCAGTAGCCAACATCAAACTAAATGGAGAGAAACTTGAAGCAATCCCACTAAAATCAGGGATTAGACAAGGCTGCCCACTCTATCCCTATCTATTCAATACAGTACTTGAAGTTCTAGGTAGAGCAATTAGACAACAAAAAGAGGTTGAAGGGATACAAATTGGAAAGGAAGAAGTCAAAATATCACTATTTGCAGATGATATGATCGTATACTTAAGTGACCCCAAAAGTTACCAGTGAATTCCTAAAGCTGAAAAATAACTTCAGCAAAATGGCTGGATATAAAATTAACTCAAACAAATCAGTAGCCTTCCTCTACTCAAAGGATAAGCAGGCTGAGAAAGAAATTAGGGAAAAAATACCCATCACAATAGTCACAAATGATATTACATACCTTAGTATGACTTTAGCCAAGCAAGTGAAAGATCTGTATGACAAGAACTTCAAGTCTCTGAAGAAAGAAATCAAAGAAGAACTCAGAAGATGGAAAGATCTCCCATGTTCCTGGATTGGCAGGATTAAAATAGTAAAAATGGCCATCGTGCCAAAAGCAATCTACAGATTCAATGCAATCCCCATCAAAATTCCTACTCAATTCTTCATAGAGTTAGAAAGAAACATTCTCAAATTCATTAGGAACAGCAAAAAACTCAGGATAGCAAAAACTATTCTCAACAATAAAAGAACTTCTGGGGGAATCACCATCCCTGACCTCAAGCTGTACTACAGAGAAACAGTGATAAAAACTCCATGGTATTGGTACAATGAGAGTCAGGTAGATCAATGGAATAGAGTTGAAGACCCAGAAATGAACCAACATACCTATGGTCACATGATCTTTGACAAAGAAGCTAAAACCATCCAGTGGAAAAAACCATTTTCAACAAATGGTGCTGGTTCAACTGATGGTCAACATGTAGAAGAATGCAAATTGATTTATTCTTATCTCCTTGTACAAAGCTCAAGTCCAAGTGGATCAAGGATTTCCACATAAAGCCAGATACACTGAATCCAATAGAAGAGAAAGTGGGAAAGTTCCTGAACAGAGCACCAATAGCTTATGCTCTAAGATTAAGAATCCACAAATGGGACCTCATAAAATTTCAAAGCTTCTGTAAGGCAAAGGATACTGCCACTAGGACAAAACATCAACCAACAAATTGGGAAAAGATCTTTACCAATCCTACATCTGATAGAGGGCTAAGATCTAATATATACAAAGAACTCACAAGTTAGACCCCAGAGAACCAAATAACCCTATTAAAAAGGAGGTACAGAGCTAAACAGAGAATTCTCAACTGAGGAATATCGAATGGCCAAGAAGCACCTAAAGAAATATTCAACATCCTTAGTCATCAGGAAAATGCAAATCAAAACAACCCTGAGATTCCACCTCACACCAATCAGAATGGCTAAGATCAAAAACTCAGATGACAGAAGGTACTGGCAAGGATGTGGAGAAAGAGGAACACTCCTCCACTGCTGGTGGGATTGAAAACTGGTACAACCACTCTGGAAATCAGTCTATTGGTTCCTCAGAAAATTGAACATAGTACTACCTGAGGACTCAGCTATACCACTCTTGTGCATATACCCAAAATATGCTCTAACATATAACAAGGACACATGCTCCACTATGTTCATAGCAGCCATATTTATAATAGCCAGAAGTTAGAAACAACCAAGATGTCCCTCAACAGAGGAATGGATACAGAAAATGTGGTACATTTACACAATGGAATACTACTCAGCTATTAAAAATAATGAGTTCATGAAATTCACAGGCAAATGGATGGAACTTGAAAATACCATCCTGAGTGAGGTAGCCCAGTCACAAAAGAACACACAGGGTATGCACTCACTGATAAATAGATATTAGCCCAAAAGTTCATGATAACCAAGATTCAATTCACAGACCTTATGAAGCCCAAGATGAAGGAATATCAAAGTGTGGAAGCTTCAGTACTTCTTAGAAGGGGGAACAAAATACTCACAGGAGGAAATATAGAGACAAAGTGTTGAATAGAGACTGAAGGAAAGGCCATCCAGAGACTGCCCCACATGGGGATCCATCCCATTTACAGTCACCAAACCTGGAAGATATTGTGGATGCAGAGAAGTGCTGACTGGCAGGAACCTTATATGGCTGTCTCCTGAGAGGCTCTGCCAGAGCCTGACAAATACAGAGGCAGATGCCCCCAGCCAACCATTGGACTGAGAGAGGAGTCCCAATGAAGGAGTTGGAGAAGGGACTGAAGGAACTGAGGGAGTTTGCAGTCCAATTGGGGGAGATACAGTGTCAACAGACCAGACTCCCTGGAGCTCCTGAGGACTTGATCACCAACCAAAGAGCACACATGGAGGGCTCAGGCCACATATGCAGCAGAGGACAGCCTTGTTGGACATCAATGGGAGGAGCAGTCCTTGGGACTGAGAGTGTTCAATGCCTCAGTGTAGGGGAATGCCAGGGTGGGAAGACTGGAGTGGAGGGGGGCATGAAGCACCCTCATAGAGGCAGGGGGAGGGGGAATGTGATAGGGGGTTTCCAAAGGAAAGACTTTTAAAGGGGAAAACATTTGAAATGTAAATAAAGAAAATATTCAATAAAAAAAGTTAGGCAAGTGTAAAAGAAAATGCCCCTAGGAATCAAACAAACAAAAAACATAGTATGTTAATATGTCAGAAAAAGAAAGAAAAGAAAAAGAAAAAAGAAAGTCTGGTAAAATTTTGTACTGAAACCATCTGGTCCTGGGCTTTTTATTGGGAGACTTTTAATAAATGTTTCTATTTCCTTAGGTATTATAGGGCTGTTTAAATAGTTTACCTGGCCTTGATTTAACTTTGGTAAGTGACATCTATCTAGATAAACATCCATTTTGAACTCCTGTAGCTGATAAACACCTTCAGCAAAGAGCCTGGATACAATATTAACTTGATGAAATCAGTAGCCCTCCTTTATATAAATAACAAATGGGCTGAGAAGGGAAACAACACACTTTACAACAGCCACAAATAAGATAAAATATTGTGGTGTAACTCTAACCAAGCAAATGAAAATCTGTATGACTTCAAGTCTCCGGAGAAAGAAATTGAGGAAGATAACAGAAGAAGGAAATAGCCCCATGCTCATGGATCAGTAGTATTCACATAGTGAAAATGGCCATCTTACCAAAATCAGTCTACAGAGTCAATGCAATTCCCATTAAACCAACCCAATACTTTACAGACCTTCAAAGAACGATTCTCAATTTCATATTGAAAAACAAAAAACCCAGGATAGCTCAAACAATCCTGAACAATAAAAGAACTTCTGGAGTTATTACCATCCCTGATCTCAAGCTGTACTACAAAACAATAGTGATTTTTAAAAAGAAAAAAATCACTTGGTATTGGTATAAAAACAGACAGGTTGATCAATGGAATTGATTCAAAGACTCTGGAACAAATAAACACACACACACATACACACATATGAACATCTGAGTTTTGACAAAGAAGGCAAAACCATACAACACAGAGGAATAAGCTTCTTTAGCCAATGGCACTGGTCTAACAGGGTGTCTGCATGTAGAAGAATATAAATACATCTATATTTATCATCCAGCACAAAACTCAAGTTCAAGTGAATCAAAGGCCTCAACATAAAACCAGATAACACAAAATCTAATAAAAGAGAAAGAGGGGAATAGCTTTGTGTACATTGGTACAGGAGACAACTTCCTGCACAGAACACCAATGGCTCAGGGCTCTAAGATCAACAGTTAATAAATGGGAACTCATAAAACTGAAAAGCTTTTGTTAGGTAAAGGATACCTTCAACAGGACAAAATGTCAGCCTACAAATAGGGAAAAATACCTTCACCAATGCTACATCCAACAGAGGGCTAATATCCAAAGTGTACAAAGAACTCGAGAGGAAGTTAGACACCAACAAACCAAATAGCCCAATTAAAAAACAGAATGGTACAGAGCTAACCAGAGAATTCTTAACAGAAGAATCTTGTATGACTGATAAGCACTTGAAGAAATTTTCAGTATCCTTATTCATCAGGGAAATGCAAATCAAAATGACCCTGAGATCCATCTTATACCCATCAAAATGGCTAAGATAAAAAAAACTCAAGGAGCAGCACATACTGATGAAGATATGGAGAGGGGGAAATGGGGGGAACTTCTCCATTGCTGATAGGAGTGCAAACTCGTACAACCACTTTGGAAATCAATTTGGTGGTTTCTCTATAAACAGAATAGTTTTATCTCAAGACCCAGCAATACCACTCCTGGTCATATACCCAAAAGATGCCCCACTATTCTAGAGGGACACTTGCTCAACTACATTCATTGCAGCTTTAATAACCAGAAATAGGAAACAACCTAAATGTCCCTCAACTGAAAAATGGATACAGAAAATGTGGTAATCTGTATAGTGAAATACTATTCAGACATTAAAAATGAAGACATCATGATTTTTGTAGGCAAATGGATGGAACTTGAGAATATCATCTCAAGTGAGGTAACCCAGATCCAGAAAGACACATATGGTATGTACTCACTTATAAGTGGGACATTAGCCATAAAGTACAGGATAACCATATAACAATCCACAAGACCCAAGAAACTGGGTAATTAGGAGGGTCCAAAGGAGGATGTATGAGTATGAGTCTCACTCAGAAGAAGAAACTAAATAGGCATCAAAGGTGGATGGAGAGAGGCAACTGGGTAGGAAAGGAGATGAGGAAGGAAATGGGGATGGTGATCAGATACAAGAAGATGGCGGGATTCAACAGGGCTGTCAGTAAGAATGGAAATTGGGGACTGGAACCTCTGGGATTAGCTGGAGGTCTGGGACTGGGGGGAGGGGGGAGTGGAATACTGGGAGCCTATGGGAGTGACCTTAGCTGAGATTCCTGCAAGAGGAAGATATTAAGACTGAAGTAGCCACTTCCTATTGCCAAGCAGGACTTCCAGAGAAGGGAAGGGTCATTAAACCACCCACAAAACCTTCAACCCAAAATGTGTCTTGCCTACAAGATGTAGAGGGATAAAGGTGGAGTAGAGACTGAGGAGCAGCCAGCCAATGACTGTCCCAACTCTAGACCCATCCCATGTGAGAGATCTAACCCCTGACACTATTAATGATACTCTGCTATGCTTGCAGAAAGGAACCTAGCATAACTGTCTCCTGAGAGGCTTAATCTGCCAGTAGGTAGAAGAAGATGGAGAGAACCAAGGAGGAACTGAGAGAGTTTTGTGGAAGCATTTGGAATAAAATTGAACAATCCTGAGGGGTCAAGGACACCAGAAGAAGATCTACAGAGTCTACTAAGTTGGGCCCATGTGGGTTCACAGAGTCTGGACCACCAACTAGGGAGCATACAATGACTGGATCTAGGCCCACTACACATCTGTAGCAAATGTGCATCTTGGTCTTTATGAGGGACCCCTACTAAGGGGCTCTGTCTCCTGCCATTGGATTCCCTACCCTGTACCTGGACTACCTGGTTGGACTTCAGTGAGCCTCTCAGTAGAAGAGGCCTAGTTCTGCTGGACTAGATGTCCCAGGTTGAGGTGGTACCCACACAGGGTGGTGAGGTCTTATCTTTCTCTGAGAAGAAGGGGAGAGGGCAAAAGATGGAGGGATTTGTAAGGATGGGACTTAGAGGAGAGAAGGGAGCAGGCTGTGATGAAGGTGTAAGGTGAATTAAAAAATTATCGGAGAAAAAATGGTGTAGCATTTGGCCATGGAGATAAGCCTGTGAGAAACTTCATATACATGGCCCACAGACCCTGAGAACCAGCTCTCATGGTACCAGAAGACACCATGCAAGCTTCCAAGGGAGGGAGCCAACCGACAGTCTTACCCAGCTATGATGACTAGGAACTACATCCAGCATGGCACCTAAGGGTACAGTAGTGGCACACATACTTGCCTGGTAACCAATGACTCTCTATAAGTAACCTCTGCCCAATAAGAGGGATACTATGCTTGGGACTGAAAATCCAGCTAGCAAATTACTAATAGTGAAATCACGGTTATTGGAGAAATCTACCACAATTAATATACCAAACCAGCATTATCCCTTGTCCTTATAGTCACAGATAAATGTAGTCTTCACCACTCATCAAGGTGGTGTAACAGACTGTTACAGAAAACCACAACCAATAAAAGTGCAGAGTTATGGAGTCCATCCCCTAAGGACCCAAGATACTCCCATACCTAAAGCTCAGAGAACATTGAGGAAGAGGGATGGAAAGATGTTAAGAGCCAGAAGATCATGAAGGTTTCTGTGTAGTTGGGTCTCCTAGTAACACGAGAAGCCATACTCACAAAGTTTCATGATGGCCCAAACCCCAGCTAATCAAGGATGAGCCAATAAACATGCCAAACTGGACATAGAAAAGCCCATGAGTTCTCAACCCTGCACAAAGAACTGCAACAACTGAGAAAGGCTAGAGATAGGAGCAAGCTCACCTCTGGGGAAGAACACAGTAATGAGTGGTCAGCACTGAAAACATACGTAGTGACGGTATTATGCAGACCAGACAGGTTATATTTAGGAGTGCATATGTATATACATATTCATATATGTATACAATAACCATTTGTTTAAAAAAACCGGTCATGAATTTGAAGGAGAGTGGGGAGGGGCATATGGAGGATTTAGAAGGTAGAAATTGGAGGGAAAATGTCATAACCAAATTATATTTTCAAAAAAAATTTTCAGTATCTGGCATGCAAAGATGATGATCTGAGTTCAGTCCTGGGAACCCACATAAAGTTGGATATAGTTGGAAGCATCTGAAATTCATTGCCAGCAGAAAATGGGAGACAGGAATGGGGAGGAGTACTTGGAAGCTGGGGCTGGTCCGTGTAGTGAGGCAATAGAAACCAAGAGACATTATGCCTCAAAACAAACAAAACTGCTGTGTGCTGTTTGTGCTGTTAGTGAAATTGTATGGTGTATGAACTACACTGTGATTAAACAAAAAGAAAAAAAGAAAGAAATCCTCATTTGTGGGGATAGCTACAAAAAATTAGAGTTTTCTGGATATCTGACTTGCTAAGAAAAATGAAAAAGGAAGAAGAGGAGGGAGGGAGGGAGGAAGGGAGGGAGGGAGGAGAGAAAGAAAGAAAGAAAGAAAGAAAGAAAGAAAGAAAGAAAGAAAGAAAGAAAGAAAGAAAGAAAGAAAGAAAGAAAGAAAGAAAGTAAAAGAAAGAGGGAGGGAGGAAAGAAAAAAGAAAGAGAGGGGAGGGAGGGAAGGAGAAAGGAAGGAAGGAAGGAAGGAAGGAAGGAAGGAAGGAAGGAAGGAAGGAAGGAAGAAAAGAAGCTGTCCTCTGGCCTCCACACAAGATCCTTTGTGGCACTGGGCATACTTACCCAGGCTTGCACACACAGGCACAGGAAGATGCACCACAGAAACATGCATGCACAGTATGTCTCCTGATAACACTGTGAAGTTGTATAGAGATATCCAGTACTTCATTTTGTAGCCCTCTACCCTGTCATGTAATGTCATTCCTTTTTATTGGTAAGGGCAACTCCTTTTTAAACTCTGTCCAGTTCCCCTCCTCACACTTAACTCTTTTTTTTTCCTTTAAATGCATAAGTGATGAAATCTTTCTTTGACTTTGAAAAAGCTGTGATGAGTCATCTATATAAAAATTTAGAAGACTGATCACTGGAGCTGATTCAGATGATTCTAGTGTGCAGTCCTTTTGTTGACCCATTATTAATGGACAATTGAGACAACCACAGGCCACTCTTGCAGGTTAGCAACCCAATACTACATCCTTAACCCTGAGAGAGAACAGCATGCTCTTTGCTGTAAGAATGTTGGAAATCTCTAGACCCCTTGTTCATATTTTATTGGCTCATTCTAAAAGCTCAGGGTAAATGGCTGCTTCAAAGCCTCTTATTTTTCTATCGTGTTTTATCATAGTGTTAAGAGGGCATTGCCGGGTTTTCTGGGACATGACAACTGTGAAGAAGAATTAAAAGGAATATGTTGAAGACTTTTAAGCATTTTAAAATCCGATGTCAGAGAAAACAGCGTTGGAACCCATTCTTTTAAACTTTTCAATTTAAAAGTGTCACTACTCATCTGACCTCATAATTGTGTATTTCAATCAAATGACTGTTTTGCTTGGGACTGCAGAGCTGAGGAGCATCAAAAAGTATCTTATCAATCAACCTTAGAGCCATCTACAGGATTCAGAATACAGAATCGTCACCTCTAGTGTGAGTTTTCAGATGGGAGGTTAAAACTTAATAGGGGAGGGAGTATCATCCAATTTATAAGGTAATATTTGGAATTAAATTCATCCTCACTGTAAAACCATCACAAGTTAATATCCTGAGCATTTCGGCTTTCTTCCCAACTCTTCTGTCTGCAGAGTGGAGAGCTCAGGTCTCCAATGCTTACTATTTGCAGCCAGGCTTGTCAGACCCTCTGCTCTGTGTATATACTGCTTGGTCATGTGGGTCACTTCCTATAGGTTAGAGTAAAGGTCCTATAGGTCAGAAATGAAGTCTTTGCTAGATAACGGGATGCATCTCTTTCTTGTGCCTTCTACAAATACAACCCAGTGAACACACACCTTTAGACAAACGACATTTCATACTGCACAAACTACAGTTCAACAGGAAACCATAACCTAAGGTCAGCAGCAATTATTGGAAGGACACATGCCTGTCCTCTGACAGAAGTGGTTATGGTTTGAAAGGTTTGGTTCCCAGCTGTGGTAGTTTGAATAGGTATAGCTCCAATAGACTCATTTGTTGGAACACTTAGCCCATTATTAGGAGAAGGCATGGTCTTGTTGGAGGAAGTGTGTCACTGTGGAGGCGGGCTTTGAGGTCTTCTGTGCTCAAGCTACACCCAGTGGGGCACACAGTTTCCTTCTGCTGCCTGTAGATCAGGACGCAGAACTTGCATCTCCTCCAGGAACCTATCTGCTTGCATGCTGCCGTGTTTCCTGCCATGATGAGAATGGATGGAACCTCTGAAACTGTAAGCCAGCTCCAATTGAATGCTTTCTTTTATAAGAGTTGCTGTGGTCATGGTGTTTCTTCACAGCAATAAAACCTAAGACACCAGCTGATGACATTTTTGTAAGATGACTAAATCCTGAGGGTTTCAACTTCCTCAGTGCATTCCTAAGATGGTAGCTTTAGAGGGGGGTGATGGAAAGTTAGTACTGGATCCCAATCTCAGGAAATAGCCCACTGGGATGATGACAATAAGTATGCACTCTGGCCCCAGAGTCTCCCTGGGCCTCTTTGATTGCCACCACCTCAGTGGGGGCAGTTTTGCTTCTTACTGGGAAGCACTGCCTAGGCTTAGCCCCACAGCAATAGACCAGGCAACCGTGGACCACAACATGAGCCAAATTTAACCTTCCCACCTTTAAGTTGCCTGTCTCAGTTATTTTGTTACAGCAATGGAGAGCTGATTGGTTATCAGTAACTTGGAATGCTCTTCATTGTTTCAGAGGAAGACACAGAGTTCTGTATGACTGGGCTTTTCTGTTGGGCTCTTGTTTGTTTTGTTCTGTATTATTTGAGATTAAACCCAGGGACTCAAGCACGTTGGACAAGTGCTTTTCCACCAAACCACATCTCCTGCCTATTCTCTATATTTATTTCAACAAAGGTATGGCTAAGTAGCCCAATCAGGCAGGTTCTGAACTTGTGACCTTCCTGCTTCTGTCTACCAGATAGCTGGACTGGACACGCATAACTTTACCACTGGGCATTGCTTCTATATGTATATTTAATTAGCACAATGCAAAATGAAAATGGAAAACTATGTTTGCCCTGACTGTTGGGGAAGCTACAAATAGTAGGCTTGCTCTCATACTTTTATGGCATTTCAGAGAAACACTATCTCCCTCTCATTTGCCTGTTAAGAAAACCATGCTGAGAGTCAGTCTACATCAGGTCCCAAGAGAGAGTTACAAGTCCAGGCACAGTCTTCCCGGCATACTCCCAACGCCTAGGATGCACTCCTTAGTTCTAATACCTATTTCACTGCCATACCCAGGGCTCCATCCTTCCTAGGGCCTCAGCTATTTGTGTCATCTTATGGTCCTTCTTCCTTGTGGGTTTGTACTAATTTTACAATATCCATCCATCTCCTACATCTTGTCTATCTGCAGTCTGGCCCACATCATTATTCTTTATTCAGGAGCAATATCCATTCCCACGGAAGCTACTCAGTCTCTCAACACAAATGAACCGGTACAACAACTCTATTCCTCACTAGGATGAAGCTCTTTTCCTGTCCCTAACAGCAGTGTCCACACCCAACCTCCTATCAGTGCCTCAGTGACTGTTCATCAGACTCCCTTTTCTCTCCAGAGATTAAACGGTCCCTAATTCCTCTCATTGCACAAAGACTCTCTCTCATCTTTACCTAATGTCTCCTCTTGATGGAATCTTTCTCTTTGATGTCATAGCTCTGTGTGCACCAACTTCAAACCTGACACTTTTTTTATTTTCTAATTTTCCCCCAGCATATCAACTTTTGCTTGTGGTCAACATTTCTCCTATTTTTTTTATCTAGTTGATGTTTTTGTTGCTATTTTTTTATTTTGTGCTACTGTGTGCATACACAAGCACGTGTGCCCATACATTTACACATCCATACACGTGTGTATACATGCTTACCACTATAGACTCATACATGCACACACATACATATACACACATGTAACTCACACATGCACACAGCCACCCACACCTACTCATTGAGACTCATGCATGCACACAAGTGATTACCATTATAGAATCACCCCCCTACATACACACTCATGTAATCTCACACATGCACATACATGCACGTACTCATTCAGACTCAACCATGCACATATACACACAAACGTCTATTTTTTTTTACATTTACTGTTCTCAAATTCTCACTTACTAATAGACATTCATATTTTTCCTATAAAGTCTTCTAGAATAGTTGCTATTGTCCTATAGTTTTTATATGAACACCGATACCTAATGTTCATATAAAAGGCTAGGTCTCCAAGGTGGAGCTCCTGGGAGGCACTGTGGAGGTTAGGGCTTTTAAGAGGCCCTAATATTATAACAAATATGCCTTCAAAGGCGAGGCTCAGTCTCTCTTGACTTGTGATGTGAGCATTTGCTATGACTAACATGCCTGCCCTGATATACTGCTCTCAACAGAAGTCCAAACTCTGTGTGTGTGTGTGTGTGTGTGTGTGTGTGTGTGTGTGTGTGTGTGTGTGTGTGTGAGGGGGGGGACTGTCATCTGACCATGGTTTGAACCCCCAAACTATGAGCCAAATAAATTTTCTCTCCAGAATTTAATTACAGATCATTGCATTGCAGTAATGCAATGTGCAGTTTCAACTTCTGCAAATAGAAAACACATAATGAAAGAGAAACCATAAGACACATGCATGTCCCAGAGAGCAGACAGAAGGTTCAGCATGCCAGTCAGTCTTCCCTTCTGGCCGCCCTCTGCAGCAGGGAACCAGGCAGCTCCAAAGCCTTCTGTGCACAGCCCACCAGGAGAGAGTGGTCTCCCAGCAGTGATTTCACTTCTGAGTGTGGAGGTGAGATCTCTACCTTCTCTCTGGAGGGGTACAACTAGGAGGGCACAGGGCATACGATCAGTGGAGCTGCTGGGACAGGAGTCTTCCTTTCCGGATGCCATTTGCAACAAGGAACCAGACAACTCCACAGCCTTCTGTGCACAGACCCTGCCAGAAGAGACTTGGTCTCCCAGGAGTACAGACACAGGCTTACAGGCCCATAGGAGGGGCAAGCTCCAGTCAGAGACAGCAAGACCAACTAACACCAAAGATAACCAGATGGTGAAAGGCAAGCGCAAGAACCCTACCAACAGAGACCAAGGCTACATGGCAATATCAGAGCCCAGTTCTCCCACCACAGTAAGTCCTGGATACCCTGACGCACCGGGAAAGCAAGAGTTGGATTTAAAGTCCCCTCTCACAATATTGTTAGAGGACATCAAGAAGGACATAAATAACTCCCTTAAAGAAATACAGGAGAACGTGGGTCAAAAGGTAAAAGCCCTTAAAGAGGAAACACAAAAATCCCTTAAAGAATTACAGGAAAACACAAACAAGTTAAGGACCTGAACAAAACCATCCAGGATCTAAAAATGGAAGTAGAAACAATAAAAAATCACAAAGTGAGACATCTCTGGAGATAGAAAATCTTGGAAAGAATTCAGGAATCATAGATGCAAGCATCAACAACAGAATACAAGAGATAGAAGAAAGAATCTCAGGGGCTGAAGATACCATAGGAAACATTGACTCAACAGTCAAAGAAAATGCAAAATGCAAAAAGCTCCTGAGTCAAAACATCCAGGAAATCCAGGACACAATGGGAAGACCAAACTGAAGGATTATAGGTATAGAAGAGAGTGAAGATTTCTAGCTTAAAAGGCCAGTAAATATCTTCAACAAAATTATAGAAGAAAATTTCCCTAACCTAAAGAAAGAGATGTCCATGAATATACAAGAAGTCTACAGAACTCCAAACAGACTGTACCAGACCAGAAAGTCCTCCCGGCACATATAAATCAAAACACCAAATGCACTAAACAAAGAAAGAATATTAAAAGCAGTAAGGGAAAAAGGTCAAGTAAACTATAAAGGCAGGCCTATCAGAATTACACCAGACTTCTCACCTGAGACAATGAAAGCCAGAAGATCCTGGGCAGATCTCATACAGACCCTAAGAGAACACAAATGCCAGCCCAAACTATTATACCCAGTAAAATTCTCAATTACCATAGATGGAGAAAACAAGATATTCCATGATAAAACCAAATTTACACAATATCTTTCCACAAATCCAGCCCTACAAAGGATAATAGGTGGACAACGCCAACATGAAGAGGGAAACTACACCCTAGAAAAAGCAAGAAAGTAATCCTTTTCCAACAAACCCAAAAGAAAGTAACCACACACACATAAAAAGAACATCAAAAATAACAGGAAGCAACAATCACTATTCCTTAATATCTTATAATGTCAATGGACTCAATTCCCCAACAAAAAACAATCTAACAGAAATATTTTTCATGTAAATCTTCAATTTTATCAGAAAATGTTTGTGATTCCTCTTTCAATCAATTTAGTAATGTTTTTTATGTCTACCATTTTAATTGTATTATTTTCCATGATAATCTTTAATTTTAACATTTTTTTCTATATATTTCTTCAATCTTATCAGAAATATTTTCCATGTGAATCTTCAATTTTATCAGACAATATCTATAATTTTACTTTCAATCAACTTAGGAATATTTTTATACCTACTGTTTTATCTGTATAATTTTCCGAGAATTAGTCAGTTTTACCATGTTTTTCTATATATTTCTTGAATTTTATCAGAAATATTTTCCTTGTAGATCTTCAGTTTTATCAGAAAATGTTTATAATTCCACTTTCAATCAACTTAGAAATATTTTTATGCCTACCATTTTATCTGTATAATTTTCCATGATAATCTTCAATTTTAACATTTTTCTATATATTTCTTGAATTTTATCAGAAATATTTTCCATGTAAATCTTCAGTTTTATCAGAAAATGTTTCTACTTCCTTTTTCAATTAATTTATCAATGTGTTTTATGTCTACCATTCTATTCTTTAATTTTCTGTGAAAACTGTCAATCTTAATGTGTTTTTCTATATGCTTCTTCAATTTTGTCAGAAACATTTTCCATGTAAATCTTTAATTTTATCATATGTTTTTACTTCCTTTTTCATTAAAAAAATTTAAAAAATTAAAAATAAAAAGGTTTGGCATGCATCTCGGGCTGAGGCTGTGGGTAGGCTCCCATGGTGACCATGGCCACACTCTGGATGTGAAACTCCAGTGTTCTGGGAGGCTCAGGCTTGCTTGAGCCCAGAGAAGGTGGCATGAGCAAGTGAGAGGGACATCCTTTATCACTAATAGGCAATGGTTTGTGATTCTGAAGAATGTCACATGAAGTTCTCTAATGGACAAAATACAGTTACCATTTTGTTTTGCAGTAAACACAAAGACATTTGCACAAAAATAAGGTTGTTACATTAAATCACAACATCCGAAATTGTGACCCAACCACTCAAACAGCATGCTAGTAGATTATAATTACACTAATACAAAGAAAGCTATATGATAATTAGAGATGATAGAGATAGATAGATAATAGATAATTATAGATAAATAATAATAGATACATACATAGATACAGCAATTCAAAGATGTTAATAGATAATGATGATGGTTATCAAAAAAGGAAGGAAAAAAAGAAGAGAAAAGATCAGGACATATATGGATGCCTGATGACAGATGATCAGCAATAGATCAATGATAGATATATGACAGATAGGTGATACATATGCAAGCACTGTTAGCTCTGCTCACACATAATCAAACACATTCATGCACTTGCAGGAGGAGTATTTTAAGGCCCTGCTTCTTATGACAGCAGAACTATCATGTTTGAGCTCTTAAAATGATGGGCAGTCTCAACAAAAACCCTTAAGTACTCCTCCCAAGTTCTCAAGGCAAAGTTTCCTTCTTCAAGAACCCCCCTACTTCGTTCTGAAATGTCATCCTGAACGCATAAGCTCACAAGTTGTACAGGACACTGCCTTGCTCAATTAAGTGATTTCCAGGGACTCTACAACAGATAAGCACAGATGTCTAACAAACTGTTAAGCACCAGAATCCAGAGAACTGGTTCACTTACAAAGAATATCAAGTGTATCCCTACTCGAGATGACTGCTCCCCTATAGATGTAAATATTTCTCGCCATGACATCAAGACCTGAAGTCAGATGGCATCTCCAATATCTTCAAGTCGATCCTTCACCAAGTGAGACCCTTTTTAAAAGTATGGTCATGTCCTTGCAGTAAATAACGCTTCTCATTTGGGCTGCCATTTGAGGTATGCAATGCCCTACTTTGTTTTTGAAATGTATTTCTATTAGAAAAGATCATCTTGTTAAATTATGATTTCTCTAGGAGCTGCAGAGAAAGTCAGAAAGAGAATAAGCTGCCTCTGTGGATGACAGATCATGGGGTAACTGAGCAGGGAACCCCCTAGCCCCCAGCTTTGCACTCCTGTACATCCAGGCTGCTGGCAGAGGTTTGAAAGCTCCATTCCTCTATGGTCATACTTCACAGTTTGCTCACAGCGTGGTATCCCTGACCATAGGAAATAACTTCCTTGTTTTCCTTCTTAGGAACACAGAGAAATCCACAAGCAATTTGAAAGATGCTTTAAGCGAGGTGGAAAGGGTACACAGTAAGATTTTAGGACATTTTAGGAACTCAGATTCATGCTGGAGATCGGTGTCACATGCACAAGAAAGCATACACGACCTCATGGCGACACAGCTTATCCTGTGATTCCTCATCCAGTAAAAAGGTATTCTATTCTCACTTGAAATCTGATAGCCCATCAGTAAAACACACACACACACACAGAGAGAGAGAGAGAGAGAGAGAGAGAGAGAGAGAGAGAGAGAGAGAGAGAGACAGAGACAGAGACAGAGACAGAGACACAGAGAGACAGAAAGAGACAGAGATAGAGAAACAGAGACCAAGACAGAGAGACAGAGACAGAGAGACAAAGAGAAACAGAGAGAATCCTTCTTTATCCATGTTGAAGAGCAAATAGAAGTTAGTTCCTCTGAAATGATACGTTTGATTTTTAAAATTTTATGCATTTGCATTTGCATTTTTCATCGACTGATCTTGCGGTTATGTTTTATCATCTGTTGTTTTTTTGCAGCAGAAAGGATTCCAGCTACCAGCTATATTAAGGCAAAGTATCCTTTTGTTCTTGTTTAAAAGCGACAGCACAAAGTTGACATTTCTAGTTCACATGCGGAAAGTAAATTCTTATTTATCATCTGAGGTTTTAAATTCACATTAACAGTTTATGCATTTTATTTGTGATATTTGGGGAAACCTGTCTCTGCCATGGTTCAACGACACGGAAAGTCCACTCTCACTAATTTATTAGTTACTGTTTTCCCTCATCTTATCTTTTTTATAAAAACAGTCTGTCACGGTTTGGGCATGAAATGTCTCCCACAGGCTCATGTATTTGCGGAGGTTATGGAACCTTTTTGGAGTGGAGCCTTGCTAGAGGAAGAACATTGCCCAGGATAAGCTTGGCAGGCCTTTTCACTGCACGAACAGTTCCTTCTCTGCTTCCTGGACGCGGATGAATGTGACCAGCCAGTTTCCTGCTCCTCCCACCAGGCCTCCTCTGCCTGCTGCTCTTCACCTGGACCATATCTCTCTAGAACTGGAAGCCACAACAAACCCTTTCCCCCCCACAGTTGCTTTATGATGATATATCTTATCACAGCAACAGAAAGAAACCTAAAACAGTCGCACTCCTTTTAAATTTCATGAAACCACGGATATTTACACATGGAAGGCCTGACACATTGTGAGAACACATGATTTTCAACACACCAAGGCCCCACAGCAGACAACAGTTAGTCATCTGACCCAGGTTGGTACTGACACTGTCCACCCAGAAGTAGGGTCAGGCTCACAGATTGGGTCTCTGTTCTCAAGACTGTTCTGTCCCATCATTTTAGATACCTGTCAGAGTCCTGGGTTACCTTACACAAGCCTTTGGCCAACTGCTTTATTACGATTCCCAGAGGCTGCTTCTTGGTTTGATCACAGAACTCAGGTAAAGAATTATTGTAAGAACAAGACTGGAGAAAGACGTCCCGAGGAAGGCACAGGCCAGGGCCATCTATGGTTTCTGTTCATTTTTGTTTTCACGTGGAAAAGAAGGGACTTTGCTACCATGAGAAACCCTTATTTATTATTATTATTTTATTTTATTTTTTTAATTTACATTCCAAATCACTTCCCCTTTCCCCTTTCCTCCCTCCCCGAAAGTCCCATAAGCCCCCTTCCCTCCCTCTTTTCTCCATTCAACCCCCTCTCATTACTCTGTCCTGGCGTTCCCCTACATCCAGTCTTTCCAGGACCAGGGGTCTCTCCTTCCATCTTCTTAGAAATCTATTGATATGCGGATTGTGTCTAGGGTATTCCGAGATTCTGGGTCAATATCCCCTTATCAGTGACTGCATACCATGTGTGTTCTTTTGTGATTGGGTTACCTCACTAAGGATGATATTTTCAAGATCTGACCATTTGCCTAGGAATTTCGTGAATTCATTGTTTTTAATTGCAGAGTAGTATTCCATTGTGTAGATATACCACATCTTCTGAATCCATTCCTCCGTTGAGGGACATCTGGGTTCTTTCCAGCTTCTGCCTATTATAAATAAGGCTGCTATGAATATAGTGGAGCATGTGCCTTATTGCATGCGGGTAAAGTCTCTGGGTATATGCCCAGGAGTGGTATAGCCGGATCCTCCCGGAGTGTCATGCCCAGTTTTCTGAGGAACTGCCAGACTGCTTTCCAGAGTGGTTGTACCAGCTTGCAATTCCACCAGCAGTGGAGGAGTGTTCCTCTTTCTCCACATCCTCGCCAACAACTGCTGTCTCCTGTGTTTTTGATCTTAGCCATCCTGACTGGTGTGAGATGGAATCTCAGGGTTGTTTTGATTTGCATTTCCCTAATGACTAAGGATGATGAACATCTCTTTAGGTGCTTCTCAGCCATTAGATATTCTTCAGGTGAGAACTCTTTGTGTAGCTCTGTACCCCATTTTTAATAGGGTTACTTGCCTCTCTGGAGTTTAACTTCTTGAGTTCTTTGTATATCTTGGATATTAGCCCTCTGTCGGATGTAAGGTTGGTAAAGATCATTTCCCAGTTAGTTGGTTGTCGCTTTGTCTTTTTGACGGTGTCTTTTGCCTTGCAAAAACTTTGTAATTTAATGAGGTCCCATTTGTCTATTCTTGATCTTAGAGCATAAGCTATTGGAGTTCTGTTCAGGAAATTCTACCCTGTGCCCATATGTTCAAGGTTCTTCCCTAGTTTCCCTTCTATTAGTTTCAGTGTGTCTGGTTTTATGTGGAGATCTTTGATCCACTTAGAATTGAGCTTAGTGCAAGGAGATAAGGATGGGTCAATTTGCATTCTTCTGCATGTTGACCTCCAGCTGAGCCAGCACCATTTGTTGAAAAGGCTATCTTTTTTCCACTGGATGGTTTTAGCTCCTTTGTCAAAGATCAAGTGACCATAGGAGTGTGGATTCATTTCTGGGTCTTCAATTCTGTTCCAATGATCTACATGTCTGTTACTGTACCAAGACCATGCAGTTTTTAATACTTTTGCTCTGTAGTACAGCTTGAGGTCCGGGATACTGATTCCCCCAGAGGTTCTTTTACTCTTGAGAATAGTTTTAGCTATTCTGGGTTTTCTGTTATTCCAGATGAATTTTTGAATTGCTCTTTCTAACTCTATGAAGAATTGAGTTGGAATTTTGATGGGGATTGCATTGAATCTGTGTATTACTTTTGGTAAGATGCTCATTTTTACTATATTAATCCTGCCAATCCATGAGCATGGCAGATTTTTCCATCTTCTGAGGTCTTCTTCAATTTCTTTCTTCAGAGACTTGAAGTTCTTGTCATACAGATCTTTCACTTGTTTGGTTAGAGTCACGCCAAGATACTTAATATGGTTTGTGGCTATCGTGAAGGGTATTATTTCTCTTACTTCTTTCTCAGCCTGCTTATCCTTTGAGTATAGGAAGGCTTCTGACTTGCTTGAGTTGATTGTATATCCGGCCACTTTGCTGAAGTCGTTTATCAGCTGTAGGAGTTCTCTGGTGGAGTTCTTTGGGTCGCTTATGTATACTATCATATCGTCTGCAAATAGTGATAGTTTGACTTCTTCCTTTCCAATTTGTATCCCTTTGACCTCTTTTTGTTGTCTAATTGCTCTAGCTAGAACTTCAAGTACTATATTGAAAAGATATGGAGAGAGAGGGCAGCCTTGTCTAGTCCCTGATTTTAGTGGGATTGCTTCAAGTTTCTCTCCATTTAGCTTGATGCTGGCTACTGGTTTGCTGTAAATTGCTTTTACTATGTTTAGATATGGGCCTTGAATTCCTGATCTTTCCAAGACCTTTAGCATGAAAGGATGCTGAATTTTGTCAAATGCTTTCTCAGCATCTAATGAGATGACCATGTGGTTTTTTTCTTTGAGATTGTTTATGTAGTGGATTACATTGATGGATTTCCTTATATTGAACCATCCCTGCATCCCTGGGATGAAGCCTACTTGATCGTGGTGAATGATCGTTTTGATGTGTTCTTGGATTCGGTTGGCAAGAATTTTATTGAGTATTTTTGCATCGATATTCATAATAGAGATTGGCCTGAGATTCTCTTTCTTTGTCGGATCTTTGTGTGCTTTTGGTATTAGTGTAATTGTGGCTTCATAGAACGAGTTGGGTAGTGTTCCTTCTGTTTCTATTTTGTGGAACAGTTTGAAGAGTATTGGTGTTAGGTCTTCTTTGAAGGTCTGATAGAATTCTGCACTAAAACCATCTGGACCTGTGCTTTTTTTGGTTGGAAGACTTCCAATGACAACTTCTATTTCTTCAGGGGTTATAGGACGGTTTAGATGGTCTATTTGATCCTGATTTAATTTTGGTACTTGGTATCTGTCAAGGAAATTGTCCATTTCCTCAAGATTTTCTAGTTGTGTTGAATACAGGTTTTTGTAGTAGGATCTGATGATTTTTTGAATTTCCTGTTTCTGTTGTTATCTCTCCCTTTTCGTTTCTGATTTTATTAATTTGGATACTATCTCTGTGCCCTCTGGTTAGTCTGGCTAAGGGCTTATCTATCTTGTTGATTTTCTCAAAGAACCAACTCCTCGTTTTGTTGATTCTTTGTATGGTTTTATTTGTTTCTACTTGATTGATTTCAGCCCTGAGTTTGATGATTTCCTGCCTTCTACTCCTCTTTGGTGTATTTGCTTCTTTTTGTTCCAGGGCTTTCAGGTGTGCCATTAAGCTGTTAGTGTATGCTGTCTCCCGTTTCTTTTTGGCGGCACTCAGGGCTATGAATTTTCCTCTTAGCACTGCTTTCATTGTGTCCCATAAATTAGGGTATGTTGTGCCTTCATTTTCATTAACTTTCAAAAAGTCTTTGATTTCTTTCTTTATTTCCACCTTGACCAAGTTATCATTGAGTAGAGCATTGTTCAGCCTCCATGTGTACGTGGGTTTTCTTTTGTTTTTGTTGCCATTGAAGACCACCCTTATTCCATAGTGATCTGATAGGAGGCATGGGATTATTTCTATCTTCTTGTATCTGTTGAGGTCTGATTTGTGACCAATTATATGGTCAATTTTGGAGAAGGTACCATGAGGAGCTGAGAAGAAGGTGTATTCTTTAGCTCTAGGATGAAATGTTCTATATATATCAGTTAGTTCCATTTGGTCCAAGGCTTCAATTAGATTCACTGTGTCCCTGTTTAGTTTCTGCTTTCCTGAACGATCCATTTCAGAGAGCGGGGTGTTGAAGTCACCCACTATTATTGTGTGCGGTGCGATGTGTGCTTTGAGTTTTAGTAAAGTTTCTTTTACGAATGAGGGTGCCCTTGCATTTGGAGCATAGATATTCAGGATTGAGAGTTCTTGATGGTGGATTTTTCCCTTGATCAGTATGTAGTGTCCTTCTGTGTCTTTTTTGATGACTTTAGGTTGAAAATCAATTTTATCCGATATTAGGATGGCTACTCCACCTCGTTTCTTGGGGCCATTTGCTTGTAAAATTGTTTTCCAGCCTTTTACTCTGAGGTAGTGTTTGTCTTTGACACTGAGGTGCGTTTCCTGCATGCAGCAAAATGCTGGATCCTGTTTACGTAACCAGTCTGCTAGTCTATGTCTTTTAATTGGGGAATTGAGACCATTGATATTAAGAGAGAGTAAGGCATAGTGATTATTGCCATCTGCCATTCTTGACGCTATCTTTATGTTTGAGTGGTTATCTACTTTTGGGTTTGATTCAAGAAGGTTATTATCTCATTTTTTCCAGGGTGTTGTTTCTCTCCCTGTATTGGAGGTTTCCACCTATTATCCGTTGCAGGGCTGGATTTGTGGAAAGATATTGTGAAAATTTGGTTTTATCATGGAATATCTTGGTCTCTCCATCTATGGTGATTGAGAGTTTTGCTGGGTAGAGTAGTCTAGGCTGGCATTTGTGCTGTCTTAGTGTCTGCATGAGATCTGCCCAGGATCTTCTGGCTTTCATAGTCTCTGGTGAGAAGTCTGATGTGATTCGGATAGGTCTTCCTTTGTATGTTACTTGGCCCTTTTCTCTTACTGCTTTTAGTATTCTTTCTTTGTTTAGAACATTCGGTGTTTTGATTATTATGTGACGGGAGGTATTTCTGTTCTGGTCCAGTCTGTTTGGAGTTCTGTAGGCTTCTTGTACGTTCATCGGCATCTCTCTCTTTAAGTTAGGGAAGTTTTCCTCCATAATTTTGTTGAAGATGTTTACTGGCCCTTTAAGTTGCAAATCTTCACTCTCATCTATACCTATAATCCTTAGGTTTGGTCTTCTCATTGTGTCCTGGATTTCCTGAATGTTTTGGGTTACACGTATTTTGCATTTTGCATTTTCTTTGACTGTTGAGTCGATGCTTTCTATGGAATCTTCAGCACCTGAAATTCTTTCTTCCATCTCTTGTATTCTATTGTTGATGTTTGCATCTATGACTCCTGATTTCTTCCCAAGGTTTTCTATCTCCAAAGTTGTCTCCCTTTGTGATTTCTTAGTTGTTTCTACTTCCTTTTTTAGTTCCTGGATGGATTTGCTGAGATCCTTCACTTGTTTGTTTGTATTTTCCTGTATTTCTTTAAGGTATTTTTGCATTACCTCTTTCAGGATTTCTTCCTGATGACCCACGTTCTCCTGCATTTCTCTGAGCGATTTTTGTGTTTCCTCCTCATGGGATTCCATCTGTTGATCCATCGTCTCCTGCATTTCTTTAAGCAGTTCTCGTGTTTCCTTTGTAAGGGCATCTAACCGTTGATTCATTTCTTTAAGCAATTTTTGTGTTGCCTCCTTATGGGCATCCATCTGTTGACCCATATTATTCTGCATTTCTTTATGCAAATTTTGTGATTCCTTTGTGAGTGCATCTACCCGTTGATTCATCTCGTTAAGCGATTTTTGTGTTGTCTCCTTGTGCGCCTCCATCTTTTGATCCATGTTCTCCTGCATTTCTCTAAGCAATTTTTGTGTTTCCTTTGTAAGGTCTTCTAACCGTTGATTCATGGTCTCCTGTAACTCTTTATGAGATTTATTTGTGTCCTTCTTGTGATCCTCTAATAGGATCATGAGAAGTGATTTTAAATCCAGATCTTGTCTTTCGGGTGTGGTGGGGTATCCAGGACTTGCTGCTGTTGGAGAGTTGGGTTCGGATGGTCCCACATTACTTTGATTTCTGTTAGTAACATTCCTACGTTTGCCTTTTGCCATCTGGATACCTCTGGTGTTAGTTGGTCCTGCTGCCACTGGCTGTTGGTTGGACCTCCTGTGAGCCTGCAAAGCTATTTCTGCCCCCCCCCCTGGATTACCAGGATTCCCCTGGCACCGATTTCTGGGTCCTGCCTGCTCCTGAGTGACTTTGGAGCCCTAATGTGCCTTGCCCCAAGTGATCTTATATTGGGGAGGCCTTGCACATCTAAAGGCTCAGCCTAGTGGATTCCTGGAGCAAAGGTCGCCAAAGGGAGGGTGGTAGGCTCCTGCCCTGTGCAGGGGTGTGTGATCTCTCCTGGGGGGGGGAGGGGGCGTCCCTCCACCAGGCAGAAGTCCCACAGCAGAGCTGGCGCGCTGGTCACTGCAGATCAGCCCAGCACCTGGGAGCAGGTTACACACAAGCTGCCTGAGACCGAAGCGATATTAAGTCTGTCTGTCTCTGAGCCTGGCGGTCCCAACTACCTGGCCACTGGAGCAAAGATGGCGGAGGGCACTCTCCGTGGAGCCGCTCACCCTGTAGACGCGATGGCCCGCCGATCTGGCACCCAGACGACCACAGCGCTGACCCGTTCTCGGGCACAGACGGAAGCCCCAACAGGCCGTGTCCCAAGTGATGTTATATTGGGGATAGGGAGCTTGGGGTACCTGTCACTTCAGCGCAGTCTGCGGGAACAGAGGTCGCGGAAGGAAAGCTGGTAGGCTCCCGCCCAGTGCGGGGTCCCTCTGCCAGGCAGAAGTCCCACAGCAGAGCTGGCGCGCTGGTCACTGCAGATCAGCCCCGCACCTGGGAGCCGCACACACACAAGCCGCCCGAGACCCAAGCGACATTATGCCTGTCTGTCTCAGAACCTGGCCGTCCCAACCTCCCAGTCACTGGAGCAAAGATGGCGGAGTGCAATCTGCACTCTCTCCGTGGCGCCGCTCACCCTGTAGACGCGATGGCCTGCCGATCTGGCACCCAGACGACCACAGCGCTGACCCGTTCTCGGGCGCAGACGGAAGCCCCAACAGGCCGTGTCCCAAGTGATGTTATATTGGCGAGAAACCCTTTTATTATTTAATACCAAAGTTTAATGAGGTCAAATGTTAAAATATGGCATAAGAACTAAATATAACTTGGTTGAAAGTGATTTTTTTTCTTTTGGGATTCTTAGGGAACTGTCTGCCAACACCAGCACCACCTGGGCTGACAGAAGCTTAGTCACATTATGTTCTGCTTCTCCACTTTTTCACACAGTCCCTGGACCAAGAATAAGATGGGGCATAGTAAAGAAACTGCCAAGACAGCCAGGGTTTATGTCTGGGAATAGTGGAGACCTAGAGATTAAGGATCTCCAATCGCCTCTCCCTCCTCACGATGGAAACAGGTCAGAGGCAAAGCATTACAGAAATTAAAACCCCACACTCTGAGGTAGGGGTAGGACTCCAGCTACTGCCATGTCCTCTGATAGGCTCTAGGGACCAGTCATTCAACGTCTTGGACCTCAAACTTGTTACGGCAAAACTAAGAGTAGAGATGCCTGCTTTGGAGTTTGGGTGAGGTTTGGCAGATCTTAACCACAGAGGATAATGCCAATGCCAATGCCAATGTCAATGAACACTCCGTAAGCACCAGCTAACCATAAATGGGTATCCACCTCAGTGCTCCACACAGCAACACTCAGCAGTGACGTGGGCCAAGCAGAAAGCATCTGCAAAACCCACCAGGAGACCGTTTGAGTGGAACCAGTTACAACAAAGAAAAATATCACGTTCATAAAGAAAACGAAGGAAGGAAAGGAGGCAAGAAAGAAGGAATGAAGGGGGGTAAGGCAAGAGAGCAAGGAATGGGATTTGTTTTTTCCAAAATACTATTACTGGTAATTATTTAAATAATACAATCAAATATACGCTTTATGTTCTGCCTTAAGTTGTTTTAATAATGTACCAAGAACACGTGAAGAACTCTCTATACAAAAACAGAATTGTCTGAAAAATCCCTACATATTCCAAAGTAAACAGCAGCCCTCTTGTAACCTTTGTTCTTCCTCTATGGATGGAACCCAGTGCCTCCTACATATTAGCCAAGCACTATGCCACTTTGTCCTGCCCCAGCCCCAGGAAAACTTCTGTGCTAGAAGGCCTGACGAGATAACTTATTCGTCTCTATATTCTTATCCTAAATCTACATTTAATAATTGGATGGACTTTAAAAATAAGGTTTCTCCTTTATCAGCTTGTGAGTACAGCCTTACTCTTCCCATAGGCAGGGCAGCCAGAGTGTCAATCTTGAACACTAATGAATGAGACTTCCACTTCCAGAGCCTGGGCATCGAACTCCCTGTGACCCACAACCTCCTCCATGGAGTCCAATATAGGGAGTTGGTTTTGATGCTATCCTGTTCCCCAGTTAGTTCTTGATTTGTCAATAAAGAAGCCATGAGCCAATTGCTGGATTGAAGGAATAAGAGGGACTTCCGGGTCCCTGAAGGAAGAGAGACAGACACAAGAGAGGAGAGGAGAGTTCACCAGACTTCTGATGGAGAAAAATGACCAGACATGTGAGGTCTCAGGTGGAGCCATGACCTGTGGATGCTCCTACAAGCAGGCAGGCTTGGATGTAACTGAGCAACTAAGTATAGGGCAGGTGGGAGGTGCAAACATAAGAATATTAATAAGGGCACGCTTTTCCAGGCAGGAGATAGTAGCGCCCAGCAATTGGGTCAATGGGCAAGTTGAAAGGAACAACTCTGTGTGTGTGTGTGTGTTTTATCCGTGGATTCAAGGAAAGCTGGGTGGAGGGCTGGTAGCACAGCCCATTTATGGAGCATAGGTGGGGTAGTGAAAAGCTACACACACACACACAAAACAGTCTAATGTTCTCTGTCTATTTGTATTTTAATACATGTGATGTTTATCTGAACACCATACCAACAAATTAACTCTCATGGATATTCCTGTTTTCCGAATGCCCACGTCTTGAAATGGGATCATTTTCCTTGTCTCACAAGAGCTCCTATTAATATTTCCTTGGGTGCAGTCCTGCTGGTGGGTTATACTGCCTGTTGGTTTTTCTCTTTCATTGACTTCTTTTTATCTGTTTTGCTTAGAAAGCTGCCGGCTCCGTTTTGATTCTCTCTTGGCTTAGCAGGCAGAGTTGGTTGGTTGGTTCCTTTTGGTCTTAAAGGGTGTTGCCCCAGTGTCCAAGGAGTCATCCCTGTGGTCAGAAGTCAGCTCTGGCCTTACTGCTATGTTTGATGATATTCTCGTTGCTGGTTTTAAGCACAGGCCTCTCGGTCTGGCAGGAGTTATATGTTTTCCTTTGGGTCACAACAGTTTGATTACAATGTTATTATAAGATTCCATTTTGCTCCTTCAATATTTTCATATAATACACAATACATTTGATATATAGTATCTACAATGATTTATATAATATATAATGAGCTATTATTGTAGATATTGATATAGATATCTACATTATATACTATATACAATATATACATATATGCTATATATTATATACTATATCTATACATTATATAATATACTATATCTATATTATAGATATCTACAGTTCCCTTTCCTTCCTGCCTGGCTAGGATGCTATACCCTTAAATCTCTAATTGTTGATCCTGTAACCCATCTAGAGTTCCCAAACTCCTTCTGGTTTCTCTGCTCAAGGCCCAGCCAAACTGCAAAGGATCCTCTGGGTATCTTAGGACTCCACTCTTTGATGAGAACCAGCCAGCACCAAGGAAACAGCAATTCAGCTGCCTATGGCTTTCTCCTTAGGGTCCTTCTCTCTGACGTCTTGGCCAGTTGAGTCCCATTTACATAGTTATCCATTGACTTCCAAAGTGTTTGGTTGCTGTTGTTGTTAGCTTGTTTTCCAGTCGGACTGAGCAAGAAAGAGAATGTTGCTTGCTGCACAAACAGCTTCATGGGAATAAGAAATGCAACTTCTAATCATAGAACTTTAATGATTATGTTAACGATTTAATTATCTTCGCTTTAAAAATTACAAAATCCAATCATATTTCATCTTTACACACTTCTCCCACTGCCTGACAGTGAGTTTGAATGTGAGGGCAACTTCACAGCAAGCAGGGAAATCATGAAGATGGATGGTTCCATTTAAAAGGGTTGAATGTGCTGGCAAAATGCCCTTACTTGGACTATTCTTCATTTCCCCCAAAGAAAGAATAAATTACACATTTAGGTATGTGATTGGTTCGCATCCTTCTAGAAGAAACTTGAATAGCAAGCCCTTGATTCTGAATCTAAAGAGATCTTACGTGATGCCTGGGTTTTAGTGGGCTAAATAACACACTTTCCATGATCACTTGTCTTTAAAAATCTATGATAAAAGATGTAAGAATGGCCAAATGTAGCCCATAAAAAATAAGAAAAAAAAAAAACATGTTCAATTCAGAAACTCTATGACTACCTAGACTTGAAGGGGTTTTTTTTGTTTTGTTTTGTTTTTTATTTGAACTCTTAACTTTCAAGGACCTTCAAATGATTTAGCCAATTTATAATATAGGTACCTAGACTGGCAATCCTCAAGATCTAATAAAAATATTGTAAAGGTAAAAGATTCCTGCTGGATAAGGATTAATAAGCTTTAAGAATGTATCTTATTTCTTTTGAGATAAAAATAGCTTTTAAACAGAAATCACAAGATCACCCAGCAGGACCACTGGGATGACTTTTTAAAACACCCTGAAGTTCACCAGGAATCCAGGATGCTGGGGTGTAAGCTGATTTGTACATCTATTTAAAGACTCTGTGTTTAGATAAAGCCTTGCTTTGAGATCAATGTCCATGGCATATCTTCCCCCAAGGTGAATGTCCTTCATGTATTTTCTTGTTTCAGGACCATGTGTTGATATGATATAAACTTCCCCTACCCAATCATTTCATTCCTTGGTTTTTAATTTTTTTAAGTCTTATTCAGAAGTGGTTTACATTCCTCATAATTCTCCCACTGAGTGTGTACACTTGGATTTCTGAATACTCACACAGTTATATTTCCTATACCACGACTAGGCACTGAATATGACCATTATCTAGGCAGACGCTGGGGCTTCTGACCTCATGTTTCTCAGTTCTCCCTTTTCCTAGCTCTATCATTTACCTCACAAGAGGCAGAGATTCTACTCTCTGTGCCCTTGGCGACCATTAGCTTTCCTTGACTTAATCTCTCAAAGGTTTTCCAAATCATAGCATATTTCAATAATTCACTTTATCTTATTGTCAAATAATATTCTGTTGTATAGACATACACATTTTATTTATCTGTCTGAGATCTGACGGTTGTTGCAGTGATTTTCACTTCTTGACTATTACAAGCAACACTGCTTTGGACATCTGCATGTGAGTTTTTGCTTCAATATGGCTTCTTTAGACATGACGCGTACCCAGGAACTGACTGCACAGTGAGTCTGCTTAACCATTCATGGGTTTGTGACGCCTTCCTAAAGTGTCTACATCTATATATACCATATGACACTCCCAACAGTATATAAGGGTTGCAATTGCTCTGTATTTTGTCCACATTTCTCAGATACTCTGGGAGTTAGCCACGGCCATGCTAGCAGATGTGAAGTGATGTGGTAATTCATTGAAAGTCTGATTTTCTTTTTTTTTATTATTTATTTTATTTTTTTTAATTTACATTCCAAATCATTTCCCCTTTCCCGTTTCCTCCCTCCCCGAAAGTCCCATAAGCCCCCTTCCCTCCCTCTTTTCTCCATTCAACCCCCTCTCGTTACTCTGTCCTGGCGTTCCCCTACATCCAGTCTTTCCAGGACCAGGGGTCTCTCCTTCCATCTTCTTAGAGATCTATTGATATGCGGATTGTGTCTAGGGTATTCCGAGATTCTGGGTCAATATCCCCTTATCAGTGACTGCATACCATGTGTGTTCTTTTGTGATTGGGTTACCTCACTAAGGATGATATTTTCAAGATCTGACCATTTGCCTAGGAATTTCGTGAATTCATTGTTTTTAATTGCAGAGTAGTAGTCTGATTTTCATTTTGCTGAAATAGTTAGAGATGTTTATCATCTTCATGTACTTATCAGCAATTCACATATTTGCTTGGGGATATCTCTTCAGATCCTGTGTCTTTTAAGTATAATTCTGACATGTATAACACCTATGTAACAGATAGCATATTAATTTAATGATTCTTGTGAACAGGGTCACTCCGGTCAAAGGTAATGGATGTATACAATAGCTATCCCTGAATACACTCGAGTTCATTCCTGTCTTCATCTTCCTCCTCCACCTTCTCTCTTTAGGGTAACCATCCCAACACTGTCTTCCTCATACAACACTGTCTTCCTCATAGACTTTGTCTCAGCAGGTCTTTAATATATACAAAGCCCATGACCTAGCTTTACCAAGACTAGGAACTAGGAGAATGGAGCAGGAGAGATGACTTTGTGCTTAAGAGCCTGTACTATTGCAGAGGACCCAGAGACTGTTCCCAGTACCCATGTCCAGGGGCTCACAACTGTAACTCCTGCTCTCTCTTCTGGCTTCCACAGGCACTGCAACTCACATGCGCACGCACACACATGCACACACACACACACACACACACACACACACACACACACACACACACACTTGAAAGTTATATTTTCTAACATTCATCATGATTTTGATATTTATCCACACGTGATACTGTAGCTGTTAGATGGGTGGTATCATACCTTTCTTGTTCCTATATGTATTCTTCCTCTAGGCCACTGGGAAGCATGTCAGATGATGGCCCGGCATACCGGTCCCTCCCATTTGACATGTGTTTGTCTTTACTGACGAAACTCTGTGAAACAGCATATCGCCAGAAATCGATTTTCTGTAACCTAGTTGTTAAAACAGTATTCGTGTGGGAGCATGTTCATGTGTATGCAGGTACAAGAACATGTGTGTGCCTGTACAAGTGTAAGGCAGAAGTCAATCTCAGCCGTGGCTCCTCAGAGGCTGCCCACCTTGTTTAAAAACAAGGTCTCTCACATGCTGGTGACCTTGAGCCTAAGGAATCAGCCTGTCTTGCCTCAACAGAGCTGGGACTGCTAGGGAAACCCAGAACGCCCATCTTTCTTTCCACATGGGTTCTGGGATCAAACTCATGTTCTTGTCCCAGAGCAACTTCTTCAAGCTCCAAACACGGAATTAAACATGGCCCAGGTTCTGTTCTTGTCACTCTTGGTGCAGACAAACATTCTGCATATACAGATTGGCCACTGGATTTCAGGTGTTGCTAACCTGCCTTATGCCTGTTTAACTTTTCTTTAATTGTAACAGTTTTTTAAGATGTTTTATGTTTACTACACAGATAACTAATAAAAGCCTTTTATACCTATAAATTATCTACATTGTAACAGTCTTTTTTTACTTTGATGTATCTGTTCTGTTTCACTTGGTGTTTTAAAATGTCTTTTGTTTTGTTTTTTGATTTTCAAGACAGGGTTTTTCTTTTCTCTGTAGCTTTCAGTGTAGAGGAAATCCTACTGCAATCCAGGCTGGCCTGGACCCTCTGCCTTTGCCCTCTGCCCTCTGCCTTCTGCCCTCTGCCCTCTTCCCTCTACCCTCTGCCCTCTGCCCTCTGCCCTCTTGCCTCTGCCTCTCTGTCTCTCTGTCTCTGCCTCTTTGCCTCTCGGCCCCTGCTCCTGCCTCTCTGCCTCTCTGCCCCTGCCCCTGCCTCCCAAGTGCTCGGATTAAAGGTGTACACTACCACTACCTTTCTTTCTTTGAGTCTTGAATCTGCCATCATCAGTTCTTGTTGGTGTCTTGGGGAGGGCTGTGTGCTTCTGTCTTTCCATCCCTATGTTGAAAATGACTTCTCCTTTGATGGTAGCTGTCTGTACCATCTCTATGATACATGGTGGCTCTCTGCCACCTAAACATGTTCCTGGACTTTCAGTGACAGATTCTATAAGTCCTTGTCTTATGCTTTTTGCCAGTACTGCTTGGGTGACTTTCAGCCTTTTACACTGTAAAATCTACTTATATGTTTTATTCCCTTTTTTGCTATTATGTAGCACCCGAGGCTATATGTCTGATAAGAAAACAGGTCTATTTAGTTAACAGTATCATACACTGAAAGTCTAAACTGCCTAGCAAGGACCTGTTTAGCTTTGTTGCTTTATTGTAGATAGCATTGAGGAGAGAGATGAGAAAGATATCACCTCTCAAAAGAAGAAGGCAGAGGGGTCCCAGGTCCCTCAGGTGATCTAGGGAACCCACACTTGCTTCTGACTCTTTAAGACCCTACCACCTTCCATTATTACACTGAGAACCAAGTCACCAGCATTTGAACGTTTGCAGGAAGAAAAGCATTAGACAATATGCAAATACAATACCAAATATTAAGGAAAATGTAGCTTAAATTTTAATTGCTATCTATATAACTGGGAGAAATCCTGAGAGCCCTGTTGATTTAGAAACTAATCACATTTGGGCCCAGACTCCCCGTGACCACAGAATCCTTCAATGCATTTTAACGATGTCTGTCAATGTTGATACGCAGTTTTGGACACGTACTGTTAGTTTTCTGTTTAAATCCTCCTTGGTGATGTAATCGACGATTTTAGCTACTTCTGATTGCATCTGGTTGGTTTGAAAGGTTCCCAAGGTAACATGCTAGGAGGGGGCTGAGCCGGCAGACACACCCCTTTGTTCCTTAGTTAAGAAGATGCCTCTGTCTCTTCTGTAGAACCGGTTTCAGTGTCAGCTTTCCACATTTAGCTTTTCTGGGTTAAGGAAGCCCTTGATACTAGAAGTTCCTCTGAATGGATCGATGCAAGCCACATTGTATTAAGGGTTCTGGATCTTCTCTGATAACGAAGCTTTTCCCTTTTTTAAATCGGGTAGTGAGTTCAGTAACATCTAATGTTTTTCCTCCTAATCGCCTATCTCTCTATGAGGAAACTCAAGGAACTTGAAAAGTCCGTGGTTTTAGTACAATATTGACTTCTTTAGAACAATGAGACTCTATTTTTGAATTTTGAAAGTATCCTGGCATTTCGTTTCCACCAGCTGTTCCCGTGACTTTGGCATCCACGGTGTCCCAATTCAGCGACTTGGGGAAGTAAAATGTTCCCTTTTTTCTTGCCTCTGTGTTTGGGAAAGTTTGGGTTTGTCTTTGAAGGCTTGGTGGAAGTCATCGTAAAATTATCTGAGTGTGGTTGCCCTCGTCTGTAAAATTATCTGGGGCTGGGAAGTCCCCCTGGGAACCCCTTAAACTACTAACTTCATTCCCTTAATAAGATTATTTAGACCTCCACCATCTTAAATCACTTATGGCAGGGTTTTCCACTTAATAACTTCAACACCTTTGTAAAGATTTGTACTTTATCTGACAGTTATAAAATAGAGAATTGTATCCTATATTATGAGCAATTAACATAATATTATGTATTTCCTGGATTTTAATATCCGTTACTCCATCAAAGCTTGTTTTGATGCTATCATCTCTGCCTCTTTATTTTCCTTTTCTTGTTGTATTTACTAAGTAACGGTTATCTTTTCTCTTTTGACGAATGGGACCTGCTGGTCCTCTGCACAACCTGTGAGATTTTAAGGACTCTGTCATTTTAACTGCCTTCCTTGACGCGTATTCCCCCTCTTTTTCTTATATCTTTACACTTGACTTTTTATTCTGCCTTTGCTTTTAATGTGCAAGATTTCCATAATTTTGGCTTTCCAGGGACTTCACCCATTTTTGTCTTTTATTTAATCTAAAATTTTATTAGTGTTTTCAGTAAGTGTAAAAAATGATAGTAGATGTCTCTGTGACATTTTCAAACATACATCTCATTATACTTTGTTCCCCTCCTCCGTCTCTAAGCTCTTTGAGAGTCAGTGGTCTCCATCCTTTCCTTTAAGGCTTCTTCTGCTTTCTACACACATGCACGCATGCACGCACACACACCCTCGCATACACACACACATACATGCGCTCGTGCACACACACATGCACACACACTTACACACACACACACTCACACACATTGACGCACGTGCTCTCAGACACACACACACACACACACACACACACACACATCCCGTTGCCCTCTCTTGATATCCTTCGTTGTATTTAAACCTCCATCCTCCCTGGCACATCTGTCTTCCACTATTATATTGTATGAATATTTTTTTTAGTCTAGAATCTGTATATGAGAGAGAACATTCAATGTGGGTGCCTCTAAGCCTGGCCTCTTTGCTTAGTATGATGAGCTCCTGTTCTATCCCTTTCCTCAGAAATGACATGATTTCATTTTTCCTGCCCTGGACTTGTTCTCTGAAAGATTCAAGAACACCTAACACACCCTCTGTCTGATGCCACAGGAAGGATTCTGAGAGGGATAAGAACAGAGGCCAAGATGAGGGTCAGAGAAAGGCACAGTTAAGAGCAAATCCTGAGAGACTACAAGGCCAGTGATGAGGGGGCTGTCGTTTGACTGTGTGTCAGGTGATGAAAGGGCTGTCTGTCTGACTGTGTGTCAGGTAATGGGAGGGCTGTCTGTCTGACTGTGTGTCAGGTGATGAGAGGGCTGTCTGTCTGACTGTGTGTCAGGTGATGAGAGGGCTGTCTGTCTGACTGTGTGTCAGGTTATAAGGAGGCTGTCTGTCTGACTGTGTATCAGGTGATGAGGGGGTTGTCTGTCTGACTGTGTGTCAGGTGATGAGAGGGCTGTCTGACTGTGTGTCAGGTGATGAGGGGACTGTCTGTATGATTGTGTTCCAGAAGCCTGAATGTGGATCTCGTGAGTTCAGCTACCTCTGTGCTGTACGGACAGTTGAGTAGCCTCAGCCCAGACCCTGGCACTTGCTTGCCTCCTGAGGACAGGGCCATGAGCTGTGCCCCTGTTCACTTTAATGAATTGTGTAGCATTGGAGCCAATGGAGAAGAGAAGACAGACCACAGAATTCAAGACAAATCTCCACTGAGCTCTCTAATTAGAGAGACCTTCAGAACTTTCTGGAATCTGACTGAGGGGCAGAGGCTTGCTCTGAGGTCCCAGTCTAAAACTAATGCAAGAACATTCACAACAAGACTGTTCGACTGGTGTGAGAAAAGACAAAGAAAAAGCAAACAGCTAATCATCACAACTGCTGAACCAGCCTGAGGGTGAGCTCCCCTCTCTAAGGCTCACGGGCCTTTGCCTCCCATGTAGCCAATTAGTAGCACTAATGGGACAGGACTCAGATTAATTACCGAATGCACCAACCCCTAACACATTCCTTCAGTTATTCTCAGCAGCCTGCCTGACAAGCCAGCTTTAAGAGCATCGAGGAAACATAAGGCAGATCGATCCGGACAGCGAGTCCTCTTCCTCTATGGCATCCACCTCTGGCATGCATGAGAAAGACTGGACCAGGCCAGCAGCCATTGAGGACTGGGGAGGAGGGGAGCAGATAATGGGCAAGATGAGATCGGTCACACACCGCATTTACTTACCTAGACAGATTAGTTATAAAATGACCACAGCCGCTTACAGCGACTGTTTTAGCCTTAGTAAGAGCTAAACAGAGGAAATTAAAACTTTGCAAGTGGTGTTTCTGTGAGTGTATGTCTGTCACATGTGCAAACGCATGCTTGGGTGTAGGTGCGCATTCCTATGGGTATGCATACACATGGGGGGTGGGGTGCATATAGAAGCTGGAGGTCAACTTCAGGTGCAGGCCCTCAGCAGACAGGCACGTTCATTTTGGAGAAGGCTCTCTCACTAATCTGGGACTCATGGGTTAGGCTAGGTTGGCTGGTTAGCTAACCCCAAGGATCCATCTGGTAAAACTTCCAACCCCCAGCCTTGGGGACTGCCACCAGGCCTTTCATGTGGGTCTGGGAGTCAAAGTTGGCAAGAACCTTCCCGATTGAACCATCTTCCTATAACTAACATTTGGCTACTACTGCCAAGACGCAGCCATACCCTGCAGGGTCCTGCAACTCTGCCTGAGAGCTTAGGAAAGCAGGCTCACCTGTGCGTCTAGGTAGAGCGTAGTCTTTGCCAGAGTGAACATTCCAGTCAACTCACGCCCTGTGTGCACCCAACCTTGTGAGCACAGGCGTCAGACGGCTCCAGTGGCTGGAAACCACACCCATTGGGACTCTGTGTACTCAACAGTCCCAAAGGCCAACAAAACAGGTCCCAAGGAGGGCTGTATGACCCTGCCTGCCTCGTGACTAAAGTTACAAGGCAGATACCCACAATGCCAAGGTACACAGCTATAACTCCTTCCTAAACAACGGGATCCTGGACCAAGTGCAAGAGTTCATTTTGAGCAGAATCCTAACGTGTTCCCTGGGCTTCTGTGGCCTGAATCTACACTCATTATGAAGCGAAGGGGCTTACCTTGTAGACCACGCCTCTCATGAACAAACGCGTAAGGTAGTCTAGTCCTGGGGTTTTATGGTCCAGAGACACCAAGTCTGCCTCCACTCCCTGGATGTAGTGGTTACAGTGCTGGCATTTTTTAAAGATTTGTTTTATTTATGTGTATGTGGGCATTTTTGCATGAGTTGATATGGGTCGCAGGCACTCTGATTCCCAAAGAGACCAGAAGAAGGGGCCAAATCCCCTGGAGCTTGAATTACAGACAATTTTGAGCAGACATGCTGAGACATCTCTCCAGGCTCAGTGCCAGGTTTTGTAGAAAGAAAGTAAAGTCACTTAAAATTTTAACCATACAGACCTAAAGTGTATTATTGTATTGTGTTGCTGTCCAGGATATTAAAGTATTTTGAGTGTTTCTCGGATTGTCTTGGTCTTCCGGGTAAGCCTGACTTGGCACACCCTGGGCTTCGGTGAGCCCAGATGCTTGGATCTGGGACCCAGAGGTTCCCGGGATGGACAATCACCTACTCTTCTCTCACTAGAGCTGTATAATGACTGAAGGAACTTAACTTGCAAGGCTTCTGAAACTGTTTTTTAAAAGGAAAGGAAAGCAATGCAAAGGAGAAAACAGAAAGAGAGCATAGGGTAGCATTATTGCTTTAAAAAAAAGGCAGCTGAGCCTTCACATCTGCATTCTCACAGCGCCACCTGCTGGAAGTCTGGAGTAAAGGTCTCGTTTGAGAAGAGGCGGGGGAAACGGGAAGACTGGGGGATTCTGAGAAACTCAAAAGTGCTGCAGAAGGTGCTTTATACCTTATCTCCGAATTCTGACTCAAGAAAGTGGCGATCCACAGGTGTAATTGATCACAGTTCTAATTGGATGAGAAAATGCCCAGTAGATGAGGAAATACCCACAGATGTCAAAAACAATGCTCCCCTTTCAAAATGGATAGATAGGGAGATAGATAGGGACCAGATAGGGAGAACTCTACCATTTTCAGAACTGCTTTAGGGGGCATTATGACTCTTGTAAACATGGTATAAAACAGCAATCACTCACAGTTACATGCTGCTTTTGAGTAAGAGCTGGGATTTGAAGACCCTGAAGGAAATTCAGAAGTGATGTGGGGAAGCCCTGTCACATTGATGGGCCAGGCTATAACTGCACCATCTACTGTGAAGTTATCTACACCTGGTGTTTCCCAAGCTGACTCAATGCCTGTTTTTAATCCACTGTGAATCTTCCTTTGGCCTGTGTGTCTCTATGCAAAACACACAACTTTCTGAGGTGTCCCCAGCAAGTTCCTGGCCGTCTGATCCTTGTCAGTGGACAGTCCGTGGGTGTCTCTGATGCCTAAGGAACAACATTACCACAGCCTCCTGGTAAGGATCCCTACTACACCATAGCTCCCTCAGGACAGGATCTGTTATGCACCCTGCACATCTTGGAGTTTGCAAGAATAATTGAACACTTTTTGATTCCTGAGATGACTTTCTGACGAACACAAACTGTTACTTTCACAAGAAAGGCATATTCAATATGGATGCCTAACACTTATGCTCCAAATGCACGCCATGTTAAGTTGAAGATGCCATTAGCCTGTTTTTCATTCCGTCAGTATTCTCTCTGTTGCTCTGTACATGACTGCTTTGGCACACTGAGCTCACTGTCACTTAGTGCCAAGACACAGGTACCAAAGTGCACCTAAAAAGGTCATTGGCTGGGGGCTTAGGGTGCCTAGAATGCTTCATTAGCATGGAGAAGCATTTCAAGAATCTCAGGTCCTGACTGAACACGTTCTGTTTGGAGAAAGGAAATGGATCCCATAAATTAATTGAGGCTACGTGACACTTCACAGGTAGAGGCAAGCGAAAGGGCTTAGAATTCCCCGTACAAGGTCAGAGAAGGAGAAACTCTGCTAACAAAGGAAGCCCTCCATTACAAGGTGAGCCCCAGAAGGCTGTCCAGTCAATGGTAGACATTGACCTTAATTAGCAGAGTTTTCCCACAGCTGCTAATACACTCAAGGTGTTGGGAGTTGACTTACTGCTTCTGCCAGTCTCACTTTCAGCTTCTCTTCAATCTCCATTCCCTGTTTCATGAGCAAGCACCTCCCATGGCTGAATGGGTTGTTGTGCTCAGAAGAACTCGGGACCCCATGAAAACTCCACCCATCTATGCAATGGGATCCTAAGTACACGGCACCCATCCTTCCATATTCTCTGCAGGCTCCCATAGGGAAATGGAGCTTGCAGTGATAATTTCAAAGAAACTATTAAAACTCATCACATTTTTAAAATCCACCATAAGCACAGGTTTTATGTTCAATCAACGGCAAAAGGTAGAGCTCTATTAAGATGCCAAAATTCTTAAGTGTCTTTGAGCTAAAGGTCTTCATCAAAAGAGGAGCTGCATTAGTAAGTTGGTGACAAAGGTGTGCTGTCCTGTAGCCTTCCACATAAATATGTTTAACGTCACAGAAGATTAAGATCTCAGATATGATGCTGAAATTTGGAGGATCATGGAGAGGAGCACTTCCTGGTGACGCGTCTGGACCCCAGTGTGGGAATGGCTTCAGAGTTCCGTCGGGCTCTGCGGAGGGATGATCATCTTACAGGTCATCCAGGTCTCAGTGAATGTCCAGAGTCCACTGGGCTGCCGTCACACAGGTTGCTGCAGGGCCACCAGCCACTACTCACGGACAGGACGGATTTCCCCGCCAGCTTCAGAGGGCAAGGGATGTGGGGTGCCTCTGGGCTCTGCAGCCTAGCGATGATTATGCACCTGCACCGGGTGCCCAGAACAGCAGTAGCGCCCCTGCCACATGACGGACAGGCAGCTTCGCAGCACAGGAAGCTGCGGAGGTAGAAGCAGACACCTTGTGCTCCAGTGAGTTTCAAGAAACACCTTAGTCCTATTAATTGAAAACCATGAATTTTTATCTCCAATAATTCGCCCAGTCAGTCCAGGCCTTAAATAGTTGATAGTTCCAGGCTGCGTTTTCTTTCAAATAAAACCCACGATTACATAAGGAACATAGACCCTGTATAAAAGGGTTAACCCAGAAACTTTGAAAAGGTCACTGAACACTGATCCCTCCCAGAAGGGCAAGTGTTCCCCCTCCCAAAAGGGAGAAGCTAAATTACATTCCTCAGACCACAGGGAGGTCCCTGCGGCAAGGAAAGGCCCAGAGTCCATTGGCCACACACCTCATCCTCTATCAATCAATTAGTTTAAAGGTAACACTGTTCTGCCAATCACATTGTACCTAATGGTTATTAGTCAATACATTCTGTGGTTTTTTTCTGAGCATTCTTACTCAGGAATGCCCCATGGGTGGAGAATGGAATTCAGCTTGTCTTTGACTCCAGGCAGGAGGGTTTCTTAACTGGGGCAATTGTGAGAGGTCTGAATTCTTTCTCAAGTTGGACAAGTAGTTCTCAGAATAGAGAGGGGGAGGGGTCACTGGAGCCCCAGTCATTATTTCTCATTGGCTAGATAAAAATGCCTAAATAGAGACTTATACAGTATCTTAGTTTATTTAATTTGTTTTAAATTGTTTTGATTTTCATAATGGGTGTGATGATGTGCTTTGTGGTACTATTATTCCTCTGGGAGAGAGGTCAAAATGAAGGTTTTTCTGGTTACTGGCTCAAGGATAGGCTGGTTTGGATTTTGTCTTTGTGTTTTTAAAAAAGGGTGATAGGCTCTGGACATCTTCCAGAGCTATTCAGATCAGAAATGATAGAGGAAGACCTCCAGAGGACTAGATTCCAGAATATCAAACAAAACTATCTGTCTTTGTGATACTAAAATTTTGTTTTGAGATTTACATATTACAGAAAATGCAGCCAGCTTGAGTCTCCTCATCAAAAATCGAGTTCGAGGAGGCCTGCTGCTGAGCTGACCTGCATGACTCCTGAGGTCCTGGACTTCAGCCAGATCCAGTCAAGACACAGAAATCAGAGACAACCAACTCACCCATTTTCTCTACCCTTCTCCCACCCCCTTATTAATATCTCAGTGCCCATACTCAGCTTGAAGAAGTTACAAAGAGTCATCAACCCAGTTCCCTGGGATTTGGGGCCGGAAAGGGTTGTTATCAAATTGTCTTTCTAGAGAATGTAGAAATGGTCAGATTTGAAACAGAGAGGAAATAGGATTAATTATATAGCCATAATTTCATTTGGTAAAAATCCTTTTTTAATTGTTACTAAGTTAAAGTCATAAGTTCTTATTGGGTACAGAATTCATTTTGATTCATTATCAAGATTTTCATTGGTATAAATTCCTTCTATTGATAGTAAATATTTAAAAGTACAGGGCTTAGACCTAGTCCTTCTTTGTGGTTTTTATAACAGATCTGAGATATTTAAGCCTGTGAGTTTAGGGCCAAATAACAAATAACGGCTCTGAGTTTATTGTTAGGGTGTTTTCAAGATTTTAATCAAAACAACTGAAAGTTGTCAAGGCTTAACAGTTCAGAGATGCTTTAGATAGATAGATAGATAGATAGATAGATAGATAGATAGATAGATAGATAGATAGATAGATAGTCTTCAAAGGCATCAGAAGTCCACAGAATGTGACATTCTATGTTATTCATTTCACTTGTTGAGACTAGTCTGCTCCTGACAGCTTCACTGTCTTAGATTTGAAGATGAGATTGAGCATCCATGAGTTACTCCAGCTGTGACAAGACAGCCACCAGGCAAAAATTGCCTCTCTTCATCTACAAATACTGTCCAAAGAAAGGACACACATACAGGCTTAGGACAGCTTAAATCTGCCGAGACAGAGTAGGCGAGTCCTTAATATTCCTGTTTCTCTAATGTCTATCAGATGTTCTTGGGCCAGAAGGCTAAAGACCAATGCTCCAACATTTTGAAGTATAAACTGTCCAGGTGTTCAGCAGTCTCTATCATTTGACTATATTTTCAGTTAATATTGGTCACTCTCGGATTTCTTTTTTTTTTTTTTTTTTTTTTTTTGGTTTTTCGAGACAGGGTTTCTCTGTGTAGCCCTGGCTGTCCTGGAACTCACTTTGTAGACCAGGCTGGCCTCGAACTCAGAAATCCTCCTGCCTCTGCCTCCCAAGTGCTGGGATTAAAGGTGTGCGCCACCACCGCCCGGCTACACTCTCGGATTTCTGACAGGGTTGAAGACTGTTAGTCTCATAACCAGCCCAAGCTGTTTAACTTTGAGAAAGCTGATATAGATTTAAATAGATGGTCTTCAGATGACATAAAATTTATAGCCAAGACATGAGTCAGGTGTTAATTCTTATAGTCTTCTAAGCTAGTACAGATGACAAAGGTTCTGTTTGATTGACAGAGATGATAGACTGGGTGTCAGGTCTATCTTATACTTTATAATTTACAAAATGGTAATAGTTATGCTCAATTTATACTTAGAAAGTTTTTATTAAACAGAAAAGGTAAAATGCTACAAGATTTCCTATCCATTCACATTGAGGCAGTGAGAGGCCAGTGATTAGAGGAGAGAAAGAAAGAGGAGCTAGGGAGAGGGAAGAAGAGAGGACCACACCAGTGGAGCAGGAACAGACCTGAGACCACCTCCTCTGATACCATGGTGGCTCTCTCACTAAGGGCATATTTCCCAAGAAACTGATTAATCACTTTGAGACTGTTTTATTTATAATACAGGAAGTCACAAAGAATACCCCCTCGGACTCGGGGGTGCCATCAGTTGATCAGACTGTCGTGAACAGTGGGCTTTCCCTGACTAGACCTAACTGGGACTTTAAAATGACAAAGGGTAAGGGGCACCTGAAGGTCCACCACCAGACTCCATGAGCGGTTCTCAAGGGGGCTACATGGCAACCCACAAATTTGACCAAGGTATGTGAGGTTAAACAGGGACCACAGTCTTTCTAGAGCAGATCATAGAGGCAATATACACCCTATGACCCCAGGGGCAAGGAATATAAAACTACTGGGACAATAGCTTTTATAGACCAGGTTAGTAGAGATGTCAGAAAAAAGCTTCAGAGGCTAGAGAGAAAGAATAAGCTGTTGAGAGATTTAGTGCAGTTTGCTGAGACAGGGAGACAGAGGAGGAGAAGGAGCAGAGAAAGAGGAGGAATGAGTCTATAGAGGGATTTAGTGCAGGTTGCTGATAAAGTCTGTAGACGGATTTAGTGCAGGTTGCTGAGAAAGTCTGTAGACGTATTTAGTGCAGATTGCTAAGAAAGTCTACCGCTACAGGGAGACAGAGGAGGAGAGAGAACAAAGAAAAAGAAAGAAAAAATGACAGAGAAGGAAGCTACAGAGAGTCCTGACTACAGTAGTTAGAAAAAGCAGAGAAGAGGGTGAGCGGCGCCACGGAGACTGCCCTCCACCATCTTTGCTCCAGTGACCAGGTAGTTGGGACCGCCAGGCTCAGAGACAGACAGGCATAATATCGCTTCGGTTTCAGGCAGCTTGTGTGTAACCTGCTCCCAGGTGCTGGGCTGATCTGCAGTAACCAGCGCGCCAGTTCCGCGGTGGGACCTTCTGCCTGGTGGAGGGACCCCGCGCAGGGAGGGAGCCTGCCAGCTTCCCTTCCGCGACCTCTGTTCCCGCGGACTGCGCTGGAGAGACCGGTACCCAGGCTCTCCCCCAGATATAACATCACTTGGGACACAGCCTGTTGGGGCTTCCGTCTGTGCCCGAGGGCGGGTTGGCGCTGTGGTCGTCTGGGTGCCAGATCGGCGGGCCATCGTGACCACAGGGTGAGCGGCGCCACGGAGACTGCCCTCCGCCATCTTTGCTCCAGTGACCAGGTAGTTGGGACCGCCAGGCTCAGAGACAGACAGGCATAATATCGCTTCGGTTTCAGGCAGCTTGTGTGTAACCTGCTCCCAGGTGCTGGGCTGATCTGCAGTAACCAGCGCGCCAGTTCCGCGGTGGGACCTTCTGCCTGGTGGAGGGACCCCGCGCAGGGAGGGAGCCTGCCAGCTTCCCTTCCGCGACCTCTGTTCCCGCGGACTGCGCTGGAGAGACCGGTACCCAGGCTCTCCCCCCAATATAACATCACTTGGGACACGGCCTGTTGGGGCTTCCTTCTGTGCCCGAGGGCGGGTTGGCGCTGTGGTCGTCTGGGTGCCAGATCGGCGGGCCATCGTGACCACAGGGTGAGCAGCGCCACGGAGAGTGCCCTCCGCCATCTTTGCTCCAGTGACCAGGTAGTTGGGACCACCAGGCTCAGAGACAGACAGGCATAATATCGCTTCGGGTTCAGGCAGCTTGTGTGTAACCTGCTCCCAGGTGCTGGGCTGATCTGCAGTGACCAGCGCGCCAGATCTGCTGTGGGACTTCTGCCTGGCAGAGGGACGCCCCCCTCCCCCCCCAGGAGAGATCACACACCCCTGCACAGGGCAGGAGCCTGCCAGCCTCCCTTTGGCGACCTCTGCTCCAGGAATCCACTAGACTGAGCCTTTAGATGTGCAAGGCCTCCCCAATATAAGATCACTTGGGGCAAAGCACATTAGGGCTCCAAAGTCACTCAGGAGCAGGCAGGCCCCAGAAATCGGTGCCAGGGGAATCCTGGTAATCCAGGGGGGGCAGAAATAGCTTTGCAGGCTCACAGGAGGTCCAACCAACAGCCAGTGGCAGCAGGACCAACTAACACCAGAGGTATCCAGATGGCAAAAGGCAAACGTAGGAATGTTACTAACAGTAATCAAAGTAATGTGGGACCATCCGAACCCAACTCTCCAACAGCAGCAAGTCCTGGATACCCCACCACACCCGAAAGACAAGATCTGGATTTAAAATCACTTCTCATGATGCTATTAGAGGATCACAAGAAGGACACAAATAAATCTCATAAAGAGTTACAGGAGACCATGAATCAACGGTTAGAAGCCCTTACAAAGGAAACACAAAAATCGCTTAGAGAAATGCGGGAGAACATGGATCAAAAGATGGAGGCGCACAAGGAGACAACACAAAAATCGCTTAACGAGATGAATCAACGGGTAGATGCACTCACAAAGGAATCACAAAATTTGCATAAAGAAATGCAGAAGAATATGGGTCAACAGACGGATGCCCATAAGGAGGCAACACAAAAATTGCTTAAAGAAATGAATCAACGGTTAGATGCCCTTACAAAGGAAACACGAGAACTGCTTAAAGAAATGCAGGAGACGATGGATCAACAGATGGAATCCCATGAGGAGGAAACACAAAAATCGCTCAGAGAAATGCAGGAGAACGTGGGTCATCAGGAAGAAATCCTGAAAGAGGTAATGCAAAAATACCTTAAAGAAATACAGGAAAATACAAACAAACAAGTGAAGGATCTCAGCAAATCCATCCAGGAACTAAAAAAGGAAGTAGAAACAACTAAGAAATCACAAAGGGAGACAACTTTGGAGATAGAAAACCTTGGGAAGAAATCAGGAGTCATAGATGCAAACATCAACAATAGAATACAAGAGATGGAAGAAAGAATCTCAGGTGCTGAAGATTCCATAGAAAGCATCGACTCAACAGTCAAAGAAAATGCAAAATGCAAAAAACGCGTAACCCAAAACATCCAGGAAATCCAGGACACAATGAGAAGACCAAACCTAAGGATTATAGGTATAGATGAGAGTGAAGATTTGCAACTTAAAGGGCCAGTAAACATCTTCAACAAAATTATGGAGGAAAACTTCCCTAACTTAAAGAGAGAGATGCCGATGAACATACAAGAAGCCTACAGAACTCCAAACAGACTGGACCAGAACAGAAATACCTCCCGTCACATAATAATCAAAACACCGAATGTTCTAAACAAAGAAAGAATACTAAATGCAGTAAGAGAAAAGGGCCAAGTAACATACAAAGGAAGACCTATCCGAATCACATCAGACTTCTCACCAGAGACTATGAAAGCCAGAAGATCCTGGGCAGATCTCATGCAGACACTAAGACAGCACAAATGCCAGCCTAGACTACTATACCCAGCAAAACTCTCAATCACCATAGATGGAGAGACCAAGATATTCCATGATAAAACCAAATTTTCACAATATCTTTCCACAAATCCAGCCCTGCAACGGATAATAGGTGGAAACCTCCAATACAGGGAGAGAAACAACACCCTGGAAAAAATGAGATAATAACCTTCTTGAATCAAACCCAAAAGTAGATAACCACTCAAACATAAAGATAGCGTCAAGAATGGCAGATGGCAATAATCACTATGCCTTAATCTCTCTTAATATCAATGGTCTCAATTCCCCAATTAAAAGACATAGACTAGCAGACTGGATACGTAAACAGGACCCAGCATTTTGCTGCATGCAGGAAACGCACCTCAGTGTCAAAGACAAACACTACCTCAGAGTAAAAGGCTGGAAAACAATTTTACAAGCAAATGGCCCCAAGAAACGAGGTGGAGTAGCCATCCTAATATCGGATAAAATTGATTTTCAACCCAAAGTCATCAAAAAAGACACAGAAGGACACTACATACTGATCAAGGGAAAAATCCACCATCAAGAACTCTCAATCCTGAATATCTATGCTCCAAATGCAAGGGCACCCTCATTCGTAAAAGAAACTTTACTAAAACTCAAAGCACACATCGCACCGCACACAATAATAGTGGGTGACTTCAACACCCCGCTCTCTGAAATGGATCGTTCAGGAAAGCAGAAACTAAACAGGGACACAGTGAATCTAATTGAAGCCTTGGACCAAATGGAACTAACTGATATATATAGAACATTTCATCCTAGAGCTAAAGAATACACCTTCTTCTCAGCTCCTCATGGTACCTTCTCCAAAATTGACCATATAATTGGTCACAAATCAGACCTCAACAGATACAAGAAGATAGAAATAATCCCATGCCTCCTATCAGATCACTATGGAATAAGGGTGGTCTTCAATGGCAACAAAAACAAAAGAAAACCCACGTACACATGGAGGCTGAACAATGCTCTACTCAATGATAACTTGGTCAAGGTGGAAATAAAGAAAGAAATCAAAGACTTTTTGAAAGTTAATGAAAATGAAGGCACAACATACCCTAACTTATGGGACACAATGAAAGCAGTGCTAAGAGGAAAATTCATAGCCCTGAGTGCCGCCAAAAAGAAACGGGAGACAGCATACACTAACAGCTTAATGGCACACCTGAAAGCCCTGGAACAAAAAGAAGCAAATACACCAAAGAGGAGTAGAAGGCAGGAAATCATCAAACTCAGGGCTGAAATCAATCAAGTAGAAACAAATAAAACCATACAAAGAATCAACAAAACGAGGAGTTGGTTCTTTGAGAAAATCAACAAGATAGATAAGCCCTTAGCCAGACTAACCAGAGGGCACAGAGATAGTATCCAAATTAATAAAATCAGAAACGAAAAGGGAGAGATAACAACAGAAACTGAGGAAATTCAAAAAATCATCAGATCCTACTACAAAAACCTGTATTCAACACAACTAGAAAATCTTGAGGAAATGGACAATTTCCTTGACAAATACCAAGTACCAAAATTAAATCAGGATCAAATAGACCATCTAAACCGTCCTATAACCCCTGAAGAAATAGAAGTTGTCATTGGAAGTCTTCCAACCAAAAAAAGCACAGGTCCAGATGGTTTTAGTGCAGAATTCTATCAGACCTTCAAAGAAGACCTAACACCAATACTCTTCAAACTGTTCCACAAAATAGAAACAGAAGGAACACTACCCAACTCGTTCTATGAAGCCACAATTACACTAATACCAAAAGCACACAAAGATCCCACAAAGAAAGAGAATCTCAGGCCAATCTCTCTTATGAATATCGATGCAAAAATACTCAATAAAATTCTTGCCAACCGAATCCAAGAACACATCAAAACGATCATTCACCACGATCAAGTAGGCTTCATCCCAGGGATGCAGGGATGGTTCAATATAAGGAAATCCATCAATGTAATCCACTACATAAACAATCTCAAAGAAAAAAACCACATGGTCATCTCATTAGATGCTGAGAAAGCATTTGACAAAATTCAGCATCCTTTCATGCTAAAGGTCTTGGAAAGATCAGGAATTCAAGGCCCATATCTAAACATAGTAAAAGCAATTTACAGCAAACCAGTAGCCAGCATCAATCTAAACGGAGAGAAACTTGAAGCAATCCCACTAAAATCAGGGACTAGACAAGGCTGCCCTCTCTCTCCATATCTTTTCAATATAGTACTTGAAGTTCTAGCTAGAGCAATTAGACAAGAAAAAGAGGTCAAAGGGATACAAATTGGAAAGGAAGAAGTCAAACTATCACTATTTGCAGACGATATGATAGTATACATAAGCGACCCAAAGAACTCCACCAGAGAACTCCTACAGCTGATAAACGACTTCAGCAAAGTGGCCGGATATAAAATCAACTCAAGCAAGTCAGAAGCCTTCCTATACTCAAAGGATAAGCAGGCTGAGAAAGAAGTAAGAGAAATAATACCCTTTACGATAGCCACAAACCATATTAAGTATCTTGGCGTGACGCTAACCAAACAAGTGAAAGATCTGTATGACAAGAACTTCAAGTCTCTGAAGAAAGAAATTGAAGAAGACCTCGGAAGATGGAAAAATCTGCCATGCTCATGGATTGGCAGGATTAATATAGTAAAAATGAGCATCTTACCAAAAGTAATACACAGATTCAATGCAATCCCCATCAAAATCCCAACTCAATTCTTCATAGAGTTAGAAAGAGCAATTCAAAAATTCATCTGGAATAACAGAAAACCCAGAATAGCTAAAACTATTCTCAAGAGTAAAAGAACCTCTGGGGGAATCAGTATCCCGGACCTCAAGCTGTACTACAGAGCAATAGTGTTAAAAACTGCATGGTATTGGTACAGTAACAGACATGTAGATCAATGGAACAGAATTGAAGACCCAGAAATGAATCCACTCTCCTATGGTCACTTGATCTTTGACAAAGGAGCTAAAACCATCCAGTGGAAAAAAGATAGCCTTTTCAACAAATGGTGCTGGCTCAGCTGGAGGTCAACATGCAGAAGAATGCAAATTGACCCATCCTTATCTCCTTGCACTAAGCTCAATTCTAAGTGGATCAAAGATCTCCACATAAAACCAGACACACTGAAACTAATAGAAGGGAAACTAGGGAAGAACCTTGAACATATGGGCACAGGGGAGAATTTCCTGAACAGAACTCCAATAGCTTATACTCTAAGATCAAGAATAGACAAATGGGACCTCATTAAATTACAAAGTTTTTGCAAGGCAAAAGACACCGTCAAAAAGACAAAGCGGCAACCAACTAACTGGGAAATGATCTTTACCAACCTTACATCTGACAGAGGGCTAATATCCAAGATATACAAAGAACTCAAGAAGTTAAACTCCAGAGAGGCAAGTAACCCTATTAAAAAATGGGGTACAGAGCTCCACAAAGAGTTCTCACCTGAAGAATATCTAATGGCTGAGAAGCACCTAAAGAGATGTTCATCATCCTTAGTCATTAGGGAAATGCAAATCAAAACAACCCTGAGATTCCATCTCATACCAGTCAGGATGGCTAAGATCAAAAACACAGGAGACAGCAGTTGTTGGCGAGGATGTGGAGAAAGAGGAACACTCCTCCACTGCTGGTGGAATTGCAGGCTGGTACAACCACTCTGGAAAGCAGTCTGGCGGCTCCTCAGAAAATTGGGCATGACACTTCCGGAGGATCCGGCTATACCACTCCTGGGCATATACCCAGAGACTTTACCTGCATGCAATAAGGACACATGCTCCACTATATTCATAGCAGCCTTATTTATAATAGCCAGAAGCTGGAAAGAACCCAGATGTCCCTCAACGGAGGAATGGATTCAGAAGATGTGGTATATTTACACAATGGAATACTACTCTGCAATTAAAAACAATGAATTCACGAAATTCCTAGACAAATGGTCAGAACTTGAAAATATCATCCTTAGTGAGGTAACCCAATCACAAAAGATCACACATGGTATGAAGTCACTGATAAGGGGATATTGACCCAGAATCTCAGAATACCCTAGACACAATCAGCATATCAATAGATTTCTAAAAAGATGGAAGGAGAGACCCCTGGTCCTGGAAAGACTGGATGTAGGGGAACGCCAGGACAGAGTAATGAGAGGGGGTTGAACGGAGAAAAGAGGGAGGGAAGGGGGCTTATGGGACTTTCGGGGAGGGAGGAAACGGGAAAGGGGAAGTGATTTGGAATGTAAATTAAAAAAATAAAATTAAATTAAATTAAAAAAAAAAAAGAAAAAAAAAAAAAGAAAAAGCAGAGAAGAGAGAAACAGAAAAGGACCAGTACACATACTGCAAGGAGAGAGACCACTGGGCCCGAGAGTGCCCTAACAGAAGCCGGGAGCAGGAATTCCCAGACCTTGGGGGAAAAGCAACCAAGTGGCAAAGGTGTTAGCCCTGGGTGAAGACAGTGACTAGGGGAGATGGGGTTCTGATCACCTCCCCCAACACAGGGTGACTCTGAGAGTAGAGGGGAAACCACTTCAGTTCTTGGTGGATACAGGGCCTCAACACTCAGTCTTCCAAGGCAATGGTCCCATTTCCAAAAAAAGATTTTGGGTCCAAGAAGCCACTGGCACCAAAATGTATTCAGGGACAGTGGACCTAGGGATGGGATGGGTAGCCCATTCATTTAGGGTCTCCCCAGACTGTCCCTACCCTCTGTTGGAGCGAGACATACTCTCCAAAATGGGGGTCCAGATACACTTCCTGTCTGATGGGCCGCAGCTCACTGGCCCAAGAGGAGAGACTAACCCCTGTTGAAAGTTGAAGCTACAGACGGGAGCAGTTTTCTCCATGAAGGTCAGAGAGGAGCAGGTGCTGCTGTGGTGGACGGTGCAAATGTCATCTGGGTAGAACCTCTACCCTCTGGCACTCAACTCAGAAAATGGAGCTATTTGCCCTCACCAAGACCTTGGAACTTGGAGCCAGCAAGAAAATTAACATCCATACAGATAGCAGGTATGCCTCTGCCACAGCCCACATTCACAGGACTTTATGCGAAGAGGGAGGACTGCTCACATCAGAGGAAACAAACAGGAAATCTTGGACCTCTTCGATACCCTAATGAAGCCAAAAACTGTGAGTATTATTCACTGCCCAGGACGTCAGAAGGGATAAGACTCAGTGGGCAATAACCAGGCAGATCAAGTGGCTCCAGAAGTGGCTATGCAGGAGCCTATCCCAGTTATGGGCCTGCAAGAGACACCCACTGGGAAATAGGACTGAATTAAGAGACAGCCTCACCTAGAATATGCTGAAGAAAAAAGGACTCACGTGGCTAGACACCCTGCCAACTATTACCAAGAGAAGGCCCACACAAGAAGAGAGAACTATACTCCCCAGAAAGTAAGCAAAAAACTTACTAGGCCAAGTACACTGATAGACTCATTTAAGGGATAAAAAGCTTATCCAGGCAGTTAAGGGACCTAAAGTATATATTTATGACTCAGATTTTGGGCCAGAGAGATAATAGAACAGTGTAAGGTATGCCAGTAAGTAATGCTTATACAGCTAAGAGTAAAAAGGGTAAAAGACCTAGAAGAGAACAGAGTATATTGAGAGATTTTATAAAAGTTAAGGCAGGAAAATATGGTTACAACTACCTTCTAGTGTTTGTGGATACTTTCTCTGGATGGGTTGAGACTTTCCCTACCAAGCAGGAAACAGCTGCCATGATTAGAAGAAATTTTCCCAAGTTTCAGAGTGCCCAAGGTAATTGGATCAGACAATGGTAAGTCAGTCTAAGGTAAGTCAGGGATTGACAAAGATATTGGGGACTAATTGGAAACATTATTGGGCATACTGTCCCCAGAGCTCAGGGCAGGTAGAGAGAATAAATAAAACCCTGTGAGAGACCTTAACTAAATTGACCTTAGAGACTGGCTCAGGCTGGGTGATGTCCCTCCCCTTTTTCCTGTTCTGAGCCCAGTACAGCCTCTGCCATTTTAACCTGACCCCTTTTGAGATCCTCCTTTGTTGTCTACTGGGCCTTCCCAGGAGGTATCCCACAACATGAGATTTGGCCCAAACTGTCTGTCTTAAATGCTCCAGGGGTGCCAGAGACTCCTCACTGCTTCCAGACTGATGACTGAATCTATGTAAGGAGGCTTCGGGGACAGCCGCTAGAACCTTGATGGATGGGACCCTTCCTGGTACTACTAGCCACTCCCACAGGCCTCAGGGTGGACAGTGTTGTGGCCTGGGCACATGCTTCCCATGTGGAACCTGAAGACACCCCACTCTCCAGAGACCCCCCGCTGGATGGTCCAGAAGATAGATGATCTATACAAGCTCAAGATCACTCGACCTTGATCATGACTGCCTGGTGGTACCCTTGGATTCTGGTTCCCTCCCCCCTCCTATGTGCCCATTTGCCAAACATGTTATGGCACTCACTGTCTCCCTTCTGTTGGGGTTAGAGATGGCCAGGGCAGCCACCAGGACTTCCACTCTGGTCTTTTTAGGGGAAAATTATGACAGTCTGAGGACAGCCATTGATTTAGATATAGAGAAAATAGAAACTTCCATCAGTCACCTTCAAGAATTATTGACTTCATTATCAGAAGTAGTACTGCAGGATAGGAGGGCTATGTGCTGCCCTAGCTGAGGAGTGTTGCTCTTATATAGACCATTCAGGGTTGTTAACCCTGTTAGGACCCCTAATTGTTCTCCAGCTATAGTTGACTTTTGACCCCTACATTTCGAACTGCTTAGTCACTATTGGTAAGAAACACTTAGGTACAGTACAGCTAATGATTTTAGAGGAGAGATACAAAGAACTAGATAGAGAAGATCAGGAGTATGAGCATGCACACACAAAAAAAGGGGGAAGAATGAAAGGGTTAACTCAGAAACTTTGAAAAGATCATAGAACATTGGCCCCTCCCAGAAGGACAAGTGTTCCTCTTCCCAGAAGGGAGAGGCTAAATTACATTCCTCAGACCACAGGGTGGTCCCTGCAGCTAGGAAAGGCCCAGAGTCCGTTGGCCACCTACCTCATCCCCTAACAACCAATCAGTTTAAAGGTAACACTGTTCTGCCAATCACATTGTGACTAATGGTGGCTGCCCTGAGAACTGTACAAAAGGTCTGCACAGCTTGGAGTGCGCAGTCATTCTGTCTCCATGTGTAGGGCAGCCCCAGCATGCTGGATAATAATAAAATCCTCTTGCTTTTTGCATCAATTCCCATATCCACATGGTCCACTCAGGGGATCTCTCCTATAAGTCAAGACTCTCTCGAGTCTTACATGCAGGATGCCTGCAGGCCAGAATCATGGCTGAAGGATGCAAGGAGCACCTTCCATGGACTTTACCTTCTTGGCCCTTCTCCCTTTTTCTAGATTCCTCAACAAAATACAATTCCATCCCACTGACCTGCCATAGCCAGTACAAACTCCATGGTGCCTTTACATTCAAGACTCTTTCCCTTTTTATAGGTATGTATGTAAGTGTGTATGTTCTGAGGAAACATCGCTTAGAACTTTAGTTTGCCTTTTATAGATTTTAAATTCAATTCCACCAGCTACCTCACTTTGTATGGTCAATCCTCCCAGCCGCCAAACAGTGTTGGTTCGGTTTCAGAACAGAGTTCGGTGATTGTTCAGTGAGACCTACCATGGGCTCAGAAAACTTAATCACACATCTACCTGGACACAATCCTGCAGTGGGGGCAGGGGGACCCATCTTAGGAACGTATTTTCACAGCTAGGGTAGCAACTAGAAGTTCATGGAAATGTCACACCTGCCTGTCTGCTATTGTGAGCAGTCCCTGAGAAAACAGGGCACCAGATTGAAAAACATACAAGTCAGTGACCCTTTCAAAATTATCAAAGGACGTAAATTAAAGAAGAAAATGCTTTCAAAAAGGCAGGCAACTCTCAAATAAATATCTGGGCTGCTCTGGCGGTTTTTTGACTTGCTCCACAAGCCCAACTGTCTTCACCACTGTCCCTCAAAATCCACCTTCCACTGACCCAAATGAACTCACTGATCCAAACCACCCCAGGAGAGCTTGTTAGTTTGTTTTTTCCATTGTGGCAAAATAACACCAGTGGAGTGTCTGCCATTTGCAGAGGCCTCAAGTACAATACACAATGCTACTGCCACCAAACAGCTCTGCATGGTTCTACAGTCACACTATGACCGCTGAACCCCTTCACTATCTGTTCCCAGGCCAACCCTGTAACCCTTGTAACCACCAATATAATTTTAGCTCCTGACAGTGACCACTCTCCTGCTTCAGGTAAGGGGAGTCACAGGTATTTGCCTTTTGTGCCTAGTTTAAGGTCACCCAGTATAATGCCCTCAGGGTTAGGTGTACATCAGAACTGCCTTCTATTTTAAAAGGTAAACAGTATTTCAGTATACCTGGGTACCATATCTGTTCATCAAGGCATCAGAGGATGTTTGCTGAGGACCAGCCTCAACTTGGGAGCTGGTCCTAAGAAAGGGGTGTTTGAGAGTGATAAATGACTCATAGTCAGTGAAGGCTGCAAGCTGACAGATCTGCGTCCTGCTTCCTGCAGCTCTCTTTCAGACCAAAGCCCAGTCTTTTATTTTTCATAAGCTACGTCCTTAGGAATTACATTATCAATTTAATCATATACCACAGGTTCCCTTTTGATTATCTCACAAATCAGCATTTTATGACCTTAGTCCCTTAACTACTCTAAAGACAGAGCCACATGGCCAAAGCTGCTGAGTTCTGCTTCTTGCTGGAGCTGGAGTATGGCCCCATTGCTCTATTACATTATCACCAGCTTTTGGTTTTCTCACTCCTTCACTGCCTAAACTTGACTGCTGTGGAACTTATTCTGTAGACTGACCTTGAACCTGAATGCTGGAATTACAGTTGTGTACCATTCCACCTGGACCTAAGCTTTTCTTCATCTAGAACTTCCTCTGTCCCAGGCTGACCTTGAACTTGAAAATCTGCTTGCCTTTGTCTCCTGGGATTAAAGGTGTGTAGCACCATGCCTGGGCCTAAGCTTTTCATGTCCACTGTTCCTCAAGATGTGGATCAAAAGCCTGTGTCTTCCAGCCTCAAGATCTGGATCACAAGTACAAAGTATCAACTCACTGTGAACAGATTTTGCTCTGAAAAGAAGCAATTGACTCCACTGCCAGTATTTACAGGTAAAAACTGTAGGACACAGATCTACCTCAGTCTGAGCTGAGCCTTCAGCAATCAAGGGCACAAAGGAGATATGACAGTCCCCTCTCTGAAAGTCTGCAATCTGGGTGAAGTGAGAATTTTTGTAAAATACTGACCCTTGTGAGACTGGAAGGCAACTCTGGAGGAGAAAAGTACTCTGAGATGGCCCCTGAGGTAGGTACAGGAGTCACACAGGAGAAAAGAAATGCACATATGTTTCACACAGAAATGAAATGTGCAAAGCTATAGTTATAAAACAGCAAAGCAAGCTTGAAGGATAGCAAGTTAAATGTGGCTATTGGAAGAGCAAAATGGAGTGAGAGGATGTTTCCATGTGTGTGGACACCAAAGACAGTGCAGGGGCCATTGGCTTTAGTCATGGTGGTGTAGAGGCCACAGGACTATGTGATACTGGGAGACTCAGAAGGATAGCTACATTTAGAAACAGTCTCTCTACTTTATGGAGAGCTAAGGTTAGGGACAGTGAGGGTAGAGATGGCAACAGTCTCAAAGGAATGAGGGAGGGTAACATAGATACTTGAAGGAGATAGGGGTCTGGTAGATACAAAGGCATGAAGCAGGTTCTAGATGAAGGCTAACAGGAGATGCCTCTAGGAGACAGAACGTGAGCCACATATGGGGAAGAGCCTGCTTGCTCAGAAATGGACAGGTGAAGGGTTAACCTTATTAGGGGTCTAGGCAAAACAGCACTTAAATAGTTATAATCATAGGAGAGGTTGTATAAAACACCATTGAGAGAGGGTTTGTTGAGACTGAAACCTTTATAAGTATTAGAGAGACTGGCATCATTGACAACTAAGGTTGGAATTAGCATGGAGGAGAAAAGCCTTCCTGGCTCAAAAATCAAGACTTTTCCATTCCTGGCCTGCATGGATTGATCCTTGCAGTCATTCCTCTATCTGATGCTCAGTCCATCACCAGAAGCTCAGTGAAGGTCTCACTTTCATAACATAAATCATTTTCCGTGACATTTTGTTTCAACCATAGTGAACAAAAAAGGCAGGATTTCACTGTACCAGTCAGCAACAAAATACTCAATATGGTCAACTTAAGAATAGTTCTTTAACTCACAGTTTCAGAGAGTGGCAGGAATGACTGCTTGGCCCCATTGCTTTGGGTCTGTAGAGAGGCATAGCATCAATGCAGGAGTCCTAGGTAGAGCACAGCTGTACATCTCACAGTAGCTAAGAAAAAGAAAAGAGGAAAGAGTTAACTATCTCTCTCTAGGCAGCACTTCCTGGAAGTTACTCAACTTTCCAATAGTGGCTTTGGCTGAGAGCCTGGCTCTCTCTTCATGGTCTCGGAGATAGGACACCTTCCATCCAAACCAGAGCAGCCCATTCTGCTTCACAACAACAGAACAGATTTTTTTAAATCATAGTTTCTAAAGTTATTCTTTATAAAATGTTCTCATTACAAGTTGTTAACTAACAATTAAATATTTCTACTTTACCCTTTTTATCCAATCTCATTCCAATTATCCCAAATTCTATTTCTATGATCATTTATGATTAAGTTAAGATGCAGTACCTTAATTTTTTTGTCTCCACCTTAATGACCCATAAATGCACAGCACCAGACAGGTTGTGAGTTTGAGAATACTGGTCAAGAATGCATATACTGTAAGAACACTCACAGAAGTCAGGCAATGGTGGCACCCAGGAGGCAGAGGCAGGCGAATCTCTGAATTCAAGGACAGCCTGGGCTGTCCTAGAACACAGAGAAATCCTGTCTGGGGGCAGGGGGCGAGAACACTCGGAGAAGCATAGCCCTGTGCCAAAATAAAAACAAAGTTAGAAACACATAATTCAGAGAGAAAAATAGGACACTGCACACAAACCTTTACTAGACTTCTCTCTGGGGCTGATAAATCAGTTCTAATAATTATAACTTGATGTTCTGAGTGGGAAATTCTCTATATCGTCCCATCAAATGTGAAAAAGTTAAAAAAGGAAAATACCCTTTTGGAGGCTGGGGGGAGGGTTCGGTTGGTCAAGTGCTCACTTCACAAGCATGAGAGCCTGAGTTTGATGCCCAGTGCCCACAGGGCAATGCTGAGCATGGTGGAGCCTGCTCGTCATCCCAGGGCTGGGTAGACAGACATAGGTGGGTCCCCACCTTGTTGGACAGCCAGCCCAGTTAAATCTGAGAGTTCTAGGCCCGTGATAAACCCTATCTCAAAAAACAAAATGGGTGTCATCGGAGGCATGACGCCTGAGGTTAAACTCTGGCTTTCAAACACACATGAATACACACACACACACACACACACACACACACACACACACTGCTCTGCATGCTTTGGGCTAAGCTATAATACAAATCAACTGCAGATCTACCTCGATGTTACTATTGGTATAGTTTGTAGCGCAATATTTTAATTCCATCTTTTTTGTTACAAAAGCCATAAGAGTAGGTTTTTGGTATTACATACACTATACAAATTCATGTCACCATGGAAAATACTCTTACCTGGCCTTAAGACTAAATTCTATAGCTAATTACCTTCCTCTGGGATTAGTGATCCCTAATTAAGCACAAAGGTAAAACTATTACTTTGATCCAATTAAAACTTCAAATAAAATTTGGCAAGGCCCATCCTAGATTTTTTTTCCACAGCTTACTGCTAAACTTTTAACTGCCAGCTTACTGCTAAAATTTTAACTGAATGTGTACAGTATATGAGGAGCCCTGCCTGCGGAACTATGTGGGAGGGAGGAGTTGTCTAAGTTAGGGTTACTACTGCTATGACAAAGCACCACAACCAAAAGCAAGTTGGGAAGGAAAGGATTTATTTGGCTTACACTTCCACAGCATATTCCATCATTGGAGGAACTCAGGGCAGGAACACAAGCAGGGCAGGATGCTGAAGCAGAGGCCATGGAAGGGTGCTGCTTACTGACTTGCTCATCATGGCTTGCCCAGCCTGCTTTCTCATAGAGCCTAGGACCACAAGCCCAGGGGTGGCACCACATACAATGATCTGGGCCCTCTCTGTTCCATCACTAATTAAGACAATGTTCTACAGCTGGATTTTATGGGAGCATTTTTTTCAATTGAGACGCCTTTATTTCAGATAGCTCTAGGTTGTGTAAAGTTGATATAAAATTAGTTATCAGAGGCCACAAGAGTAAGGAGTCTTCTGTCAGGAGCCCTCAGTCAGGAGCCCCACAGGAACTATTATGTGGATATTCCTATATGACAATTCCTGTGTGGGGATCCTGTATGATAACCCACGTGTGGAAGGACCCTGTGTGATCACATATGTGTGTGGGGACCCCTGTGTGAAGAGCGTTGTGTGTGAACCTCTGTGTCAGGGCCCCTTTGTGAAGACCCCTGTGTGGGTACTGAGTGTATCATTTCAAAGCCACCCACGTTTTCATTGCTCAAGGTGGTCTGAGAATCAGGGTCACAACAAGAAGTTTTGAGGGGGGTGATTGTTTTCCACTAAAATTGAGGACAGTATCAATATTTACAGAAAAGCTTAAATCAAACAAATACATAGATGAAATTCCAAAATCCATAAAGAAACTATACCTATTCAGTTATTTACATTTGTAAAAATCTCTTGGATGCCGAACCATTTTTTGTAAGAAGCCTGACAGAGACCTCAGACAGCGCCTGGACTCCCATTTCTCTCTCTTCCTCAACTTCCTCCTAGGTGAGGCTTCCCCTTCCTCCCTCTGCTCTACTCTATCCCAACTCCATTTGAGCTGTGCTCCCCGATGACTGAGCACACCCCTGACTCCCTCCTCTACATCCGCTTTCGCCTCTTATGACTTCTTCCCAGACTCATTCAAATCCCACATCTTCCTCATGGACCTTGGTAGCCTTCCCCAAGACCTTGGGTTACCATGGTATTTGTCACCCCTACCTCTCCCTTAGACATCAAACAAAACCATCATTGACACCAACCTTCTTTTGGATGTACAACTCACCTGCTTTGCTACCAGACTTGGGTATTATCTGCCTGCCTTCCCTTGGTTTTCTTCTGTGGTTTGTCCTTTAAGGAAACATGTACTTTTGTTTTGGTATAATTCAAGGGAAGACTCTACAGACCCAAGAAAATTACTCTTTCCTTTTTGCCCCCTCCCATCCCTGTGGTATTGTTGCTCAATTTTAGCAGGTTAGTCAGTGGCCCCTAAACCTGCCTGGCATTCGGATTTATTTTTAGGTCCTGTTGGAAACCAAGAAATGAGATCCTTTTGATCCCAGACTTAGTCTCTAGAGCAGTAGTCTTAGCAACATGAGGTTTGGAGTTCTAGGCTTTCTGCATGTTTAGGAAGACACAATTGGGCAAGTTGTAGATGGCTCTTGCTCCAAAGAGATTAGTCATTAATAGGAGACACTAAAAGAAGTTAGTGCAACATCTTGTGTTTTATGAATACAAAAGAACATCCCATCAGAATGGGCACATGGGGAAGCAGGTGTTGAAAGGTCTATGGAAGAAATGATGTATAGGTTGCATCTAACTCAGCAGAGGACACCAAAGAGGAAAAGTGGATGAGGCCAGAGGGACCACGGAAACCTTGTTCTGTGGTTTTGGTTTTAAGGTGATAAGAATGTAGATCCACACAGGCTTTCAAATGGAGAAGAGGTGCCCAATGATTGACTGGTATTTTAGGAGTGTGACTCTGCATTGTGGGAGAGAAGTGAAGACCACCATGTCAACCGGAAGGGGAACTATCTAGCAAAACTACCATCTTGTCAGAAGTGATGCTGTCTCTCAAGGTTTTCAGCACAGATATGCTAATCCAGGGTACACTGGAGGGAGGGGGGATGCTCTGGGATACAGGGAGATGACACTAAGGATGTCGTAAGGATGTGGGCGTGGATTCCCTAGGTACAATTGTAGCCAACTTCAATGAACAAATGTTTGAATTAAGGCTGAGGATGCCTCTGAAGGATTAGCAGTGGCCTCACCTCACATCTGAGTCACATGCCATTGCCGAGTGTGCCGTCCAGTCAGGAAAACACAAAAACCTCAAACAACTTTCCTCTCTACGAAAGTATAGGATGTAGTGGTTTGTATATGCTCAGCCCAGTGAGTGGCACTACTAGAAGGTGTGGCCCTGTTGGAGTAGGTGTGTCACTGTGAACGTGGACTTTAAGACCCTCATCCTAGCTGCCTGGAAGCCAGTCTTCTACTAGCAGCCTTCAGATGAAGATGTAGAACTCTCAGCTCCTCCTGAAACCATGCCTGCCCAGATGCTGCCATGCTCCCTCCTTGATGATAATGGACTGAACCACTTAACTTGTAAGCCAGCCCCAATTAAATGTTGTCCTTATAAGAGTTGCCTTGGTCACGGTGTCTGTTCACAGCAGTAAAACCCTAACTAAGATGAAGGCGGAGGTCAGGGTCTGAGGTAACAGTTTCTACAACAGTAAGTCATGTCTGAAAGCAAATTCGGTTCAGAGGGGCGAAGATGCTCGGGAACTGCACTTAAAATATCAAACATCCTCATGGAAGTAAAAGACATTTCTAGGCTTTGCGTAAGCATTATAGTTAAAATAATAAGTTAAAAAAAAAAGATGTTAATGTGCTGTAGAAAACAAGAGGAGAAACCTGACGTTCTTCTAGGACTCTGATGAGGCGACTGATAAAGACAACGAGGATATCTGAAGTATGATTTCAGACAAGGCAATGTGGCAAGCAGAAGATGGAAGCAAGACCTGATGCAAAAGCTAGAAAGAAGGCCAGAAAGATGAGGCTGAAAGCAAGCCTCCTTTTCCCTCCAGGTGGGAGATCCTGTCTTGCCAGGTTTTTTCTTTAATAAACAGAGAAAGGAGGCAAGGTGCTGGGAAAGAGAGCAAAGATATCCGAAAGGCCTCACACAGAGAACACTGTTGGGAAAGAGTTAGCGGAGAGCTAGTCAGGACACAAACACGAGGAAAACCACTGTCGTGCGAGGCAGGGGTTGAGTGGCAGGGACACTGAAGACATGTGGTGTTGCAGTGTGAGGCTGTCCCCTAGGATGGAGGTGTTCCAGGATGGGTCCCAGGGTAGACAATTGGGAGATGGAAGGGAATTTAAGAGGCAGGGCCTACCTAGCGAGAGGTCTTCGGATCACCAGAGGTGTGACCTTATGGAACAGCAGGAGGGATATCCTGGTCTCTTTTTCTACTTTGATTTGACATAAGGGTTTCATTCTACTGTGCAGTCTGAGGAGAAACAGTAATGTTTCTCTATATGTCTGAAGCAATGGAACCAACCAACAAAGGCTGAAACTCCAAAGCTGTAAGCCACAGCAAGCTTCCCTTTTTATCAGTTGATTACTGTGAGGTTCCAGTCACGGAGAGCTGACCAACAGACAGAGAATCTAGCACAGGGGTCAAATAGGAGCTCTGTATATGTCAAACACAAGCAAAATCATAGATCTAGAGAGGTATCAGCCATAAATCTGTGCAAGAGCCCCAAGAACATCTGTGGTTGGGTCCCTTCCTCTGTTGGCATGTGTTCTACTGTAGTGACTTATGCCACAGGAGTGGCAGAGGTGCCAGGCCGAAGCCCAGCCAAGGCTAACTAACCATCTTCCTTTTCTTCCTAGGAACTGTCCAGGGTCTCAAGGTCATGGGAAGTTACAGACTCCAAGGTCACCCTGACAAAATAGCATTTAACATCCATAACCTCATGTGTAAGGCCAACTTCAAGTCTATGGCTAGAAGGAGGTCTGTGTCTCCCAATCATAATAGGGGAAGGGCTACTTTTAAATAGAGCTGCACACACCACACCCCCATCAGAGATTATTCTTCCCATAGTTTCAGCTTCTTACCTTGGTCCAAAAACATTACCTGTGTCAAATAACTCACATTTTAAATGGCACACCAGACTAGATCCACCATAGTTCTGCATGTATAGGGAAAATCATGTGTGGAGATCTTGGAGCTGTGTCCCAGTATCTGGCAATCCTAGGTCTTTCTGGGTGATTCTTTCCTCTCTGACCCCTGCCTGGATAGGGAACTGCCCAGTCCAGTGTTCAGTTGGACCTCCATTATAAAGCCTAATCTTAATCTCTATATCTGTAAACAAGTCCCAGGCCTTGGGGGACTATCTGTGATTGTAGAGATACAGCGGAGGTCCCAACATAGAGGCAGTGTCCCACTAGGACCACGTGGGTTTTCAGTGACCTGGTTCTGGCTGTAAGGCAGTATGCTCTGGGTAAGTCTCCGTGCTTCTAGGTCGGTGGGTAAGGGGGTGATCTCCCGAGTGGGATGTGATGTTCCCAGAAGACATTCAGAATACCAGACCCATGACTGTGCAGGAGTGAGAGCCCCTATTTACTGTAGTCTGCCTGTGTACCCACTGGAGGCAATGGCAGCTGCCCAGAGGCCTGCCTGCATTCACAGGAAAAGTTCACCTGAACACTGACCAGGCTGAAATAGTTAATTCATTTTACATCCAACAGTTTTACAACAGGAAGGAGAACAGGCCCTCTGATACTGTCACCACCTTAAAACACCCATTTGCATAATCCACAATTAGCATTTTTGTCTGAATTACAAGTTGTTTTCTTTTTAACTCATCATTTGGTGAATCTTTACGAGGGAAAAAAATAAAACAAAATTAGCAATTTCAAATAGCAGCTAGCTAATATGAAGGATGAGGGCAATCTGTGGAAATTAAATGCCTGTTTCTAATGCACGAACAATAACGGCGCTCATTTATGCCCTCTCAATGGGCACAGCGGACTCTGAACACCTAGACAGGCAACAAAGCTGGTGACCAAAGAGGCCCCTGGTGCTTTATCTTTGAAGGAGGGACATTTATCGCAAGCATCCTTTGAAACACTTTCATTGAAATTGCAAATAAATTTAATTATCTGGTGATTTTTAATTAGCACAAAATAACCTCTTTGTTAACAAGAAAGAAATTGATTTCAGAACAAAACAGGCCAGGTACATCTGAAAAGCTAGCAGAGTAGGGTGGCTATAGGAGAAGCATCGCCCTGCTTGAGCCCAGGTCCACAGGGGTGAGATAAACATTATCGGATTGCAAAGAAGATAGGAATGAAGCTTCCAAAGACAGAGTGCCACTAAGTTCTGATGCTGTTTGATTTCTGGTGGTGTCTTAGCATCTTCTGTTCCCAGGAAATGCGGTTAAGAAATAGTCAAGGTGGGTACAGACGACCTCAGGTCTCAAATCTCATGCACAGAGAACCCTGTGCACCATAGTGGTTTTCACAGAGCATGGGCAGAAAGGATTATAAACCCATATGCTTCCCTAAGCCCCCATGTTGAATTGCACAGGACACTTGCAACAGAAATGTTTGCCTCTGCCAGGGAGCCACTCCCACCTCACAAGCTCTGCCCCTGGACCATATTAATATCAAGGGAGGCATCAGATCAGGACAGCCTTCAACCTGGATGTGTCCCTGCCCTAGTGGCTGGCATTGTGCATACATCACCTGTGCACTCTACTCTCCCACTTCCGCCAGAAACCCTCCTGTGATACAGGATCAAATGAGCCACTCATTTCATTATAAAGTCCTTTTCTATTGATTTTACTGTGTGTGTGTGTGTGTGTGTGTGTGTGTGTGTGTGTGTGTACACATATGTAGGCATACATGTGTATATATGTATGTGTGAGTGGTTATGTACGTAAAACTGTGTGTATACATGTGTGCATGTATAACTGCGTTTGTGTGTGCATCTGTGAGTGAATGCATGTGTGTATATGAATGTGAGTATACATGTATGTGTGCATGTATGTGTGAGTGGATGTGTAAGTAAAACTGTATGTATACACATGTGCCTGTATAACTGTGTTTGCATGTACATCTGTGAGTGAATGCATATGTGTGTACATGTATGTGAGTATACATGTGTGTACATGTATGCATGAGTGGATATGTAAGTAAAACTATATAAACATGTGCATTTATAACTTATGTGTACATGTGAGTGAATGCATGTGTGTACACATATGCAGGTATACATGTACGTGTGAGTGGCTATGTAAGCAAAACTGTGTGTATCTGTGTGTACACATGTGTATGGATAACTATGTTTGTGTGTACATTTGTGAGTGAATGTGTGTGTGTGTGTGTGTGTGTGTGCGTATGTGTGCATGCTGGCTCCTGCACACAAGTTCATACACATGTGAGCTTACTCACTGAATCTTCACCACACTGCCTGCAGTAGTGACCTGTATCACACACCCTTTCTAATGGGTCTTTCTGCAAATAGCAAGTTACGGGAGGGTCTTGCAGAAGAGGAAGATAGGGCACTACGCTCTGGTGTAAAACCTGGAAGGTCCTTTGCATAGCTCTTTTGCGTGGCTCACTGGTGCACTGAATGGGTATGTAAAACATAAAAGATGATCAGAATTTCTAAAGAACGCAGCCTTTGATCTAGTAAAGGTGGGAAAGACCCCGCTCTGAGATGAGCTGAAGAACTAAGGGAACAGATCAGCAGTCACCCGCACACTGCCCATCCAGAAGTGCTAATTGATATAACCTGTCAGCTTTGAACAACCATTCATCAGCGGACTTTCCAGCTTCTCTAAATACCTGGGACTGCACTGCCTCTTTTTCAGTTTGTTCTGATGCCAGGAGATGTAGAGGAGCAAGAAATGAGCTCAGCAGACAAGACTTGGCTATGATCTTTAAAACTGCACGGGGGATGTGTGGAGATTTGCATAGCCAGGCACTTCGTTGAGAGCTAGTCTCTCCCACTGTACTGGGCTTTCACCCTGTCTTGGAACAGTACTAGTGGCCTGTTTCTCTGAGCTGTCACATCCTTCTTCGAAACAGGGGTGCCCTATGTATGCCTCAATAATATGCCACTCTCTACTTTCATTCCTAACACAGGCTACAATGTCTATGGTGACAATAAATCTCATGAATTCCTTCAAAGGTTTCTGAACATATGTGACTTTCAGAAATCCTTAATGAGAATACTTTGACCCAAAGCCTCTTTTCTTCAGGTACTGAACTCCAGTAGTGAATATGAGAGTTAGAGTGTTCTGCCTGCCTGAGCTCACAAAGTCACAGTTGGTGAATAAGAAGAGGTCACAATAAATCAAAGGAAAAGGGGGACTTGTTTACGTTGGAGGTGTTCATGACAATCAAAGGCAGACACCAAGAGAAGTGAGCTGGAGAACGAGAAGAATTTGGGGACTGTCTGTCATCCAATGGGGTGCCTGAGATACATGTGCTGGGCTGTATACCCAAGGATGCCCTCAGCATTTACAAAGCAGCAGGTTGGAACAGAAACAACTCATCTGCACACGTGAACACTCCCACTACTTAAAATAAAAGTGGAGGTTAGATGCTGGGTGTCAGTTTGAGATGTGACTACATCATACTCTAGACTTCTGTCTCCCCTGGCGGTGTGCTTTATTTTAATATAGCTAACAAGGATGGCAGTAATGATCACTGCTCACAAAGCTTTGAATAGACTTGAGGCAGTTACAAGTTGCCTGTATTGTCCCAGTGAAAGCTCACAGTAGTCCTAAGAAGACACGAGGCATGGCGTCTGCACTATGGAAAGGTGGAAGACCCACCTCTGTGGGTGGCTACAGAGAGAATGGATCAGCAATCTGAGATGGACCCAGGACCACTCTCAAGGTTCCTATGGAGACCATGCTGCTGGGTATCCTCTTCCTGGACTTCTGTGGAGACCGTGCTGCCTGGCACCCTCCCCTCTTACCTCTGTTACTAACCTACTCTGCCTGGGCCCTCATAGTTGACTACCCTACCCCTCATAATTCACTTTGCAATTCTCCCAGACTCTTTATCGGTCTCCCTCTCTGTTCCCATGCAGACAAGAGACAACGTACTGTTGGCTCTTAAGGCCAAGTGGCACTCATGGACACTATTTGAATGCATAAATGGATCATCCGAATCTAAAATAGAAATTAAGTCAAATAACAATTTAAATACTCTAGAACCAAACCGAGGCAATTACAAGGCAAGGTGAATCATTCTCGAGGAGAAAAGAAACTAAAGAACAAAGTAGATCAAAGACATTGGCTACACACTCCATGGAGTTGCTAAGTGTATTTACTAAATATAGCGTGCATATCACCAGGTCCTTAGATAGAGAGGGGACGAGACACTAAGTTAGCCGTAGTCATTAGGGAGTATGTTCATGTGTATAGGTTCAAACATGTATGTTATAGAGTACATGTAGAGGTCAGAAGGAAATTTCAACGGTCAGTTCTCAGAGTCCACTTTGTTTGAGACACTCTTCAATCATTCACCCCGTTCAGGCTAGCTGGCACATTCTCTAATTGTTCACTGTTCAGGCTAGTGGGCACACAGGCTTCCAGGGTCTCCTAGATCTACCACCCAGTTCACCCCAAGAGCACACGTTGTTATTCCCTCCCAACGCAGACCCTCAGACATGTACTTTACCCCACCGAACCCCTTTGTTCCAGTGTCGCTCGGATAAGGCAATTCAAAGCCACTTGGAAAGATTGAACATAAGAAATGACTGTGATTACATCTGCTCCTACCCCAGCCCCAGAACCCATTAGTAGACAATAATTCAGTAGGGAATGATAGGGCCCTGCAAACACCTCCGTAATTCATGATTCATAATTGCCTGTCCACAGCCCCAGCACAGGCAGCTGCAGTGGCTATATATTCATATCTCAGCATTGGTCGCTCTTCTTCCCATCCCCTGGCTTTTACAGTCTTCCTTCCTCTCCTTCCATAATGTTCACAGAGAATTCACCCGTTTTTCCTCGCCAGTCTTTGCTGCTGCTGTTGTTGGTTCTGTAACTTTGACATTCAATAGTTAGTTATCATCTACATTGACTATCGATGGTTTGCTCTGGTAAGAAGGATACAGCTTTACCCATGTGTAGAGCTTGTTTGGTGAATCCTCATCCGCATTATGTTTTCTGGACAAGCGTACACAGACATCATACAGAACATTCCTTATTCCCTTGGCTCAGATGACTTTACTGAGCCTGGTATCAATGTGCACATCTGGAGGCCCCATCTTCTTTGTGGCAAATTTCTAGATTCCTTTGAGTGCCTGAGGGGCACGGCTTCTATGTTCCCACTGATGGGCCCACCCAGCTTAAATGGATACAAACCTATTGTCACAGATGGCCCTGGTTAACACCAGTGGGTCACAAAAGATGAAAAGTTAGGAAAGGCACTTGTAGAGAGGAGGGAAAGTTGATAATGGTTGAAGGAAATAAGAGAATAGAAGTTTAAAAAAAAACCCAGAACATATTTATGAAATTGTCAAAGAACCAGATTTGATAAAATTTATTCTTGAAATGTAAGAATGAAGAAGCAGGATCACACGCAGAGGGATGAATCTGGAAATTTGTAAACCCTGGAAATGTGGGAAGTTAATTACAACCCAGGGAAGCTAAACCACCATGTCACAGAGCGAAGGGCAAAGGGGGAAGGGTTTAGATAATGCAAGTATTGGAATATTAAAAGGTCAAACATTATTTTCCTTGTAAGACATCTGAAAAAAATTCAATTTCTTTTATTAGAAAACCCTTATCTCTGAACACTAAAGAGAGAGGTATATATTTTAATTCGATTTTTAATTAAACTGTAGCTATTTAATCAGAATCTCAAAATGTTCCACAGAGACCCAAAGGTTCAGGCTCACTCTTCTCCCACAGTGGCTCCAAAAGTCTCATGTCTAGTCACACACTAGTGTGTGTGATCCTGACTTTCTTGAACATGGAATGGGCAGAATCATGACTCAGGGCACACAAGGACAAGCTCTGGGTAAATTCCAAGGCTCAGTCCCAGTACAAGCAAAACCTAAAGTCTGGGGCCTGCTAAACATCCTCAGGCACTTTTTATTGACATTATTTGATAAGAGTGTGTGCCCCTTTCTTATCTACGCAGTCAACACAGAGATAAAGTCCTCCCTCCAGTGGGTTCTGAGCAAGTGAATGAAAGACTTGGCATCGGGCGATGGAAACCAGGCGGGCAAGACTTTTCAGAGTTCTGGGATTTATCAGAGAATCCCGCCCCCACTGAGAAAGTGGATTCCAGGGATATTCAAATTCTGATAGCTCCGACTGGCTAGGCTACAGCTGTGTCCTCCAAATTCCCCCTCCCCCACAAAATAAAAACATACTAGTGAGTAAGGGGCTATGGCCAGGTGTCAAGGCCTAGAGACTGCTTCTCCGTCCTGCGGCCTGCTTTGAACATAATTTAGATTTAATATTTTTTTCAACTACGTCGTTTTATTTCAAATCTCAGGAAATAGTCACTAAATCTTTTTTCAAAAATTCAGAAAGCTTTAATTCCGCAAATGGCATCTACCCAATTCCCCGAGAAGACAAGGAAAATACTGATATGCAAGAATGACTTGGCTGAGACTGATATTTAAGGGTACTTTCTAAAGGAGTTCACAGAGAGGAAGTACTGAGCGGTGGGGTCCCACTCTGAACTTGAGGTCTGTTCCTTTGGGCGTGAACAAGGAGAAAGCTGCTTCAGAATGTGACTACACATGGAGAGCTTTTATTCCTTCCCAAATACCTCTGGGCTCCGAAGCTCTTTGGCAAACTGATGGGCAGGACTGTCTTCCGACAGTACAATACAGTTTGGCTCCCCTGGACTTTAAAGGGAGATCAACTGGGATGAATTAATCTACTTGGACTTTTTATATTTAGCCTAATTCTCAGAAATGCATATTCAGCAGGAGGCTTATAAAATGTGCATTTGGAATATTGAAATTCTCCACACTGTGACTCAAATGCTGAGCAAGCTAGCAGACCCTTCATAGCAGGCTCTGAGGAAACATGACAGTCTTAGTGCTTGTCTCCTACACCAGGGGGGTTCAACGTTTTAATGAGGATGCCCTTCTCTGAACCTTCCTTTTCCAAGGGAAGAGTTGGGATTCTGTAATGGTTCACCCTGCTGAGCTGAGGTCAGTCAGTAAAGTTGAAGCTAACCTTGTCCTTGCATTGAAGTTCAGAACACGGATGGCTTCACTGCTTGGCACAATAGCTGCATTTTTAAAATATTGTCTATTATGTTGAATCACAGCGCACGCTCATAATTCTCTCTTTTAACTTTGAAGGAATACTTTTAAAGCATAATATGTTAAACACTCCATATAGCACCACTGTGGCTACATTTCTAGTTCATTCTTTCCCTCCTTTCTCTCTTCTCCTCCCTGGCAGCATCACCTGGGACAAGAAAGTTAGAAACAGAGAGTCTCAGTCCCACTCAGTCTTCCTGAGTTAGAAAGTCTATTTTGATCAGATCTCCTGGGAATTTACATGGGGGACCCTCTGAGGGAGCACAAATGTAGATGTAACCGCTTTCCACTGTCCTAGGTTCTGAGCTGGACAGACTCTGAGGAATCCTGAAGGACAGAGAGCTACGTGGGTGGACAATGGTCACTGTGGGGTCAGAAGTCTGAAGCCTCCTCTCAACTTCCCTACTGCTTAGGCGGGGATGTGGCTGGGACATGCGTGGGTGGGGACTGGGATGAGGAGATATCTGCAATACAAATGAACTTGGGCCCTTGCCACCTGCAGAGTTGTGCTTTCTGTGCCCTGTGGAGTCTCCTGTGTGAGTCTGTGAAATCCTGCATTAGGCCAAAGCCTTGATGCTTGCCTATGAGTTTCCACACAAAGTGGTACAAAACACACCCAACCCAATAGAGGACTATTCTGCCCCAAAGCTACTATGACTGCCTACTCATAATACCCAGCCATGGTTCCCAAAGTCACACCATCCACCTGGCGAATGCCCTATTCACCAGATTCCACAGATGACCCATGGGTCCTGTATCCTTGATGTGATGGGCCGGGAGCCTTCACTTTTGGGTGATGGCCTTCACGGTGCTGAGTGAGGAACAGGGCTTGCCAAAGCTTGTCTACTTGGGTCAGTCTTGAGCCTTCTCTTTATGCTGAGCTCTGAGCACCCCTGCCGCAGCTCTTAGATCTCAGTCCTAATCTTTGCTTTAGTACAGTGGAATTCATCACGTTAATGAGAAAACCTCTGCATTCCGTTACAGTCTTTTGAGAAAATAGCCCACATTTATAACTTGCAAATGTATTCTTTTAATAAGTGGTTATTTATCTGCTCATCCATCCATAGATACATACGTATCCTGCTTGCCAATACCTGCAGTCTATCAGATATGTGTGCATCTACCTACCTATCTGACCCATCATCCACCCATCACCCATCATCTGGCCATCTCTCTGTATCATATAGCTACCCTCTGAACCTGTCTGTCATCACTCATCACCTGTGTCTGTATCTAACACTACCTATGGAACAAATTGGGAATCATAATGTTGTGAATCAAGCATCTCTCTTCCCTAGTGTCCAAATCAATAACAGTTTAGAAACACATCTGGCAGTGCTCTGATACATCTGTGTGGTTAGGTTAGGATTTTTCTATTCCATCTGTTGAGCTTCAGATGGGACAAGAATGCACTGATAGGCGGAAACTATGTGAGCTTTTATTTTAAAGCAGAAAAATATGGTGGTAGGGGTTCCCAAAGTATTCTTCCAAAAGATGATTACTTATTCAGTGTTTTTATCCTACAACCTAAAAGTGAATCTTCAACCATGCCATTTTCTTCTATAAGAAGATCCGTAAGTGCTTAGGGGTATGGACGTAGGATATTCAAGATAACCAATTTTGTAAGGCTCAATTTTAGACTCCAGTATTGGAAAAGGCCAAGGGCTCTGACCTATATGAGCAGAAGTCACAGCTACAATGGGTATCTAGACCCCAACTTATACACTAGATGTATCAGAGCATATTTGATGCAGAATGGATAAATTACCAGTTCCCATAAAACCATAGCTTCAGACCTTCATTTTTAATGGGAAAATCTCAGCCAGTGTGGAGTCTCCAATTGGAATCTATGTCCCTAACTCCCTCACTGATCCTTTTAGCCTTTCTAAGTCCTGTGTCATCTGTGGAAGCTCTGCCGCTGCTCCGGTCAGAACGAATCCTTTCTTCTCTGGGCATCCAGCCTGCTGTTTGATTAGCTTAGCAGTATTTGCTGGTTGTTTGCATGCCTGTCTCCCCATCAACACATTAAACATCACACAGGAGATGCTGTCTAATTGATCTCTGTTCTCTCAAGAAGCCACCTACAGAGTGCTGCAGATACCATGAAATGGTGCTGAGACTATTTGATAACCAGCTTGGGCTACGGAGGCTGGTGGATCTAGGAGTAAGGAAAGCATCTAAGATCTCCTAGAGTACAGATTTCATCTTTGACACTACACTGCTGATTCCTCCAAGAGCACAAGGTCCTAGAAAGCAGAGGAACTCACAGGAGCAGGAGAGCGTGCCTACCACATCGTATGCAGCAGAATTTATAAAGAATACAAACACAGGAAGGGCAGGAGGAGTATGCACAGCCTTACACATTGGCTTATCCTCCAATGTCCAGAGCCCTTAGTGTGGCAAAGGGCAGAGGAATATCATGGCATGTAAGGTCCAATGCACTTTCTGAAAAATCTCTATGGACAGGCTATCTCTTCTGGCTATTGGGTTAGGCAGCTATGCATGGCAGATACATGAGGACTTTACCCCTCCTGATGCTAAGGCTAAAGGCAATGAGTGGACTATCACCCTATCTCACTTTAAGGATGGGGTGATGAGGGGAATCATCACCCCCTGTGACTGTGCAAGTTGGGGAGCTCCTGGGGTTCTCATTCCCTCCGCAGGGTAACGATGAAGCAGGTGTATGGAGCCATCGCTCTGCCTACCTGTACAGATAACCAGGTGCCTGGGACCTCTCCATTGCTGAACACATGTACGGGTGTGTCTCTCCCAGACTCCAGCTTCCTGGCCCCACCATTGTCTTCACCAGCAGCTGCCCACAGTCTCTTCAGTTCATTCCCAAGATATCTTGGCCTTCAGATTCCTCTTACCTCCCTGGACTCAGACATTTCCACAGGATGGAGACAGATCACTTAGACTACTTAACTTCATTTCCTAAACAAACTGTAACCAGGACAAGAAAGCCCTATGGTGTGTGTGTGTGTGTGTGTGTGTGTGTGTGTGTGTGTGTGTGTATGTTGTGATTTAGGGGAAAAAAAGAATTCTTCCTAGGGGTGACTGCTCAACAAATAAATGGAACAGAGTTCTGGATTTCACACAGCACAGACCCAGTGACAGGAGTCCTCAGATTTAGCACCAGGCCCTCTCTTGTCCTAATCTGGCAGTGTGTGAACTCCTCTCCACTCTGTGCTTGCCCTAGGGACCATTTATAACTGTTCTTTTTGGCCGAAATTTTCCCTCTCTATATATACATGCCCTCTTTTAAGCTATGAATATCCAACTGAAAGATTAAAAAAGAAGAGGAAAAAAATCTAGTCTTCCAATTAACCTTTCATAAACATTCCTGAGACCTCAGGCACTCTGAAGGCAGACAGGACCCTTTCAGAGGCTGGGCTCTGGAGTCATGAACAGTGACAGGCAGCCAAGCCTAGCATATGTGCATCATTAGCTCTGGAACGAGGGTGTGAACAGCTGCTTCAAGTCCTTGCTGCCTTAACTGTGAGTGTTGACGGGATGTGACCTGGAACTGTGAGCTAAGGAGATGCCCACCTCCCTCGTAGCAGCTGCTTTTGTTGAGCTTCTTCATCACAGCAAATAGAAAAGACACTTGGAAAGAAAGACTGTATCTGGCTTTCTTTTAAATAGCTATTGACAGTACGCTTGGAGTCTCATCTCTTTCTGGAGACCCCCTCCTTTGAACAGCTCTGTAGGTGTTCACGCCACTTCTGAATGTCTGAGTTTTGACAAACATTGCACAACTGTACAATGGCTGGTTTTGTGTATCAACTTGACACAAGCTGGAGTTATCACAGAGAAAGGAGCTTCAGGTGAGGAAATGCCTCCATGAGATCCAGCTGTAAGGCATTTTCTCAGTTAGCAATCAAGGGGGGAAGACCCCTTGTGGATGGTGCCAGCCCTGGGCTGGTGGTCTTGGGTTCTATAAGAAAGCAGGCTGAGCAAGGCAGAGGAAGCAAGTCAATAAGTAACATCCCTCCATAGCCTCTGCATCAGCTCCTGCTTCCTGACCTGCTGGAGGTTCCCTAATATCCTTACGTGTCCACAATGAATCCTCTGACTGGTTCCTTTCCTCCCTCCAAATATCCCCTTCCTCTACCTGCGTGTCCCCTGCACTTCAGGACCCTTTCATATCCCCCTGGTTCTCTCCCTCACTTCACATAGACCCCTTTCCATCAAGCTTGGTTTTGTCCCCCACCCCATTTTCCTAGAAGCAGAAGTTCTTGGTGACAACCTCACCCGTGGATGCTGAACCATTGTCATTAGATTCTAATGACAAAACAGCCACAGTAGCCCTCAGCACTTAACGACAACAGTCGAAGCTCAGCTGAAGCATGTGTCTGCTTGAGACAGGAATGCAGGATCCGAGCTCCCCACTGCTTAGAGGAACCCAGGACCCACTGAGAAGGAAGAAGGTAGCAGGATCTGTCACCCACAGTATTTGGGGTGACAGATCCTGCTACCTCCATTAGAAGGAAGAATGGGACCGGGACTCTCAGGAAGGAAGTGATGGTTTAAGTCCTAAGCTGAACACAACTCAAGATGTGAATTTTTATGACTCTTACTGAGTTATTAAATTACAAATTCCATAGTAACAATGGAGAAGGGCTGGGTCTATGGCTCAGAAATACAGTGGCAGCATTTAATCCATCAATAAAGCCTAAGGGTATGAGCACTGGTCTAGAAACCACCAACAGGAGACTAAGATCATTGCACAGGGGTGGCCTCGTCCTGACCTAGAAACCACATTGAGGGCTGGAGTGTATGGGTCAGCAGGAGAATTCCTGGTTAGAGTCTTCCAGTGAGGGCAGGAGATATGGCTCAGTGGTAGAACCCTTGCCTAGAATACAACAGTAAGAAGCTGAGGAATGGCTCAGTCATAGAATACCTGTATTAAAAATAGCAGAAAAGGATGGAGATATGGTTTAGAAGGAGAGCCCTGCCTAGAATTCCCCAGTGCGAAATGGAGGTATAGCTCAGAGGGAGAGCTCCTGCCTAGAATCAGTGCTTTTCCAGGAGAAAAGAGGCCTGCAAACTCTGAAGTGCTCAACTGGCATAAGGTGTAAACCCGAGTAAGAAATCTCTGTATTGCACTCTTGAAATGCCAAGTGGAGAAAACCTAGAAGAATCCCCAAAGCATCCGATTTCTCTTCTACTTCCAAGTTCTTGTTGGGTGTAGCATAAAGCCTGACATCTAGGCTGTGTCTACAGGGCTACAGGGTGACAATTTGGAACACAGTGGACTCCTCTCAGAAACTGAGCTTTCGGAGACTAAAATAAAGACCCACACTTGATGCTTGAAAAATAAAAGTGCTGGCAGCTCCGAGCCCAGCTCTGATGCACAAGGCAAACATTGAAATTGGAGAAGAGATGGGGCAAATGGACAGAGAGAAGTCCTGGTGGAAACCTTTGGTAACAACCATCACTCCACAGACATGTCCACACAGAGAACAGGAACATGGTGCTCTGAGACCATGTGGGCCCAGGCCTCATATGTTGTACCTTCAGGGACATTCAGTTCTGAGGTTCTCACACTGTAGTGGAGTGTGTTCAACATGTGCTGGCCTCCCCCACCTTTCTTATGTTATCTGTTCTTATCTTTTGTTTTAAGGTTTCTGACTGGAAAAGCTCCTACCATCACTACAGAACCTTTACAATCCTCATTGGCCCAGTAAGACCAGTAAGATCTGGAGGCTCTGTTACTTGCATATAATGAAGACTGTGGTTCACACACCTGATGTCACACCTCAATCTCTAATGGCTCAAGGAAGAGACAGACCCAGAAGATGATCAGTGAGCGGTCTTGTGAGATAACCAAGGGGGACAGCAAGTGGCACAGAGAAAGCAGAAATTTTCTGTAATCCCTGGGTGAGTCAGGACCAACACATCCCTATGATATGTGCCAACATACCACCCCTGGAGAGGCTGTGATATGAGAAGTTCACAGTGGGTGGAGAGTTGTCAACATCAGTGATTCCAAGTTAAGTGACTGAAAACAGAATAATCCGGAGATTTAGAGATTCCTTTATCAAAGTATATATATATATATATATATATAGGCAAATATATGCATATATCTCTGTGTACCCAAGAGCTACCTAGATTATCCATACATGCCTTAAAGAACTTTTTTAAATGTACAAGTTAAAATTTTCACTAGGAAGGAAGGATTATGCCATAATTTTATCTGCATCAGTTTAGCTGTATATAAACTTATGGTGTATCTCACAATCAATAATGTTGGGATTCAATTAAGCAAAGTGCAAGACTGAAGGTCTGTATCTTGCATAATTCACCTACTAATACTTCACCCCTAAGGTTACAGAGGTGGGAGGTGCAGTCTTTAGAGGTGGGTTCATGAGTCATGAGGATGGGGTTCGTCTGAACAGGATTAGAACCTTTATAAGTGAGACCCCACAGAGCTCCCTGCCCCTTCCACACATGGGAACAGAGATGGCACCATCTATAAATCAGAAAGCTACACTGAATCTGGCCTATGTCTTCACTGTGCATCCCTGGTCCCTGGAAATGTCAGCATTAAACTGGGTTGTTTATAAATCAGCTGGCCATAGTCTTTGTGCTACAGCAACTGAAACGAAGAGGAGCTCAACGGTATCACTCCCGTGTGGTGAAAATGTTACAATTGACATAATATTCATTAATTACAGTTACTAAGTAACAAACTTTTCCTGGGTTTTTTTTTAAGCTAAAGAAATTGAATTTCCTTTTGTCTGTTTTACCAAAGGTCTCCCCACCAGCAGAATTTTAACAGTTTCTTGTGGGTATAGGGTAAACATAAAAAGCAGAAAAGACAAAATCCTGTTCTATAACCCTGAGGATGCTGTGATTTCGACCATGTCTAAGAAGCCATGGAGCGGAAGGACAAAATAGGCAAAATCAATAAACCCTGAACACCAGGAGGGCTCGAGTGGGCTCAGATGCGAGCCCGGTCAGCAGTGGGGACTGCAGTGGGCTCAGATGCGAGCCTGGTCAGCAGTGGGGGCTGCAGTGGGCTCAGATGCGAGCCCGGTCAGCAGTGGGGGCTGCAGTGGGCTCAGATGCGAGCCCGGTCAGCAGTGAGGGCTGCAGTGGGCTCAGATGCGAGCCCGGTCAGCAGTGGGGACTGCAGTAGGCTCAGATGCGAGCCCGGTCAGCAGTGAGGGCTGCAGGGGCTCAGATGCGAGCCCGGTCAGCAGTGGGGGCTGCAGTGGGCTCAGATGCGAGCCCGGTCAGCAGTGGGGGCTGCAGTGGGCTCAGATGCGAGCCCGGTCAGCAGTGAGGGCTGCAGTGGGCTCAGATGCGAGCCCGGTCAGCAGTGGGGGCTGCAGTGGGCTCAGATGCGAGCCCGGTCAGCAGTGGGGGCTGCAGTGGGCTCAGATGCGAACCCGGTCAGCAGTGGGGGCTGCAGTGGGCTCAGATGCGAGCCCGGTCAGCAGTGGGGGCTGCAGTGGGCTCAGATGCGAGCCCGGTCAGCAGTGAGGGCTGCAGTGGGCTCAGATGCGAGCCCGGTCAGCAGTGGGGACTGCAGTGGGCTCAGATGCGAGCCCGGTCAGCAGTGGGGGCTGCAGTGGGCTCAGATGCGAGCCCGGTCAGCAGTGGGGGCTGCAGTGGGCTCAGATGCGAGCCCGGTCAGCAGTGGGGGCTGCAGTGGGCTCAGATGCGAGCCCGGTCAGCAGTGAGGGCTGCAGTGGGCTCAGATGCGAGCCCGGTCAGCAGTGGGGACTGCAGTGGGCTCAGATGCGAGCCCGGTCAGCAGTGGGGGCTGCAGTGGGCTCAGATGCGAGCCCGGTCAGCAGTGGGGGCTGCAGTGGGCTCAGATGCGAGCCCGGTCAGCAGTGGGGGCTGCAGTGGGCTAAGCTGGCAGGAGACACGAAACTCTGGAGCCAACTCCAGCGCTACAGCAGCTGTGTCGCTTACCTGTGCCTCTGGAGGTGGAGGCAGGAGGATCAGAAGGTCAAGGATGTCCCCAGCTACAAAATAAAGGCTAGACAAGCCTGGAATCCTGAAAATTCTGTCCCCCCCCCAAAAAAAAAAGCAATAAGTCTCTAAAGGCACACTAACGTCTGGGGGACTCATAGCAAGGTGAGCCTCTGTTTTGTCTCTCCTCTCTGCGCAGCCTGGCCTGTCTACAACCATACCACATGAGGACTTCCACAGGACTACCGCCTGCTGCCTCACCTTTCCCATCATTACGGCCTTAGCCCTCTGGAAACTGAGGTGAAAATCCACTCTTCATTAAGTTGCTTTTGATCTTTGTGTTTTATCACAGTCAACAGAAAAGTAACTACTGTAACCTCACAGGCATGAAGAATGCCCTTCGGTTTTAAGGGCAGTCAGAGCAGGCATGAAGAGTGCCCTTCGGTTTTAAGGGCAGTCAGAGCAGAAACCCTTTGATGGGGAGAGGGTGAGCTCCCCTCTGCCCCCATCTTTGCAGGGCCTGTAGTAACAGAATTTAACAAATCCTGTTGGTTTCTCCTATTTAGACGTCTTAGGTCATGTATTAAGAAATAAAAGTTAAATATTCAAGTACCTTCTTTTTTAGGTACCACCCGTTTTTACGGGTGGTAACATGCATAGGCAAAACTATTTAGTTGTTATTTTACCTGAGATACTGCCATCTCAGACAGCTCTCTGGGACAGCCATTTAACTGTCTTTTGAAAGTCAGACACCACCCTGCCATTACTGTTGTACCACCCAGCAGGGTATAGCTTTGCCCATAGGAGCTTCTTCTATCTGCTCAGTCATATCTTGCTTCTTGTAATCAAAAGTGAAGCTTTAAAAGTCTGGGATAATGGAAATGCTAACTGTCCTGACCTCATCCTCAGATTCCACACCTACTTCTTAAATGATCACTCTAGGATGAATGGCTGAAAGTTGGACTGCCTTCCTATTTATAGTTTCCCCACCTCTTGCAGCGCTAGTCCATGCTGAGGAGGCTTTGTCCCTTCTTCATGAACGTGTACACATCTCCATGTGGTCTTCTTTAAACTGTGTCTCCACCTCATGTCCAAACAGGAAGACCTCTGCAGATCTTCAAACTGATCACTTGGCTTGCTGCCTAACTGAGCTCATCAGCTATGACCTGGAACTGCTCTAGAGTTGGGTTGTTCTAGAGCCCACTTCTTTATAGTCAGACTATTCTAGAATCCCATGTCCTTCTCAAGTAAGACTGTTATAGAACCCATTTTCTTCTAAAATCAGGCTGCTCTAGAACCCCACTTTCTTCTAGAGTTAGGTCATTTTAAAGCCCCACTTCCTTCTAGAGTCAGAGTGTTATAGAATCCCACTTCCTTCTAGAGTCAGACTATTCTAGAACCCATTTCCTTCTAGAGTTGAGCTGTTCTAGAACCCCATTTTCTTCTAGAGTCAGACTATTCTAGAGCCCCACTTCTTTCTAGAGTTGGGCTGTTCTAGAACCCCCTTCTTTCTCCAGTTGTGCTGTTCTACAGTCCCACTTTCTTTCCAAAGGAAACAACTTCCTTTCTACTACCAAACAATCTCTCCCTGAAATGTTCTTAGTATCTAAACATGCACAGACACAGCCCTTCCATACTGGCAAACCTACCAACTGGAAATACTGACCCTTTTCAACCACAGCCTGTACATGAAATATCACAGCAACACGTACCATTCACCAGACATGAACTGGCATGATTTTTTCAGAGCCAAAAGCCACTATTTAAAAATCAAACAGGAATCTGGGCACTGGTGGTTAAGACTTAGAAGTGAGTTGGAAAGATTGCTCAGTGGGTAAAGTCAATTGCTACCAAGCCTCACAACTTGAGTTATATCCCCATGACCCACAGGGTGGAAGGAAAGATCCAAGTTGTCTTCTGACCCCGACACATGCAGCATGCATGCATACAATGCACACTCATAATCATACACACAACTGCACACACCCAACATAAATTAATAATTTTTTTTTAAGTTGGAAGGTCGAAAGATCTAAATGTTTGTCAGAGGCTCTTTGTAAACCAAGTGGCACAGCTGTCATTTTTTATAGGGGTCTTTTTCTTTATTCCCTTTAAACACAGCCTTGAAATTTGGTGTGTGGGAGAATATATGAATACTGGATCAAAGATGTGTTGCTGGCATATTTTATGAAGATTCTCTACAATCGAACTACAAAGCACCAGCAGGAGGAAAGATTATTTTATTCTGCCTGACATGAAATTATGCATAGGCTCTTCCAGTCAAAATAGAACACCATCAGGAAATGCAATTGCTTCAGTCCAACACCCCTCTGCCTTCAGAACTCCCAAGGAGCCTTGGCTCCAGCAGGCACACCTTCCAAATTTCATCACCTGCACAATTTGGAAGCTCCAATAATGAAAGATAAAATGACATGTAAGCCCATCAGCTGCGCTTAATACAATAGATACATAGGACCCAAATACTCAGGAACACCAAATATATATATATATATATATATATATATATATACAGAAAGCAAAGGCTCAAAGAACATTTTTTAGTTGTAATGGTCTCTAAATTACCCCAGAAAGGGTAGCCCAGAATGACATATTGATCCCTACTGATCCTTCACAAGAATATAATGGCTTTGCAGATGCCCATGGACCCTTACCACAATGGACATTTTAGAGTGTCTGTGAACCCTGTGCCCATAACTATGCAGGGGGCAGAGTAGCCCAGTCACCAGGGATACAGACTCCATGGGTACCAAGCTTTCTGATGAGTTGTGAACGTGAACTTCCCACTGAAGTTGGAGTGGCAGATGTGCACAGGGAGAAGCCTCCCTAGTCCTGAGGTGGGCGTGGGGGTAGGGTTGAGTTCATGTCTGATGTCAGAGCTAAGAAGTTCTGGGGGAAGTTAAGAGGAAAGTAGAGAAGGGAGAGGAAGCTGACCTGACAGAAGGATCCCTGTGCTGAGGTAAGGAAGTCCCACTACTGAGCCACTTGTATTGAAGAATCCCACCCCTACTGGTGAGCTATTCATATGAAGAACCCCTTCCATGGTGTTAAGTGATTACACATTTTCCTTTGAGCCAATCAAGATTGAGAAACAGTTTGAACAGCAGTTCTCATTGGCTGTGTGTAAAAGGTGATTCTCCTTGCTACGTGAGGACATGGCAATCTGAAGTTGAATAGGACATGTTGACTAGAAAGCCATTATAGTCATACAGGGAAAATGTCCCCACTGTGCACAATAGAGGTGACAGGATCAATATATAGAGATCAATGTATAGAGACAGCCCTGCTATGAATGCCAGCCTCCATTCACAGAAATGGATGGTCTTTCAAAAATAGCCCCCAGAAGAGGGACAGCATGACGCAGATGACAGGAACCATGGTTTCTCATCTACCTATCATGTGAGAGATGGTAAAGCAAGTGGTCACAGGGCCTGGGGGAAACCAGAGATCTAGAGAAGAAGGATGCGGGTCATCTATTAACACTGGAAAATGATTGAAGAATGGTGGATTTCACAAATGGGAGAAACAGAACCAAAGGGAAAGAGGGAAATCACCCTAGAGATAAGCATGTCTAATGTACTATTTGAAGTCCCTAGATTGCTTTATCCCAGCCCTCAAGGACACAGTGTCAGGACTCCCATCTTATGGAGGCTGGCCTGGAAGTGTATAAGACGATGTCTTTGGCCAGGCAGTAGTGGTGCACACCTTTAATCTCAGCACTTGGGAGGCAGAGGCAGGTGGATTTCTGAGTTCGAGGCCAGCCTGGTCTAGTGAGTTCCAGGACAGCCAGGGCTACACAGAGAAACCTTGTCTCAAAGAAGAAGAAAAAGAAAGGAGGATGTCTTAGAAGCCTCCCAGAGCTCTGGAAGTCCTCACAATGCTGAGAGGAGGAAAGTCACGAGGGATGAGGGGGCTCTGATTCTGAACCCTAAAACGCCTACTCCTCAGCCCTGAGAGACTGTGTGACTTTGCCCCTCAATTCTGCTTCGAGTGCCACTGAGTTGGCCCCACTGCATGTGCTAATCCATCTTGACTGTAGAACACAGCCTCCATGTATCTCCGCCATGTATCTCCGCCGAGATATGCTCTGAACAAAGCTCTGACGCCCTGTTCCTCAGCTCTGCTAGATTTTACCCCTAAACCCTGGAGAGAAAGAGAGAGAAAGTACTCTGTGGGATACCGTTCCCACTGCACTCTGCTGCATGCTTCTCCATTAGTAAATTATCATCCTGGGCTATTCCTTTGGAGGGTCTCCATGTCTGCATTCGCCCCACCTTGACCCCTACAACAGAGCCCGGCCCGCTCCACAGTTTTACGGGTCTTTGACCCCTACGTCGGAGTCTTTTTCAGGTATCTCCCGGCCACTCCACAGCATTACAGTCTGGCCCTGACTGACATGGGGACATGATTTATGGGTGAGAGTTAGCTGTAGTGCCTCCGTTGTCTTGTCCTGTGTTGTTGAGATGAAACGCAGGGTACAGTTGGCAGCCTGGGCTCGTTTCTCACAGCCAACCCAGCCATTGTTCAGATTCTGTTTCTGCTCCAAGGAAGACACAGCTCAGATTCCAACAGTGAAGCCAGGGAGACCCTTCCTTGCCAGTAACGTTTTTCTGTCTGCTACACGAAGCCAACCTTACATAAGAAGGAGAATAAAGACTGGCTTTGCATCCACACTCAACTACAGGACTGAGGAGATCCACCACTCTGCTGGAGGACACGACAAGGCTCTCTCCTCAGATGCTACTGCTCATAGCACTAATCAGCCCGATGGTGGAGACCCAGAGCCAGCAGAGCCCATGGAACCCTTGTTACTGGAACTTTACACCCCCGTACACCAAGCAATATAGAAAGTCCACGGTCATTGATAGTAAAATACGTGTCTGAAATAACGACCGAGTGTGTTCAGAGCAACCAGGCTAGAGATGGACTCCTTGGCCTATGGCCCTTCAAGAACAGAGGGAAGCCTGTGTGTGTGGAGTCCTGTGTGTGTGAAGGCCTATATGTAAAGAAGCAGGAGTCCCGAAACCTCTTCTCTCTTTCTACCAAACATTGGGGTCTGAGGCAAAAAACAGACAAAGGAAAACAGAAGGTTATCTCCTCCTTCTGTACCAAGGGTACCACACTGCATCATGAGCCTAGGCAAGAGACCATACTTCATCATGAGCATAGAGAAGAATATCGTACTACATTGTGCACAAGCAAGATACCCCAGTGTATCACAGGGGTGTGCAGAAACGGGTACCACCGTGTATTATAAGCGTGTGCACCGACCACAGTGATATGGTTCGCTTCACAATCTAAACACTGGCTTGCTCAGCTGCCACAGGTTTCAAAAGGCCTCGGAGACTCAGCCATTTCACATAAAGATGTTATTCAGCCAAGGCAGATCCCTATTCAACAATGACAGCAAGTGACCCGACTTCCATGGCATCCTACGTCGTCTGCAGTCAGACATTGCCTCTTCAGGAGAGGAGGGGTCCATCTCTTCCTGAGAAAATGTATTTCCTCACATCTAGCACAATTCAGCTCCAGTCAAGCCTGAAAGAACAAATTATAGGAAATCCCCCCGGCATCTCCACAGTCCCGGCCCTGAATCAAAGCCCTCACTCGTGCCCTCATTTGCTCTTACTGTTACCTTACTGGGTCTGTAGCATCGCCCATCTCTCCCAGATGTGCTGCGTGTGCATGTGCATGCATGTGCGTGCGTGTGCATGCGTGAGTGTGTGTGTGTGTGTGTGTGTGTGTGTGTGTGTGTGTGTTTGCTGCATTGTCAGGAACCTCCTGAGTGTCTAGTCCTCTCTGGACTTTGTGGCACAAAGCTAGGTCAGTGTGTGTGTGTGTGTGTGTGTGTGTGTGTGTGTGTGTGTGTGTGTGTATTTCTATGTGCTTGTGCATGTCTGTATATATAAGTGCATTTGAGGACAGAGGCTAGTGACAGATGTTCTCTATCTCTCTCTACCCTTTTCTTTAAGACATGGTTTCTCACTTTCTCGCTGCTACCTGAGACTTCCACATTTAGCTAGACTAACTAACCAGCAAACTCCAGAAATCCTCTTGTCTCTGTCTTCCCAGTGTAGGGATTACAGGTCTGCACTATTTTGCCTCTGCCTGACTTTTTAAGCATGGGTTCCAGGGACTGAACTCAGGTCCTGGTGCTGAGACACCATTCCAGGCTTTCTGTGGCTTCTTCTTGATATCACCGCCAATGCCCAGCCCAGCAGCCTGCCCCTGCCTAACCTAAGGAATTTAAAGAAACACTGGTGGTACATGTCACAGCAACACAGTAGCTTCGCCTCAGTGACTGCTCCCCACATTCACAAACTCAATCAATCATGGTGATATGTTGACTTTTGCTAGCCTCACTGCATTCCGTAGGCAGAAATCATCGTGGGCTTCCTCTCTAGAGGCCAAGGTAGCACAGTGAGTCAAGTGACCACCCGGGGTTTCACCACAAGTACCTGAAAATAAATCAAGGCAAGGCGAACTGCAGAGGGAAAGGTCTCAGCCTTCACTCTGCTCCACTCAGCCGAAAAGCAGAGCTCAAACCCCAGATTCAGCCTGACTGATTGCCTGACCTGGCTTCCTCTGCACAAAGGAGATAACACAGAATGTGTGTTTGCCTCAGCAAGAACTCTGAGGACCAATGATGGACGCAGAAGGGAATCGAGTATGTTTTTAGGGACAGGCATCCTGCCAGGTTTCAAGGAACAAAAACCTCCAACTTATTCGAAGCTTGGCCCTGGGTGTGCAGGCCCTGGAAGGTTAATATAGTCTGAGAAGCAAAAATGATGTTAAAACTGGTCCCATGTGTCCTCCACAGCGACAAAATAGCCTTATTGAAGATGCTAGTTCATGCCTCGGGACTAGAAGTTTCTTGCTGAGCTCCAATGAAATCTGTGGTGAAGGCATTCCACTAGGAAAGCAACTGGAACTCCACTGAAAAGCATGTACAGGGGGATGCAACACAGAGAGAGACTTCTAGAAAGGCCTGCCCACTGCAGGCCTGTGACAGACCGATGCGGAGGTGCAGAGACCAAAGAAAAATGAGGAGCACAGCAAGAGTCACACTCTTCCGTCCAAGGGCATGTTTTCCGAGAAGGTTATAAACTGCGAGAGAGATAGCCTATATGGCTCTTTCTAGACAGTAGTGTGCCTTGCCAGATTACTTGGGATGATGTAACAATATTCTTTATTCTCCTGAGGTAATTCACATCTCAGAGGCTTGCTTCCTTCGTCTGCCAACTTAGACCTAGTCCGGGAAGCTTCTAGCCTCTGTACAATCTCATCTAGGCCTAGAATGCTGTCAGCCTCTGAGGTTTAGTGCTGATTAACTCACCCTCTCTAGCTCTTTCTGAACTCTGCCTAGTTGGTACTTTCTTGTCTGTCTGGTTCAAACTCCTCTCCAAGCTAACTGATGCAGTATGGCTTCTATCTCCTGGCCTCTCTCGAAGTGCTCTGCTTGGCTTCTAACTTTGGCAATCTGTTCTCATCTTCTAGCTCCTTCTCATTCTCTGGCTCGTTCTGTCTTCACCTGTGTCTAACTTGTCTCTGTAAAACCCTCCCGGTATAGCTGCCTCCTTCTCTTTTTCTCTCTCTGCACTGCTCTCTCTCAAGTAGCTTCCCTTTCCTCTCTCTTCTCATGAGACTTGGTCACATCCTATTCAGTCAAATCTTTCTCTGACTCATCGCTTCGTCTGCCACTCAATTAGACATCATTTTCAAACATAGGTATTTCCTTCTACAAACTAACTTTACCTTCATTGTTTGGGATTAAAAGTATGTACTGAGGGTGTGTCTGTATTCCAGCCAAAGGGATTAAAAGCACGTGCTAAGAAACAGGTTAACACAATCTCAGGGTTCAGAGTATGATCAGATATGCAACAGGATGACTTGGGGTTGACAGTTCCCTGGGCTTCTCTATGCCCCTAGCATACTACAGACCTACTTCAATAGACTGCTCCCTTCCATTCTCCATGACCTCAGTCTACTTGTAGAACTAAAAGCATCAGCCACAGGAGGAACACAGATGGGAACACAGATGCTCCCCACCCCCCAGAAAGGATGGAGGACCTGAGGATGTGCAGCAGCCAGACAGTAAAACAGGACAGGTCAGGGCCCAGGAGAGGTGACAGCAACCATCACACGAAGTCCACCGAAAGGTAGGCAGAGTCTAAGAGACTCACTCACCTACTTATGTCAGAAAACAGGATTGCAGCTCATTCCAGAACTCATCAAAATGAGCCAAAAACCAAGAGCTCATTTGCTCACACCCACAGCATGTTTACATGGTTGATATCCCTGGTCCTGTATTAATTTAGTCCATGAACAGATAATTACAAGACCCAGGACTGCACCTCCTAGGGCAGAGAAACCGAAGGGGGGTTTTCAGAGACCTCCGGGACCTTTCCCCGTCTGCTGAACCGAAGGGTGCATTCTATTACATTGTTTGTTTACATGCTATAGAGCACATTCACACAACACAGCAGGCAGTGTGCTGACTCATCTTAGCTCGTAGATTGGTGCGTGACACATGCCATCTAGCTGGCAAACACTGCTTCCTTCTGGAGAGAGTTGAACTTGTTAATTCACAGACTGGGTGAAGATTACCCGAGACAAAAGGACAATAATGTTACCCTGAAATTGGAACTTCCATCTGCTGTCTCCAAACACCATAGCTACTGATTCAAAGGCGAACATGAGTCCCTCCACATCTCCTATTCTCCTGAGTCCCAGGCTGAAGGAGGCACACAGTAGGGCTCCATGACCCTACTGGGTAAGTCATGACTTACTGTTTAAGTCAGTCCCCAGCTCGTTGAATTTTCTATGGAACCCTGACTATAGAATCCATTTATTCTGGCCAGCATTTCTGGAGGAAATTCTCCCTGCTGTGTCCTGAAAGATAGCGTGCCTTAGTTATAGATAGAACAGTGAGTTTTAAGAAGGTTTTAGGCAGTGTGGTCCATATGAAACATGGCCTTTCAATGATGCTAGACTGAGCAAGATGTCTGAAGAGACTGTCTTTCTGAATCTGCTGGGCCAATACCTGTTCCCTTTACCCAGAGATTCTAAGAGAACCGCTACATAAGAGTGATGCAGAAAGGGTCAGATGGTACAGTGGTGTGTGTGTGTGTGTGTGTCAATATTTGCAGGAAAGAAACACAAACGTCCCCTTCTAGGAATCAATAGAATGATCTCTGACCCAATGGGAACCATAACAACTAAGAAAAGGTATGGGGTACTCTGGGCACCCACATGCTCAGGAGTGATGGAACAGCCTAGACAGGACCAGGCACATGGATGCCTGCAGGGAACCAAGCTCTGTATGCTCAGAATTTTCCTCCTGGAGGTAGACAGCTGGGCTCTATCAGAGCCACTTCTTGAGCCCGAACTCTGCTCCACCTCTGCAGAAAACAGAGGGCATTCTGGGGATGTATTTTTAGGTTCCAGTTTGAGGTGTGCTGACCTAAGAAGCTAAAAATATGTGTTGTGGGAAGGGCATATTTGTGTTGCCGATTCTTTCTTGTAAAGCAATTAGTCTTTCTAATGCGTGGGGAAATTTTCACTTGGGTTCTCACAGAAATGAAAACACATTTTAGAAGGAACCTGTTCCTATTGAGAGTCTGAGCGTTCTAATTTGAGAACCCTCACCTCAAGAGTTGCATGTAAGACTCCAGGAAGTAGACAGCCTCCATGAAGTCCTGCTAAGAGGAGAACTGGAAACTGGGTTCTATAGCAAAGGGATTCCGGGAACAGGAACAATGGTTTGGGTAGACCATAGCTTCCTCATTCCAAAATGCCCCGTTCCCACGGATTCAGGAAAATCATTTATTTCCCAAGTCCCAACATATACCTCCCCTGGTCCATAGCAAAGCAGGCTGCCCACAAGCAGCAGAGAGGTTTAACAATGCAAAGTGAGGGTGGGGGTGGAAACAGTCTGCTGTGTTCAGCATATCAGCAGAAGCCTTGAAGAAGATAGGATCAGATAGACACCAGTAGCTTCCAGGCCCTAGCTGGCATCCAAAGTCACCATATAGCTGGGGCAGGTGCCTGTGAATCTGGTGACAATCCTCCTTGGACCTGCCTGCTATGCTGTTCAGCATCGTAGAAAAACCACAACTCCCCGACACTATACGAGCAGCTGGGTTCCCTTGAAATGCTCTACCCTGTCTCCACCTCAGTCTTAGTATCTCTCAGGACACCAGAGAATCTCTCAAGTGACCAGAAAGCTCCAGGGACCTTCTTCCCTTACCAATGGTAGGGTTGCAAAGGCACTTTACCAACATAGTCATCTCTAGATCTTACCGTGGTTTTACTAAATCCAGGGACTCTATCCATATAAGCTAGTGAGATTATCCAATGATGCCCTTGCTACTTTACAGACATTTAATCTACTCAACGGATAAAAGTGACTCATGCTAGACTCCTGTGCTCCCAGGCATCTGTGACTGTGGTAACAGTGTTATTTGTAGCCACTGAGACCCCAACAAGAACAGAGGTAGGACTATCCTGACACAGTTTCCCTGGAACTGGAGCTCTACTACTCCCCTGAATTCTGGAGTTCAGGGTGGGGGCACCCTAAAAGCAGGCTCTCTTCTCTCAGGGTAACAGAAAATGCTGGGTCTTAACAAACCGAGCACATGAATTCACAGACTGGGTGAAAATTGTCTTCCCCAATCTCACAACACTCAACTTGTGGCTGGGACCTCCATCCGCCATAGATGCCAAACCTCCCAGTTTTAAGGTGAATCTAAGACCCACCACACCTTGGACTCCTTGAGGACTCAGAGGGGGCACAAAGTAAGGATTCTGAGAGTCCATGGCTGACTATATGAGTCAACTTGCAGCTCTTTGGAATTTGTCTGGAACCCGGACTATGGAATCCATTCTCCCTGGCCAGCCCTCCTAAGGGGAAGTCTAATAGTTGAGAGATTAATGGCTGAATCAATGAGCTAGAGGTTCAGCAAAAGACTGTGTCTCAAAAAAATAAAAGGTAAGGAGCTGGAGAGTGGACTCTGTATTTAAGAGCGCTTGTTCTTGCAGAGGACCCGGGTTTGTTTCCCAGCATCTATATGAAAACTCACAACTATTTCTAACTCTGGTCCCAAGGGATCTGATGCCTTATTTTGACCTACACAGGCAACAAAACAAGCACATACTATAGTACACATGCATATGTGTACCAAAACACTCATATACATAAAATAATATAATGACATTTTATAAAATGAAGTGGAGACTGATTGAGGAAAACACTGGGCATTGAATTGTACATTCACACACACCCACCCACATGCATGCACATAAACATGTACACACATGCATGCACATAAACATTCACATACACACATACACACACACACACACACACACACACACACACACACACGCAACATTGATGCCTCCTTATAGCCTTGCCATGGCCAACAACAGAGCCAACAACAGACAACGCAATACAACATAAAGAGATTTCTCCAGTGAGAGACCCTGAAAGCAACTGTGGGAACCAGAGTGATGTTGTTACAAGTTTGTTTAGCGATGCTTTTAGACTCTAAGCTAGGTTCCCTTGGCTCCTTTTCAGCTTCCAGAGGGATGATCAAAGGTTGCCCCAGGTGAGGAGTGGTACCGCTATCCTTAGCCCCCAGATCATCTAAGAGGCAACGTCTAACCAAGGATGGAATGTCCCCATTGAGGTGACCCAATGTTCCAATTCTAAAATCCCCATATCGACTAAGTTCACTTTGGCATATTCAGTACAGCTTAGCATGGGCATGGCATCTTGAATCTTTTGTCATTGCCCATGGCGTTTCATGTGGGTATCCATTCATTCATTTCTGTGGGAGGCCAAACTCTATTTGTTTCAATGAGAAAACTCTCCCATCAAATCAGAGTCAGGACACAGAAGTCCCACACTGATACACACAGAACAATGCCCCTGTGCCCTCAGGCAAGGTGATTTCCTACTTCCAGCAGAAGCAAGTGTGGTCTGGATTAATCCAAATGTGTCTGTCTACTCATCCACTTCTGGGGGAAGGCTGGACGCAAGTACTGCTGTATGTATCTTCAGAAGCAGATGCATTAAAACGATCTCAAATGAGGACATTGGTATTTTTATAATGTTTCTTCATAAGTGGTCATTTATAGTCCTGCTGGGATTCTATGTACCTGTTGTCATATCTATGCTCCTAAACGCAGGAGAACCACACCCTCAGAGGCATGGGTCTGGATAGCACGTGTAACGGCCGAGCTCTCAACACACCTGGCTTCTGGCTCCTCAGAAAGGACATACTTCTTTATCCAAGTGGTTCAACATGTGTTCAACCTGCCCCTAGAATCGCTGCACATGTGGCTGCTGTGTCACATGTGCATCAGTAGGTGGTAGAGAGGAGAGGCTATGTCTGTGCTCAGTGTTCTGACCTGTGACCATCTGAATGACTAATAGCCTAACATTCCCTGAAAGAAGCAAGCCTAGGAGGAGTCCGGTGCTGCGGAGGCACCCGTAGGTCCCAGGTCCAAGAGCAAGTCAGAGACCAGGAGAATCTTCCTGGGACCAAGGGCCCCCAGCAGAAGTGAGCCTGAGACAGATGATTCTCCCTTGGGGCCACCAGACCTGTGCCTTGGGGTCTGGATAGGGAACCAGACTGAGATGACCACAGGTCAGGCACTGTGTAGGCCTGGTGTGGCAGACATGATTGAGATGGACCCCTGCCTGGCACCATAATGCATGAGCAGGGCCTAGCACTCCTGAGATCACGACTCCAGACACCCAGAGACCCTGGGTGCCACTGAGAAGAATGAGTAAGTGGTGAAGAAATGGAAGAGAAAGAGAAACAGAAGGATGTAGGCACCATGAAGAGAGGGAGAACTGAGGACTTGAGGGTAATGAGGGACAGCTTCACGTGAGTAACCGGTGATGCCACCTGGGACCACGGTGGGGTCCTGGTCTGTGCTGCCACCAGGAGCCACATCTGGACCTATGGCCCTGCAGTAGCAGGGATCTATGACCACAAAGGTCCCTGGTCTGGGCTATCACTCAGAGACATATTAATGTCTGAGGGCTGTGCAGAACTGATCCCGCTCCTCACCTACACGTCTTGGGAGAGCTGTCCCTGGGGTCATGAGAGCAGGAGAGCTGACCCCATCCTGCACCAGCTACAGCACTGCACTTGGGAGAGCAGGCCAACACCTCATCTGGGAGGCACAGTAGAGGCAACCCTGTTGGTGGGGGCAGAGGTAAGCTGGCCCTGAGGGTGTGAGCATCAGAGAGCTAGCCCTACCTCTCGTCTGCCATGAGGTGACATGGGTGAGGGAGAGATGACTCACCCTTTCTTCCCGCCCCCCCCCCTTGCCACCTAGGGCAGGCAGAAGAGCTGACCCTGCCCCTCGCCTGCTGCAGTACTCAAGAGAGCAGGCCTTGCTCTGGCCTGAGCAGCACAGTAGAGCTTGCCTTGGATTATGGGGTTTGTGGGTGAGCCAGTTCCAAAGGCATGAGAGTGGGATAGCTGGTGGGTTGACTTCCTCAGACACCTCTCAGGCTCAGATCCAGGGCTTTGAATTTGCCCACCCCGACTTCTAACCCATGAATGAACTGGAGTAGATGAAGTGGCCAGCCCTAAAGGTACAGAAATACAGGATCTCCATGACACAGGGCAATAACAAGATAGCCAAGAGCAGTCCCCAGGAGGTTCTGGTGTTGATAGAGCAGCAGAAGCCAGAGGGCTCATACCAGGCCGATGAGTCATTGAAATGAATAACTGTAAGCAAAAGAGTGTGGTCAAAAGGGTATACTGAGGGACTCACTGTGACACATTACAGCTTCCACTATGACTGCTTTTTCTCTGTTGGGAGGGAGGGGGAGATTGCAAGTCTGGAGGGCAGGGATGGGGGGTATGAGTGAGATCGTGGTGAGTGGTATAAAATTCACAAAGAACCAATAAAAATTTTAGAAAGGAAGGAAGGAAGGAAGGAAGGAAGGAAGGAAGGAAGGAAGGAAGAAAGAAAGAAAGAAAGAAAGAAAGAAAGAAAGAAAGAAAGAAAGAAAGAAAGAGGGAGGGAGAGAGAAAGAAAAAAGGAAGGAGGGAGGGAAGGAAGGAAGGAAGGATAGAAAGAAAGAAAGAAAGAAAGAAAGAAAGAAAGAAAGAAAGAAAGAAAGAAAGAAAAAGGGAGGGAGAGAGGAAGGAAGGAGGGAGGGAGGGAAGGAAGGAAAGAAGGAAGGAAGGAAGGAAGGAAAGAAAGAAAGAGAGAGAGAGAGAAAGAAAGATAAAAGAAAGAGTGAGTCTCAAGAAATATGGTAGTGGCTGAGGCTTGCAATAGCATCAACTTGTCCCTCCAGGGATGGGACATCACAAAGACAAGGAGCCAGAGAGGCGACATCTGCCCCACAGATGGCATCGTTCACGGGAACAGACCAAACACAAGATCACTTCACTGCACTTGTGCACACAGGCATTGACTTCTAATGTAAACTCTTGGCCTAGAACCAAAAGAGAGTACACATTTATGGAATAATTCATAGCACTTAACAAATGCCTACGGTCGGGTAAGCATTACAGATAGAGATAAGTAGAAATCACTCACACAACAAAAGGAAACCAGGCCCAACGCGATGGCCCGTTCTTGCAACCAGCCACGTATAACAATCTGGGGCTGTGCGATTAAACCCTGTCTAGTACACAAAACTCCATAGTGACAAGTCCGATCAGCAGTGGCCAAGAGTGTGCCCGTGCCAGAGACAGGTGCAGGAAAGGAGTCTGTGACTAGGTTTAGAAACCTGAACTGCGTGTGTCTTGTTCACAGGTGAGCCAACGACTAGGGAAGACTGAGGAAGACACGCGTGTTGCTGAATTAGGACAGAGACCACCCAGTGCTGTGAGTCCTGCAGGTTAATTAAACATCTTTATCTAAATGGTCAAGCCGTCTCCTAAACTCCTGCAGCCAGCAGAGACTGGCTTTTTGCCCTCTGAAGCACCCACAATCATATCAGCCACCAGGCTCCTTAAGAATGACCACATCATCACACCAAAGCTCGCCTGGATAACTGTAGGATCCTCTCCAGCCACAGGCAACAAATCGGGGACATTCTCTCCAGAGAGGACAAGTAAGGTCCTGACAGAAAGCATCTTCCCTTGGTCCCAAAGTGTTGCGAGAAATCATTCCCAGGGGAGATGGGAACATTTACTCCCTCATTACAAGCCCCCCAGTGATAAACCAAACACAGTTTCACCACAGTTTACCTTGCTGAGTCAATGGATTCACTGAGCATGCATAGACAGCATGGATGAGGATTTGCTTACAGGAGCTCAAGTAGCCCCAAGGTAGCATTGATGGGGGGGGGAGGGGGCAGGGCGGGAGACCGGGACCATAGCTGCATAGACAATCCTCTCAGGTGAACCTTCCCTAGCCTTTACAGCACACCACAGCCTGAGACCCTTAGGCCAGGGGTGATTTGGGCATAATTTGCATACAACTAGCTAGGAAGAATGGCTTAAACCCATGACTCTCGGTTACCTGCTGAGGGGGATACTAACAGTCCTGTTCCCAGATGTCTCTTCTAAGCAAATAAGTTAAAGATGGGGGTTATTAGGCTCAGGGAACCACACTGTACAACCCAAGAGAGATTTATCCCATATACAAGGCTATTCTTCCACAATTGCTTTCAGAAATTCAAAATGTCAGGTAACATGGGGTCTCCAGGAGAATACCTCCGTGAGTCCCAGGGACTGGTCCTACTAGGACACAGCTGTGTCACTTGCAGGCTAGTTGGACACCTGGAGTGGGGTACCATACAAGGATGGCAGTTACTATTAGGTCTCAGTCTCCTGAGAGGATGACCTATAACCTTGGAAACATCTTGGCTTTGATTATGTGTGTCTCAGACTCTGTAAAGTGCAGTAAGTAACTTGCCACCAGGGCAGAGTCCTGTCTGAAAATTACAACAGCAAAGCAGTGTCCTGGCAGGCCTGGGTAATGCCATCAGGACTTTTACAAGGCTCTGTAGAGGAGGTATTACATATTGGTTCCAAAAAAAGCCCTGGTTATTACTGAGCCGGGCCATGGCTTTCCACTGTGCTGACCTCAATCCCCAGCAGGAAATGTGTTTTCCTAGGGTGTTTCCATATACACAGAATGTCCCTACACAAAGCAAATGCACTCTCACCACAGGAACACTGTAGGTCCTCTCCGGTGACTCCAGCCTGGGGAGCACACCCTCCTTTGGGCTTGGAAAGTATCTCCACACATAGTTGCTTGGTTAGAGACCCTGCAAGATCCTGGGTGTTGCAGCTTTGCTCCGGCAGAGTGTTCAAAGTGCAGACCCACCATAGCCTAGCATCACCCACTGCAGCAGCCTGCTAGGGCATCTGACCTCTGAGCAAGTCCAGTCAATGTTCCTTAAGAGGGAAGAGCCCCCACACCCCACCCCCGCGCCTTGCTGGTGAGGGAGAGAGAATATCTGTAGCTCCGAACTAGACATTACCTTTAGGGTAACCAAGCTGCTTTTGGCTTTTCTTCCCGGTGGGAATCTTGCACAGTCACCGGTTTCAATATCCAGTTTGAGCCTGTGCTGTACTGGGAGATTCCCTGTGGCCAAGGAATGGAAACACAAGCCAGATGTTTACTCCTGAAGGTAAGCCTGGGTCTGCATGTTAGTTAAGCCGGCAAAGCGATTGCTGTTCCAGAGTCTGAGACCCCAGAAGCCATGTGTAAATGTGTAAGGAGAGAGTCAACTCCACAAAGATGTTTTCTGACTTACACACACACACACACACACCACGCATATGCACATGCACATGTACACACATACACACATGCACATGAATGCACACGCCACACACACATACACACATACACACAGGCAGGCACACTACACATACACACATGCACACACATGCACATGAATGCACACACGTATGCACACACCACACACACCATAGCACTCAAAATCAAGCAGTATGCTCAACAGCCATTCCACACGGGTATCTGGACAGATGCCGGGTGAGGAAGCAGGAGCCTGTCACAGACGTACAAACTAGAGAGGGCCCTTCCTGTGGGAGACACGGGGGCTTTTCAGGAACTGGCACTGTCCATCAGAAGTCCATGGCCTGAAAGAGACGTGATACTTCCCACTGAGGCAAGAAAGCTGAGGCACTCGTGGAGGAACTCAGACTAAATAGGGGCTAGCCTGGAACCTTCTCAGATTCACCCTGAGTCTGTGTTTTCCCCAAGGAAAGACAACTTGATCAGCAGTTCTTGCTAATTAATAGCACCCATCCCCCAGGCCTACAGATATAGTGGTTGCTGCCTTCACAAATCTCGATCAGCAACACACACTCTTGTTTCTATGTTCTCGCAAAGGTTGTGTTCATTAGAGCAAATCCACTGTTTTGACTGAGGTGCCGGATAAAACAGAAAAGAAGCCACGCTCCTTCCGGTGGGGTCTGAGGTTGAACATTACTTCTCAGGACCCTTGAAACCACTAAGACAAGGGAAATGCACAAGGAGAGTCTCTAAGGCATCCTTTGTCCACTACTGCGTGATGCACTACACTGACGGGTTTAAATGTCATCACGGAGGCGGTCAAATTGGACAGATAAGAAAAATTGACTACCGTGTACACTTCTTAACATACATAAAGCAAAGAACTGTCCGCAGGCCACGCCTCACCACACCCCGGCGCCTCAGAACTGGCAAGTCTGCGTATTTGGGCATTCATTATTGAGATTGCTCATGCTGCTAAACCAGAAAGTTTTCTCCTTCTTCACCTCCTTGGGCAGAGTTGCCAGTGTTTAGAATAATAATAATAATAAAGTACGTGATTCTAACAGTGACTGTGACTATCGGGCAGAGAGCCTGCATGATTCCCAAACATAGGGCAAGATCGCCACCTACTGGCAGCATCGATTGTTGCAGTAGATTTGGCTTTTGTAATTGTCTCTTTTTGTTCTGTCTCCTCCTCCTCCTCTTTCTTTCTTTCCTGTCTAGAAGATGTGGGAAATTTGTTATCACTACAAAGCACCCCTGTTCTCCTGGGAGCACGCAGGCTCTCAGGCCCATCACAGTCACGGTGCGTGTCCTAGTTAGCATTAACTGTCAACCTGAGACAGCCTAGAACAACCTGGAAAAAGAAGTCGGGTTGTCGGTGGGGATTCTGTGGGGCATTCTCGGGGCTGTTAATTGAGGCAGGAGGGCTTGCCCTGAGGGAGCCAACAAGCAGCCTCTTACCAATGGTTCCCACTTCCAGGTCCCTGCCTTGAGCTCCTGCCCTGACTTCCCTTAGAGAAAGGCTGTGACCTGGAAGAGAAAGCAGAGACAAGTCTTTTCCTCCCAGAAGCTGCTTTTTGTCATGTTTTGTTTGTTTGGTTGGTTGGTTGGGTTTTTTGTTTGTTTTTGTTTTTGTTTTTTGTTTGTTTGTTTGTTTTTGTCACAAAGACTGAGATAAATGAGAACAGGTTCTAGCAGGAAAGATCACAGAGCCTGGCATTATGATGTAACCCCATGAAGATGTACCTTGTGCTTCAAAGGCCTGACATGGTTAAGATTACCTGATCATTTTCCCCCACCAAAAGATGGACTCAGAGAGAACAAGACCATAAAATGGTGTAAAAACAAATGGAACAGATCCAAGCTCTTTGGACCTTTTCTCTATGGCAGTGGTTCCAACCATAAAAATCATTTCATTGTTACGTCTTAACTATAATTTGCTACTGTTACGAATCGTGATGTAAATATCTGACATGAAGAATGTCTGCTTTGTGACCCCTATGGGGATCACGACCCACAGGTTGAGAACCACTTCTCTAGGAAGACATGATTTTCTATGGCTGTGCCTGTCTGCCCCCTTATAGATCAGAAACAATGACATGGGTCCTGATGGACTCACCATGCCATAGAACTTAAAACCATGCATGACAACACGCATGGTCAAGGGACAGACAGAGGATGAATGTCATCAGCATCCCTCCTTCATAAGCAGCAACTCCTCTCTCTCCCTTCAGCAAAGCTAGGGTGCTTTCTCACTAAATAACTAGTGAATGGTTGCTAATACCCGCCTCCTCATCGCTGATGCCAACCTCCTCTCCAGTCTCCTTACCACCTCCCGGTCTTTCCAAAGGCCCCCCACAACACTTTCCAGAAAAATCATGGACTCACAATAAGTAACAAAATTCGGGGTTTCTAGATTTTAGAAGCTTTCAATGCGGTTGCTAAGTCAAAAATCTCATGCCCACAGGCTGGCTGTATCTTGTTGGGTTGTCATTTAATCACTTCAGATTGTGACTTTCACCCTGAAATTTTGAGCTCTACGAGGGAGAATTCAAACTCCATTTGTACATCCTCCTGGGGCACCAGGGAGTCTCCTCTTTCAGTAGGCAGTGAGGCTCTAATAACACAGCAGGGCTGGGGATAAGATCAGAAATGAAACAAGGTGATTTTTCCCCCTGTATGTTTAGATCATTTTTTACATATAGTGGGAAATTTGAAATGCTACACAGTCATAATGGAACAGAAAAGAGCCCTAAAATATGGGACGATTGTGCTCTGGAGGAGAGAGTAGATGGGTTCTGGTCCCGCAGGAAGAATGAGAAGGGTTTAGAGAAGAAACAACTCAAAGCTGAGCCCTGGAGATATGTTGGGAGAAATGAAGCCGCATTGGAGACAAAGAGAAAAAGGCAAGAGAATAACAAATGCGTTTTAAAGAAATATGGAACGGGCTGTGGAGACAGCTCAATTGATAAAGCACGGGCCACACAAGCATGATGATCTGAGTTCAAGCCCCAGGACCCACGTTATAAAGCCAAGTGCAGCCTGGGGAGATGGCTCAGCGAATAAAGTTCACGTTTTGCAAGAATGAAGACCGGAGTCTGGATCTCCAGAGCCCACACACAGCTGACCATGGCAGTATGTGAGTCTACGATCCCGGAATTCTTACAGCAAGAAGGGAGGTAGAGACTGGAGATTTCCCAGAAGCTCGTGGGCCAGCTAGCCTGGTCTAAGCAGTGGCGAGGAGCAAGTGTTTGTCATCACCTACTTGGAGACAAACGCTTGGGATTTGTTCTCTAACATCCACACACGCACTGTCGCATGTGTGTGCACGAGCAGGCGCATGCGCAAACAGTCACATGCAGACAGAGACACACACAGCAAACCCCCGAGCTGGCACAAGTGGATCAGTGGGTAAAATGCCGCTGTAGGAGTGTGAGGGACTAAATCCAGATTCCCCGCCCCCCCCACCAGCACCCCAGGGCAAACGGAGCAGGACCTTAAACTATGAATGCTAATGGATCCTGCCTCGAGAAGACAGACAACAAAGAACAGACAGATAGATCCTGCTGGCTGAGGACAAGGCAGGAAGGTCACCAAGAACAAATCCAAATAAAATATAAAAAACGGTATTTACATTCGAGGAAATTTAAGAAGTCTATGCCATCACAAACACTGGGTTCTAGGATAGTGGTCTACATGGAAATTCTGGGATTGCTTAGGCTAACATACGACATGTTTCAGTTTAAAAATGGGCTCATACAGAAATATAGAAGAGAATTTAATTAAAGTTAAATACATAAAAATGAATGTTAATTCAAGTTATGTAAAGAAAAAAGAATGTGTGTATGTGTGTGTGGGGGTGTGTGTGTGTGTGTATCCACATATCAACAGAGATTAATCTCCATGAAAAAAGAAAAAGAAAAATTTGATTTAATTGTTTTTTAAGGATAGAGGGAATATAACAATAACTGTTGAAGTGATTTTTTTTTAAATGTACATAAAAACATCCAGGACTTTGACCTCAAATGTAGAAAACAAAGACAAAAGCTAGAAAAATAAAATAAATGAAAAAAAAACACTAAATTTTTTTTGAAAAGTCTATGCCAGGGCAGCACTCCAAACCTTTCTCAAGTGGTCTAGATAGGATTTCTGAAATTACTTAGTCTGATATGACAAATTTATAGCCTAAAACAGACCCATACGATAAATTAAAATTAATTAAAATTAAAAACATAAAAGGATAGAAAGTTAAATAAAAATGGTATTAAATCCCACAAAAAAAATTTAAATGTAATTAATTAACCTTAGCGCCGGTGCAAAGACAGGCAGGCCCTGAGCACTCCCAGCCAACTGAAACAATGTGGTATATGTACTGTTGGATTCCCTGCCATAAATAAATAAATAAATAAATAAATAAATAAATAAATAAGGCTGAGAAGTGGTTGAAAAAGACACTCCAACTTCCAGCCTCTGACTTCTATATAATGACCTCACAAGTAAGTATATACCTACCCACATATACCCCATACATACACACACACATGCACACACACTCACACACACACACACACACACACACACACACACACACAGCCAGAGTTGACACCCATAATCCAATCCCTGAGGAGGCAGGGGCAGGTGGATCCCTGAGGCTTATCAGCAAGTCAGTCTAGACAAGTCAGTGAGTTCCAGATTCAATGTCTAAGAAAGCAAACTGAAAAATGACTGAAGAAAACAATGATTGTTGACCTCTGGCCTCTACACACTCATGTACCTGTAACACACACACACACACACACACACAAACAGAAAGAGAGACAGAGACAAGAGACAGAGACACAGAGGCAGAGGCAGAGAGGCAGAGAGGCAGAGGCAGAGGCAGGCAGGCAGAGAGAGACAGACAGAGACAGAGAAAGAAACAGAGAGACAGATGAGACAGAGAAAAGAGAGATAGCGTATACTGCATAAAGATAGTTACTTATGGTCTTGCAGCCAGCTTTCTGCCCTACTCAGCCGGAAGTCACAACAGAAGCAGAGTAGACCATCTATAGTCAGTAATCCCGGATCCTTAGGCACTGAACCCTATTGACTGGCTTGACAAACTCAGACAACTCCAAGCCTGGAGAGTTAAAGACTAATGACGCCAAGCCTTAGAAGCCAGAAAGTTATACAGATATAGATGCTTAGCATAGCTTAGTGATATAAAATGTGAGGGCTGGAGACCCCCTCAGTCAGCAGCCAGCCCTAAGACACAGCTAGCAATGGCAGTGGTAGGCAGCTGTAGGCTGGACTTGCTAGCATCATCCCCCATTGTCTCTGCTCTCCAGGATATCTGTCTGCCCCCGGCCACTCTCTGGGACTCCTTAGCTTCCCTCATACCACTACAGTTACTCCAGCCCCCACTAGAAGCAGTACCTGCTTCCTCTGCCATTCCTGCTTATGTTAACATCTCAGCCCACTCTACATATGATAAAAAAAAATCTCAATCAGACACAGAAAAAGGCATCCGGACATGTCTTTTATAAGATCTAAATCTTGACACCAGAGCATTGCCGTAGCACGTCTCCTGGATGCACCTACCTTCTGCTTGAAAATCCCCAAATCCCTCATGGCTTCTACAGCCCAGTGTCCCCTGACATTGTAACCCCGCTGTCCTTGAATCAAGACTTGGCTTTGTGTCCACTTTTATTTGTCCCACGCTGAGTCACTACCATAGATGTCACTACCATAGAGAATAGCACACACCCTCTACCTATCACACCCTGACCTACGCACTCAGGACTTAGTGTGTAAAGATGGGCCCTCCCCTGCCTCAGACTGCCCCACCATCACAGTCCCAGAAACGATGTGCCCCTCTTGGGTCCCAGACTCATGTACTTTCCCAAGGCCCTTTGGTGAACGGCCAGGCTCTGGTGACAGTGCCCCCATTATGCACCACAGAGCCCCAGGCTGGCCATCTTTCTCCAGGTCTGTGTTCTTCCTTCCCTCAGGTCTGGGTTTCCACGACAGACTCTGCTCCGGCCTTACTTCCTCATGCCTTGCCTCTGTCTCTCGCTCCTGGAACCTTAGTCAGGAGCCTTAGTCAGGCAGGACAACCTACTCCTGTCCTCTGAGGCACAGAAGCCACTCTCAGGGAATGCCTTTACTCTATGTGGCTAGCCTCGCCCATGTGCCCTCCTCCTCCCAGCTACCTCCAGCATGCTGCTCAGACACCCAAATGCATGGCACCAGCTCCTTAATCTTCTCAGAATGCCACCTCCCTGAAGCCTTCGGGACTCATTCTGACCACAGGGGCTCATCACTGAGGTCTCCCTGGTGGCGGTCCTAACCCCCACTTTCTGACTTATTATCTGGTAGCTCTGATGCTCATGAGGAGATTAGGAGCTCTGTGAAGACAGCCTCTAGTCTCAGCTTCACCTTGGCACTTAGAGATGGCTGCTTCTTAATTCCAGGCTCAATGCTTCACAGATATGCATGGGGGGCAGATTTACCCCTGCTTGCACAACTAGTGGGCATGGCCATCTCAAAAGGTGATTTTTCAGTCATGAGCTCCACCCCAGAAGAGGATGGAAGCCCCTCATCTTTAGTGAGGACAAGTACAGGGAACTAGAAGTCTGATGCCTATAGACACAACACACCTGCATAGTGCAGCCGCCATGATGAGCCACACGGATGCCCGCACCTGGTACAGCCCATTCTACCCTGCGACCATACGTTCCCTTATGAGCATGGTATTCTTGAACATATGCACAGCCTCCAAAACTGTGACTTCCCATCTGTGTTAGTTGGCATTCTTGCTCAAGGTTGAGATTGCAGAATTTATCATATGATAGAGCCTGAAACTGGCCATAGACACTATGTGTTAGATTAGCACTGGAATTATTTACTTACAAGGATAGGATTCTGGCTGTCTCCTTGTATAGATGTCCAATGAAGAGTTAGGTTAAGAACAAACTTCTTATGATTTTCTTTAGCTGACAATGTTCTATACTAGGTAAAAGTTCTGTCTATGAACCCAATACACATAATCTATTAATGGGATATTTATTTTTTGATAAATAAGGCTAACTTCTTGTTTCTTCAGTAACTGTATAAGGGAACAAATATGATCAATGAACTTTTAGGGAGGGAAAAACTTGATATCAGAGTTGACAGATGACAACTCAGATTTTTGTCAGCTTATAATATGATCATTTTTATTCTATTTTGACCGCAGAATCACTCAAAAGAAACTATCTGAATCCTGACATATATAATAGTCATAAATTCCATTTTTTATTTTAAACTTGCTGACAACTTTTAGAAAGTTTTTATTATCTTTCAATATACTTTTAAAGTAATTGAAGGATAATAACAATAATAAATTTTAAAAAGAATCCATGAATTTAAAAGAGAGCAAGGAATGCAATATGGGGATGGCTTGCAGGGAGGAAAGGGGGAAGGGGAAATTTAGTTATATTACAATCTCAACAAATTAAAGAAATAATAAAAAATTCAAATAAATATTATCTGTATTCACAATTGAATGTACTGGTTCAATGTGTAGGACGTTTGAAGTATTTTGGAATGAAAAAAAAATGTCATTTCTCCTGGCTTGCATCTTGTTGACTGTGCTACCTTGGAAAAAACTATCCAGATATTATGCGATTTGATTTCCATAAGTCTAAGAGTCATTGTCAATATTAGAGTTTTTGGAAGAAATAAAGAATACATAAAATTCTCACCCACTACTTGAGAAATGCTTTTAATATATCTAGATAGTAATCCTAGTTGATAAATTAAGACACACTATATGGGTGGATGAGCCCTTGAATATATTATGGTAAGTGAAATAAGTCAACCATGAAAGACAAATATTGTCTAATTCCAACTCTGTTAAGAACATAGAACAGAAAGACTCACAGCAATAGGAAGTAAAGCTATCAGTGGCTAGGGAAATAAAGAAAGTTAGTCCTTTCATAGAAACAGGTTCAGTTTGGGATGAAGAAATTTCCCGACATAGACAGTGATCTGGGCTCCACAATGTGAATATAAATAATGTAATGAAATTGTATAGTAAAAATGGCTACAATGGTAAAACTCATACCATGCATGTTTTATTATCATAAAACATTATTACCATAAAACCATGCTAGCACGTTATCCTGGTGACTGAAATCTCATTCAACTCACCAGATCTTAACTGTACGACAGCCATAAGCAAATCCACTGGAAGGGATATCACATATCACAGTCCAGGACACGTGGGAAAGGAGTCACATTCCAGACAAAGGGAAAAGCTTGTATGAAAGCTCTACCTGAGTCAAGACCACGCCCAAAGGACCCAGGCACAGTCTCCAGTGTGTCCATGATAGAGAATAAGAGAACGTGTCTGCCCCTGTGGAAGATGGGAGTCTTCCCTCTGGAGGCTCTGCCTTCCTTTCTCTCGGTCTCTTACTTGCCTTCTTTCATCTGTTGTCCTGTTTCTGGCATTTTCTGTTCTGACCTGTGTTAGATGCACATTCTGCAAATATGTTCCCAATCTCCGGGTTGTTTCCTTTACCCTGGAGCATGCTCTCCTGCAAGTACTTCACACGTAACACCTAGAGCTTCAGGAGTCATTAGAGCACTGTTTCCTGAGACAAACAGTCCCAAACCTTCCCTGCATGCTCCTTCAGTGGTTTTATCTTTCAGATTTTATATTTAAGTCTTTAACCCATTTTGAGTTGATTTTTTTTTTCACGATAGGAGCTGGGTGCTCAGGTCTCATTTTTCTACGTTTAGCAATTCTGTTTTCTCAGCACTATTTATTAAGGAGAATGTACCTGTCTACATGTACACTCTTGGTGTCTTTGTCAAAACCCTTTGGTTGTGAGTCACTGATTATTTCCAGGTACTCGATTCTGTTCTGTGAGTCTACTAATCATCAGAGAGATGCAAGTCAAACCCACAAAGATATGGTATAATACCAGTAAGAATGGCTTTAACCAGAAGGTCAAGTGTTGTTAGGACCATGGAAAACAAGGAACGCTCATATTGTGTTGGTGGCAATATAAGTTAATGCACCGTCACCATAGAAAACTACATAGTGGTCTCTCAAAAATAAAAAACAGAAATACCATGTGATCCATCGATTGCACTTTATATATTTAGAGTCCAGAACCCTCTTCTGGACTCGATAGGCACCTGCATTCACATGTACACAAACGCACAGACAAACACTATACATAATTAAAGTAAAATAAATCTATTTTTTAAAATCAATAAAAGTACAAAGTTATATCTGGAGTGAGAAATTCTGTATCCATATAAATCAAAAGAGATGGAAGGTGTAGAACTTTGATTGTTCTCACAAAAAAAATAGTAAATATTTTTGAGAATGACTAAGCTAAATATCCTGAGTAGAAGATATTAAACAAACTACACCTTTCAGTTTAGAGCTACATGTCTTGGGTGTAGATGGAGGTGCATTCCTATAAGCCTAGCATTAGAGAAGTAGAGGGAGAAGATTGAATTCACCCTGAACTACAGAGTGAGTCCATGTCCCATCTGAGCTTCATAAGCAATACTATATCTTAAAAAGGTTTTGATAATATTCCTTTATAAGAAGGTTGACTAGCATGAAACACATAATACTGGGGCATAAGCAAGGTAAGTTATTTACTCTCTGAGTTTATACCATGCTGAATTTCACAAATGGCTGAGTGACTTGTCAGTAGGACAGCAATTTGTTTCAAGTAGGCCAAAAGGGAAGCAACAATTACTAACTAGAAGATTACTGTAGCAATTAAGAAACAAAAGGAAAATACCCTGGGCCAGAGAGTAGGATTGGGTCTGAAGAAGATGAGCATATTTGGTAATATTCTGGAAGAAGTCAAATTGTCAGGGTTTGACACTTGATTGGTTGTGAAAGATAATAGGCATGGATCGGAGACTCGGAGGTTGATTAAGATATTAAATACCTGCGTCAATCCTAACATTCTTGACAATTAGGGAAAATCATATGTGGAGCAATACGTTGTCCTGATCAGTCTCTGTGGTTTTGTTTCAAGTGCCTCACTCTGCAATTGCATTTGAGGCAAAGCATTAAAACTACCTTGCCCACAGTTGTCTCTAGTTACTTCCTACCGACTCCCTCACCTCCCACTTTGAGTCTAACCCATCACAGTAGGGCCGCAGATTCCAACAGTACATGGAAACTATCAAGGTCAGCGATGCTGTGGGCAAACCCCAGGGTCTGTGGGGTTTGTAGCTGAAAGCCATTTCTTATTGGCTCCACCAGTCCTGAAAAGAACGTTTTTCTTTCATGAATTCTCCTTTTGTTCTTTTTTTGGCCTTAGTCACTTAAAGCATCAAAGGATTAAAACCTCCAGCTTGAAGTCATTATATGGGCAAAACTCCTCCAATGTATGTGTGTGGTCAGGAAGGATGTGGTGGTGCTGGATGTCGCAATTGGAATACAGTTATTCATATTCATATTTATATTCATAATCAAAGTCTAGTTGCCTGCTAGCTTCTCTAGAATGGAAGGGGTCGTAGTGAGAGAACACACTGGGCAGACATGGTCCACACATGGCTCTGACACAGACTGACTCTTGAAGGCTCTCATGAGACGGAAGACGCAGGTGAAGAAGAAAACAGAAGGAATGGCAGTGAAGGTGGATGAGCAAGGACCATGAGGCCAATGCCTCAGAAATCCCTGTTGGGCCCTGAAGGCCCCAGCATTCCTGGACAGCCACAGGTCCTCAGTCCATGTTGGAAGGCCAGAGACACTGCTCTGCTGGCAACAAAGAAGACTGGCAGCAAGATGATGCCGATGGCACAATATGAAGCAAATCCTTCCTCTCAGATTTCTTTGTATCTGAGAGGCCCCTGGAAGGCTCTTTCCACATTCACAATGTTCAAGGTTGGGGAGCAGGAGGAGTCTTCCCACTTTAATTAAATTGATCAAGAAAATTCCTCACAGGTGTAACCAATACCTGGTCTGGTCATAGACCAGGAGTTCACAGATAGAAACTGAGTTGTACATCAATCCCAGAGTTCCCAATGAGGGAAGAGAGCTAGTCCATGTCTACCAATATGGAGGTAGGACAGGAAAAGCTGAAGTGGTCACTGTTACCATATTATACCCTTTAAATCAGCAAAGAGGATGGATGGATGGATGGATGGATGGATTGATGGATGGATGGATGGATGGATACATACATACATACATAGGTACATACATACATACATAGGTACATACATACATAGATAGACAGATACATAGATAGACAGACAGATAGATTAGATAGATGATATATTAGATAGATAAAGAGAGAGCTACAGAGATAGATACATACATACATACATACATACATACATACATACATACATTCATTCATACATACATACATACGTACATCAATACATAGATAGATAGACAGACAGACAGATTAGATAGATGATAGATTAGATAAAGAGAGAGCTACAGAGATAGCTAGATACATAGATAGATAGATAGATAGATAGATAGATAGATAGATAGATAGATAGATAGATAGATAGATAGATGATAGACAGACTAGATATAGATACATACATACATGAAAAAATTAGATGATAGAGATATATAGATGTAATTTAATGTCTTGTCCCCTCAAAAACGTCATCCAAGAGATTTTCCCCAAAGCTTCTCGTGGCTTGAAGTCTTCAGGAAGCACACAGGACATACAAATGGATTCCCACACTCCCCAGATCCAGTCCTAGCCATGACTTCCCTGAGGGAGAGCAACATGAATGCTCTGTTTTCGGAGGCACATCTGCCTGGAGCATGGAGGGAGGAAGAGGTTGATCTTGGGAAGGACCCATCTCAGTGCTCATGAAGTCTCTCAGCACATACAGCGTCACGTCTCATATTTATGCCTGAGTCTCACATTTACATGCCTGCTTCTTCCAACAGGCCCTGACCTTTCTGTGGCTGTGAATCAAGGCTTTACTGTCTTTTTTTTTTTTTTTTTTTTTTTTTTTTTTTTTTTTTTTTTTATTTTTTTTTTTTTTTTTTTTTTTTAATTTAATTTTATTTTATTTTTTTAATTTACATTCCAAATCACTTCCCCTTTCCCGTTTCCTCCCTCCCCGAAAGTCCCATAAGCCCCCTTCCCTCCCTCTTTTCTCCGTTCAACCCCCTCTCATTACTCTGTCCTGGCGTTCCCCTACATCCAGTCTTTCCAGGACCAGGGGTCTCTCCTTCCATCTTTTTAGAAATCTATTGATATGCTGATTGTGTCTAGGGTATTCTGAGATTCTGGGTCAATATCCCCTTATCAGTGACTTCATACCATGTGTGATCTTTTGTGATTGGGTTACCTCACTAAGGATGATATTTTCAAGTTCTGACCATTTGCCTAGGAATTTCGTGAATTCATTGTTTTTAATTGCAGAGTAGTATTCCATTGTGTAAATATACCACATCTTCTGAATCCATTCCTCCGTTGAGGGACATCTGGGTTCTTTCCAGCTTCTGGCTATTATAAATAAGGCTGCTATGAATATAGTGGAGCATGTGTCCTTATTGCATGCAGGTAAAGTCTCTGGGTATATGCCCAGGAGTGGTATAGCCGGATCCTCCGGAAGTGTCATGCCCAGTTTTCTGAGGAGCCGCCAGACTGCTTTCCAGAGTGGTTGTACCAGCCTGCAATTCCACCAGCAGTGGAGGAGTGTTCCTCTTTCTCCACATCCTCGCCAACAACTGCTGTCTCCTGTGTTTTTGATCTTAGCCATCCTGACTGGTGTGAGATGGAATCTCAGGGTTGTTTTGATTTGCATTTCCCTAATGACTAAGGATGATGAACATCTCTTTAGGTGCTTCTCAGCCATTAGATATTCTTCAGGTGAGAACTCTTTGTGTAGCTCTGTACCCCATTTTTTAATAGGGTTACTTGCCTCTCTGGAGTTTAACTTCTTGAGTTCTTTGTATATCTTGGATATTAGCCCTCTGTCGGATGTAAGGTTGGTAAAGATCATTTCCCAGTTAGTTGGTTGCCGCTTTGTCTTTTTGACGGTGTCTTTTGCCTTGCAAAAACTTTGTAATTTAATGAGGTCCCATTTGTCTATTCTTGATCTTAGAGCATAAGCTATTGGAGTTCTGTTCAGGAAATTCTCCCCTGTGCCCATATGTTCAAGGTTCTTCCCTAGTTTCCCTTCTATTAGTTTCAGTGTGTCTGGTTTTATGTGGAGATCTTTGATCCACTTAGAATTGAGCTTAGTGCAAGGAGATAAGGATGGGTCAATTTGCATTCTTCTGCATGTTGACCTCCAGCTGAGCCAGCACCATTTGTTGAAAAGGCTATCTTTTTTCCACTGGATGGTTTTAGCTCCTTTGTCAAAGATCAAGTGACCATAGGAGTGTGGATTCATTTCTGGGTCTTCAATTCTGTTCCATTGATCTACATGTCTGTTACTGTACCAATACCATGCAGTTTTTAACACTATTGCTCTGTAGTACAGCTTGAGGTCCGGGATACTGATTCCCCCAGAGGTTCTTTTACTCTTGAGAATAGTTTTAGCTATTCTGGGTTTTCTGTTATTCCAGATGAATTTTTGAATTGCTCTTTCTAACTCTATGAAGAATTGAGTTGGGATTTTGATGGGGATTGCATTGAATCTGTGTATTACTTTTGGTAAGATGCTCATTTTTACTATATTAATCCTGCCAATCCATGAGCATGGCAGATTTTTCCATCTTCCGAGGTCTTCTTCAATTTCTTTCTTCAGAGACTTGAAGTTCTTGTCATACAGATCTTTCACTTGTTTGGTTAGCGTCACGCCAAGATACTTAATATGGTTTGTGGCTATCGTAAAGGGTATTATTTCTCTTACTTCTTTCTCAGCCTGCTTATCCTTTGAGTATAGGAAGGCTTCTGACTTGCTTGAGTTGATTTTATATCCGGCCACTTTGCTGAAGTCGTTTATCAGCTGTAGGAGTTCTCTGGTGGAGTTCTTTGGGTCGCTTATGTATACTATCATATCGTCTGCAAATAGTGATAGTTTGACTTCTTCCTTTCCAATTTGTATCCCTTTGACCTCTTTTTCTTGTCTAATTGCTCTAGCTAGAACTTCAAGTACTATATTGAAAAGATATGGAGAGAGAGGGCAGCCTTGTCTAGTCCCTGATTTTAGTGGGATTGCTTCAAGTTTCTCTCCGTTTAGATTGATGCTGGCTACTGGTTTGCTGTAAATTGCTTTTACTATGTTTAGATATGGGCCTTGAATTCCTGATCTTTCCAAGACCTTTAGCATGAAAGGATGCTGAATTTTGTCAAATGCTTTCTCAGCATCTAATGAGATGACCATGTGGTTTTTTTCTTTGAGATTGTTTATGTAGTGGATTACATTGATGGATTTCCTTATATTGAACCATCCCTGCATCCCTGGGATGAAGCCTACTTGATCGTGGTGAATGATCGTTTTGATGTGTTCTTGGATTCGGTTGGCAAGAATTTTATTGAGTATTTTTGCATCGATATTCATAAGAGAGATTGGCCTGAGATTCTCTTTCTTTGTCGGATCTTTGTGTGCTTTTGGTATTAGTGTAATTGTGGCTTCATAGAACGAGTTGGGTAGTGTTCCTTCTGTTTCTATTTTGTGGAACAGTTTGAAGAGTATTGGTGTTAGGTCTTCTTTGAAGGTCTGATAGAATTCTGCACTAAAACCATCTGGACCTGTGCTTTTTTTGGTTGGAAGACTTCCAATGACAACTTCTATTTCTTCAGGGGTTATAGGACGGTTTAGATGGTCTATTTGATCCTGATTTAATTTTGGTACTTGGTATCTGTCAAGGAAATTGTCCATTTCCTCAAGATTTTCTAGTTGTGTTGAATACAGGTTTTTGTAGTAGGATCTGATGATTTTTTGAATTTCCTCAGTTTCTGTTGTTATCTCTCCCTTTTCGTTTCTGATTTTATTAATTTGGATACTATCTCTGTGCCCTCTGGTTAGTCTGGCTAAGGGCTTATCTATCTTGTTGATTTTCTCAAAGAACCAACTCCTCGTTTTGTTGATTCTTTGTATGGTTTTATTTGTTTCTACTTGATTGATTTCAGCCCTGAGTTTGATGATTTCCTGCCTTCTACTCCTCTTTGGTGTATTTGCTTCTTTTTGTTCCAGGGCTTTCAGGTGTGCCATTAAGCTGTTAGTGTATGCTGTCTCCCGTTTCTTTTTGGCGGCACTCAGGGCTATGAATTTTCCTCTTAGCACTGCTTTCATTGTGTCCCATAAGTTAGGGTATGTTGTGCCTTCATTTTCATTAACTTTCAAAAAGTCTTTGATTTCTTTCTTTATTTCCACCTTGACCAAGTTATCATTGAGTAGAGCATTGTTCAGCCTCCATGTGTACGTGGGTTTTCTTTTGTTTTTGTTGCCATTGAAGACCACCCTTATTCCATAGTGATCTGATAAGAGGCATGGGATTATTTCTATCTTCTTGTATCTGTTGAGGTCTGATTTGTGACCAATTATATGGTCAATTTTGGAGAAGGTACCATGAGGAGCTGAGAAGAAGGTGTATTCTTTAGCTCTAGGATGAAATGTTCTATATATATCAGTTAGTTCCATTTGGTCCAAGGCTTCAATTAGATTCACTGTGTCCCTGTTTAGTTTCTGCTTTCCTGAACGATCCATTTCAGAGAGCGGGGTGTTGAAGTCACCCACTATTATTGTGTGCGGTGCGATGTGTGCTTTGAGTTTTAGTAAAGTTTCTTTTACGAATGAGGGTGCCCTTGCATTTGGAGCATAGATATTCAGGATTGAGAGTTCTTGATGGTGGATTTTTCCCTTGATCAGTATGTAGTGTCCTTCTGTGTCTTTTTTGATGACTTTGGGTTGAAAATCAATTTTATCCGATATTAGGATGGCTACTCCACCTCGTTTCTTGGGGCCATTTGCTTGTAAAATTGTTTTCCAGCCTTTTACTCTGAGGTAGTGTTTGTCTTTGACACTGAGGTGCGTTTCCTGCATGCAGCAAAATGCTGGGTCCTGTTTACGTATCCAGTCTGCTAGTCTATGTCTTTTAATTGGGGAATTGAGACCATTGATATTAAGAGAGATTAAGGCATAGTGATTATTGCCATCTGCCATTCTTGACGCTATCTTTATGTTTGAGTGGTTATCTACTTTTGGGTTTGATTCAAGAAGGTTATTATCTCATTTTTTCCAGGGTGTTGTTTCTCTCCCTGTATTGGAGGTTTCCACCTATTATCCGTTGCAGGGCTGGATTTGTGGAAAGATATTGTGAAAATTTGGTTTTATCATGGAATATCTTGGTCTCTCCATCTATGGTGATTGAGAGTTTTGCTGGGTATAGTAGTCTAGGCTGGCATTTGTGCTGTCTTAGTGTCTGCATGAGATCTGCCCAGGATCTTCTGGCTTTCATAGTCTCTGGTGAGAAGTCTGATGTGATTCGGATAGGTCTTCCTTTGTATGTTACTTGGCCCTTTTCTCTTACTGCATTTAGTATTCTTTCTTTGTTTAGAACATTCGGTGTTTTGATTATTATGTGACGGGAGGTATTTCTGTTCTGGTCGAGTCTGTTTGGAGTTCTGTAGGCTTCTTGTATGTTCATCGGCATCTCTCTCTTTAAGTTAGGGAAGTTTTCCTCCATAATTTTGTTGAAGATGTTTACTGGCCCTTTAAGTTGCAAATCTTCACTCTCATCTATACCTATAATCCTTAGGTTTGGTCTTCTCATTGTGTCCTGGATTTCCTGGATGTTTTGGGTTACGCGTTTTTTGCATTTTGCATTTTCTTTGACTGTTGAGTCGATGCTTTCTATGGAATCTTCAGCACCTGAGATTCTTTCTTCCATCTCTTGTATTCTATTGTTGATGTTTGCATCTATGACTCCTGATTTCTTCCCAAGGTTTTCTATCTCCAAAGTTGTCTCCCTTTGTGATTTCTTAGTTGTTTCTACTTCCTTTTTTAGTTCCTGGATGGATTTGCTGAGATCCTTCACTTGTTTGTTTGTATTTTCCTGTGTTTCTTTAAGGTATTTTTGCATTACCTCTTTCAGGATTTCTTCCTGATGACCCACGTTCTCCTGCATTTCTCTGAGCGATTTTTGTGTTTCCTCCTCATGGGATTCCATCTGTTGATCCATCGTCTCCTGCATTTCTTTAAGCAGTTCTCGTGTTTCCTTTGTAAGGGCATCTAACCGTTGATTCATTTCTTTAAGCAATTTTTGTGTTGCCTCCTTATGGGCATCCGTCTGTTGACTCATATTCTTCTGCATTTCTTTATGCAAATTTTGTGATTCCTTTGTGAGTGCATCTACCCGTTGATTCATCTCGTTAAGCGATTTTTGTGTTGTCTCCTTGTGCGCCTCCATCTTTTGATCCATGTTCTCCCGCATTTCTCTAAGCGATTTTTGTGTTTCCTTTGTAAGGGCTTCTAACCGTTGATTCATGGTCTCCTGTAACTCTTTATGAGATTTATTTGTGTCCTTCTTGTGATCCTCTAATAGCATCATGAGAAGTGATTTTAAATCCAGATCTTGTCTTTCGGGTGTGGTGGGGTATCCAGGACTTGCTGCTGTTGGAGAGTTGGGTTCGGATGGTCCCACATTACTTTGATTACTGTTAGTAACATTCCTACGTTTGCCTTTTGCCATCTGGATACCTCTGGTGTTAGTTGGTCCTGCTGCCACTGGCTGTTGGTTGGACCTCCTGTGAGCCTGCAAAGCTATTTCTGCCCCCCCTGGATTACCAGGATTCCCCTGGCACCGATTTCTGGGGCCTGCCTGCTCCTGAGTGACTTTGGAGCCCTAATGTGCTTTGCCCCAAGTGATCTTATATTGGGGAGGCCTTGCACATCTAAAGGCTCAGCCTAGTGGATTCCTGGAGCAGAGGTCGCCAAAGGGAGGCTGGCAGGCTCCTGCCCTGTGCAGGGGTGTGTGATCTCTCCTGGGGGGGGGAGGGGGCGTCCCTCTGCCAGGCAGAAGTCCCACAGCAGATCTGGCGCGCTGGTCACTGCAGATCAGCCCAGCACCTGGGAGCAGGTTACACACAAGCTGCCTGAACCCGAAGCGATATTATGCCTGTCTGTCTCTGAGCCTGGTGGTCCCAACTACCTGGTCACTGGAGCAAAGATGGCGGAGGGCACTCTCCGTGGCGCTGCTCACCCTGTGGTCACGATGGCCCGCCGATCTGGCACCCAGACGACCACAGCGCCAACCCGCCCTCGGGCACAGAAGGAAGCCCCAACAGGCCGTGTCCCAAGTGATGTTATATCGGGGGGGAGAGCCTGGGTACCGGTCTCTCCAGCGCAGTCCGCGGGAACAGAGGTCGCGGAAGGGAAGCTGGCAGGCTCCCTCCCTGCGCGGGGTCCCTCCACCAGGCAGAAGGTCCCACCGCGGCACTGGCGCGCTGGTTACTGCAGATCAGCCCAGCACCTGGGAGCAGGTTACACACAAGCTGCCTGAAACCGAAGCGATATTATGCCTGTCTGTCTCTGAGCCTGGCGGTCCCAACTACCTGGTCACTGGAGCAAAGATGGCGGAGGGCAGTCTCCGTGGCGCCGCACACCCTGTGGTCACGATGGCCCGCCGATCTGGCACCCAGACGACCACAGCGCCGACCCGCCCTCGGGCACAGACGGAAGCCCCAACCGGCCGTGTCCCAAGTGATGTTATATCGGGGGGAGAGCCTGGGTACCGGTCTCTCCAGCGCAGTCCGCGGGAACAGAGCCTTTACTGTCTTTTTAACCTAATAAAATGTCTCCAGATAACAAGTAGCTAGCATTTATTAAATGTTTACTCTGTGCCACAAAGGCTGATATTTTATTTTAGCTTTGGAGACACAGTTTCCAAACTTCATGATGTAGATACAGCTCTAAAGCCCAAATGGCAGAGCAGATATCTGAAGATGCCCCTACAGCTAGCCAGAGTTTTTATTTTTTTCTGGGTCTCTCTGCCCAATGCCAGATGTGGTGCCCAACAGCTGTGCCATCTGGTCTACTTGTTAAGGGTGGATAATTAGGAGAGCTGCTCCAAAATAGAGCAGTTTCCATAATTCCTTGTTATTTCTAGAAGACGAAATAGGACCAGTGGGTAGATGTAAAAGACAAGCAACTTTAAATGCCACACAGAGAAGTTAGTCATAATAGTTCCTTATGTGCTCAATGTATGTGTGCATGTACGTGTGTGTGGTATGTTTATGTAGTGTGTGTGTGTGTGTGTGTGTGTGTGTGTGTGTGTGTGAGAGAGAGAGAGAGAGAGAGAGAAAGAGGTATATGTGCCATGTGTGTGAACATAGGCACATGCATGCTACAACACTCATGATGTGAAGGTCAGAAGACAGTCTTGGGTGTTGGTCTTCACCTATTCCTTGTTTGCATCTGGGTCCTGTTGCTATGTCTGTCCTATTCACAGCAGACTAGCTGGCCCACAAGCTTTTGAAGATTCCTCAAGTCTCTGCCTCCCATCATCCTATAGGAGCACGGGGATTACAGATGCTCCCTCTACTCGTCTTGATTTTATGTGAGTTTGAGGATTTGAACTTGGGTCTTTGTGCTTCCTCGGGTAACATTTATACACACCACACATCTCCCCAAATCTTTTTCCTTGCTTGTAAGCATTGGATACCTTCAATTCCCTCAATGGTTCTATTGTTCCAATATGTCTTTCTACTTGTCTCTACTCTCGCCATACATACTTTGGTCAGAGTTTGTTTTCTAGATATGGTCTAACCAGCCAGGGGAGACTGGGAAATTTCCCCCTCTCTGTTTTCCAGTACAACAGGTCAGAGACATTGATAGATTAATAAGCAACAGCACACGTGTCACTTAAGGCATAACAGCAAGAAGAACATTCTCACAATGCACTCTCTTATTTACCAAACGCATTGGACATTCCTCAGATTTACATTATAGTCACATAGTATATAACACACTCGCCACTGAAACTACACCAAAGAAAGTATCTGTATTAACTAGTGCTTGCTTGGCCTTCTCCTCTCCTAAGCGTGTTAGTCAAAATGGTTAAGAATTTCTTCTGACTGGGCAATGGTGGCACACGCCTTTAATCCCAGCACTTGGGAGGCAGAGGCAGGCAGATTTCTGAGTTCGAGGTCAGCCTGGTCTACAGAGTGAGTTTTAGGGCAGCCAGGGTTACACAGAGAAACCCTGTCTCGAAAAACAAAAAAAAACAACAAAAAAAATTTCTTCTGACCTTTAAATCCATCTGACCTTTAAATCCATGATGCCGATAGGAGCCTGGGTGTGTGTTTATCCTGAGCGCTTTCCAGAGTAACTTATAATGCAGATTGCTAATGAGCACAATAAAAACAAGGGCCACATAGGTGAGAGGAATGTTCCAAATCATAATTGCAGTGGCAGCCGCTCATTTATTTTGCATTTTCCCCATATAGTGTTTAATTAAAGTAGCCTCAGTTATTAGGGAAGAAAAATGCACTAATTATACAATCACCCAAACAGTTTAGTCAAATATGGCAGCCCAAGGATCTCGTAGTAATGAAAATGCTTGGCAGCTGTGGAGTTTCTCGGGCCTCCGTGGGTTTTGAGGCTCAGGAGGAGCTCCTGAGAAGGAGATCCCAGAGAAGCCAAAGTCTGTCATTACCATCCTTGGTCTTCTTTCCATGCCCTCATCTCGCTCCACCTCAGTGAAGGTTTTCCCCGCACTGTGGTGTGCTGAGTATTCTCAATTCTGCAACTTGCAAAGGCATGTTTGGCTTTCTTTTAGCTCAGGTGATAGCTTGGGATGTTGCTCGAAGGATGAAATCTGCTCAGGCCCACACAGGATGGGCTGGAGGGCAGGCAGGGTAGGCTGGCTGCAATCCTGGGCCTGGCCAGTACTGGTCTGCAAGGCCCACCTGCTTTGAGCATCCATTTCCCAGAGACTGACATCAGAGCACCTAAAGCCTTAAAATAAACTGACCCGTGTGCCAGTGTTCATCTTGGCCATTTCCAATTTATTTTGTAATGTTTAATTCTACCGAGTATGTTCAAATGGTCTCTGGAGATGGTTGGTTTAGGGGGAAAAAAAAATAAACCAGCAAAGATGCCCCCATGGAATTGCTCCGGGGGTCCTATCTTTGTGACATTTCTTGCCTTTGCACGGAGGGATCAAGTTCAGAGAATACAGACAAACTTCCCAGGATGCTTTATCAGGAACTGGCCATCGGGAGACGATCAGCTTTATTAAATGAAGTTCAAGACTTCAGTGAAGCTAAAACTAGAGCATCAATCCCACATCAAGCAAATGGTCAGCCTGATGCAGGGCCCTTGAAGGATGGATTGCCTAAGAGAATATCGTTGACCTCCCGTGTGTCTCCAGGGTACCCAAAGGCATGCAAGGTCCTTGAGGAAAGGGATTAGTGACAGAACGTGATGGAGCCCTTGCCATCTCCCCCGGGACATGTCAACCACAATGCAGGCTCAGAGTGAGACAGCTTTGACTTCTGGCACGGATGTAGGGGGTTGATGCGGAAGCAACTGATGGCCTTTTGTTTGTCTAATGGGCTGAACTGGAGGGTTTGGCACGGCTTTATCCACGGCCCACAGCCTGGTCACAGAGTCTACCTGGGGCTTCAGTAGGACTCAGTCACACAGAGCATGCACATGCTTCCCCTTGAGTCTTCATTCTTCTCAGTCAGAGGCTTAGCTTTGAAGCAGGAATTCCAGTGAAGGAGACAGAACATGAATTTGTAGACACCGGGGTGGGAACAACTTTCCTTGTTGGCCAAAGCCACACCCTATTCTGAATCCAGAGCTGAAAGAGGGCCCTGGCCACCACACTGTTTATATACCATATATAAAACCAAGCACTGAAGCATCCGCTGAGAGACATGCAAGCACCCAGGAGACTAGGATCCATTACAGAGAGAGGGAGAGATTATAAGAGGCTCAGAGAGCCCAGGATTGTAGGATCTGGCAGGAAAACAAAAACAAAAACAGAGTCATGTATTTGCACCATGGGATATGAAGACTTGGGAGTTGGTGTCTGGTCAGGATCGAATGGAATATGCAGGTCCCAGGGCCATGGAGCTCAGTAGGTACTCAGCCAGCATTCTCTGGATTCTGAGTGACTTGCCACTGGGCAGGATAGTACTGGCTTTCCACATCTCACTCCTAGCTAGTCAGGTAACTATGAAGCAAGACTCCGGGAAGACACAGAGAGCTCACTGAGGTCCCTTTGGGAGTGAAGTATCGACTTGACCACACACGTAGGACTATCCATACTCTATCTGTGACTGCCCAGCAGACGTTGTAGCTGAGTGCCCCTGTTGGCTCTGAGGACAATACTCAGAATCAGCAGTCATGAGGATACCTTGTTATAGAAAGATGAAACCATGTAGATCCTGTACTGACCCCTGACGGGGACATTCTAGACCAGCTGAGGTTGCTATGGTAGCAGGAAGGATGGCGTGCTGCAGGGTGAGGAGTGTGGCCCTGTGTGTCCTAGGACTGTAGCGTGTGGGCAAGTGTCAGGATGACAGGAGAGAGTATGGCCAAATCCTATGTCTGTTCTAACTGTGGCTATGAGACTAAGTATCCGGGCCTTAAATCATGGTATTGTTTATGTTGGAAAATTATAAAAATATGGACTCAGACTTCATATGGAAATGCAAGACTTGTCTGCAAGTCCATCAATAGTTTGTTAAAATGATTATACAGAGAAACTACTTTTTTCTTGGATATTTTATGTATTTACATTTCAAATGTTATCCCCTTTCCCGGTTTCCCCTCTGAAACCCCTCTATCCCATCTCCCTTCCCCCTGCATCTCTGAGGGTGCTCCCCCTCCCACCTTACCACCCTGGCATTCCCTACACTGAGGCATCAAGCCTTCCTAGGACCAAAGGCCTCTCCTCTTATTGATGCCCGACAAGGCCATCCTCTGCTCCATATGCAGCTGGAGCCATGGGTCCCTCCATGTGTACTCTCTGGTTGGTGGTTCAGTCCCTGGGAGCTCTTGGGGGTCAATGATAGAGACGAGAGTAGAACTAAACATGCAGTCAAACCAGAGAGTTTCTCAAGAACTCAGCCCTGTTCCACACCCAGAATACAAGCAGAATTGTTGGTGACAGAACCACAAATATTGCAACATATCCTAACCATAAAAGTCTATTTTTTTTTCAAATGTGCCATTTCAAAAATATCCCCAGGAGCACGAGGCAAAGCAAGTAGTCTTTGGTGAATTGTGTGCTGGAGCACATCTCCGGACAGAAAGCTTGAAAAGAAACAATGTAAATTCTTATTTAAAGACAGCTTTTGTAAAAGCTACATCTCACAGATGCACTTTTCCTGTTGAAACAACTGTAGCCAGGCAAATGCTTTATCCCTTTGTAATGAACAAATAGAGGCTTAGAAAATCCCGTTAAAATAGCTGATCATACTTAAAACTCCACATTTCAATATGGCTGAGCCATGTAGGCAAAGTTAATCAGAACAGTAAGAGAGCATCAAATACTGCTGCGGCTGAAATCTATTTTCCTAAGAGTCTGGCATTTCAGTTCCAATGAGCCATCTGCTCCTGCCTTCTCAAAGACTGGAAGCTGAGTTCTGCCATTCCATCGTTCATCTCTAACCTCTCCTTCCATTCTCCAGCATCCTCAAACACATATGGTGTTGAGCGGACAGTCACCAATCAGCTACACATTTGCAGTAATAATTAAACTTGGGAAAGTGTTGGGATGGTACCCAGAGTACCAAGAAGGTTTAGCAACCTACATGCCTAGAGCTATACACACTCTTCTTCCAACTTTCCTTGAATAGTTGGCTTCTTACATAAGCACAGCCTGGAACTAGAAGTAAGCCTATATAGTGCAAACCAGTTTTAGGTGTCTATAGTGGCAGTAAGGCATAGTGTGCCGCTGGAATAGCATTTAAAGGAAATGCCTCTGCTAAGCATCTTATATGTATGCATAACTGAGCATATATGCATATACATGTGTGTACGTATTTTTATATACAATTTAAACTTTGAACTGCATAACCCATGCCTGCACAGAAGGCTTGACTTTCCACCTGGCAACCAAAAGGCAGCCTTACCATGCCCCTAGCAACCAACTCCTACTCCTCCAAGACTCACAGACTAAAGTGCTGCAGAGGAAGGTGGGCTTTTGTAGGCTCTCGCCCCAGCATACTATTCCACTACCGTGAATCTATCTTTACCCTTTCTGAGTAAACCCCCTTTGAATTTTGTTATGTGTATACATCTCTTCAACTCTATGAACAGCATGACAAGAACCTGATATTCAACAGGTCCAGACAACTACCAACAGAAGATGACCGTAGAGTCTAGTCATGGCAACTCTTATAAAGGAAAACGCTTCACTGGGGCTGGCTTACGGTTTAGAGGTTCATTCCATTCACATTGTGGCAGCCTGCAGGCAGACATGTGCTGGAGAAGAAGCCAAGAGTTCTACATCTTCATCATCATACTGACTATGTCTGGATGGCAGGCAACAGCCAGAGAACTGACCTGAGCTTCTGAGACTTCAAATTCATGCCCACAGTGACATACTTCCTCCAGCAAGGCCATCCCTATTCCAACAAGGCCACATCAGCTAGTAGAGTGTTTGATTAACAGGTACAGGGCCCTTGGTTCAGTGCTTGACATCACATAAACAAGGTACACAGGGGAGGGAGAATCATCAGTTCAAGGCCATCCTCATCTACATAGAGAGTCTGAGGTCATCCTGAGTCATATGGAACCCTGGAAGGGGGAGGGGATCTTGGAAGAAGGGAGCGGGAAGAGGGATTGGGATTAACTGAGTCTGTCTTTCCATAGTCAACCATAGCTCTTCTTTCTTCAGGGGGCTTAAAAGTCAGAAAGTTCTGTCTTATGAGTCTTAAAGACCAAAAGTTCCAGATCAAGCTAATCTTTTTGAGTCTCTTTTTGGTTGTAGACCTCTCTCCTCACTGTGACTTCAAGTGGCAGTCCTTGTGTGTGTGTGTGGGGGGGGGTCTACTGTATCATCTCATAAAGACAGCCACATTATATCAGTGCTGCACACTTACACACACACACACACATGCACACTCACATGCACATGAACAGCACACACATATACATACTCAGGCACATGTGCACATGCAGGCACACAGTTCCTAATCTGCTCTACTCACTGGAGAACTGGATGATCTCACAGAGAGTGTCTGATATGGGCCACTGACCCACTGTCTAGTGTGACAGACAAGGTTGTGACCTTGTTTTCAGGGAAGATCGTGGGGCATCTCACTCTACTACTTCCACCCAATCCCACCTGGATTCTGCCAAAGTATACTGGCAGGCCCTCTGCTCTCTGGTACCTGTAATAAGCTAATGGGTTTGTGGAACAAACTGAAAAAAATTCTAATGAAGCGAGAGTGTGAGGAAATGTATTATGAGCACATTAAGAGGCTACCCAAACTTCTATTTCAAAATCTATTTTAAAAAAATCTAAAATAATACACAAGTCATAGGACATGGAGAAATCAAGCTTATACCAACCCAGAAGCGTCATTCCTACTGGTTAGCTTCCATGTTGCTAGAAGGTTCTAGGTATGCTACCAGGAAAGAAACGTCATCATAAACCTGTCCCGTATGTGAACCCTGTGAGCTACAATAATCACTGGCCTGCAAAGACATACAGACCAATACAATGGTGGTAGGATATTATGTGAATAACCACTTTCTGGTTGGATTTAAAGCCTGACCTATAAGATAGATGCCTTGCCAAGTACTGTTAATTGGGCCAAAACCCACAGCTGACTACCTCATATGCTCTAGGGGAGAACCTATGATTATGATTCTGCTAAATGTATATAGGTAATAAACTCCATAGATTAGGGCATCTCTCACCACAAAAGCTTCTTTTATTGGTAGATGGCAATTAATACACCAAGCAACAGTGGGTTAACACACAGTCCATAAGAGACAGTGAAGTGCTCATATCTAAACAAGATATCTGTATCATACCCCAAGCCACAAAACCCAGGGATCATGGTGAAAGGAGGGATAAAAGATCAGATCGTCAAAACCAGAGGGAGTGGACGTCTGTAGTGAGAACGTATTTGTAAGACGTGGACAGTACAATTACACATCTGAACTCACGACAGCTACAACTGCATGCACAAGACCTGCCCAAGATCAAGGCAGTGGAAATCCCAGCATGGAGAGGGAAGAGGCTCATGTGGTCCCACCCTTTTCAGAGAAGTTATCAGTAATTGATGCCACTGGGAGAAGAGAGTCAATCTTCAGGGATGCCAGCCCTGAGAAGTTACCCATGCTCCAGTTCCACACCCAAGCAGCATACAGTGGACTCAGTGAATTTGTCCCTCTCTGCTCCCAGGGATCAATGGCCAATATCTACCCATGAGGATAATGGGAGCAGAGATGTTGGTTTCAGAAACCATGTTGAAAAGTCAAGAAGACACATTGGGACCAGCTACAGGGAGGCAGATCAACTTTATTAGGGGTGATTCAAGGCTTATATCATTTGGAGAATTTGGAGTAGGAAGATCCAGGATGGGCAAAGGTCATTGGCTAAGGGCTTAGGGTACCCAAATGCCTCACTAGCATGGGGAAGCATTTCAGGAATCTCTGGTGCTAAGTGAATGGGTTCTTATCAGGAGAAAGGAAATTGAATCTGTAATTTAACTAAGGCTATGTAACATTCTGCATGTAGAGGTGAGGTTAGGGGTTGGACTTCCCGGGCAAGGTCAGAGACAGGGAAGCCGTACCAATGAAGGGAGTTGTCTATTATGCTCTGAGCTCCCAAAGGCCATCTGGATAACCTTAAAGAGCAGAGTTTTCATACAAGTGAGTCTTAAATATTGCAGAAGAAGGGGGGAGGGGTATACATGAAGTCAGAAGGGAAACATGAGAGACTAGAGAAGAAACTGAAGTGAATGGTGAGGGTCAGGTGTTTCGGATCCAGACACATTATATGCATGTATTAATAGTATATAAAATATTTAATAAGAATATTTTAAATACAAAAAAAAATGGTTTCTGGACCAAGGAATGAACTCTCCTCCAGGTAAGGATTTTTAAAAAGTTAAGAAGCTTAATATTAGAAAGACCATACATATTCTCACACCACACACATACACACTGAATATCACATACCTTGTGACATGTTTCTAAAAAGATAAAGAGATATAAGATATGTTCTATGGAGTGTGGTAAGATATGCAGGAAGGGGGTGCCTCAGTGGGCCCATGCAATCCCTTCCCTGTTAGCGACCAGACACAAGAGGGTATAGTATAGAATAGAGTTTATTCAGAGCATGGGGAGGGGAGTTAAGAGGGTAGTAGAGGCAGAGAAAAGTAGAGAGAGGGAGAGAGTAGAGAAGTAGAGGCCGGCCATGGCCATGAGCATGTGGAGAGAGGGGGGAGTAAGGGGAAGAGAAGAGCCCAAGAGGGCAGGAGGGAAGCAAGAGTAAGAGAGAAAGGAGGGGGCAAGCAGCCCCTTTTATAGTGGGTCAGGCCTACCTGGCTATTGCCAGGTAATTGTAGGGTGGAGTATAGACAGAACGCTAACACCTTGTATATTCACATATGTACATCACAGATACAACTGTCAAAGAACTGGCATTTTAAACACATGCCCACACATTCTTGGGTACTGCAGGGCTTAAAGAAAAGACAATCCTATAGCATTAAACAAAGCCAGGCATGAGCCGATCTTTTAGTTTTACTCCCTATAAGGAATGCTACTTCTATAATTTCTGAATTTGTATTCCCATCATTTTGGACCTAACGGTGAAGAGTGTCCTTAAAAGAATGCTTTGGATCTCATTCATAGTCAGAGAAGAGCCTACCTGCTTGACCTGAGTCCTTTCATATTTAGACTCTCTGAACCTCGAAGGCAGAAGTGAAAGATGAGTCAACCCTTGGCTCCTATGCAAATTAAGAGCTGCGATCACAAGATCACCAGATAACCCCTCCTCCCACCATTGTCATGGAGACTCTGACTCAAGAGTGAATCCTCAATAGCTCAAGACCTGTGCCTCCACAGAACACACACACACACACACACCACAAACACAACACATACATATCACCTCTTACACATGTCGTTTATGTTATGAAATTTTGAACTGTTGACTAAAGTTGCCTTTTTCAGTTAAAATGGCTATTTAAATTACAGTTTCAGTAGCCTTAGAGTCAGGGCTAAAGATGAAAGCCATCGCAAGCAACATAGGTACTAAACAATAATAGTAAATGAGGTTTACTGAGCAATTCTTTAGGAAGCAAAGATGCCTCATAAACAGTGCCCTAGTGCAGAGAGAACGTGATCTCTTTCTCTGTGGTAAAAGAGTAACTGAATCCACACCCATCAATCGGGTGATTCACTCGCTATCCCTAAAGCATGACCACCTCTCTCAGACTAAACACCTTACCAAAAAAACACAGGCTTGACAGTTGGTCCTGTGAAAGCTGCCTCTGTCTCTCTTCCGCTCTCCCTCCTGTCCTCTCTTTATTTCCATTAGAAGAATTGAGAGTGCACTCATTGGATACTTTGCTTTAAAAAAAAATACATTAGTTGGTGTTGTAGGTGTTGTGCTTATTTCTAGTCGCTAGAGCACATTGTGCAACAAGCTGCCTTTGTCAATGTTTTTATGCAGTGAGCTCACCTTCAGGAACCTCAGAAGTTCTGCCTTTAAAGTAGGTGACCACTCCGTTCCTGTGTAGCATGCCTTGTACCCACTCTGATTCCTCACTATGGAACCTAGAAAGTGAGCCACACAAAGTCCCATCAGCCTGAAGACTCCTGTGACAAGAACCAGAAGGCTTCCTCTGATATGCAGTCAGCCAGATCGCCAGCACAATAAATTTCCGTCTGAGCTTGTTGGACTGAAGTACGTCAGAGGCAAATGGAAGACATGTATTACTATCCCTGCCAATGGAAAGCCCACTGTTTCTATTAGTCCCTGCCTACTGAGGCAGAACAGTGCCTTCTAGAACACTGATCCCAGTGCCCAGGGCCACGTTCCCCCTGTAGGAGACACCCTCCTACAGAGCAGCTGATGAGGCTGACATTTGTCAGTGATCCCTCCCTAAGCCCAATCCATCCCTGCATATTCTATACCCAGGAGTAGACACAGCCTGGCATATGAGGGAAGCCACCAGCTATCTGTTTTACAGTTTGAGATGGTGACACTGAGCCTATGTCCTTCCCACATGCACTACATTTGGCATGCGGTCCTCAACATCATTTCCCAGGTGTCCCATGTCACATGCTTCTTTCACTGTCAGAAGAGGTCACACTGTCTCTCCAAATCTGCTCCAGGAACCAGGAAAGTTCTGCAGTGCATGCCAGAATATGATGCATTCCTGAAGCCAAACTCTAGAAAGTTCCATTAACCTGCTGACCCCATGGGAGTGATTATGAATCAGTCCAGATCACACAGAGAAACCACAGTAGATCTAGAATCCCCTTGCAAGTTGGAAAATGCAAGTCATATCCTTTTTAATAACCTGTGACAACAGTTGGCTTTTAATATTTACAGCTATAAACTAGTGGAACCAATAAGTTTTAACTTCAGATTTCTGAACATATTATCTTTCTGGACCCATCAGCAACAAAGCTGACTTAAAATGAAAATATCAGACAGAATTGATTAATTTGCTTGGTATTGGAATGATTCCAATGAGAGAAATATGGTTCCCAGTTCACATGAACTTCTTGATTGTGTTGAATAATATTTTGTTTGAGACAGAACAAAATGGGGTATAAGTTGATATGCACTGTTAGGAGGGTTCATTCATTCATTCATTCATTCATCCATTCATTCATATATATGGGTGTTTTGCTTATATATGTCTGTGTGATCTACCATATAGGTACTTGGAATTGAACTCAAATCCTTTGGATGAGAGTTTTTAACTGAAAATTATTTTAAATGACATCAGGGTTTGCTCTCTGAAATAGCAATCTATACAAAGACAACACCCCAATTTTCATTGACTGGCAGAGTAACACTTAGGAGAAAACATTGCTGCATTGTGTGGCGGTTTTACTTTTGTTTTGAACTGTGGGTATTCATCAAGGAATGCATGTCATATGGATATCAGTTTTAGGAAACAAATTTCTGCTGAGAAGCTGGAATGCACCTGAAACCCCCAGGGAAATAATCTTGGTGGTGTGCTCTGGAAGTTAATTTGAAATAGATACTGATTCTGTTTGTCTATCCATTTTTTATATTCCATCCTCGACACTGAATTGGGTTACATTTCCCTAGGCTTCTAGTGCTGTGGCTCATTCCATCTGCACTGGACTATTCAGAGAATCAGTCACAATTATGGTGCGTGGCTAGAGCCTACTTGGCTTGTTTTGTGTATTTCATTTGCCCAATTATTTATATAATCAAAATTTATCTTCCCGAATTCTCACTGCAGAGCAAGGGGAAGACACTTCATAAATCAGGCAAGAAAAAGAATAGGTCATCGCATGAACCATTTACATAATCCCCTGTGAATTCTCATTCTCAAATCCGATTTTGATGAAGCTGCTCACGGAGGTCTAAAAAGGGCACACGCTTTTATTTGAATGAGACATATTACAAACGTGCTTCCTTCTTATTATTCAGAAATATACTGTGCTCCGTTTGAATTGTTCTTTTAGATTTATGCATAAGGTACCAGTCACCATCTCCTTTCCTTCAACAAGCCTCCCGCCTACACATAGACAAATGTACAATCGGACACATACATACTCCACCCAAGAGAACAGAGATGTTTCTAGTCCCTGCAGACCTAAGGAATGTGGGAACATCATCTCAGGAATTGGAAAATAACATTGGAGGTCTCTGCTGTAAAAGTCACCTGCCCATATCCCTGTGGGAGCCGCATTGCCACAAGACTTCCTTGAAGCAGTTGCCTCCAGACAGTTTTTTAAAAGTTCAGATGCAACTTTAAAACAATTAATACTTAGTCTTGTTTCTTCCCACCACATTTTGCTGCCTGGTAGATCTTGTGATGTCAGTACAATAGTCTGATGAAGAACAAAGCAGATGATTCCTTGGATCCTGCCTCTCTGGCTCCTGGTTAGAAGAAGGTGAAACAGAAATGTAAGATTTTAGTTCTCGTGTAATCTGCTTTCTTACTCTGAAAATGGAAAGCTTCGTAGGTTGTTCTAAGATAAGGAAACACAATTGAATAAATTTTGCTTCTGTCATGTGAACAAGAAATCCCAAGGAAACTCAGGATCATGTGACACTGGATACTAATCGCTACTCATCCATGGCGCAGAGTACAAGTCAGCCAGCAGCAGGTAACTATCCTAGACTTGCTTCCTGACACAGGAGATTCAGAAAAGCAGAGAGCAACACGTACATCAAGGAAATCAAAAACCTGTTCTCCAGACCCCGAGTCTCTGCCAGTGGGATGCATGCTTGGCCTGGAGTGGGGCCAGCCCAATGGCATACATGTCCCCACACAACCACTCATACTTAGCCTGTGTAAACAGCAGGGCTAAGGGAATCTATACTTTCAGAGAGGTTTTGAGCTCTCTGAATTTAGATCCCAGCCTCACCTGCCTTCTGTGACCCTGAAGGTCTGATGCTCTGAAAAGCACATAGAAATAGTTTCTCATTAAATTCTTAGAACAATACAGGTATTGCAACAAACAGTATTGCCAAAGGGTCTACCACATCTGAGGCCGGTTTATTTATTCAAACCCTTTTCTCTTATACAATATATTTTTAAATTTCTACTGCCCTGTCTCTCCCTTTTTACTTTCCTTACCTTTGCCCCAATTTGTCTTAAAGAGTAGGAACACGGTGCTGTATCTTTAATATTGATGTGATTTTGTTTATTGACGTGGGAGTAGAGCTGAGGAAGAGGACTGGATTCACCATGAGCCTGTGGTTCACCTTTGTATATTGCCCTAAACTGTGATAGCAGATGATTTCAATACTCTGCTAACATCAAGGGAGAAGTTCAAAAGAAATATTTGTAAATTCTAAGGTTGAAATGAATGTAAGATATTTTACTATAGAATACTTCTTCCAGCTATGAATTACATAGTCTTATCAACAGCCCATCAAATTATCTTTCAAAATGATCTTATTTTAGGCCATAAAGCAAATATTAAATAATAAAAAATAAGTTGAAGTAATTTCTCACAGGTAATAAATCATAACAAAATAAAAATAGAAATCACATTAATATTTAACATAGAACATGTATGGGCATATGGAGTTGGAAAAATATGCTTCTTTTAGTGTATGTAAATGTATGCATGAGGATGCATGCACACATGTGTGTGCATGCCTATAGTATTGAGTATTAACAGTGGGGGAGGGGGTGCATATACATGTTGAAGCCTGAAGTTTATGCTATGCATATTTTTCCTCAATCACACTCCACCTTTATTTATTTGAGACAGGGTCTCTCAGTGAACCTGAAACGCATCAATTTAGTTTGGCTGACTGGCCAATGAGCTTCAGGGGTTCACTATTTCCCACATCCCCTATGTTCCAAAGACTGAGGGGTTCTGTGGTCCAAACTCGGGTCTTGGTGAAATCAGGAGATAATATACATGTACTGTTTGTTACAATACCTGCATTAATCCAAGAATTTAACAAACAGTGTATGTATATAGCTCCTAATTTCAACAAGACCCGAGTTTGGACCACAGTATTGGGACCACCAAGTGTAAAATCTAAGATAAATGAATCTATTTTTACATATAAAATTATTAAAATAGAATCAAAAGGGTAGTTAAAAATCCTACATATAACTATGCCAAACAGAAATTAATAAAGTAGTAATAAAGACTTTCCCAACAACTTAAAAGCCCAGGATCACACAGAACGACTGCTTGATTTTCAGACTTGTCCAAAACACCGATGCACCTCAAGCTATTCTGTCACGTGGAAATTGAAGGAGCACTTCCAAAAGCATTCAATAAAGCCAGAGTTTCCCAGATACAAATTTCAAATAAGAACACGAAGAAAGCAAAAGCTGTAGATGAATTTCTTTGATGATCATAGGTACAAAACTCCTCGGGGAAAGATTGATAAACTATGTCCAGCAACACACATGGAAAGATAGGACGTGATGGAGCTGGGGACTGAATTCAGGATCTTGCACATAGTAGGTAAGTGATATGCTATTAAATTACAACTGCTGCCTTACTTCCTACCTACCTACCTACTTATCTATCCAGACTTCCATCCACCCATCCATTCATCCATCCATCCATCCATCCATCCATCCACCCATCCATCCATCCATCCATCCATCCATCCATCCATCCATCCATCTATCCATCCATCCACCCATTCATTCATCCATCCATCCATCCATCCATCCATCCATCCATCCATCCACCCATCCAGTCATCCATCCATCCATCCATCCATCCACCCATCCATCCATCCATCCATCCATCCATCCATCCACCCATCCATTCATCCATCCATCTATCCATCCATCCATCCATCCATCCATCCATCTATCTATCTATCTACCTACCTACCTATCTATCTATCTCACAGGGTCTTGCTATGTAGTCCAGGCTGACCTTAACTTCCTATCCTCTTGCTTCAGTCTCCCAAGTAGTGAGGGCCTATTGATCCTCAGTGAAGAGGCCCCTTGATTAAAAGAAAAAAAAGTATCTGCTTATGCATACTGACTAAGTAGGATAGGCTGTGTGCACACAGGGTTCCTTAATGCATATTCATTTCTGATTAAAATCTCAGCAAGGAATGAGAGCAGCCTATCAAAAGCCACCAATATCAACACACAGGTTCTATTAAAGGCTATAGACTTGTGAGCTCATAAGGCAGGCACATAGGCACTGGGTCCCAGCAGAGAACCTGGCTGGCTGCAGCTCTCTGTGGTCAAGGTAGCCCAGGACTTGAGAGGCTGCAGCTAGTCCATGCTGCCCATCATCTGACCTGAGGACAGAGCTAGAACTCGGAGTGTTAGTTCTGGGTTCTGAAAGACAGACATCTCACAGAGGCCCCTTTCCCTGGAGCCCTGACTTCATGAGCAATCACAGGTAGATTGGGGGGGGGAGTTGTTTGTTTTTTCTTTAATCATTTTTGTTCCAAAGCAAATAATTAACTATTAATCTTTTTTTTTAACCAATTAAGATTTGGTTCTTCATTCCAAGGATTCTCATTAGAAGTAATGGTCTAGCCTGCTGGAACTTAATGTTGTTTTCTTTATTAAAATGCTTGTTTTTAATGCCTTTGCGACAGCATGACAGAGAGAAGAAATGAGTCCCATCAGATGTAGACGATTTGTCGCCTTGCCCCTGTCTGTGATCGTGGATGGATGGATGTGTGTGTGTGTGTGTGTGTGTGTGTGTGTGTGTGTGTGTGTGTGTGTGTGTGTGTTTACCATAGATGAACACAGGCCCAGACTTTGTCCTAGAACACTGAAGCCACATACTGTGGCTGTTCCATACTTTGTGGGCCTAGAATCTTCTTCAGATGGAAATTTAGTTGGAGGCACCAGTGTTGTCAGAGTCCCACGGAGAGCTATTCATATCTAAACATGTCATAAAAGGCCAGGCTTATCACCACCACCTTCACAGACTAAGGTCTTCATCTCCCAGGACTCCTGGGACAGACTGGAGACTAGGGGTTGAATGTGAAATCTTGGTTTTACAGATGAGGAATGAGAGTCCCAGTCACTCTCTGCTCCTGATCGCCCTCAGGTACAGCAGCCATCCATCCCAGGAAGTCTCTGTGCTGCAGACACTGTGAGCTGGCACAAGTCCAGGTAGAAATTCTTAAGGGTATCCCTAGTATGAGCTTTTAAGTGTTGTGACCTACCCCCAACCCTGTGCCCCAAAGTCTCCCTCTGAGCTGAGGGAGTCCCAGAGGAATGACATCATCCTCACCTAGCCCTAGTCTTTCAAAATGAAAGACTAGCCCCCAGGTCCCCATCAGTCAAAAGTCTGATATCACCTGAAAGAGACCAAATAGCGGGGTTCCTCCCACAGTCACAGTCCCTCAGTTTCTCTGGGTTTCAGAACAAGAGAATAAGCGTTTTGATAAAGTGAAATTGAAGCAATCATGCCTACTGCACAGAACTCATGTTTCCCCAATACAGTGACTCGTGGAAAGAAGCAACGCACACCTGGAAGTATATCTGAACTGTAGCATTAATCCCATGCCTTATGAAGCTGAGGCAGGAGAATTGCCCGAGGTCATCCTAGATTGTATATGCCAGTTCAATGCCAGCCAAAGCCACACTGTGAAACTCTACCTTACAGCTAACACAAAATAAGTAAATTAATCTTCTGTGTCTCATTTTCCTGATGTAATAAAGCAATCCTTTACCAACCAAACAGTCTGTGTTCACCACTGTTAATAGAAAAACCTAAAAGCCATAATATTATAGAAGTGCACTGAATTACCAACTGGCTATCTAATGCTAAATGATCAGCCAAGGAAAGCATACAATCAAGTAACATTGTACAGAGCACTCAGGTTATGTTTAAGAGTGTGTATGTGCATACATACACATATACATGTAATGACAAGGAAGGGGGAAAAGGCCATGAATTTGAAAGAGAACAGGAAGGTATGTATTTTAGGGGGAGAGGGCTTGAAGGGAGGAAAGAGAAAAGAGAAATGTAATTATATTATAACCTCAAAAGTAAGAAAAGAAAAGAGTAAAGAGAGGGAAATTAAAGGAAATGCATAAAATAACGCTCAACTCAGTGCTCAAACATTAGCAAGCTGCTTTGTCGTGACTTCGTTTTGTTAAACACAGGCGTTTGTCTTACTTACGATGTGGCACACGCTGCTTCAGAGAAGCTCTTCTTAATAGGACTCTGCTCTTCAGACTTCTCCCTGCTCACTGGGCCCTTTCAGAGGTCACGGGGAGACCGTAACTTACTGTCAACGCCGTGAGGTTAAGTGACCACTCAGGGAGACCACACACTACACAGGGAGGTGACAGAAAGCCCTTTAAAGCAGTAAAGGAGTCGGGGATGCTGAGGTCCACTTCCTGTGAGTGTGTCCCTTCTTACCACGCAAATATGAAACCTGAATGCTTAATTGTGGTATTTACTGCAGCACGCAGCCCAGAAAGAATTGGGAATTGTCTATTAAGAACGGACACAGGAATAACCATGGATTATAAAAACAAATCTTTTCAGAGATGGCTTACTGCATAGCCCTGCCCCACACAAAAGAAACAAAAAACCAAAAAAACACAACAACAAAAATAAATAAATAAAACAAAATTCAGATATCTAGATGGAGTTTATAATATAGAGTAAGTAAAAGAACATATGTAAGTTTTCCTTTAAATGTCTGATAACTTTTAATATCAAAGGCCAGTAATTCAGTTAACAATAATTAATTAGATTGTTGCAGAAACAATGATAGAGCTTCCCTTTGAGAAACTGCAAACTGCTTTTGGAATAACAACACTAACAGCTACAGCAGAGGAGATCGCTAGCTAAAGGAGGGTGTGCTTCCCACTGCTGATTGCTACACCCGACTTCTGGTGAGCTTTACACCCTGTTGAGTGATTTACCAGCTTTGTTCAAGGCACAGAATAAATCTGGTCAATCTCTTGCTTGGCTTACACACACAGCCTTATTGGGGTTAACTCACAGAGATAACATAAAATGTTATCTCTATGAGATTACATAAAATGTTATCTCTACGAGATTACATAAAATGTTATCTCTATAAGATTACATAAAATGTTATCTCTATGAGATTACTTTACCATGACTTTACCATGTTTTTACAATGTTACTTTACATTTGACATGTTGTTTTACAATTTACAATGTTACTTTACCATGACTTGTACAAGGAAACTTGTGTAAGATCAGTAACTCACTGTGACTCACTGGCTCAGTCAGCAACAAACATCTATTCTAACTATAGAAATCAGTGTAGATGTTCTTTAAAGAACTAAAAAATGGAACTATGAGGCAGCTCTCTGACTTTTAAGTACAGACTCAAAGCATTGTAAGGCAATGTCTTAGTTTCTTTACTGTTAGTGTGATAAGACAACTCCAACAAAGGCAAGTGGGGGAAAAAAGGATTTGTTTTATGTCCCAGTTTCACGCATGCACATTATGACCTAGAAGTCAAGGTAGCGGCAGGTACAGGCACATGACATACACAATCAAGGAACAGAAAGGGAAGAAGATGAATGGGCTTAAATCATCTTCTCCATTAAAAATCCAGGACCATCAACGCAGGGAATCATCCCACCCACGATTACTATAGCCCTTTCCACATCATTTAATAAAATGAGGATAGTCTACTAAGGCACCCCCTTCTCCCAGGTGACTCTGAGCTTCTCGTTGATAATGAACTACCAGTCAGAATACCATTACATTGTGCTCAATGCTAGTCACAGCCAAGATACAGGATCAGTCCATAGAACAATGACAAAAATGTGATCAATATACACTGTGGAATTTTACTCAGCCATAAAAAGGAATAGAATTATAGTGTTTGTTGAAAAATAATGGACCCCCAAATCATCGTGTTACGCACAATGAGCCAGGCACAGATTACACTTGAAATATTGCCCAATGGCTCCTGTGTAGTGCCAGCTGGTGGCACCACTTTGAGAGTCATAGAACCCGTGAGGAAATGGTGGGGTAGAGAACTTAACACCCACTCCTGGATAGAGCCCAAGCTTTCTGAACTTTTATCCACCAAGAGGTGAGAATTCTACCACAAACTCAGCACCGTGGACTCCTCGATATCTGTGCTTTATACACAGAAGCCAGGACAAAACTTCGACCTTAAGTTGTTGCTGATGGGTAATTAGTCACAGCAGTGAGATAATGACCAATGCACATAGAAAGACAGATACAATGTGTTCTCCTGAATACTCATGTTTAGTATCCAGATTTATATATATATATATATATATATATATATATATATGGGGTTTGGGTGTGTGTGTGTGTGTGTATGTGTGTGTGTGTGTGTGTCAAAGTAGACAGGGAACTACTTAGGAAAGGAAAGAGAGGAGGAAGGAACAAGGGAAGAAGAATGGCAGGTAGACACTAGGAGAAGGGGGCCAGGAATGGGAAGGGGAGAAGAGAACACATGTATTTGAACTAAAATGTCTTTACTACCCTATCACTTTATGTGTGTGTATGTGTGTGTGTGTGTGTGTGTGTATAAATGTATATATATACATATATATATATATATATTACCCTATTACTTTGTGACTTTGTGTGTGTGTGTGTGTGTACTTGCTAATAATTTTATTTTAAAGAATAAGTACTGAGTCCTTCTCACATCAGACACTGGGATTTTTTTCACTGGGAGTGAGCATGGGTTTTGTCTTCCAGTGGTGTTTCATTTCCTGTAGACTTCTGAGAAAAAGTGACTCTCGTTAGTGTGTGTGTGTGTACTTGCGCTGGCATGTGCATTGCCTTTATAAAGGAAAGAAACAATAAAAAATCATTAAGTATTTTAAAGAGCTGGCAAGATGGTTCAGCAGGTAGCATTTGACCCACAAGCCTGAAGACTTGAGAATCATCCCAAGAATCCATGATAGGAGAGAATTGCCTCCTGCTAAGCCTTTTTCTCTCATCTCCATATTTATACCATGGTGTGCACATGCCAGAGTGCACACACACACACACACACACACACACACACACACACATTGTAAGACTCTGATGAGCCTTAGCTACTGGGAACCCCCTGAATGAACCACCCGGAGCCAGGGATCAATACAAAAGCAAGAGCAGTTTATTGTTCCAGCATGCTGGGGTGGTCCTGTACCCAGAGGAGAGGTGATGACCCTGGGTAGCTCGTTTGGTGAGTTTTTATACAGTTTCCATGGGCGGAATGGAGCAACAGCAACTAGGCACGATATGATTGGCGGAACAGTGCGACCTTTAAACTGATTGGTTCTTAGGGAATGAGGACCCCTCCCTTCTGGGAAGGGAGGGGCCCTCATGTTCTGGGGCTTGGTGGAATTTTCCAAAGGCCCTGAGCTGACCTCTTCAATATAATAATAATAATAATAATAATAATAATAATAATAATAATAATAATAATAATATAACAACAATAATAATAAGCATTTTTAAGGAAATGGAAGGGTTGGGGGAAGGGAAGGAAGAAAGAGGGAGAGCTGATGACACATCCGTCCATCAGGATGAGGAGAAGGCACCACTCTGTCATCTGTCTATCCAACATGGCCCCACTCAGTCATCACAATTACTTAAATACCAGCCAATCAAAGCAGTTTTGCGAGACTAAGTACAAAGGACACGGGACAGTGATGAAGTACCATGGTAGCCATAAAGTTTCTTGTAGCTAGCCACATTTGTGTCTTGTGTAAAGCATACAAGGAGGAGGTGGTGGGTCTGCAGAGCTCACTGGTCTGTTAGCATGAAAGACCTCCTGCCACCCCACCTCTAAAGCCACTGGTTACCTTAAAAATACACCCAAACTCACCCATGATATTTGACCCAACTTCTCCTTTCCTTTCTCCATGCTGGAGACAAAAGCAAAGTGCTTCTTCCAGGTCTATCTAAATAAAGATTAGCTTGAAGTAGATTCATTTGGCCTTTCTGCTTCATTGACTACTAATAACTATTTTTTTTAAGGAGAAGAAAGAAAACCCAACCTTGTTTACAAATACTTCTCAATTCCCATCTAGCAATGTGTTTTAATTAATCCCTCCTGCTCCAAGGCTTTCCGTAGCTCAGTTCCATCTCTGGGGACTTCTGTTCCAGGCAGCAGGGAACATCCTTCTTATGTTAATCTCGCTTTCAACTAGTTCTCTACCTGCACTGTTTAGATAAATAACTTCAGCTCGCAGAAGATGATTAACACAGATCAAAAACAACAAAGGAGGAAAATTACTTCCCACCTACAACGCGGCTTGATGGATGGCGGAACTCAGAGACAGCCTGATTTACAGGTGCACATACACACGACACCGCCTCAGGATGCAATTGCTTTTATGCTACGTGCAAGAACCCTGGACACACAGGAAATTAGCAAGGCATCTGATTTTGAATAGCATCCCTGAAGATATAGCCTTTCTAGTTTGGTCCACGGCAGCAGGTGATGAGCTGGGCGTGGCAGGAGGGGGCGGGGTGGGTGAGGAACACTACGTGGAAAACCTTCATACTCTAGCAACTTGTATCTCTGACCTCAGCTGAGGGCATGCTGACCACCCAGGCTGCAGAAAGATGGCCTGACCTGAGGGCTGAATCACACACACGCTGCTTCTGGCAAAGCTCACTGGAGTTCTCTTCCCCCTAACCACAACACATATGTGGGCAGCCACTGTGAAAATTAATAGGAGTTGTGTTCCTTTCCTCTTCTGATGCTTCAGACAGACCGAACCACAGTTAACTGGAGTTGTGCCCAGCCTGCCTGAGCTGCAGCCTGAGGTGTGGAAGTAGACTATACCCTGTGACCTCATGGCCTACCTTTGTCCTCTCTCTAGACACTTCACTTCTAGACACTGCACCCAGCCCAGAGAAAAGTCTTCTCAAAGACCTGTATTCATCTTCCTCCTACCCTGAGCTTGCATGGCACCAATGTATCCAAGGAGAGAGAAAGAGAGAGACAGACAGACGGACGGACGGACAGACAGACAGAGACAGACAGAGACAGACAGACAGACGGACGGACGGACGGACGGATGGACGGACGGACAGACAGATGGACAGATGGACGGAGGGACGAACAGACAGAGACAGACAGACTGACGGACGGACGGTCGGACGGACGGACGGACGGACAGATGAACAGACAGACAGACAGACGGACGGACGGACGGACAGACAGACGGACAGACAGATGGGTTCGGAGCTCACTGCTTGCCTCTTAATGACAGCTAAGCGCTCTGTCAGTTTGGGGATCAGGAAAGACTTGTATCCATTTCCTGAGTGTTTCTTCATGGTTATCCTTAGCCTGAATGTTCAAGTGCCTGAGAGCAAAGATCAGGCTCACTGTTTTGTCCTTACAGAGGTTAGTCAAATGCTCACAAAGAGAAGACGGGGCTCCCCTTCAAAGAATTATTCTCAAAATGCATCCTGAACATTCTGGTGGATACGCAAGCAAGGGCAGCCACTGTGGAAATATAGTGTTCCCTCAAAAAAAATAGAACTACCATATGACCCAGCTATATACATCTTCTTTGTATGTACCCAAAAGATTCTAATCAGAATACACCACAGAGATTCTTGCATGTCCATGTTTATCAAATGTATTATTGTCAGCAGCCAAGAAATGGAGCCAGCTTAGATATCCATCACAAATAAATGGATAAATATGAATGCAGTACATATCCACAGTGGAGTTATATTCAGTAAAAAAGTGAACAAAGTCCTACCATTTGCAGGAAAATGGGGGTGGGGGGTCATAGAAAAGCAGACTCAGAAAATAAGTATCACATATTTTCTCTCATATATGGAATCTAGAAGGGAAATAAAAGGCACTATTAGGGTGGAGGAGGAAGAACAGGAAGAAGACTTGGATCCAGGCAGCATCCTGCCCACTCAAGTCCATTCAGGAGCCTACCCCCAACTCTCACTAATTGGCTATTTTTTGTCCAAGACATTCTGTGTCAAGCGCTCTGCATCCTAGTGACCCACAGCTGAAACACGCCATGCTGCATTTACAGCCCCTTGTCACATCATGGCCGCAAAAGACTCCGCAGTGGTTCTGTGTTCTGGGTTCTTATGGGACTTTTTAAAAATGGACACTCATTATAATAATGAAATCCAGTGATATACTACAGACCGCGTTATGTACTCAATGAGCTGCAGTGCATTAATAAATACACATGTGTAATTTTTCTTCCTGGGAAGCCAGGCTAGAATAGAAACAGGAACCTCTTGTTTACCTCCCCTGCTGGGCATTCACAGAGCTCATTACGATAACACAGCATTTATGTGGTGCAAGAAGAGTGACTGTTACAGGCCGGGAAGGCAAAACCAATGCTGCCGTAGAGCAACCCGCTAGTTCTTACTTATTAAAGCGCATTTCCATATAGAAATGTCAACCACGGGCAATTTTTACCCTAATTCATTCTACCTGAAAAATCCTTCATTTTATAAGATGCTAGCAAGAATTCTGAGAAGGGAGTCCTCCTGAGCCCACAGAAGCCAGCTCAAGGCAGAGACATCCTGGTCAGGCAGAGCCTACTGTCACTCCTCACAGGAGGCTGGCACTATCAGGTGTCCTCAAGCCATGATCCCCACAGGACAATGCACAGGGTGGTCAGTGTGTACCAATGCACTTGGGTGTATAGCCCCCACGCTCCAGTACCCGAAATATTCCATGAGCTCAGCAGGCCCATTTACCTTGGCTTTAGTGAAAGACAAGATCTTCACTATCCCTGAGTGAAACCTACCCTACACATCAGAAGTAGGCGCTCTCTTTATTTCTCATGGCTATTCCTAGTATCGGATGAAATAATTTAGAACAAAATGTTATCAACCCATGAGCTGCGAATGTGCAGACATTCTAGAGGCCCACACGGAACCGTATCCCATTAGTCACAGTTCGCAATGCACCTTGCACCTTGAATATCTAGTAGTAATAGTAAAAATATTCATGTCATAGTGAGGCAATATAATAAGCATTTTAAATACTAAATTCATATACTCAACGTTAAAATTATGGGATATAAATTGGCAGGTGACCCATAAGGAATGTCAACAGAGCAAAAGAATTAGCCCCAGGTAGACCATCTCCCGGAGCTATCCCAAAATGGAGCAAGTGTCAGCGTGCCTCCAAGGCCACATTCAGCATCCTTCCAAAGCAGGGGAGAGGAGGGGGAGCCAGACAGGGGGGAGGGAGGCAGAGGTGGCTCACTGTTTATAGTGCATTCTTCTCTTACTAGTTTGGTTCCTAGCAACCATGCCAGGCACGTCACAACTGACAGTAACTCCAGCCCACAGGGATCTTTCTGACCTCTGAGGACACCTTCAGTCATGTACTCACGAGCATGTACACATACACACACACACACACACACACACACACACACACACACACACACCTTACAATGAAAATATATTTTAAAGATAACACCCTTGACTAAATGGGCCCTTAAGATAAAGGAGCTCATTAACTGCTGTGTGGAAACCCATTCCGACCATATCAAACAGATAAAGCAAGCACGGTGAAGTCAGCATTATAAACCTGTCTCAGAGAGATCGTGAGGCTCCGATAAAGGAGAGTTTTAGAGAAATCATTCAAGCATGTCTCTCTGTCCGTAGCCCTCGAGAAACATTCCTAAATTGTTATAACCCTCCCAAGGTACCATTGAAGATATTAACAGGAGATCTGGAGGGCTTCTCTTTTGAACAAGTCTTTAAAATGTGATTCTGCAAAACCTGATGCCCGTAAAATCCTACACTCCATAGCCTATCCTCATAGGACTCCTTATGGAAGTCCTTGTCCGATCCTTCATTCAGTTGAATTTTTTTTCCCTTAGAGTTTCATGTAGCCTAGGCTAGCCTCCAATGTACCATGTAGCTAAGGATGACCTAACACTTCTGAACTTCCTTCCATCACCTACTGTTGATGACACAAACATGCACCATCACACCTGGTTTATGCGGTGCTGGGATAAACTTGGGCCTTCACACATGCTAGGCAAGTGTTCTACCCATTGATCTACACCCCAGCCACTCGGCCAGACTGATTACATCATAACCATTTCATTGGGACGTTTGCATACGGCATTCTTTGATCATCTCCACGTTTCCACCCTGTCTCTTTCTCCTCTCTTAGAGGCCCCTCCTCTGCTCTTATTCATCTATATTATACGTTCCACGTATGAAAGAACACACAGAACACTTCCTGAGCCTGGCTTGCTTCACGTGACATGGCAACCAAGTGTACCCTTTTTCTCGCTGATGACATGATTTTATTTTTCTAGAAGGCCGCATAATTATCCAATGACTGTGTGCTTCACGTTTTTCTTGCCCTCCCTCAGTTCAGTGGACACTTACCCAGACCCCGTGATAGGGCTCCTGTGAACAGGCCAGCACGTGACTTGTGAATCCATCCACCATGTTGATGGTTGCGTAGAATGTCTAGTCCTCTGACTTAGAGTGGGAAGCTATGGATGGTCACTGAGTCATATGGCTTCTAGCTTCTAGTTTTCCCAATTCTGCTTTTTCATGACTGTGCTAGTATACACTCTTACTGACACAAGAGGAGTTCTTTCTAGTCCAAAGCTTCACCAATACTTGATGTTACTGGTTTTCGTTTTGTTTGGTTTTTGTGATAGCCATTTTGACTCTGGAGCCATTAAATATCAATGTTATTAATATTAAATGGTTTTTATTTGTGTTTTCCTGACAAATGAAGATATTCAACATTTCTCATATACTAGTTGGCTATTTACTCTTATTTTCAGAAGTATTTGCTGGTTTCATTTATCCGTTTAATGGTTAGATTATTCACTCTTCCAATGTATTCCGGATATTAATTGCATCACTAAAATAAATACTGGGAAAGATTTTCTCCCATCTATAAGCTACCTCTGTACTCTGGTAACTCAGGTAACTGTTTTGTTTGCCTTGTAGGGACATTTTGATTTTATGTAATCTTATTTTCCAATTCTTGCTTTTATTTTCTGGGATTACTGGAGCCTTTAAAAAATTATGTATCATGGCATCTGGCTAGGTCTTGGAGTATTCCCTAGAACCATGTCAAAGCCTGGGTTTTTACATCGAGCTCCTCTACCCACTTTGAGCTCACTTGGGATGGCACGATGGCTAGACATCTCATTCCATCTTCTGCATATGGCTCCCCAGTTTTCAGCACCACCTGCTACAGAGGCTCCCTGTACTCCAGTGTATGTCCACAGCACCTTTGCTAGGAATCCAATAGGTGCTGCCATGTGGGTTTTCTTCCTGGGCTCTCCATCCCAGTGCCTACGTGTGACCCCCATGCCAATGCTGTGCCGGTTTGGTTGAGACAGCGCATTCCGTACTTCGAGTCAGGTACTGCTGCACCCCTTGTGAAACTCTGTTCCTCGGGCCTGTTTCCTCTCCTGTGGGTCTTTTGGGCTTCAACATAAACTCTAAAATTGTTCCTTTCAGTTCTGCAAAGAATGCCGTTGTGATTTTGACAAGAGCTCTGTGGAATCTGACGATTGCTTTCAGTAATGTTACCATTTTAACAAGTATTAATCCTACTTATGCCTGCACATGGGAGCCCTTCCCACCCACTTTTGTCTTTTCCAGTTTCTTCCTTCAGTGTCTTTTATCTCTTTGACGAGGTTCACTTTGAGGTATTGTAGTATCTTAGGCTACAGTGAGTGAATGAGACTTTCCTCTTGTTTTATTGCTCAGTGAGTCTATAGTGGATGGCCAGGCTACTAGTTTGGTATTATTCTATTTGTGTAAGTTGTTTTCAGTGGATCTCCAAAGTATTCCTTTTATTTCTCTTGCCTTATTGCTTTGGCATAAATTTTAAGCACTAAATTGAATAAGAGAGGGACCTTTGCATTATTTGTGATTTTTAGAGAAAATACTTTGTTTTTCCCCATTTAATAAGACACTGGCTGTGGATTAATGAGGACTCAGGGTGATCAAGCCTATCATCTTTCCTGCAGTCTATCATTTGCCACGATTTAACTCTTCTAGGTGGCTGAGTAATGATCTACTGGGAATGTGTGCCACACAGCTCTCACCCCTTCCTCAGTTCAGCAGACACAGACACAGACCCCACACTAGGCTTTCGTGAACAGCGCCACTGTAAGCACAGATGTAGCAGAGTCATCTAACCCCTAAGCCACCTCCCCAGCCTCTGTACACACCACCTTAGTCTCTATGATAGAGATGAGGAAGTGGAAATTTTGACAGATAATTCCCCAAGTCCTGACAAATGGTTAATTCAGTAATCTGATCGGAAATGAGGACCATTATCCCCTAAGAACCACTTAGCTGTTCATTTTCAGATGTCCAGAGAGGTCCTAGAAGCTTTAGGTTCGAACCACATATTTCAAAGGGAATAAAGCATATATACAGTCCAGGAGAGAAGACTGAAGAGGCAACCAGAAGAGGAACAGTTCATGAAAAGGCCCCCCCAGTCCTATCTCTCTGTTCTAATCCATTTATTCATTTGTGTATTCTGAACTGTCTTTTTATCCCTGGAATAAGACCAACAGAATCAGTGTATATTATTTGTAATGTGTCCCACAACTCAGTTTGCAGGTACCTTATTGAGGATTTTTAAATCCATGTTCATCAAGGACACTGAGCTACAATTTGTGGCAAAATTCAGTATCACTTCATGCTAAAAGAGGATTCAATCTCATTAGACACCCTGAATCTGAAGTTACAAGTGACTGTGTGTCACCTTGTATGGGTGCTGGGAACTGAACTTGGGTCCTCTGCAAGATCAGTACCCACTCTTGACTGCTAATCCATCTCTCAAGCCCCTATTTTTGCTTCCTTGAGAGAGGGGCTCATGTAGTGCACACGGCCTCCAACTTAGCAACTTGCTATACAGCTGGAAGATGACCTTGATCTCCTGACCCTCCTGGGCAAAGTTGCAATTCTTTCTTTGCTTGTCTCTTCCCCGGCCCCATCGTCACCTTCTGTGATCTCGGCCACCCTCACCACTTGTTTCGCTCTTGACACACCTATTTCACCAACCATAGAATAAGAAAATATAAAATGTAAATAAAAGACAGCATCCACTATCGCCAAATGTGAGACTTCAAGATGGAACACGTCCCACTTCAACTTCAGACAGAATAAACGGAAATGTTGGTGTAACGCTGAAGTAGACTTCATGACAAAATTACAAAGGCAAAAGCTCAGAGCCTTGAAAACAAGGCCTATTCTCTTCAAGTTTATATAAGAAGGGATTATATATTAAAATACCTTAGAAACAAAGAGAAGAAACAAGATGTAAATGAGAGACAATAAAAACATCATCTCCCGCAGAAGACTTCAAGATACAGTAGTTCAGGGATGCGACTAGTCTTATATAATGTTTGTAATAGGCATTGCCGATAGATAAAGCTCTAGTAAGCAGGTTTCTCCTTGTTCCATTGTCAAGCGACTAGAGTCTGTTGTGGCAAATCTGATAGACCGTAATTCTACTTGAGGTGTTTTAGGAGGTGGCAGAGCACAGAGACAGGGACAGAAGCTCCAGCTGTGGATGCCCAAGCATCTTGCTTCTACCCTTGCCCTCTGGCCTGTGGTTTGGATGGCCATTGGCATGGAGGAGAGGCCCTTGGTCCTGGAAAGACTTGAATACTTGAATAGTGTAGAGGAATACCAGGTCAGGGAAGCAGGAAAGGGTTGATTGGGGAAGGGGAGATGGCTTATGGGATTTTCGGGGGAGGGGGAAACCAGGAAAGGGGACAACATTTGAAATGCAAATAAAGAATATACCTAATAAAAAATATTTAAAAAAAAACATTGCTGTGAAAGGAGGGCCATCAATAGTTCCACTTGTTAAGTCAGTGGTGCCGCTTGTTACATTAATGGTGCCGCTTGTTACCTCAGTGGTGCTGTTTGTTACATTAATGGTGCCGTTTGTTACATCAATGGTGCCGTTTGTTACGTCAGTGGTGCCGTTTGTTACGTCAGTGGTGCCGCTTGTTACCGTCAGTGGTGCGGCTTGTTCCTGCCCACACTCACCCTCTGTCATCAGACCATCTGTGGAGAAATGAGAATCATGCCTGGATTCAGATGCTGAGAAAAAGCATCCTCAGCTGCATCACACTGCTGAATTCTAAGCCAAGCAGAGGCAGACTGCGAAGCACTAATGGAGGTATTGCTCAACTCGTTAAGGAAGAGACTTCATTTTCAGAGAATTGAGAGCAGGCAATTTTCCTGGTCTCAGGGAACACCGCCCCGCCCCCCCCAGGAGGGTGCAAAGCGCATTTAGAATCTAAAGCAACATTAAAAGCATAAAGTAAGCATGAGATTACTCCACAGCCTAGTCGATGATGTCTAATGCGATAAGCATAGAAATGTCTCCAACTCACAGGCTTCGTGTGAAGACGTGCGGTGTTGTGTGTTGGAGAGCTTGGTAAGTGAGGTGTTTGTGGTCTGTGTTTGCGAATTCAAGCTGCCTTAAGGAGCTATCCTCATCTCATGAAGGCAGGGGCTGCCTTAAGGAGCTATCCTCATCTCATGAAGGCAGGGGCTGCCTTAAGGAGCTATCCTCATCTCATGAAGGCAGAGGCTGCCTTAAGGAGCTATCCTCATCTCATGAAGGCAGGGGCACCATCGCATATTGCAGTGTTGGAACCTGCCCCACCTCAGTGACCCGGAGCAGATGGTAACCATCAGCCTGCTTGTGGGCAGGGTATGCTCCCCAGGCATATGACACCAGAGAGGACATGAGTCTACACGGGAGGAAAATAAAGTTAAATGCACTGCTATGCAGGAGCCTGGCTGATGGGGGGGGGATTGAAGGAGGGAGGGAGAGAACTCTGTGTGTGTGTGTCTATTTGTCGGTCTGTCTGTCTGTCTGTGGGTATTTGGGTGTTAGTAATCTAGTTGCTGAGGAAATACACAGTGAAATTTCTCCTGACTCCTTGGTGTGTACCAGTTGCTTTTCCGTTGCGTGATCGACTACAAAGTTCAACAGAGGGGCGAGTGTTTACCCTGCTTGTGAGACCCAACTGGATGCTGCCTATCTTGGCAGAAAGGAGCAGCAGGAGTGTGAGGCCAGCCTAACTTATGGATGCAGAGTGACCACATTTCCTCTGAACACAGGAAGCAGAGAGGGATAACAGGAAGTACCTACCCCCAGGGACTTCCTCCAGCAAACTCCACCTCTTAAATATGTCAAGGCCTTCCCATATAGTGCCACCAATTGGGGATCAAGTATTCAAATGTATAAGACTATGAGGGACATTTCTCATTCAAACCACAGCACCCACACCACTTTAAGTTCTCAGCACCCCAAAGGCCATCCTGCCCTAGGCCGCAGAAAGCTTACAGGAGCTGTATAGTACACATGGGCTGCGGCTCTGCCCTGTGAGAAAGCACCACAGCTGTCACAGCTCCACCTGCATCTATGATAACCACATTTTGCTCTTGCCCATAATAATCTCCTAAGAGAATCCATCCAGAGTACGAGATAGGGTGGTATCTCTCTCTTTGCATGGCAGCCTGAGAGGCTCAGGAAACCATGGCTATCATCAAGAGAAGACTGTCCTGTCGTCAGAAAGAGAAGACTGGGCCTTACCTTCTACTATCACAAGGCACAGGATGGTTTAGCAAGTACAACCAACAGGCTTTAGAAACAAGCCTTACCACCTCAATCCTCAGCCCTGATAATCTCAGCTCACCTGCTAATCCTTACAGATAGCATTTGGGAAGTCTCAACACTACAGACTGCCCTGGGTTGGAAACACAGTGTAGACTGAGAAGGGTAAACAAAATGAGACAACCACTCACAAGAGCAGCCGCCCCGCTGACAATCGAAGAGTCCACGGTGCTGGTTTGTTTAAGTTCTAGACATCACATCAAGAGGGATGGGGTTGGGAAAACACGGAATAGGAAGCAGCATTAACTCATAACTGAAGCCAGTGTTCCTCAAAAGCTACCTCTGCACCCACCCCAGCCACCCCGGGTGGCAGCTGGAGGAAAGCCACAATGTCCCAACTCTCACTTGTACTGAAGCAAGCTGTCTCTAGGAATCTGAGAGTCCATTTGTGATACACTTTATCTTCAAAGCAGAGCACATGAAAGCGTAGATGAAGGGCTTTGCCTGTTGTCTGATACAAATGACAAGAAAGGAGCTGGAGATGCCTGGCCTAGCAAGTTCTGTCATTTTCGGGGTGTTTATTCTCCCTGCAAGACTTTTAATCCCTTAAACAAGCCCTAATGAGAAAGGCACAGTTTTTAACTTCTGACTTCTTTAATCTCCACTTGAAAGGGCTAGCTGGGAAGACCAAGTGCTTTTGCTTTCGGATTACAGGCATATGACTTCACTACATCTTCATTACAAAGTAAAGCGGGCCCAGAACTGAAAGTATGCAGATTGCTGTTTATGTTGCTTTTGCTTTTTATCCATAAAATGCACTAGAGATGTTTTCATTTCTGTAATTGATCGGTTTGCTCATTAACCTCAACTTAGATAGATACCTTCTGATTGACTTTATTTTAAGGAAAAAGGAAATCTTAAGAAGCCCAAGTTGAGGAGAAATGTTGAGTCCACGTGGGACTGAGTCAGGGCTTGGTGGTCATAATTTTCTGTCCTGGTAACTCGGTAAGATGTGTTTGCTTTCATAATTGATCGGCTTTTAGAGTCTTTTCTAATTAAATGAAGGTCTTTAAGTGGGTGTATAAAATGTCTAGAAAATATGAACCGCAGGAGTGATTTCAAAGTCAACGAAACTTTACAGTGAGAGATGTGACAGAGACCACAGATCATTACTGTTAGAACAGGATGGGCTTCAGAGCCTCTATCTCACCATTCTGGCCCATGGGAGTCACCAGCCCTTCTCCACTGGTAAGCAGTCCTGTGACTGGGTACACAGGCCCAGTGCCTGCCACGCTGCCCCGCCTGTCCATTCCCCAGGCCTGGACACAGTCCTTTGCACAAAGGGACTGTGTCAGTTATTTTTCTGCTGTTGTGTTAAAATGCCAGGACTGAGGCAATTTATAGAATAAAGGTTCTATTTTGATTCATGGGACCAGAGGGGAAAGAGTCCATTATGGTATGGGGTCATGGAAGCAACCAGCCGGCATTGGAGTCAGAGAGGAATGCGAAGGGTTCACAGTCTCTACTTTAAGCATGAGGCAAAGGAAGCAAGCTGGGAAAAAGAGAAGATTTGGATTCTGAAAGCTCACCCCTGTGACATACTTCTTCCAGCAAGGCCATACCTCCTAGTTTTCTCCTAATAGCACCCAATTTTGGACAAAGTATTCAAATGCAGGAGCCTAGGAGGGACATCTTCATTGAAACCCCTACAGGGACCATAATGCTCACCACACTAGAGCACATGAAGACCACCTAGGACAGGTCTACAAAATCTTCTACAAGTGTCCAAACTTTAGGAGACTCCATATGTGAGTTGACAAAAACTACATTGTCTAAAGATAAGGTACAAACAGAAATGGTCACCAAATTCACAAATATACAGTGGGTATGGAAAGGCTCAGGTCATGTAAAACACAGATCCAAGGACAGCCAACTGCAACATCCACCTTTTTAACTTATTTTACCTGATAAATGAAAGCATGGACTTATTGGTGAGGTAACCTCTGATATTTTGATGCAGGCATGCATGAAACATTGTATCAGTTGAAGTCTGAGTGTCCAAGCCTGAAACATTGTATCAGTTGAAGTCTGGGTATCCAGGCATGCAACATTGTATCAGTTGAACTCCGGGTGTCCACACATGAAACATTGTATCAGTTGAAGTCTGGCTATTCACATCCCTATCAGTTATCTCTTCACTGCAAACACATTTAAATTCCTTTAATTTTTTGAAAATACACTGCATATTACCATTTTAAGTAGAATAAGTTGTGTGAACTAGTAACCAGGGGCAAATATTAGCTGGTTCCTCTGTATGACCTGAGAAGAACCAACTATCACTTCTGTAACAAGAAGACTCGATCACCCCAAAGAACTGGCACTGCCTGCCTGTTGGCCATAGGAGAAGCCATAGCATACCTTCCTGGCCTGGAGTTTTGTCTCTGCCAGGTTACGTCCCTTTATGTGGCAGGCTTCACTTGGCCAGAACTTCTTCCACCAACTCTGGCATTTCAAGGCAAGATGAGCCATTGGCCTGGCCAGGGCAGCTCTATCTCCTAGAATACTGTTCACTTAACCCTTCCTGCCAGAGTTCCATCACAGCTTGCGGGTAGAGATAGTGCCACATGCTTCTCTCTTTTCCTTGCTATTCAATACCAAACTTTCTTCCTGGGCAATCAAAAGATAGTCTTGAGAGAATCTCTCTATAGGCCATCAGCTTGAGTTTACTAGCCTAATAATCATTTATGTCACAAGGCCAAACAAATGGAGAGAAATCTAAAGGTTTCTAGAGACTATCAAACGCCTAGTTGTCAACCACTCTGGATGTAAATCTATTCCAAGCTCGGCTTCCTCTAGGTCATTCAGTTTCCACACTGCTGTACTTAGAGGAATAAAGGGAACATGAGGGTGTGCTGATGAAATAGAGGGCAAATAACTCACAAATTTAGATTAATGCAAAGCCATTGGCTTCGTACACAACAGGCTTGCTCCATACCCTCCTGACCAATGACTTGCCCTGTCTTTGGGCTGTCTAGCTTTCATAGTAAATTCCACATCAGGACCCCTGAATAGGCCTGTATGTCTATGAGAACATAGAATTTATCCTTCTCGTTAACAGCAGGCAATATGGTTGGGAAGCTCAGGGGTAGCTTTGGATACCATGTGTCCTCTGCTCTATGGACATGTCACTGGCTCTCCTTGTCTACCAGAGCATTAAGAGATTTCCATCAGAAGATTTATGCTGTCTTGCATAGCAGATTAAAGTTTTTCAAGGTAGAGGGAAGCTTGTTAAGAGACAGGATGTCCAGGCGGTGGTGGCGCACGCCTTTAATCCCAGCACTTGGGAGGCAGAGGCAGGAGGATTTCTGAGTTCGAGGCCAGCCTGGTCTACAAAGTGAGTTCCAGGACAGCCAGGGCTACACAGAGACACCCTGTCTCGAAAAACCAAAAAAAAAAAAAAGAGAGACAGGATGTCCCTACTGGGTGGGCCAGATGTGAACAGCCAACTAGACCATACACTACCCTACCAGGGGGCCAAGTTAATATCTGTGGCACAAATTTCCCTTGAGGGCCATGCAGATGTCTGTGATCTGTGCTGCATCCTGAAGCCATGTCTGTCTGTGTCTATAGGCTGTGCTGCTGCTACTGCAGGACATGTTGATGGGAGTGGCCCAAGTCGAGGCTATGGTGATGTCTTGGTCCTTGCTGCCACAGAGGACCATATCTGGGTCCAGGGTCCTACTTCAGCCAGGTCCACATTGATGTCACCATGGTATGTGCTGCAGCCTGTGGCCATGCCCATGTCCTCTCTGCTACTGCAGGACATGTTGATGTTCTTGGTCTGTGCTGTTGCCAACCATGCGGAGGCCCATGATCCACACTCCTGCTGACTGTGAAGAGCAAGGAGGCTTCATTTGCTGTGATATCGATGCCTGAAGACACTCAATTGAGAGGGAGAGACATGGAAGGCTTCTGGGACAACCTCTCCCCCACCTCAACCCCTCACACCAAAGAAGCAACAGCCCCGACAGGAAGCTACTGAAGAGAACTCTTAAGAAGTGTTAAGGGGAATGTTGAATGTTCTCCACAGTTGATGGCCTCTGGCAGGGATGTGGGTGGGGAAGGACTCAGTTCTGGTTAAGGGACAGGCCACTGAGTGTTTGACGCTGCTCCTGTGAGTATACAAATAACACAAATTGCTATTGTTTTTATCATTTTTTTGGTTTTGTTTTTTTGTTTTTGTTTTTACTATTGGGGACATCACAGGGGGGAAGCAGATGTGGGAGCACTGGAAAGTGAATATGATTGGGGTGTATATGTGAAACTCCCAGAGAATCAATAAAAATTTTGGGAAAAAAAAACCAACAAAACCAAAACCAATACAGGATGTTAGAAAGGAGGTAAACAGGAAAACATTCTAAGGGGAAGTGAAACATCATATCCTGCAAGGCAGCTCTTAAGCTCTTGGAATAAATAACTCAAAGAAAGTCTATGAAACTGAGCAGACACACTGAGCCCCTCCATCCCCAAGTACTTATAGGTTGTAAGGAAGAGTGTCACACAACAGACACTACAGATGAGAATTTGCAATGTCACTTAACAAAGATGACTCTCAAAAGAGAAGGAAATTAAACCCCATTCCCCACAGGGCTGCACCTTAAACTGGGGGCTTCCTACGTACACTCCAAGAGTATTGTCCACATCTTGACGTGTTGAGGTGCATTTCGGATAAAGCATGATCCCACCACCACTGTTCAGAGGGAAGGTACCATTGCTAATAATGTGGAACACTCAACAATCTACACGAGCTCTCAGCAAACCTAGGGCAGCAGACCTTGAGCTTACTATCCATAATGGATACTGTCTATATGGACTTGGTAGAAAACAACTTCAGCTCAGTATCAGGAGTTTGATGTCAGCATAAAGGGCAGCGTAGTGACACCCTCTCATAGCCAAGGGCTTTTTATGAGCCACATGGGCAAGTGTCCTCTGGTAACTTAGTTTTCTTATGAGCCTGGTTAATGTCAGGAGCTGATATCAACACAGTAAACTACAAAGTCCTGAGTTATGAGTGAGTCAAGGATAAATGAGCAGGCCAAGGACAAAGATCCCACTGCTGACTGCTGTTCTCCTTCGAGTCTGTGAGCTGTTCTCAAGTTCAGCATCCCCACCTACTTCAGGGCTGAGTTACCAGGTCCTTCCCCTGTCTGTGGAGGAGAGGGGGAGGGAGAGGGGGCGAGGGGAAGGGGGAGGGGGACAGGAATGGAAGAGGGAAGAGGGGGAGGGGAGGAGAGGGGGGAGAGAGAGGGAGAGGGAGGGGGAGAGGGAGACAGAGTCAGACAGACTAGATACTCCTTCCAGTGTCCATGCTACATCTTCTGCATAGTCCAACCCCAAGAGAGGTACTGTGCTCATCAGACGACATAGGACACTGTTTGCTTGACTATAGATCAGTTTACCTTCAGGGTCCAGTAAGCCAAACAAAACTCTAGCAGCTTTAGTCAATGCTCTGAGAATGTATTTCAGTGGAATTAAGTAGCAATAATATTTAAATTATCTCTATGCCTAATGTATGAGCCAAATTATCCTCCACCACTAGGCAAGTTTATCATAACGCTCCTGAAAAGTTAGTGCTTTAGGCACTGTTCTCCTCAGATAGGCTTTAACGCTGGAGAGGATGGCATGGAAACCAACTATGGAAAAATCCATTTCCCTGGGAAGGTTCAGATGCCCTTCGATGGCCAAAGTGTCTGACAGGGATACAAAGTTCTTCCTCCATCTGGGCTTCAACTGAAAAATCAGCTTGAGTCCTTCTTCCCACTTCCCTTTCGGGAAACAGGATACACAAGAAGGGTGTCCATGGCAACAGAGAATGCTCAAGGTATCCATGACAACAGAAGATGCTTGGGAAGGGCTTTCTGATCTTTCTCTCTTCCCTATCATGATCCCGCAGCAGATACTGACTTGAGAAGTCCATGGCCCACCAAGAAAGAGGCCTTCTTAAGACTCTCTGAGCAGAAAAATCATCTATCTGGTACTTAAATATTTCCTGGCATTATAAAATTAATGACAAAAATTGAGTTTGCTTTCCCAAGTCAAACTTTCAAGTCCTTACCAGACTCACAAATGTACATGATTAACAGTTTTAATCAAAATGAAAAAGAAAATTAGGTCAGCGAAAGCCCTCTTTAAAATACTATAGGGTAGTTACAAGTCATTGTCCATTGGTTCAAACATAGAAAGAGGGAGCTGCTACGTGTAAACCATGGGCTTGGGGTGACAACAGGTCAAACTGTGTGTGTTTGTTGTGACGTAGGTTGCTTTGTGAAGGTGATGAAAATGATGCATTTGTAACTAAAACCAGGGGGGATGCAAAGCATCTTTGTAGCTCCCACTCATCCTGCAGTGAACACAGCACAGGAATCACAACTTCTCAGTAAATAAACACGCCTAGAAAGTAAGAAAGAGAAAAGCATGCAGCTCATCAGTTATTGCCAAAAGAATCCAGGAAAGCAGCCACCACTCACATCCAGATACTGTCTATCCTCATGGAGCTACATTGGTTCCTCTTCCTCTCTGTCCTGACCTCTGTGTCCAGTTCCCTCTTGTTAGGGCCGTAAACCAGGACTAGCAATCAAAACCCAAGGGTGGATGGAAACGAACTTCTTCATGAGATCCCTGAACACATCAGAGGTGGGAAGAGAGGTATGGGCTGGGGACTCGATACCGCCATGTTCTTCCGTAGTAGAATGGAGTTACGGCAAGGAGAGAGGAAACAAGGACATTTTTCTTAGCAACAGGGGAATTCTGGGACTTCAAGCTAGACTAGATAATAACGTTGGTATTTATTAATTACAGTGCCACAGTATCTAGTGCTAGATGAAAAATTAAAGTCCCTTTATGACTCCAAAGGGACCAAGTTAAGTCAGCCTCATTAGTCTTCAATGAGGGGAGGTGTAGACTTGTCTTGCCTCCACCATTACTAAGCCACTGCCCAGATATCGATAATGTTTTGAAAAAATCTGCAGGGCCAGGTTCACTGGTTCTTGCTGCCACCTTTATATTGAATACATATTTGTTTATCAGCTCCAGGAGATCTTAATCTCCTGTCCTGCAAGCGAATCACAGCTAATTAGATGCTCCACTCTAACCCTTAGGAGGATCCCACCTCTAAGTGTCTTTACAAACCAGTATGTGCCACTCTAGCTGTGAATGCTAGAGCATATGATGTGAGTGCAGAGAAGATGGTGACCAGCCGAGGGTGCCCTGCTCCTCCTGCCCATGGGGCTGACATCACATATGTGTTAGCAAACTGACTGCAATGGCTGTTCCTGGTTGGGAGCTTGACTACATCTGAAATTACGTAAAATCCAAAAATGGACTTCACAACTCTGAGGGATTTTTATTTAATTTGAAGTAGGTAGATCCACTTCTAATCCAGAGCTTGGCAGTAAAAAGACACAGGCCTTTAATCCATATCTCAAAGTTGAGGTGGAAAGGATACACTCCTTTAGTCCAATATTCAGGCAAGAAGGCCTACACTTTAATCTGGCTCTTGAGGTGAGAAGACATACCTTTAATCTGGGCCACACCTTCTGCTGGAAGTCTATATATTATATAGGTTTATATTTGATAGTTATAAGGACATGGGAGAAGGAGCTTTTGCTCGTTTGCCTGTCTGCTTGTCATACACACACACACACACACACACACACACATATATATATACATATACATATATATATATATATGTATGTGTATAAACACACACACACATATATATATGAGAAAAAGAGAAAGTGAATTGGGAGGAACTCTTGGGGCAAAGACCCAACAGCCTTAGGACATAGCTAACTTTCTGTGTCTATTACCCAATTTAAAATATCTTATTACTCATTATGAAAAAAAAATAAACTGCAAATGTATTTAGCTATCAGTAACAGAGAACAAAGAAGGAATAAAATAATAGTAAATCTGTGGCAATAAAATCAGAAGCTTATAAATTAGAAAACATACAAAACAAAGAAGGTGAAACGGGAAGATGGCTCAGATGCCCAAACCAGATAACCTGAGTTCAAACCCTTCCACACAGACAGGAGGAAAAAGAAAACTGTAAGGAATAATAAATGTCAGCAATATAAAAGAAATTACAAATGTCACCCAGCCCAGAGTGAGTGAGTGTGAAATGTGATAAATGCCCTGACTCAGTGAACACCTCGATTTTAATTGACTAAAAGATACCATGAAGACCAAGTCTGGAGAGTGTGTGTGGAGATGATAAGCCTAGTGTTAGATAAGGGGTGCTGCAGGCCTGAGCTGAAAGAGACTTAAAAACCCTGGTCTGACAGCCAAGGTTGGGCTCATTCTGAGAGCTCCAATGGAGACTCTTCCTGTTGAGACTGACTCATTCCTAGAGCCAAACCACTGATTCCAGGCACCCCAACTCTGGACCGAGGCTCCAGGGGATCCAAAGCACAGTGAGGAACTGCTGAGGGCCTTGTCTGTGCTTCCATCAGAACTAGGCCTCAGCACTTACCAGACCAGTGGTGAGAGTGTGTGTGAATGAACGCAATCCCTTTTTGCTTTATATTTGTTCATTGATGCTTATGAATAAATGCTAGTGTAACTTGATCCTCCGAGTCACAGGCACTTTATTTCTCTCACTCTTGGCTCCATCCCTAAACCTGACTCACAGCAAAAACCAATTCACAATGGTGGCATCTGATCCCTATATGCACTGTAGCATACATAGATCCACATTCGCACAACACACACACACACACACACGCATGTGTGCGATAATTACAAGCAAATACAATATAAAGGGGCTGCCCTCCTGGTTCTCTGAAATGTAGAGCGGAGTAAGGAAATACTAGATTTTACACCAGAAAAGACAAATGCACAAATAAACCACTCTAATTATGAACACACACTGCACATCTCTGTGCCAGAGACTTGGAGCAGGTGGGTGAGATGGATGATCTCACCACTCCAGACTCTCCTGACTCATTGTCTCAAACAATAAGTCAGCAATGGAGGATGATGGAGCGGGCACTGAAGAATGGGGTGTCATTACACACCCTGGGGCAGCCACAGGACCAACAGTCAGGCTCTGCCCAAAGAGCCACATCCAGTTCCTTTGGAGGGAAGGAAGGCTGGCACTGTAGGTGAAGTTGGACTGTTCCCAAGGAAGACTTTGCTTTTGACCATGGTTTCAGGTAAAGTGTAATAATGATCAAGGTTAGAAATAAAGAAAAATGTCATATCTATATTGACTGAGTTATAGGAACAGAGAAACTGTTAGGATAAACTGTGTTAAAAGACACCCAAAAAAAAACTAAAAATAAAATTTAAAAAAAATAGCCCAATAGACTTGGTCTTTTGCCCATGCTGGCGGAGGCTGAATCAGCAGGTGTAAGTCTGTCATAACAAAGAGGGTATCAAATGCCTTGTAAGAAACTGAGGGTGGTTGTAGCCCCATAGGAGGAACACCAATATAAACCAACCAGTACCCCCAGAGTTCCCAGGGACTAAACCACCAACCAAAGAATATGCATGGAGGGACCCATGGCTCCAGCTGCATATGTAGCAGAGGATGGCCTTGTTGGACATCAAAGGGAGGAGAGACCCTTGGTCCTGAGAAGGCTCGGTGCCCAGTGTAGGGGAATGTGAGGACAAGGAAGCAGGAGTGGGTGGATTGGTGAGCAGAGGGAGGGGAGATGCATTAGGGGGTTTTCGGAGGGGAAACCAGGAAAGGAGAATAACATTTGAAATATAAATAAAGAAAATATCTAATTAAAAAAATAAGTATGGAAGGAAGGAAGGAAGGAAGAAAGAAAAGAAAGAAAGAAAGAAAGAAAGAAAGAAAGAAAGAAAGAAAGAAAGAAAGAAAGAAAGAAAGAAAGAAAACACATGACATGGTCTGGCCTGTGACACTTGAGAGCAAGAAAAAGAAGCAGGTAATCCCACACTGTGTTGGTTCCTTCCTATGGAAGCAGGAAGACCCTGGGAGCCCATGGGTATCCATTGCCCTAGCAGACTTTGGCCACTCTTCTGAAGTCTCTGGGAGATCCAGAAAGATCCAGAAAGGCCCAAAAGGGAGCTAGGAGAACTGAGCTAGAGGTTTCTTTGGGCTCCTGGTATCTTTGAAAATGGTAAGGCATGTGGGGAAGGAAACTCCCAGAGGATGGATGTTGCAAACTTGTAAGTCCTCTGCCCATGCACAGTTTTTAGCGGGGGTGTGGGTAGGGGTGGAAGGATTTGAGACTGAAAAGACCAAAGACACCAGTGAGATTGGAACAAGTTAGAAGATCCCATAGATCTGAGTGTCATTCACATCACCATCATGGTGACACAGTGCGGATGATTTGTCTCCCATGGTCTGACATCATGTATATCCCAATCATGGTGACACAGCGCAGATGATTTAGCTCCCATGGTCTGACATCATGTATATCCCCATCATGGTGATACAGCGCAGATGACTTGGCTCCCACCAGTCCAGCAACATGTATATGCCCATCATGGTGACACAGTGCGGATGACTTGGCTCCCACCGGTCCAGCATCATGTATATCCCCATCATGGTGATACAGCGCAGTTGACATGGCTCCCACCAGTCTGACATCAAGTATATCCCCATCATGGTGACACAGTGCGGATGACTTGGCTCCCACCGGTCCAGCATCATGTATATCCCCATCATGGTGACACAGCGCAGATGACTTGGCTCCCATGGTCTGACATCATGTATATCCCCATCATGGTGACACAGTGTGGATGACTTGGCTCCCACTGGTCCAGCATCATGTATATCCCCATCATGGTGACACAGTGTGGATGACTTGGCTCCCATGGTCTGACATCATGTATATCCCCATCATGGTGACACAGTGTGAATGACTTGGCTCCCATGGTCTGACATCATGTATATCCCCATCATGGTGACACAGTGTGGATGACTTGGCTCCCATGGTCTGACATCATGTATATCCCCATCATGGTGACACAGTGCGGATGACTTGGCTCCCATGGTCTGACATCATGTATATCCCCATCATGGTGACACAGTGCGGATGACTTGGCTCCCATGGTCTGACATCATGTATATCCCCATCATGGTGACACAGTGTGGATGACTTGGCTCCCATGGTCTGACATCATGTATATCCCCATCATGGTGACACAGTGCGGATGACTTGGCTCCCATGGTCTGACATCATGTATATCCCCATCATGGTGACACAGTGTGGATGACTTGGCTCCCATGGTCTGACATCATGTATATCCCCATCATGGTGACACAGTGTGGATGACTTGGCTCCCATGGTCTGACATCATGTATATTCCCATCATGGTGACACAGTGTGGATGACTTGGCTCCCATGGTCTGACATCATGTATATCCCCATCATGGTGACACAGTGTGGATGACTTGGCTCCCATGGTCTGACATCATGTATATCCCCATCATGGTGACACAGTGCGGATGACTTGGCTCCCATGGTCTGACATCATGTATATTCCCATCATGGTGACACAGTGTGGATGACTTGGCTCCCATGGTCTGACATCATGTATATCCCCATCATGGTGACACAGCGCGGATGACTTGGCTCTATCACTTCATATCACATGGTACCCGCTCCAGTGTCACAGCGAGAGTAGAGAAAGTGCTTAGGGGCAGAAGCAGCAACAATGAGGATAGAGATGTGGGAGAGAAGCCAGTTCTGTCCCTTATGATTAAGGCCCTACTGAGCAGATGCGTGGTCTTCAGCACATCGCGCATAGGAGGCTTTGCCTAAGAGCAGAGTGAAGGGGATTGCTGCTGACTGTGAAGGGGAAGTTGTGTGATCACCTTGAAGCCATCAATCCTCTTGAGAGAGGATGTGCACTCAGGAGGAGGGGCTTCACGTGTCCAGAACTCAACAGGGATAAGCAAAGAACTTTCCATATCTTAGCTTAAGCCTCTCCCTCGCTGGAAAAATAATCTCATCTTTTAAAATTTAGTAAGGGAGAATTCACGATCGCCTTGGGTTCTATGCTAAGACTAGATACCTAATTTAAAGAACACTATGCATGGGAAACATATTTCTTGTAATACAGACCACATTTTCTCCCACACCAAAGTGTCAACCCATATTTGTCTAACTCAGAAGAAAAGTCTTTATTTTCTCCATCAATCTAGCTTTCTGGCATACTATTCCAATATTTCATTGCAAAAAAAAATAGCTGCTAACACTGGAAAGAAGCAATATGCTTGAGGCTGCCTTACAGTTTCTGAGACATAATTCTCGGTCATTTCTGTATGTAACAGACATGGTATTGCTCACTTTGGGCTGAAATCATGGCACACGAGTCACAAGAAATAATTTACAGGATCTCCTCTGTCCTGACTGTGAATTACAATTTCCCCTATAGAATGTCCTTGGTCCTAGGCTCCAAGTATAAGCATAAATCTCAAAAGAGAACATGCATACAGGTAAGTTTAGTGTATCTGCGTAGAAATGCGTGCAAATTCTTGAAGGAAAGAAGCATGGTTGACAGTACAGGATGAAATAATTGATCCTGGAGTTGCCACACTAGTTACTTTATGCGTATGGGACTGACAAGATGATTTTCTACTTAAACGTAATAATTCTCTAGTTTCTGTCTTCTTCGATGGCTTGTTTGCACTCTGGAAAACTGTCCCACTAAATAATTTCTGAGGGATGTATTCAGATAGTGAGCCAGAATTAATCTTATGACACCAAGCTTGAAATATAAACTGAGCACTTTTCTGAAATAAATGCAGGTGTGTAAGATTTACTCCTTTTATTTTTAATACAAGCTATACATACTATAATTTTCACTTACTTGTTTTTTTTCTATTTAACAGAGTGTTGCAGACAATTTCTATGCACACCCACATAGCTATAATGCTGAATCCCTATTTCCTTGGCACTTTTTGGTTTGTCTCCTCGCTTTCTATGTTCCCCAGACCCACCCGCAGTCAGTCATCCTACAGACAACAGGTTCTCTAGGAACCCCGGACAGCAAGATTCAAGTGATCCACCATCAATTTCTCAGTTGTTAGTACAATCGTTTACCAACAAGCAGATTTCTAAAGTGCATACACACACGTCTCTGTGAGCTATTTCTCTCCAGAATTTTCTCTCTTTCTTTCACTTATTGGCACTGAATAAATTGACACAGATCAAGTACACAGTTCAAGGCTTCATAATCCTAGCGAGTGCTAAGCTCCACATCGATGAGCAAGTTCTGTCTCGATGGTTGTTTTCATCTCTGTGAACAAGGCTGTTATAAGTGTCCTTTTTGTAGACTTTCTTTTTTGTAGGGTTCTCATCTTTTGTAGATACTACTTGGAAGTAGATTTCTGCATGGCGATACACACAGGCATTTAATTTGTTGAATTATTCGACAGCACAGCGTGATGGCTAGCTTTGTCAATTTGACACAAGCAAGAATATCTTAGGAAGAGAGTCTCGTTAAGAAATTGTCTACATGCCGGGCGGTGGTGGCGCACGCCTTTAATCCCAGCACTTGGGAGGCAGAGGCAGGAGGATTTCTGAGTTCGAGGCCAGCCTGGTCTACAAAGTGAGTTCCAGGACAGCCAAGGCTACACAGAGAAACCCTGTCTCGAAAACACCCCCCCCCCCAAAAAAAAAAAAGAGTTTCCTCATTCAAGAAATTGTCTACATTAGGTTGGGCTGTGGATATATCTGTAGAGAATATCTTAATAAATTTAAATAATGTAGAAAGACCTAGTCCACTGTGTGTGTGGGGGGGGGTGTCATTCCTTAGGCAGAGGGTCCTGAACTAAGAGAGAAAAATGCAGCATGAATGTGTTTATTTCGCTCTGCCCTGGACTGTGGATATGATCACTGATTTAAGTTGGCCATTTTGACTCCTAGACAGGATGGATCATAACCTGAAAGTGTGGCTAAAATAAACCCTTTTTCTGCCTAAGTTATTTATTGTCAGGGTATTTTTATCACAGCAACAGAAATAAAACTGAAACATAAAGGTTCTATCAATTTCTATTTCTGGTAATAATGTAAGTGTCATTTCGCCAATATCTTTACATGTAAGAATTAAAAATGGCCACTGATGAATATTTTTGTCATTAGGTAGGTACTAAGTGACACCCACTGTCAGTTCAGTGGGGATCACCCTACCCATGTGTGGGTGTTGAATGTCCCTTTCCATGTCTGGGGATTACCTGAGCTGTGGTTCTCTGACTTAATATCTGCATCATTTGCTTTCCAGTGTAGAACTTATTTTTTTCTTTAAATTTATAAAATCAAATCAGCAAGTACACTTTGCCATATCTGTTGCTTTCTTTAACCTGTTCACAGGATCCTCTGTCGCATTCCTATAATGTACCTCTTAGCTTTTAGGCCCCCTTCTTGGTGAGGAGAGTATCTCGGACCCCAACTGGTGAAGTAGTTCAGCAATTTTCTTGAGACAAGGTCTTGCTGTGTAGACCAGGCTGACCTGAAACTTAGAGAGATGCCTCTGCCTGTCTCTCTCTCTCTGCCTCTCTGCCTCTTGAGGGCTAAGATTTATCCCCACACCCAGTGGAAATTTTGCTTTTAAAAATCCTTATAGCACAAAGTTGGACTGACTAAACCATCTTCCTGACTGTTTTCATCTTGGTTTGGTTTGGTTTGGTTTGGTTTGGTTTGGTATTTTGTGGTTTTCTGAGACAGGGTTTCTCTGTGTAGCCCTGGCTGTCCTGGAACTCACTCTGTAGACCAGGCTGGCCTCAAACTCAGAAATCTGCCTGCCTCTGCCTACCACGTTCTTCGATCAAAGGCGTGCACCAGCTTCATCTTTGTGAATGACCACATCATTTACTAACTCAGGTGTTTAGCAGACTCCATTTACAGTCCTAATATTCAGAAAAGAAGTCAGCTCGGCACTTAGATAGCAGCTAGCATCAGGAACCATTCACTCTGCCCCACCTTCAGGCCCTTCATCAGTCTTCAGGATGGCAGTGTGACAGTGCAAGAAACACATGGTGCATAACTGTAAAAATAATTGCTTTAGCCGCATCACATAGATCATATACATACATATACACACATACATACATACATATACATGTGTGTGTTCACTGTGGTACATACACATAATCATTTATGTATATGCATATGCATGTGTATATGTATATGATGTATATGTATATATATACTACACTCACATATACATATTCATCATGTACATATATATATTACACATACACATACATATACATATATATGCTATATATAATAAGTTACAGTAAACCAACATATGTGATCATCATAAAGTTTTTATATTGTTCTTTACATCAAGAGTTACCAGATTTACAAAGCCTAAGCCACATAACAGCACAGTAATTTCTCAGTACATTTTAATCATTCTTGGCCATTACAACAAGCCAGGCCTTGCGCTGAGGCCTTGCCTGGCACCTTTTATTTGATTCTAATTAACTTAATTGAGTTTTTTATGTGTCTGTCCTTTGTTTGCATTTCTGGTTATACTTGAGTGGGCGCATCACGTCCTCGGCACCATGAAAAGGCTTATTGTTGGGTACTCATCCACAGGGCCTTCATTTCAGCCCAGTCCCCCGAGGTAACTGCTCTCTCTTTAAAAGTCATTCACTGTGACTCACAGGGTACTTGGTAACATTGTAGAAGAAGGGTTTATGGGCAATAAATGCCATGCCCATGCAGACTGTCACCACCCAGATTAGGGGTGTCCAGGCAGGCAGCACCAAGCAGATAAGACAAGTACAAGCGTGTTCCCAGTCTCCTGTGCAGGGGCCCCTCCCATGGAGGATGTCCACTCCCATGCTGCCCACTCAGGCCCTCCCCTCCACACCCTCTTCCCTTGTTCTTGTCGGTACTCCATTTGTCCATTTATGATCACATCAACTGTCCCTGGGCTCCTCTGCTCAGCAGCCTCTGAGCCCACAGCATTACGATATTCTGCAATAAGCTGCCCTGTTCCCAGTAGGCTAAGGGTAGAGCCCATCAGAGGCAACAACTGATTCCAGCGTGTCTGTGTTCCTGCCATTCACCTTGCCACTGGGGTGTGGGAGCACAGCTCGGGCAGGCAAAACAGGAGATGCTAGACTGCGTTCCCCCTTCGAGGCCATTGGGTGCTGGACGTGTGGGAAGCACCAATGCACCACTCAAGGAGTGGGAGAATTCAGCCTTGAGTGGGGGCCTCAGGCTGACTGAGAAATTACATAGGCTGAGGCCGAAGTTGGGGTTCCCTGACTCCTGGGCATCCAGTTGCTGCTGGAAACCACATAGAGTTGGAACAGAGGGGGCCCACAGACCTGGGAGGATGAGCCCAAGGCAGGGGTTTACCAAACTCCTAGACATCCAGATGTGATGGAAGTTGTGGGGAATTGGGAATGGAAGGGGGGGTGTATAGACTGAGGATGAAGAGCTCCAGGGGCTGCTTGAGCTTGTGTGCGTGTGCGTGTGCGTGCGCGTGCGCGTGCGTGTGTATTTGTACATATATGCACATTGGGGGGTCATGACTATAAAGATCATGAGTAGAGAGGAAAACACCTAAGGGAGGGAGAGAAAGGACAACAGGCAATGTGACACAAAGGCAGAGAGGGAGACTCTGGAGAAAGGAAAGGAACCAGGCAGAGTCAACAAAGAAGGGCCCTGGGGGGAGGGGGACGAATATGAACCAAGACGGATAACACACAGGCATGAAGATGCCATGGTGAGACCCATTGCTCTGTGTTCTGAACTTTTAAAGGAAAACGTAGAAGAACCGGTGCTTCTGGAAAGCAGTCCTCAGCCCTCAGAGGACCGCAGGGAACACCGACGTGCCTGCTCACAATGCGGAACTCAGTGACTATATATCCCGAGGAAGATTATCAGATTGACTTACAAAGTACTGTCTGGAGGATCAAAGAAGCTGGATTCTGATGCCCAGGGAGTGGCCGAAGCTGTAACTCAGTGGATGGACCCAACAGCAAGACCCAAGCAGGGTAGATGAATTTGACAGTACAACACACGCGTAGGCACAGGTAAACAGCAAAGCATTCCCCCAGGACCTCCTCTTTTCTTCTCTGGGGTGCCACCAGAAGGTGTTGCTCACATCCAGGGTGGGTCTTCTTACTTCAAATACCCAGATCACATAAAACCCTTGCAGGAATCACCCAGCACTTTATTTCTTAGTTGATTCCAGACGCAGTCAAGTCGACAACCAACACTAACGGCCACAGCAATAGACAGGAATTGCACCAGCGAACCTGATCTCCTCAACACCAGTCTCTCCACTCACTTGTTCTGGGGTCACCGTCCTCACGCAGCCTGGGTCACAGCGCCTGCCCTGTATCACAATCACAGGTTCTCATCCACACCTGGAGAACACAGGCGACGTGGAAGAGGCTTCCACCTCCTTTATCAGGAGCAGTTATTTTAGGTCCTGTGGAGATCCGGTGCAGAGGTCACTTGGTCTGACATGTTAAAGCTTGTGGAGAATTGTGGGAAGTGACCAAAGCAGTTACTTTTACCTCTTAGGAATTTGACAACATTTCCCCCGAGGCATCAATGTTTTCCTGTCATGAATAGCCACATCCCAAGTAGAACAGCCAAGGTCAAGGCCTCTCATTTGGTGTTGAGAGGTGACACAGCCACCCTTCTGGAACCCGTGGCCTTTCTTATTGCAATGACCTCTATAGGGGGGACTCTGGAGAGAGGCCTCTCTCACAATACTTGCTTCCTGCCTTTTATTGTCTTCCTAAAAATACCAATATATCAGACTGCCATATACTCATAACTCAAGCTTTAATTGGAGTGAGACTAATTATTCCCACTTATGCTGTGACAATAATACATCGTGTGCGCTGCCCTTCCTTAAAGTGAGAGATTTATAGATCATTTTAATGGCATTTTAATCATTTCGTTCTATTTTTTTTTAAATTCAGCATATTAATTTGCAGAGGCACACGAGCAGCATTTAAAGTTTCTGTGAACTTGAAGAGAAGCGTAAAGCCAGCCTCTGTCATTGTTCCCTAGACAGCGGAAGATAGCTGTGGAGACAGACGTTAGGGTATGCAATCGGATACAAAAACAATCCCATAATTCATAGCAGAAGTGATTAAACAAGAAGTTCGATAAAGAGACCAAACTTTATACATCGTCTTCAGAAGGAAGGAGGAGACCTATGGAATTGTGTCACCTAATTCATTTGAATGTGCCTTCTCCAGCCATCCAGGAAAGCTCTGTTCCTGTGGGTCCACAGAAAAGACTCTGTGGTAAGAAAGTCACCAGGCAGCAGGTGGGCGGGACAAAGCCTGGAAGGGCTCCAGATCACACCAACAGAAACACCGAGACATACCCGGTCACATCTGGCTATACAGCAGTGCACACAAAGCCCACCCCGGTTGTCTTCCTGGGAGTGAAGGTCGTGAGTGGAGGGAAGTTGCTTGTTGGGGGTCTCACCGAAGCAGCTGTCGTCTCTGGTACAAGGTGTGGTTTTGTCTGAAAAGGAAGATTCTCCCTCACTGAAAAACTTCAGGTTGACACACCAAAGACAATTCCCCATATAATTGGCAAAAAGGGGGTGGGGAGGGGACTAGGAGATAAAGAATTAACCCCCATGTCACCTACTTCCTCTTCCCTCTCTTCCCCCTCCTGCTCTGGAGGAGGAACCGACCTGCACAGAGGACCATGGAGCTGTGCAAGAGTGCTTGAGAGGAAATTAAAACCCTCCCTGCTCCAAGGACTGTGAATGCCCTCCTAGACACTGATCCAGTCGAGATTGGATCTCCTTTAGTTTCTAGAGAAAGCAATGACTTGTAGCTTGCCATGAAACTGTTATCAGCCCTTAGCTTCTGTATAGAAAATGCTGCCCTTAATCCACAGAGTCAAAAAACAACCCAGGCTTGCCCTGCATCCTGAATTTGATGGACAGCACTTCATACCCTGACAGGGTAGTATAGTCTCCCTGGGCTGTAAGTATACAATATTTTTTATGGAAATGTCCCCTGTAGCTAAAGTGGAGGTAGTTTAAATCCAAAAGTCACTGAGCAACTAAATGCTTATTGAGGTAAATTAAAATCCCTTATCAGGGAAATAAATATACAGAGTTTCTCCTTGAGACCATAAGACAAAGCAAGTTAGGTCCGTCTATTGTGAAGCTGGGCTTGGTAAATGGAACAAGAAAAGGTTAAGAATGGTGTGATCGAAAGTGCTTGCTCTCTCCCCTCTGAGAGGTGAGCTGCACGGAGCATGCTACAATAAGCTAATTACTTGCAATCTTCGCCATTTTCTTCTGCTAATGTGTTAGAAATCACAGCCATTGTCTGTCTTTTGCAATAAAAGATTTACTCTGTCACAAAAGGAGCTCCTTGGCTGCTAGATAACATCCGCAGTGGGTAGCTTCACTGAACAGATGGTATATGCCATGGCCTTGTCCCCATGGGCACTTCCATGTCTCTGGCTCGCTCTCAGAGGGACTCTTGCTATGACTGTCATTTTTACTTCTTCAGGATGAACTTCTGTTCTTCATAATCCCTGTATTAAGAAGACATATGATGCAATCTAAGGAAGTAACCGTTAGTGTCATGTGGGAGGGGGAGGATAAATTATTGCCACTATCAGAGCAGTCACTAGCATCACTCTCAGGGACTATCACCACTCATCAACTTCATCATTGTAATATTCATCAACCTCTTCATCATAACTATCATCACCATTATTATCATTATCTTCATCATCTTCTTCATCAGAACCATCATCATCATCGTCGCTATTCATATCCCTACCACGTTCACTATCATCATCATCACCATCTCAGCAGTCATCAGTATCATCATCTTCACTAGCAACAGTGCCACCACCAGCACCATCATCAACACCACTGGTACACCATACTATCTTGATGTCACTGTCATCATCACCACTGTTACCACCACCTCCAATAGCATCACCACCATCATTGCCACCATTACCGCCATCACCAGCCATCATGATTCTGCACACCACCAGCATTGTCATTATCATAACCATAATCACCTTCATCATCAAATCTATGCCAAATGTCCTTGAGAAAAATAGTGCTCAGTGCCTGCTGGTGCTCTTTGCAGCCCCAAATAATAAAGACACCTGTTACCCTAGTTTTAAAGGTAAGAAAATGTAAAGAGTTGCTAAGTAAACATCCCAAGAAGCTACAACTTAAAATAACTAGGCCAAACTTGCATTTGTCCAGACATGTTCATATACATGCACAAGTATGTATAGGTACATGTATGTATAGAGTCCAGAAGTCAATATCAAGTGTCCTCAATAATTCCCCACTCTCGTTTTTGAGGCAGAGTCTCTCACTGAATGTGGAGCTCATGGATTCAATAAATCCATCTCACCAGCAAGGCCCAGGGATCCTCCTTCCCCTGCCTCTGAGTACTTGGGTTTCAGGTACACACCCCTAGGCCAAGATATTTTTAAAAGATTCTGGGAAACCACACCCAGGTTCTCATGTTTGTATGGTGTACTGGCTGGTTTTGTGTGTCAACTTGATACAAACTGAAGTTATCACAGAGAAAGGAGTCTCCCTTGAGGAAATGCCTCCATGAGATTCAACTGTAAAGTATTTTCTCAATTAGTGATCAAAGGGGGAGGGCCCTTTGTGGGTGGTACCATCTCTGGACTGGTATTCTTGGGTTCTATAAGAGAGCAGGCTGAGCAAGCCAGGGGAAGCAAGCCAGTAAGGAACATCCCTCCATGGCTTCTGCATCAACTCCTGCTTCCTGACCTGCTTGAGTTCCAGTCCTGACTTCCTTTGCTGATGAACAGCAATGTGGAAGTGTAAGCTGAATAAACCCTTTCCTCCCCAAATTGCTTCTTGGTCGTGATGTTTGTGCAGGAATAGAAACCCTGGCTAAGACACTTGGTGAGCACACCAGCTGAGCCATCTCCTTAGCCCTGGGATTTTTGAAGTTCATAAAAAACAATGTTTCACACTATATTCAAAATATAGTTTCAGATGTATAATTAATTTGAACCATAAGCATTCACAAATGGAAGTCTAGATATAAATGGTAAAAATACCTAGAAAGTGACCTACTTCAGAAGGGTTTTGTTTTTTTGAAACAAGATCATGCTACATGCCCCAACCTGGTCTAGAACTTGTAACTCCCTTTCCTCCATGTCTTAACTACTGGATTACATCTAATTCAGTGGCAATTAAATATCATTTCTACATTTGTTGAGGAGAGAATCCTATGAAGAGCTATTGGCTCTCTGACATTATTTTTCTAAAGTCATTCTCTCCCTTCCACCAGCTGGCTCTATTCCTTTTGCTAATAAGCTTCTGCTAGTCATTCAGTTTAAATAAGTGAAAATTTATCTGACTCTCTCCACTCCTCTGTTTAAAGTAAATGTTGACAGAAAGCACTTAATCTCACTGAAGCTGGGCAGTAGTTCAATCAGCAAAGTGTTTGGGGCACAAGCATAAGGACATAGGTTCAATTCCCTTAAGAACCAGATGTGGTGGCTGCCATGTTCAAAATCCCAGTGCTAAGAAGGCAGAGGCAAGTGGATCTCTAAGTCTTCCTGGGCAGCCTAGCCTACTGGACAAGAACTCTATGTCAGTGAGAGACCCTGTCAAAACAAACAAGGTAGATGGTGTCTGACATATAAAGTCAATCTATAGCCTGCCTATGCACACACACTCAGACACACACATATGCATGTGTATACACACACACACACACACACACACACACACACACACACACAACCTGAGAAGAAATTGCAAACAATAAAAGAAAAGCAATACGAATTACGGTACATGGATTAACCTCATTAATTACAGTGTCTGCGTGGTTCTCACGTGGAGATAGAAAGGCTGATGTTCAGGGCTGCAGCATGAAAACACAGTGTACTTCACAGAACACAGAGACCGTGCCATGTCTGAAAAAACCACACACTGTAGACTGAGAACTTCACAAGAAAATGAATAGCACCATCGTGGGAGGTCAAGCAACAGAGTGTCAGGCAATTCTCTCATCAAATAGAACTATTGTATGTAGCTATTTGAAATTTCTGGTGAAGTCTGACAGGAATCTCTGTTCCTGTTATATTAATTTTTATCAATTTGGTAATACCTTCCTAACTCCGACGCAGAACAGGGACTCGCTAGCTGTCAAAAGTGAATTCAGAGTGTTGAGTTGTCTCCCTTTAGTGGCTTCAAGCAAAGTGTATATCAGAAGCTAGAATTCCCCTCTCCATGTGCAAAAGAGATTGGCTCTACAAAGCCTCATACAAACCATGAACTTCATATTGTAAGTTTATTGATAGAAGGTAGTTCATGGAGACATATTTTATAACTAGTGGGAACTCCGACCTTTAGAATCATACTTGGCAGACCAGGCTGTTAAGGTCTGTTCAAGTTTATCTACCACGTTGATCCAAGGAGAACTATGGAAGCAGAGTATCCAGGGCAAGTTTCAACAGTGGCACTAGGGTAAGGGGACAGGCAGGCCATTCAAGAGCAGCAAGTCATTTGCCACAAAAGCTGTGTTCACCGTGGCTCTACCAGACAAAATCAATGACATATGAACTCACTCTAGCCCGGGGACCAGGATCAGCACCTTTGAAGAAGATCCCCCTTCTGAAAACCTAACTTCTTCTCTGTGTCTAAATATCTATTGTTTTCCTGTTGTACGTGTCCTGTCCTCACACTCTTGAATGAATGGGTGATGAGCTAACCCTGATGAAACACATACATTTCTCCCTGGAGTGGATGATCTACTCTCTGGGGCATGTCCTCCATGGGAGGAGGAGCCCAGCACAGCTGCTGTAGAAGGAAGACCATCTCGTGTACTAGCTGCCTACTTATTCTCCATTCCTGCTCAATAGTAGATTCTCAATAAAGGATGTCTAGTATATGACTCATTGTGTATCACATAGAAAGTCATCCTTTAGTTGAGCAGCCTAACTTTGAATGTATTCTGGCCATCTCTTTGGATGTGCCACTCGGATGCCTTGATCTGTTTATACAAGCTTATTAAACTGCGTGTGGGCATCCTAACAACATACACCACACACACACACACACACACACACACACACACACACACACACACACACGGTTTGTCTAAATGTCCAAAACATCTAAAAAGAATCTAAAATGTTCCCAACAGGCACATTTTCTATCTTACAGTGCTATCTTGTGAGGCTGTGGCGTTCTCTGGAGATTGGCTCTGACTGAAATAGGTAGGACACCAAGCTGTACCTGCCCTAGCCCGAATCTCTTCTCTCTGCTTTCTAACGCACCATAGGACATGAAGAGCTCAGCTACACTCACACCACCATGAGCTTCTGCAACTGTGAACCAAAATAGACCAAGTTGGCTGACACTCCCTCATGGTTCGGGGAGAGATGGCTAACACATTCCCCTTGGTCTGTCTCAGGCTCATAGTTAAATCTCTTATGGTGTTGATGTCTTTCTAATATCCATTTTATAGGCAAACAGTTCCAAGATATTGGTGAAGTGTCCTTGTTAGAAATCTTAATCTTACTGATCTCCCCTAAAAAAAATGTTCCTTTCTTCAGAATAGAAAACCTTCTCACCCAGGTGAGCACTAGGGTTTGGACTTCTCCTGCCCCTATAGGCAGAAAATAAGGAGTACACACTCAGGTAATTATCAATCTTACTGGGTGCTGTCCCCATGTCTAGTGACTGTGAGGCATTATATGGCCACAGTTTGGTTCTAAGTCACCCCCACAACACACCAGGTCCCACCAGTGAGTCACATAACACTTCTATTCAACTTTTGAAATGATTATTACCTCCAGACAATCTAAAGCCCTCTGTGGTTTCTAGATTTCTCTCTTACCCCACCGTTAGGACTCCATCTGCAGGAACTCAGGGGCTAGAGGCTGGATCCTTCCTGCCAGTTTGGCTACCATGAGCTCCCATCTCATGTATCTCCCAACATCTTCCTTCCCTAATTGCTATCCATAAACTGAGATATGTCTGACAGGGTGCCTCCTGGAACTTCTTCCCATCACCATGGCTATTATTTTTTTTTTTTTTGCTTTACTAAATTTTACCTGGCTGAGAGGACATTACTCTCTCCTCTGCAGTTGGGTCTGCTCCCTGCATTAGATGGATAGACACCAAATGTTCACTCTTTTTATTTGGACTGATGCTCAAAGGCAATTAATGCCTCTGTGTCTGTCAAGACTGAAAACTACACAGAGATGCAGTCAAGGAAATCAGTCATCAGCATGTTTTGGTACATATTTCAGTACTTCCTCTCAAAACACACAAGGTCGCACAAGAGTTCAAATGGGAAACCCAAAGATCAACCCCACTCAATGTTTTAAAGCAAAAAGTAAGCTAATAGAGAAAGGGCAATTTAACTCATCCTTTATAAGTCCTCCACGGTGTCCAGGAAGGCCAGGTTCTCCTTGAGGACTGTCTTGAGTCCTCAGGAAAGTTGGTTCCAGCCTCACCCATTAACTCCCAAACTGAAGGCGTCAACACACACATACACACCTCCATCATACTGATCCAAATTTATCCATACTCTAGCACCTACCAGTCCTTGCCAACAGGTGCATCTTGGTGTACAGTTGATGAAAAGATGCATTCTTCAGCAAAGGAATATATGGAATAAACCCAAGAATCTTCAGAACTGAAACCACGGTGGTCAGAGAATATCAATCTCCAGCATGAGTGCTTCCCAGTTCTGCTGACACCCTGCCCTGTGGATGAGGGGATAACCAGAGAGGATAAGAGCAGAGGCCACAATGCTCTGACTTGGAGACAGGGCCAGAGTTGCTCTAAGACCCAAAGCTGCTATCGAGAATGGAGATGAGATACTGAAGTCGCCTACTGGTCCATTCCATGGGGTTGCAAGCTTCATTCTCCAGCATTCGGAGTGAATCCAATGTAATGGGACTCTTCATGATTATATGACGGTTACAATGAAAGTGGATGGAATGGGTTGAGAAAACAGCTTAATGGCAAGTGTTTGCCATGCAAGCATGAAGACCTGAGTTTGTAGCCTCAATCTCCATGCAAAAAGCCAGGTGTGGTGGTTGTGATGGTTTGAGTATGCTTAGAAGCGGCACTATTAGGAGGTGTGGTCTTGTTAGAATAGGTGCGGCCTTATTGGAGGAAGTGTGTCACTGTCCAGGTGGGCTTTGAAGACTCCTAATATTCAAGCTCTTCCCAGTGTGGAGCAGAGTTCTGGCTGCCTTCAGATCAAGGTGTAGAACTCTTAGCTCCTCCAGCACCATGTCTGTCTGCCTGAATGCTGCCATGCTTCCTGCCATGATAATGGAATTGTACTGGTTGGTTTTGTGTGTCAACTTGACACAGGCTGGAGTTATCACAGAGAAAGGAGCTTCAGTTGGGGAAGTGCTTCCATGAGATCCAGCTGTGGGGCAATTTCTCAATTAGTGATCAAGGGGGAAGGGCCCATTGTGGGTGGTACCACCTCTCGGCTGGTATTCTTGGGTTCTATAAGAGAGCAGGCTGAGCAAGCCAGGGGAAGCAAGCCAGTAAGAAACATCCCTCGGTGGCCTCTGCATCAGCTCCTGCTTCCTGACCTCCTTTGGTGATGAACAGTAATGTGGAAGTGTAAGCTGAATAAACCCTTTCCTCCCCAGCTTGCTTCCTGGTAATGATGTTTGTGCAAGAATAGAAACCCTAAGACAGGATCGAACCTCTGAAACTGTAAGCCAGCCCCAATTAGATATTTGTCTTTCTAAGAGTTGCCTTGGTCATGGTGTCTCTTCACAACAATGAAACCCTAAGAGAGTGGTGTGCATCTGTACCTCTAGTACTAGAGAGGACCCTCAGAGCTCACTGGCCAGACAGGATAGCCTACCTGTAGGACCAGTTGTAGATCTGTCTCAAGCAACAATGTACAGAGCAATGGAAACAATGGAAACGGACACCCAAGGTCAACCTCTGAGCCCCACATGGAAATGCAAAACAAGAGTATCTGAATACACACACACACACACACACACACACACACACACACACACACACGGTGGGGGGGAGAGGAGTTATGGCAAGAAAGAAGAGTGATGTTAGAGGTTAGGCCCCACACAGGCCTGGTCCAACAGCAGGTCTCTTAGTATGGAGCAGACAACTGACCACAGCTACTGAGGAGAGACACTAGCCTAATGGCAGATCTCCCCTCTCCCACCTCATGGCTCTAAATCAGCACCAGGAACCATTTTCTGTTCCGTTCTCCATCAACAGAGATGTACAAGTGTGTGGTTCCCAGCTGCTGCTGCTGGGGTCAGGATGGCTTACTGAAAACTTCACTCAGGATGGGGTGTGGGACAGTCACCAGGATCCATTTGCCTGTGACATCTGTTGGTAGTTCTACAATGGGAGCCGCCATTGGAGATAGTCCTGCTTTTCAGTCCTTGGATGTGGTTGTCATCAGTAGCCTACACCTAGTCTCAGTGTCAGCAGAGTGAAGACAGGCAATGTTCTCTGAGCAGTGAGGTCTGGGAGCATAGCTCTATCCAGCTTCTTCTTCTTTGATTGGTGTTCTTTATACTGTTTTCATTTAATTATTCTGGGTTACATACAGCCATTTTCATGCAAGTATATAATGAACTGGGGTCCTTTCAAGGGTCTCTGTACTTGGCTCTTCTGGCCTTTTTCATAATTCACTCCCAGTACTCCCCATTGGTCCCCAGACTCTCTTGTTTCCCTTTACATGTCATGAGTACATATATGATTTTTATGCATCAATATAAAACCCAGAACCCACAAGTGAGAGAAAATATATAATACCTATCTACTTGACCTAATTCTCTGAATGATCATCTCTAATTATATCCACTTTCCTGCTCATGACATAACTTCATTCTTAGCTATACCTGAAAGAATCCACTATGTATCTGAATCACATTTGCCTTGCCTTTCCACGGTCAATGGACACCTTGGGTGGTTCCACAGCCTAGTCACTGTGGGAAATGCTGCAGTAAACATACATGCTGAAGCCAGTGCACCAGACACACAGGGTGTGTATCACTATCTATTGGTCTCTTTGCAATCAGCCTTTTCAGCTCAGTGCTTGGGGGACCTCTCAGCTGCACTCCTCTGACTCTTAGCCCTCCAGAACTGGGCCATCAGGACCCACGTCTACTTACACAGGTACTGCGCATGTTTGCACAGAAGTCCCTGTCCTCAGTGGATGAGTTTCTGACTTCCCGGGACTAAGCCCAGGTTTCCTGACTCAACTTGAAGACATTAGACATGAGAAAACAGGAGAAATTATCTCTAGAGGAGCTAAGTGCATTGCCAGCACTGGCAGTGTGCCCAGTGAGCTGTGGAAAATGTCACCTTCGTTCTTCTCTGTTTTTACAGTTGACAAGTGTTCGGTACAGATTTGGGGGCATTTGTAACACGCTCCGAGCGATCACAGCACGGTAGTTTTGTTGCGTTTTTATTTAATTAAACATATTCTGAGTTTGCAAAGACTGAAGTGACTCTCCTTCCCTTCCCTCCCTCAGCCTCCACAGAACCTCACACATGAGGGATCTCACACATCTCCTTAAGACTAATTTAAGTCTCTCCATTGCCTTTGCCTATTACAGAGCTTAGAAATAAGTGTTATTCTATTTTCTTTAATTTTTTTTTTACTTATTCACTTTCTATCTCACTCACTCCCCCTCCTGATGACCCCCTGCCACAATGCCTCCTTCATCCCTCATCCCCACCTCCTGAGTGGACAGGGCCTCCCTGATCATCCCCCACCCACCCTGGCACCCCAAGTCTCCACAAGGCTAGGCACCTCCTCTCCCCCTGAGGCCAGACAAGGCAGCCAGCTAGTAGAGCATATCCCAATTCGGTCAACAACTTTCAAGATAGCCCCAGATCCAGTTGTTCAGACCCACATGATGATCAAGCTGCACATCTGTTCCATATAAGTGGGGAGGCTTGCATCCAGCCCATGTTTGATCTTTGGTTGGTGGTTCAGATTTTAAGAGCCCAAGGGTCTAGGTTAGTTGGCTCTGTTGGTCTTGCTGTGGAGTTCCCATCCCCTTTGGGGCCCACAATCCTTCCTCCTATCTTCCATAAGAGTCCCCAAGCTCCATCCACTGTTTGGCGTGGATATCTGTATGTATCAGCGCTGGGTAGAGTCTCTCAGAGGACAACATGCTCCTGTCTATATAGTTCAGGAGTCTGATGGAGGTGGAGAAGAAGTCACAGGAGAATGGAGGTCCCCCTGGAGTGGCAGTCTGCTCAGGGCAGCTTCATGTTATTCTATTCTTAATAATTGAATAGGGTCTATCCTGTGTGCTCATTCTTTCTTTAGTTTCCAGTCTTCACTTTCTTTTACCAGATCCCTATAGGTAATGTGATTTGGCTGTGCTCATTTTTATAAGGTACTTCTTACTGGTTTTGAAATAGAGGAAGAAATACACCAGATGGCTTTGTCATCGATGATAGAAGACGCGGACACACAACAATGATACAGGATAGGAAAACTGGTGTGATTTCAATGAGAAAAGCTCCCATTGGCTCATAAATGTGAATGTTCAGTTCACAGTTGGTGGAACTCTTTGGGAAGGATTAAGAGGTGTGACTTAGAGGAAGTGTGGCACTAGGGAGGAGCTTGGAGGTTCCAAAAGCCCATGCCATATTCCAGTCATCCTTCTGCCTCATGGTTGTTGTTTCAAGATGTAAGCTCTCAGCTACTGCTCCAGTAAGATGCCTGCCTGCATGATACCATGATCCCTGCCATGATGGTCATGGACTGACGCCTGAAACTGTGAGCTAGCCCCCCCTCAAATAAACTCCTTCTTCTAATAGTTACCTTGGTCACAGTGTGCTTCCCAGCAATAAAAATGTAGCTGAGAGAAATGGTGAGGTGGGCATGTGCTGGCACATACCTATGATCCCAGCACTTAGGAGGCAGAAGCAGGTGGATCACTGTAAGTTCAAGCCAGCCTGCTCTACAGAACAAGTTCCAGGACAGCCAGGGTTATACAGAGAAACCCTGTCTCAGAAAACCCAAAGAAAAAAGTAGATAGATCATGATATATCATATAATTAAGCAGATTTAGAGATGATTATTTAGCAGATGATAGACAGATAGATTTTATATATAATGTATGGGGGGTAGATCAATAGATGCTATGAAAGACACATAAAAACATAACAATGGAAGGGTAAATTAGATAATAGATAGGTGGATGGATGGACAGATGGATGGATGGATGGATGGATGGATGGATGGATGGATGGATGGACAGAAAGATAGATGATATAAAAGACAAAGATGGATGAAATAAAAGGAGAGTGGAAAAGATAGATTCAGAAATGACAGGTGAGTAAATAGGTACACAGACAGAAAATAGAATATAAATGTGTTAGTCCTCTTCTCCTAAGGGGAAGGATATAAACCAATGGCCGATACTACTTACCCAGTTTGGTCACTGAAGAAGATATGACTAGAGATAACTGAAATAAAACCAAGTGATAAACGTTTCTTAATTCTAATCACTGGTGTGTTTCAAATAAACACTTGTTGAACTGAATGTCATAAATATAAAATATATATTCTGCAAAAAACACTACATAAATAAACTATTAGAAATTCAAGTAATATAAAATACATATGATTTGTGCAACATGTTTACATTTTATACATAAAATGTCATGAATCACATTAGAAACGGAAGGACTATGGTTGGTTTATTTTGTATAAAAGTTTTTTTAACTCACTCATTGTAAATACATTTTTCATTAGCTGCTAAATACTTACATTGGGAATATAAGGATAAAAGGTCATCTCAAATTCCTGACCTTCAGGTGTCATATTCATCAATGCCACCTAACCAACATGTAGAATTTCAACAAGTCACAGAAGAGTGTCTGTGGATGAAAAACTTTTTTCTTCTGATCTCTTACAGAAGATCAAGTGCTTTTTTGTTTGGAATACAGAAACATAATGTTCTAAGATGGAAAGACACAACTCCCAGTCTACAAAATACATTTAAAAGTGCATCCTTTCTGGTAAATTCATGACTTCTCAGTATCATATTCATTAACTATTTAGTAGATCTAAATAGAAATTTAAAGTGCAGAAGTTTTTTTAATAACATATATTGACAACCTAGAAATAGATATGTTTAATTTACAGCTGCTTGAATTTATTTTTAAATAATGAAAGATAATAAGAAATTTTAATTTGTACAATATAAGCTAAATCTAACAGTGGTATATAAAAACACATACTTTTTATCTCTTCCTTAATTTAAACACATCCACTTCTTATTTCTTCAAGATGTGGTTATTTTGATTTGAGAAGAGCATGGCCCCAGGTATATGCAGGTGCAGACCAGGAGAGCACATTTATCCTCTGGAGCTGGAGTCCCAGGCATTTGTGAGCTGCCTGATTTGGGTGCTGGATGCTAAACCAGGGTCTCTTCAAGAGCAGCGAGTGTTCTTGACTGGTGACACATCTCTCCAGCCCCCTCCTTTCCTTCTTATCCTCCTAATTTCTCCATTTACACATACTTTGTCTCAAGTTTCACTGGTAACTTTGTATTCTAAGATCCTTTAAGAAAACTTTTTACAGCAAAGATTGGAATTCTGATCCTTCTTTAAGGCACTAAGAATCGGGTTGGAGATGGACACAGGGGAAAGAGACTTCCAGTTTTAACAGATGCCCTGTCCGAAAGTGCTGAGACAAAATGTCGGCACCCTGGTAGCCTCAAGTGCTGGATAACTTTGGCTCTTACAAATTACTGCTGGACTTGGAAGTATTTATAGAACATCCAGTTATATAAGACACACAACCGTAAATGTCATTAGGAGACTGCTGACAGGGCAAGCACCTGCTGTGTGTGGAGACCATTTGTTCACGTTGCATAAGACCCTGCTGATGGCATGGGCCCCGCCCTTCTCCCTCCCAGCCACTTCCAGAGAGTTGGCACAAAACATCTCACACACAGCAATCTTCCCTTCCCCTTCCCCCAGAACCGTTTCAGCTCTAAAAATAACAAAGTCTTCCTGTTCTGAAGTATGGCATGACAACACTAGACCCAGAATAATCTCCCAGATATGTGACATTTTCAGTAAGATGGAATCTCGCTCCTTTTAAAGGGGATCATTGTCTGCTTTTGACACGAACGATTTCAGCAAGTGGGAAATTGAATGAGGCCTTCAATCCACATATCGCTAAGTCACGGTTCTCTGGACATGTCTGGGGCTGAGGTCAGTGTCAAGAAATGGAACTGAGTCCCTGCTAAATATGAAGCTGGAGTTTGGAAATTCACACCTGGTGAGGCCCGCATGTGTCAGCACTGGAGTGGGACTGAGGTGGGTTTCAAATTCACACCTGCTATGCATTTTGCTTCTGCTAATGAGTGAGTTGTACTCAATCTCTTAAAACACTGGGGTTTGCCAGCTCAGCCCCACAAAGGAATTCACTAAGCCAGAAAGAGCTGAGAAATTTTCTTTCAAGACCCTCTCACTGATGTGCAATTGAACTCCGCTTGGATGTTTCCATCATTAACACACCATACTCAACACCAGCATGACATAGTGTGCTCTCCAAACTTCAATCTGAAACTCCGAAGTAAACAAAGGCAGCAGACAAGAGCCACACCTACCAACTGCTTTTCTTCTCTTCCAGTTGGACCTTGACAATATGAGGACAGAGAAATGGGCAGGTGGCCCCAGAAGCAGCCTGCTCTAACTAGCTAGAAAAGAACCTAAGAAAACCCTTTCCTTGCGATATCCCTGTGTAAACATTTTCCTGCCATCTCCCCCAAAACAAAAGATGTCTAAGTAACCATGGGAGATGTTAAGGAGGTTAGTAGCTTTCTGGTGTGGGGAAAGCCTAGTTGACGGATGCCAGGGAAACCTTCCCGAGAGCCCAGCACATTGGCTGGATGAATCACCGTGTCAGCTTTGATGACAACTGAAACCAAGCTCAGGTTCCCATTCTGCCTAGCAAAGCCAGACACTGGGGCATTCTGGGAGCATTTTCCTGTTTATAAACTTAACAGAGTGTCCTGAAATCCAGGCTCTGCCTGAACTTCTTTTCTACCATTCTTTGTCTTGCAAGTGAAATCCACCCTTGCCTGACAAACACATCACTCGCCAAGTGTCTGCGTGAGTTAGTAGGAGTAACTATGGTGTGAAGGAGTAACTATGGTGTCCTGGATGTGGACAGCACTATCCTATAAAGAGGAGTGGGGAAAATACAGCTAAGTTCAGGCAGGTGCCAACTCTACTTCCTGGCCCTCAAATGAAGCTGTGTGGGGAACTGACAGTGCCATGAGGAAAATAAACCCTTACGTGGTTTTCTGAGGTGTCTGAGTGTGGTGAATCTAAACTAATACATTCTACTGCAGGTCCTCCTCACCTGGTCTGTATCCACTTGGAGGTCATTTTGCTATACATAAGTGATCAAGTGTCTCAGAGTACAACGTGTAGAAGGCGACATGATACAGGGAACTGATGTCCTTGGTTTCATTGCTCTTATTCCCAGTAAGACCCAAGTGAGCATGTGCCTGGATGAGAAAGAGAGAGAGAGAGAGAGAGAGAGAGAGAGAGAGAGAGAGAGAGAGAGAGAGGAAGCAGAAAGGCTGGATGCCGTGCACTACTGATGGGTTGGATGGGCGGATGACCTGCCTTTAGGAGGCAAAATGAAGCAAGTGGCCACAAACACAGGCCTCTCATTCCCCTGGTACCCTAGACATCAAAAAAGAAAGTGTCAGAAGAGAAAGAGCATGGAAAATCTGAACACAAGAGAAACTCACAGGACCACATCATCTTCCAGGGTGGTAGGAAGAGGGACCTTGGAACTCTGGAGGTCTCTTGAGACAGGACAAGACATAGAGGCATGTCATGAGGCTTGTGCTAAAATCAGCACTAGCAGTAAGTGAGGGAGAAGATGGCTTCCTGTGACCCAAGAGATAGAATGTGAACTGCTCTAAGCCAAGCAACACAGGATCTCAAAGCTGCTGCGGCATCTAATGTAAAACTCACCTAAGCCCCACGTCGAAGCCCATAGACAGGGTCAGGTGAATGTTTAACCTGTGTGCCTGGCTTCCTTCTGTGACTTACAAATTTACTTTGCTCAACCAGGGGGAATGTTTTCTCTTTCAGTTACTGCTTGAGCAAATCAGACTTGCTTGTTGGGTGTCAACAGGTTTAATGGTAAAATAACTGGATAAATATGTTTCTCAGAATGAAAACTGTGCACATTCTAGAGTAAATTATAACACAACCATGAGCTATTGGGTTATATGTTCCATGTAATAAAGTGTGTGGGATACTTTAATAAATTCATACTCCTATGATATTTTGACCTGTGGTGTATAAAGTAAAAAAAAAATGTAAAAGTTCCTAAAACCATGGGCAAAATGCATCTCATGACCAGAGGTGTTTTTACATGCATAGAATTACTCCTGTGCCCCCACATCAATGTTAAAAGAAGGTCTGAAACCACAAGGAAGGACTCTTGCCCTGGCTGCAGATGGAAGATGGTTCCTGGCCAGGATGCATCTCCAGGAGGCGGGAGCAGAAATCTGTCTCAGTGCCAGGAAGGACTAATAAATGGATTTCCAGACTAGCAGCTGGTTCCTGGGTGTCAAACACCCTGTAATTTCAGCAACTGACACATTTGTTTAACCTGGTGTCCTCAGATAATGTATAAACACAGATTAGATGGAAATCTTACATACTTGGCACAATTAGATGGCCAGTTCAATGGAATTTCAAAGACAATGTCATAAGCGGCATGAAAATAATACCCTATCACTCCCAGAACTCACTGTGAATATTTTTCCTTACCGGAAAAGTCAAATGCATTAAAAATGAAATAAGCAAGCTTGTTGAAGGGCTGAAGAGATGGCACAAAGAGATGGCTTAGTGTGTAAGAGTGTCCTGCTCTTATAGAACCATCCGAGTTGGGTTGGCAGTGCCCACAACCTCATGTGACTCCAGCTCAATGGAATCTGAAATGCTTTTCTGGCTTCTATAACCAGGCACATACATGTGTGTATACTCACACAGACATAAACATACACAACACACACACACACACACACACACACACACACACACACACACACAGGGTTTTGCTTTTCTTCCCTCAGAGTTTATTGCCTGTGACCTGTCTTCAGGTTCTCTGTCCTTTTCTTCTACTTTCAGTTTGCTGCTCAAGTTTCATTTGAATATTTAGTTGAACTATTGTACTTTCAGCTCAATGATTGATTCCTGGTGTCATTTATTTCTTCTATCTTTATCCATCTCTTCTCACTTCATGCATCCTTTACTATCCTAACTCAGATAAATACTTCACAGGGGTTATTTTAAATCTTAAGCGATGAGCAGCGGCTCATCACTTTCGCCCATTCCAATAGTGCTCCTAGAGACTTGTGTTATCCTTTTTCTCAGACTGTGGTTTCAGTTTTGTCTGCCTTGGCTTTTCATACTGACTGCTGCACACCAGCAGAAAGGCTCTCTCCCTGTCCTGTCCCATTGCCCATGTGAAGCAGACAGACCTCACCCAGTCAGCCAAAGATTCTGCGTGCCGCACAGACCTCTTCTCTTGTTTAAAAACCTCTTTCTTTTTAGTGTCTTCTACAAAATTAGGATAAGTTGCATCCTGTTAGTTCCCCCAACAGAGGAGCAAAGATTCAGCATTCATCTTTAAAAGCTGGGTGCTGAATATGTGCTCCATATGTGTTCTAGTCTCATGGGGAAGCTAAGAGTTGGAGCATATCTCCAAGTCATAGAGAAAGCCAATGAAAAATGACTACACTTTTGCCCACATCCCCACTGAGCCCAGGCAACACAGCCACTAGAATTGTTCTCCTGTTCGAGACCCTCTTTGGTGCTCCATGGCCTAGACATCCTTATGTTTCCAAAGCTCTGTTGCTAGAAGTTGGTCCTGAGGAACTATCTGGAGAAAATGAGACTAGATGTGTGCCCAAGTATTTCCTGGCAGAGCTGGGCAGGCATGGGAAGTTCATTCATTTCTAGTCAGGCTCCTGGAGGTCTATGGCTTCTCTGCCCTGTAAACATCCTAATGTGGGCTTACAGAAGCTAAGCCTTCAGGCAGCAGCTGGGAAAGATACAGTCTCTTGCCAGTAGAAGCCAGAGCAAGGCCTTTTATCCCTATCCCCACACCTGCTTTATAGAGTATCTTCTTGTAAAGAACCTGTGTATCCACTTAAAACTGCTTCTGAGTTCTCTGTGGTTTAGGGAAGCTCATAAATGCCAAGTTCCTTCTGCTCTTAGACTTGGGGATTTCAGAGCCAAAACATCCTAGACAAACTGAAAAGGCTTGGCTCTACTCCTCCTCAGACAGAACCTAGGCTGGAGCCCTTGGTGATCTTAGTGATCGTGAAGTAAGGTGCCCAAGGAGATGTGTTAAATCTGTTAATGGGGGTCAGGCTTATGGGAACGGTGACCACCTCTGTCCTTCCCCAGCTCCCAAATGTTAGGAAATGACAGCATCAGCCTGTGGGGGAGATGTTTGCTACCAACCATGTATTTGTTGAATTCTGCCCTGGGACAGCATCTCTGTATTTAATATCTGTCATAAAAAATGTTTGAGGAAAGATGGTTAAATGTCAAAGTAGTTCTATGCTCCAGGACTCTTGAGTAAATAATGAGCTCACAAGTGAATGACAAGCAGTAGCAGTGTGTGAGTCTGCAGAGGAGACAAGCACAGGCACCGAGAGGCATCCACAATGGTCTACTAGAGCTGCCGTGCTTGAGAGAAAGAGAAAACTAATTAATCCCAGGAGGACCACAACCTCCAGGCCTCTCGTGGATAATCGGCTTCACTCAGATTTAACAGGATCAGTTACTATGTAGCAAAACTCAACAGGCACTGAGCCACAACTCCTACCTGGTAAACCAAGTACTACAGTTTAGCTTACATGAGCTGCCCCAGGGTCAAGCCTCGCGGGCTCTGTCCACAGCATCTTAGCGCATGCCTGCAGCTGCTGCCAGAAGGGCCTGCTTGCTGGTGGTTTGACTTTCATTTCCTTTCTTGACAAACTATAACAAGACCTGGACAATTTTTTTAAAATGCCTGAACTCCAACAAGGGTACTCACGGAGCCATTATCACCAAATTACATTAAAGCCAATAACCGGAGAAATTTAAATAAAAGGTTAATAGGGCAGAAGAAAAAAAAATGGCTCAGGAAGAAAGTCAGTGCCCAGCACATCTGTTTAAAACAAGGACTCCTCTCTCAGATCAGGTAGAGAAGCTGATACTGACTTTCTAACATCCAGACATTTTCCTCTGGTTTTATTGTGACATTATCGGCAAGTAAAAATTATGTATATAATATATGTATTTATATATAAAATATATAATATATATGGTTTATATATATCAATATTTTGATAACTGTGAAACCATCACTATAATGGAGTCAATTAACAGACTCTTCACCACCCCAACCCCTATATTCTCATCCACTTCCTTTTTTATGATGAACAAACATTAGCATTTATACAACTGCATGGTTTTAAGGAAATCACTGCTTGGCAGAACCCATAACTACAATTCTTCAAAGAAATTCTATTTTCTCAACTACATATCCCTGAGATTACATCACTCACTATGAAGAGGTGGGGGGGGCGGGGGCAGGAGCTCCTACTTAGCAGGAAAAACAAAAAACCATTGTTAAAATGAAACCTCAGCAAAATATTTTAAAAACAAAATAAACCACATTATCCAAAATCAACCGTGAGTCTTTGTGTCACCAGATCTGGCAGAGGAGTGCTTTGTAACCCCAGTGTATACCAGAGGGGCACACAGCACAGATGAGACTGTCTCCCATTCACAGTAGCCTAGTACACATGGTCTCAAGGCATATGTGGTCCCAAATGAGAAGAACCAAGGTATAGTGAGGGCAGGGTGTTTATCCTGCCCTGTGGAAAATAGAAGAAAATCTCTGGTCCCTCAGAGTCTACACTGCCCCAATGATGAAATGTACAAGGTACATAAAGTCAGCACACTGAGTATTCAAATGGTTAAGAGTAAATATCCCTTGGAGGGATCAAAAAAGCCATTAATATGGAAATTTAAAAGTTTGGAACCAGCACTGCACAGTCATGTTAAACAGATACACAAAATATGAGTGAAGGAAAGATCATCAAGTTCACGCCCGCTTATACAGAATCATCTCAGTATGATGTGAGCCAGGCCTCAGACAAAGCCAGAAGCTTGGGGACCAACAAACTCACTTGCAGAGGCAGCACCAGGAGAGGAAAGGGGCTGAAGTACTATAACAGGATAGGTCTGGGTTCTACAGATAAAAAGGTAGCATTCTAACAGTCCAGGATTTGCAACAAAGTAAGTGACAGGCTGTGTTGAACTAAATGCCAGATTTTAGCAGAATAACTCAAATGAGTCTTACTTGTCCTGGAGAATAAAGGCTCTGCTTTAGGAAGATGAATGGTGTAGGGATTTTGGGAAATCTGATGCAGATGGGCAGGGACAACATTCTGGACATGGTCTTGATAAAGGTTTGAAGGGGTGGAGCTAGACAGGTGGAAGGAACAGATAGTGTCAGTGATGTGCAATAGGGAATTCCATTCATTCTATATTGTCTCTAGAATGCCCATCTCTGGCTTCTAGATCCATACATCTCTGAAGACCAGCAGCCCAGAACTCACTAGCCAGAAAAAGTCATTTAAACAACATAAACTCTTATAAGTTAAAAAAAAAATTCTACGCAAGAATCCGTATGCATGTCTAAGTGGTGTCTTGTTGTGAAAACTGTACATGGATGATTAGAAATTATCTTTACAACCTAGATAACAATTTTTTAAAAAATGAGCTGGCTGCCATAAATATGGTGTCTTCACCTTCAGAAGCCAGAACACGTGAGGAAGGAACCCACTGCCTCTCCCTACACAAGCTCATGCTGTGAAACACGGCAGATAAGATGATGCAGAGAAATCTCTCCTGAAAACACTAAGGATGTTCCTAGTACACTGTGGTTGGCATCTGCAGGGCATGAAAACCAACAACAGGAAGAGGGGAGACAGGAATAGGAAGGGTGATGGCTGTCTTGGGCTTATTGTCAAAAACAACCAAAGCTGAAGGCCACCATGGCCCACCTCTAAGTACAACCAACATCCAGACAGACACTGGCACAGGAAAACAGAGGAGCAAGAGCCCCCACTCAGTGCTGGGGGAGGCAAGATGCCACAGACACTACGGAAGGCCATTTTGTGGTTTCTTATAAAACCAAACACTCATAGCATATGACTTTAACCACCATATCCTTCAGCATCTACTCAGAGAGATTGAGAACGTGTGTGCCCACAAAACCATCATACGGAGCTGCATAGCAACTGTATTCATAATCGTCCCGACTTAAAAGCTACAAAGACATCCTTTGGCAAATGAACAGGCTTGAGGTTATGTCCAGACCATGGAAAATTATACAGTAGTGAACAGAAATGTGTGGCTGAACCATGAAAAGACATGACGGAATCCTCAACGCATGTTACTAAAGGAGCCAAACTGAAAAATGAGTTTGGGATGGTGACTGACCCACATGGCACTCTGGAAAAGACAGAAGCTAGAGGGGGCGGGTAGGACAGCAGTGGTCTGGGGTTGGAGGGATGTCATATTGCTGTGATGAAATACCACAACCAAAGCAACTTAGGGAGGAAAGGGTTTATTTGGCTTACTCTTCCATATCACTGTTCATCATCAAAGGAAGTCAGAATAGGAGCTCACATAGGGTAGGAACCTGGAGGTAGGAGCTAATGCAGAGACTACAGGAGAATTATTACCACTTGCACCCTGTAGCTTGCCCAGTCTGCTTTCTTATAGAGCCCAGGAACATTGTGGCCCCACCCACAATGGACTGAGCCCTCCCCTATCAGTCACTAATTAAGAAAATGCCCTACAGGTTTGTCTACAGCCCAATCTTATGGATGCACTTTCTCTATTGAGATTTACTCCTCTCCTATTAACTCTAGCTTGTGTCAAGTTGACAGGAACGTAGCCAACACAGGGGGAGATGAACAGGTGCAGCATGGAGGACTTTTTCAGAGCAACAGAACTTATCTGTGTGATTCTTGTGGACAAATCACTGTGCACTTGTCCAGACATACAGAGGGGAAAAGATCATGGTTAACTGCTAATGGTAGGTGTAGGTTTAGGATCATACTCATGGTCAGTGTGAGTTAGGTAGTTTTCTTTAAAAAACAAAAAAGTTCTCTTCTTCTTTCTTATAGAAAATGGTGTTTTAATAGAGTCCCTTTCCAAAGCTGCCAGGCTCAGAGGCTATTGTTTATTTTTCTGTTGCTGGAAAAGCTACCATTTAAAAAAAGCAATTTCAGGAAGAGTTATTCTGGACTTACTCGTCCCAGACTGCAATATGTTGGCAGAGACAGCATCAGTGAGGTCATGACACTGAGAGATCACATCTCAACCACACACAGGAAGCAGAAGGCAAACTGGAAGTTCAGCAAGACTATCACTCCATTAGACCGCCCCCAGTGATGCACTTCCTCCAGTGAGACTGCCTCTCAGAGCTCCCATAACCTCCCCCAACAGCGCCAGCTAGAACATAAAGAAACCATGTGGAAGAATATCAAAAACAAGTGCTGGTTTTGGAAAACAATGGACAAACCCAAATATGGAGCAACTAACACTGTAAACTATGGAGTACAGAAATCTTCTAGGCATTTAACTACAAGGAGAGCAATAGAAAAAAAATATTTAAGGCACAAGACAATACCATGAAGCCAATGAGTTTGACAGACTTATACAAACTGAGGTCCTTAAAATAAAAAATATTCTTCTAATTGCCTTGAAATAAACAAATAATTGTCTTAAACACATAAATTACAGATTTGTAAGATCAAGTAGCAAAGAAAGTAAGTTCTGTGTGACAGGAGATTTCCACCAAACTTTCAAAGAAGACATGATCTGTTCTTAATGTCCAAACCAGGGGCATTGACTGAACTTTTGTAATGGGAACTTATACATACGAGCATCCTTAAAACAGTACTTGTAATCAACCTGATAGTATTTGTTTGTAGATACAGTACATCCAAACAAATGCCTGTTATAGGGCCTCAAGAATAGCTTGACATTGGAACACTCATGAACATGAGTCAATGCTAAACAGACTTAAAGTGGAAAGCACTGGCTAAGTATTGTGGTTCTTCTGATAAAATATCAGTGAAAATAACCCAGGGTGCCCATCCAAAGTATTCTCTGTCCAATATCATCTCCAGAGAGCACAGGAAATTGCCACCACCACATCCACTGGCTACTTGGGGAACGCCCCTCCTCCCCCATCCTCCTCCTGGTGGCTCAGCTCACTCCCCTTCTCCCCACCATCCTTCCGGTAGTTTAGTTCACAGACACATCAAGTAAGATGAAATGTATGAGAACCGAAAAGAAAAGGAAACCTCGTTTGCAGACTGCATGGCTGTCAGTGTGAAGAAGCCAAGGAGACCTACCAGAACCGATGGTGGAAGGGGGTCCGTCTTGTAACACAGCCTTTCCCTGGTGCCAAGTGGAACCAAATGTGAGAAACGAAAGAGCTGGGTTGTGGCTAACTGCAACATAAATGTAACAGTGTTTCCAAGAAAAAGACACAGTAATTTAATGGGAACAGCTAGTCACTCTGAGTCCAACAACCACTCACATTTACACCTTAGAAAAATGCTCATAAAGATGCTAAGGACACTGCTTATTTAATACTATTTTCAATATAAAAAATATGAAACAATATATGTCTTTCTCAGAAGGAAAATATAGAACTCCGTACGATATTAGAGGCCAAAGTAATTGGTAACAGTATTTTATATACCAATTTCAGGTAAAATACAGCAAATCCTAGAATTAAGGAAGGAAAAGAAAAGGTTTTTTTTAAACTTGTGTGTGTGTGTGTGTGTGTGTGACATGTACAAGCCCTTCCATGGCCAAGCCCTGTGATTTTCGGAAATGCTCTGTTTTATCTTTTTAATTAAAAAACAATAAAATTTAAGTAGGCTCGTGTGTGGTATACCTAAAATGATAAGGAAAAAAGAGAAGCCAAAGACAACTTTCTTTCCGTTGCTGTAATGAGCCGCTCTGACTAATGGCAGCTCGGGGAGAAGAGGATTGATTTTAACTTCCACTTCCACTTCGCAGTCTATCACTGAGGGAAGCCAGGGAAGGAACTCAAGGCAGGAACCTGGGGCCAGGACCATGGAAGAACATGGCTTGCTCCCTCCGGTTTACTCAGCATCCCCTGGTAAATACCCCTGGCCCACCTTTCTAGAGAGCTGCCCGCAGGGTGGAGGTTCTGGTGTCCTAGGCTCATGGTCTGCGTGTCTAACCCTGAAACAGATTTGATGCATACGCATGCTTCTCCCAAGCACCTCATCCACACTGACTGTCGCACCTGTGGATCCTGTGCTCATGAACAATGCTGAATAAAATTCAGCTGAGAACAGAGGCAAGGGGCCACTGGTTGACATGACGGTCTGATCGGACCAGCTGATTAAGCTAGGTGTTGGTGTAAGAAACAGTGCTTACCTCCCAACCTTCAGCTTTACTCAAATGTCTGTCTGGAGGAGGCTAGACGCTGCCTCCTTGGTATGGAGGACTTTTTCTGCTTCCTGGTCTCTCATGGTGTTAATAGGAATACAATACAGGCATGCCTTGGCCCCTTAGGCAGAAGCCGAACCGTTTTTTTCCTATAGTCAGATGGCAACCGTGGAGAGATGGGAAGTTACTTACCAAAAGCACCTTTTCACTCAAGTAACTTAGCAGATAGGAAAACAGAAGGGATTTTTATTATTTCTTTCTCTTTTTCAGCCTTTGGAAGGAATATATATATATATATATATATATATATATATATGCCTGAGAGTTTATTTCTCTTTGAGAAAATACTAGGGAAATGTCTTAGGGTTTCTTTTGCTGTGAAATGACACCAGGACCAAGGCAACTCTTCTAAAAGAGCATTTGATTTGAGGCTGGTTTACAGTTCAGAGGTTTAGTCCATTATCATCCTTGTGGGATGTATGGCAGTGTACAGGCAGACATTATGCTGGAGGAGGAGCTGAGAATTCTTTACATCTTGATCCACAGGCAGAAGAAAGAGACTTTGCACCACCCTGAGTGTAGTTTGAGCATAAAAGACCTCAAAGTCTACCCCCACAGTGACACAGTTCCTCCAACAAGGCCACACCTACTCCAATGAGGCCACACCTCCTAATAGTGCCGCTCTCTATGGGCCAAGCATTCAAACACATGAGTCTATGGGGGCCATTCCTATTCAAACTACCAGAGGACGTATCTTAAACAGAGCAGCAGAAGGAGATTTCTTCAGCTGTCCAAAAGTCTGCAACTTAGGCTCCAAACCACTGGCTGCACAAAACAGCCTTCCTGAGACATCTACAGTCAAGACTCAGGACTTAACCAGCTGTATAACCCTCTCTGTGCCTCAGTAGGATGGCACAGCTACAGGGATCTTTGAAATCTTGGTGTCACAACTGGCAGAAGACAGTCTTGTTTCCCTCCTGGACTCTAGAACTGTCTGCATGTTGTAGCCCAGTAGCCATCTCCACTGTCCTGATAACCACCCAAGCACATGTTTGAGACAAACGTCTACCTTGCTGGTTTCTTGGTTATGGATATGGCTTTTCAGAGTTAGCCTCCAGCAGGTTGCCAGCCTGCCTAATGTGTTCAAACACAGGCTGGTTGTTGTGTGTTTTACCCTGTGGAGGCCAGAGATCAGTTTTCCTTATGGTCTCTAGGACTTGTTTTAAGTGATTTGATTAGGACTTGAGAAGAAAGATTAGGAAAAAGGGGGAGGAGTGGTGGCTGCTATTGATGATGGTATAACTTATTCTGTATGGATCATCTCTTGGACAGGCAGCAGGGAGACGGCAGGACAGTCACACTCGGTCCTCAACCCATCTATATCCCTGGCAGGACTGAGACATACCTTCAAAAAACTACGGAACAACGTAGTTTAAGAGGCGATGGAAGGGAATCTAGTGGGAAGATATAACATCCAGGACTGCAGCGAATGCCCGGTAGTGGCATGGAGGATGTGGTGTGTCTGTGGGATCAAAGGTCATGGGATAGAGTCCCTGTGTACATAGGGATGTGTTTGGCTCAAGGAGCTTTGGTTCTGCTTTTTACACATAAGGAAACTGAGGCACAGAAGAAATGTCATCTATCCAAGGCTGCTTATCAGGTAAAACACATTGTTCCTAACACTGCGCTGGGAATTGATCGTGTTTTTTACAGCAATGTATTGATAGAAATGGGGTTTGTGTGTCTGGGGAAGCAGAAGACCCTCTGTATCAGAATAAGAGCTGACAGATCGATGCACGAGACCGCAGCAGGCCATGTGGGACACTAGGGACTGATGGCATTTTTTCGAAGTCGAAACACTGAGCTGACTTGAAGTTCTGTCCTGTCAAAATACCAGTGATACCACAACACCCTCACAAACCTTTTTAACCGGCTCCTCAGAAAACTGGGCATGACACTTCCGGAGGATCCGGCTATACCACTCCTGGGCATATACCCAGAGACTTTACCTGCATGCAATAAGGACACATGCTCCACTATATTCATAGCAGCCTTATTTATAATAGCCAGAAGCTGGAAAGAACCCAGATGTCCCTCAACGGAGGAATGGATTCAGAAGATGTGGTATATTTACACAATGGAATACTACTCTGCAATTAAAAACAATGAATTCACGAAATTCCTAGGCAAATGGTCAGAACTTGAAAATATCATCCTTAGTGAGGTAACCCAATCACAAAAGATCACACATGGTATGAAGTCACTGATAAGGGGATATTGACCCAGAATCTCAGAATACCCTAGACACAATCAGCATATCAATAGATTTCTAAAAAGATGGAAGGAGAGACCCCTGGTCCTGGAAAGACTGGATGTAGGGGAACGCCAGGACAGAGTAATGAGAGGGGGTTGAACGGAGAAAAGAGGGAGGGAAGGGGGCTTATGGGACTTTCGGGGAGGGAGGAAACGGGAAAGGGGAAGTGATTTGGAATGTAAATTAAAAAAATAAAATAAAATTAAATTAAAAAAAAAAAAAAAAATTATGGCCGTGATTCTGCAGGTGAAACCAGTCTAAATAGGAATTTAATCCACTTTAAGCCAGTGAAAAATGAGGTTATCATCTGTGATCTTTCATCCAATTCACTACTTAACTATTGCTCAAATAATCAATTAAAATTTTTGTAAAAGATGGTCGACGTAGGTTTGGTCGTTATAGGAGATGGAGGAGCTTCTGACCCTCTGGGCGCCGCCCCCCTCTTCCTCCCCCCACCCCACCCCCGCGCGCGCGCGCGCGCGCACACACACACACACACACACACACACACACACACACACACACACACACACGATCAATAAACAGAACTCTGGTAGAAAGGACACTGAAGGGCGTCCTGGGCTCACAGCTCCCCGGAGACCCAGGAAGTCCTGACTAAAACCCATCACAATGTGCTCGTAGTGTTGCTGTATTCAGAGTTAACAGGAAGAATTCCAGCGCTGGAATTTACTGCTTTGAAAAATGAGGGAGCCTGCTGCCTTTGTCATGTCTCTCTGAAACATGGGATATTTAAAATTCACACCCCCGACTTAATGTAGAGATAGATCACACGCTTTTATGGCTTCGGTGATGCAATGTGAGCCTTGTAATATCTTACAAGGTGTGTTTTATTCCTTCCCATGTGAGTCACGTGAAGATTAAGACGCTATATTATTGCCTTCGAACAACCTGCTATTTCCTGGAAACAGTAATTTGCCAGACCTGTCCTTGTCGCTGGAGTATGTCTACCGCCTTGAGCAATCTCCATTCTCTAAAGTGATGGGTTTTGCACGGAGGAAGCCTGGGGGCCAGGCTGCGGTGCTGAGTGTCTCAGCGCCACCTAGTGGCTACTTACGGAATGACTACAGGAAGGCTCCCTCGTGGCCTCCACTTTTCCTAAGAAGCAAGAATCTTCAATAGACTAAAAACTAGCATATCTGAGGGTGCCACTATTTTACAACTTAACTCCAAGAAAGAACAGAGAGGAGGGAGATAGGAGCCGGCTCCACGTGGCAGAAGGAGGGGACCAACTCATGTCAAGTTTCCCTTGTCCTCTGTGCCACGGCATGCATGTATCCAGAGGAACACACACACACACACACACAAAATGAATAAATGACATGAGTTTTTTGGAAAAAAAATTGCACTTGACAGAAAAAGTCTGATGTGGAGAAAATTGTACAGTGGAATCCAGGACACCCTTGAAAGACCCTGCAGAGCGGGGGACTCCGTGTGAGCCTGGACTCCAAAACAGAGCTGAGAAGCTGGCTGCGGGCAATGCCAGGGCTTTCTCTCCTACAGATGAGGGGCATATCACAAAATGATTGGATTCTGTGAGGAAGACACCTAGGCAGGCTCTCTCCTTTGCCCTCGTCTCAGCGAATGACTGTCCACTTCTCCTAGGCCACACCACGTGCCTGAACTCACTTTGTAACCCCACCCCAGAATCACATCTTGTGTGTTTGCCCTGGATGTGTGTGCCAAATGTCAGGCTATGTAAAACTAGGTGTTGTGAGTGGTTCCCAACAGAAATAAAGGTTATCTGTAATTTTACTGGGTACCTTGATAGGTTATTTTCCTTGTAATAATCATAATCATAATGATGATGATGATGATGATGACCTAAAAAATAGCTGAAGGTTATTTTGGTTCACAGCTTGAGAGCACAGTCCATCCTGACAGTGAAGGCAGAGAGGAAGATGAGGCTTCTGGTCATGTGGCATCCACAGGCAGGAAGCAGGGAGAGTGAATGGGTGTTCAGCCCTGTCTACATTCAACCCAGGCCCTCCAGAATACTTGGTACCACATACACCCAGGGTCTTCCCTCCTCAGTGACATCCCCCCTGAAAGGGCTTCACAGACACCCAGAATGTTGTTTCCTAGATTATCCTAACTCCGGCAAGTCGACAGACAGGGTTATCACCACACAGCCATGGAGATATGAACTGGGCTAGTCTCACTGTGATCATTTATGGCGTCCATGTTTTACTGCTAAGGCTCAACAGCAAGAAAGCAAGCAGCCCAGTTGAAAATGGGCAAAGGATCTAAACAGACACTTCTCAAAAAGAAAAAAAAAGGTACAGACAAGACTCATGACAGAAGAGGAACCCTATTCTCTGATGTCCTAGTTAGGGTAACTATTCTGTGAAGAAACATTGTAACCAAAGCAACCTGGGGAGGAAAGGGTTTATTTGGCTTATGTTTCCATCATTATAGGAAGTCAGGATAGGAACCTGGAGGCAGGAGCTAATGCAGAGGCCGTGGAAAGATGATGCTTCCTGGCTTCCTCACTGTGATTTGCTCAACCTGCTTTCTTACAGAACCCAAGACCACCATACCAGCCCAGGAGAGGCGCCATCTACAATGGGCTGGGCCCCTCCTGCATCAATCACTAATTAAGAAAATGCCCTATATCTGCATCTGATGGAGGGAAGCATTTTCTCAATTGGGGTTCCCTCCTTCCAGATGATTCTAGCTTGTTCAAGTTGACATAAAAACCAGCCAGGACACCTGAGGAATAAACTGAGCATTCACAGCTAGCCTTGGTAAGTGGAGAGGAGGTATATCAGGCACTGACTTATCGGATGGTAGCATCCTCTATTGACTGGAGCGCTGTGAAGTCAGCATCTTGCTGTCACATGAAGCAGAGACGAGGACATTTCCAAAGGTTGGCCCTGGCTCCCAGGAGGAGGTTTTCTTATGAAAGGGCAATGAATATTGGCAGTGGTTGTTGATAAACGGTTATTAATTTCCACTTCCTTTCCCATCCACTTGAATCAAAAGTGAACTAATGGTGATCCTTCAGATACACTGTCCTCTTCCCATTTCTCTGCAGAGATCCCATCCCTCCACCTGAAATTATCCAGCCATCAGAGTTCCCATTTAGGAGAGACCCAAAAGTACAGTACTGCGGTGAGATGTGGGAAAGAAACGGTCCCGGTCACATGCACATACAGTGCGTCCTTTACCTGGCTGGAAATCTTCCTTGGTGATCAACAACATTCCTCGGCCCTCAGTTCACCAACCCCTTCCCTGTGGATGTGGACACAAAGTCACCTTCAAGTCAAGAACAGTTCTAATTATTTTAAGTGATTCTACAATCAACCTCTGCCAGTGATGGACCACCTCTGTCCTCTCTCGTCGCAAACATCTGCTTGGTGTCATCATGACGGTTCATGTGCACGTTATGAAATTCAATTCCTGAATCTATCTTAATTTTATTAACATTCATGTGCGGACTCTCTTGAGTTAAAACATTTCCTAGGGGGTTAAAAAAAAAGAAGTTGTTTGCTGTAAGCAACCCTCTTGTCGCCAGAGGAGTGAGTGGAGTGTAACGTCACATAGAACTGTGGTGGCCTTCTTTCTGCAAACTGGAGAACTGGTCTTGTGGTTTGTTATCTATGGACTTTAGATGTGTACACAAATGCTCTGGAAAACATCCAGTATTTGGAAAACAAGTTTTTAAGTTCCCCCAGCTTATATCTCAATACCCAGTATTCATTTACCATAAATCGGGTGCTTTCACAGTTACCTAAAGAGTAGATATTATCTCATTGAAGGCAAAACATCATTCCCCAAACTGAATGTTGACTCATGTTCCAATCTTACACAATTTCAGTTTGGTCAAAGAGTGGAGGAGAAAAGCAATCAATGAGTGGATTGGACTGGTAACATTGCTTACAAGTAGAATGCTTTCATAGCTGATACAGTACCGGCTAAGATTCCATCCCCTGTGCAGAAAGGGGAGACAGGGGTGGGGCACAGAATGGAAAGAGGAAGGATTCTCACAAGCACGGTAAGACAGCATTAAGTTCCTCAGAAGATTAAAGGTCTTGCCCTTCCTGCTTGAGCAGGGGCCCCTCATTCTCTTTCAGCGACACAGCCAGCAGGACGAGCCAGGCTGTAATAATATGTTTAAGTCAGCCATGTTCCTGTGTGTGCTGCAGATGCAGAGCCCCAGACACATACACACATAATTAAAGTGAAGTAAAATGGCTGTAAAAAAAAAAATTGCAACCCTGCCTTACGAACTGCAACTGCTAAAATAAAAAGAGTTTCTAAGCTAGAAAATCAGTGAATTCTGCCCCAATATGTAATGGTCTAGCATGAAAGAGACTGTGCCTGCCAAAGGTTCTGGAAGTACGTGAGACATAAGACAGAATAAACCCAGCTGTCTGACCATGTGACCAAGAATGGAAAATGACTAACCAAGTCCTTGTTGCCACTGCCTGGGCTGCAGCAGGATACACTGGCATTTCAGGATGTCAATATCATCTAAGAAAAGTATGAGGGAATATTAAAAGAATTGGCCTTTGTGATCAGTACTATTTAACAGGATCTAGACTCAGTAGGAGACAAACCTCTGTGAGGGATGGCTGTGTGACAGTTTTCTCAGACTCAAACAATCCATCCTGCAAGGAAGCTCCTTAAGTAGGAAGAGGAACAACTCAAAACAGCTTCAGGAAGTCCCTGAAACTGACCAGATTCACTAGGCCCCTCCCTGCCAGATTAACCAATAAAAGTTGAGAGTCTACCTCAGATGGAAGGAAGCCGAGCTGCAAAGACCCTCAGGAAAGAAAACAGCAAAGTTGATACTGAGGCCAGACCAGTTGCCTGGCAAATAGAGAAACCAACCCAGCTCCCTGGAGGAGGCTTAGAGTAACTGAGGCACCCAGAAGGGATACTCTCCAACTGTTGATCTGACTGCAGGCTGAGCAGTGGGCTCCAGGTTCCCTGCTTTGTGAGCTGTCACTCATGCTGGGGTGGGCTTCAGTGATGTAGCTGTCTTTGAATCTTTTCTGCTCCTGTAAGTGACCCCTCACCCACACTCCTATAAGTAACCCCATTGGTTCACCAAGTTGGACTCTGGTGTACCTGAACTCTATTCTGTTGTGGCCTCCCCATCGGGGGCATGGACGTGTGTATTGTATCTCCGCACGAAAAGTCCTGTCATACAACAGGTAGTTTCTAGATTAGGTTAACTAGTGAGATGGGAGACTCAGTCCTCTGTAGGCTGAGGTCTTAGACTGAATAGAGACAGAGTGACCTACCCACATGCTTGAATTCGCCTCTCTGCTTTTAGGTTACAGACACAGTGAGACTACCTGCCCCTGATTTGCGAACTATGAGCCAAAATAAACTCTCCTTTCCTGGTGTTGTTTGCACAAGCATTTGGTTCCACGGACAATAAAACAACTAATACAGATTTTAATGACCCAAAGGGATAAGATGTACTTAACCCAGAAACCTTTCTGCTCCAAAGCAACTGTGATACTAGTGGGATATGACTTTTGTAAGAGAGGAACATGGGACTCTTACAGGAAGCCTGCAGTCACCCTGTGCATTTTTCAATGTCACCCAAGTAGTCTATACTTGGCCAGCCTTCCATTTTTTTTTCTCTCTCTTCATGGCTACTATAGTGCTCCTTGCCAATTAGGTGCTGCTTCCCCTTGGAATCCCTGCCTGGTTAGTCAGTATGCCAGAACAGGGCAAAGGCGCACACACGTGTGCGCACACACACACACATACACGCACACACATGCACACACAGACACACATACACACACACACATACACACACACAAACACACACACATACACACACATACACACACAAACACACACACATACACACACATACACACATACACACAAACACACATACACACACGCACACACAGACACACACACACACACATTTTTGTTTTCCTCTACAAAAGTCTTTAAATCCATAGTCACACAACGCAAGTCTGTCAGGACTCTTGACTGAGGGTCCCTCTCTGCATCTAGTGGATGGAGTTATAGGAGGGAACCCTCTGGAGGCTGTCTCCCACCCCTGGTTCTTTGGACCTGATCCATGGTCCACATACCACATACCACATAAGCATAAAGGCCAAGAAACATATTAAGCCAAGATAGGGACATGTATGAAGGCAGGATGTTGGCACAGAAACCACAGCGAGATGCCTTTTGTTTTTTTATTAGCCTAAAGCAAGACAAAGAGGTAAGCAAGAAGCAAGCTCAAAAGCTCCACAAAGGGTTTCCAGAGATGCGCCCTGCAGTCCCCATCACACCCCATCACTCCCCTCAGAGTAAGTAACTCTCCAGACTACCACATGCTAGGACCATCTGAGCCTCAGTCCACACACCCATGACCCTGGACATGGCCAGCTGCCCTCTCTCAGCCCACTCCCCACTGCCATCCACTCTCGGTCTCACACACGTCTTACAGCCTTATGCTCAGAAACATTCATTTTTTTTCCTACACACACATTAAAATTTGCATTGCAAAGGGCAAGATCCAAAAAGCCTAGTGTGCGATCGCCCATCTGGCCACACGTGACATCACGCCGAACTGGCATCCACTCAGCACAGCATACAACATCCTAAGACCTCCAAATGTCCCTCCCACCTCTCCAGCCCAGGGCAGACGGGATCCCCTTAATTGGATGAAGTGGAGGCTGGGATGAGCTTGGGTTTGGCCTGCTGGGGAGGTGAGATGTCTGGGATCTTCTCCCCGTGTTTGTACACGCTGACGGTGACATCGATCTTCTCGCCTCCGTATTTATTCTTCACATTGATGCTGTACTTGCCCGAGTCCTCGGCGGTCACCCCCTGGATGGTCAGGCTGACATACTTGGACTGTTCCACCTTCACCGAGAAGTGCTCGCTGAGCTCAATGTCCTTGTCATTCTTAAACCAGACCACCTCAGGGTCGGGGTTTCCAAACACTGTGCAGGTGAGGTTCAAGGTCTTTGTGGAAGGAAGATGCGGGTAGGGAAAGACAGTTAGGAAAGGTATTGGAGAGAGGGGGATCAGGTGGATATGATCAAGATGTACTGAATACATGTATGGAATCTTCCAATAATACATTTTCAAAAGAAAAGGCCATATTCTCTGTCATGCCCCCTGATATCTGTTGATCATTTATTACATCAACAACCCCTCCTAGACACAAGCTCTGAAGGGAGGTGGGAGCAGAGGAGTCCTGTGCTATGGAGGAGGGCCCAAGGAAAACTGGAATAGTTCCGCTTATCCCAAGTTCTAACCTGGGTTAAACCTGGAGGATGGAGTAGCTCTATTATCATTCCACTGAACTTGTTTAAAAACCTTTTAAGTTTGTTTATTTCTTATTTATGTGCGCTCTTGTGTGTCTATGTGTGAGGATGTATGTGTAAGTATAACTCTTTGTGCAGGGTAGGATAAGGTGTCAGATCCCCTAGAGCTGGAGTTAGCAGAAGTTGTGAGGTACCCAGCATGGGGGTCGGGAGCTGAATCTCTCTCTACCCTCTCTGTAAAAGAAGCCCTTGTTCTTACCAGATGAAGCATCCGTCATCCCCTACACTTCCTTTATATTCAGATTTAGGGGGTCTGTCTTTCAAGTTCTTCTGGAAAATTCAGAGACTATACTCTCTGTAGCTCCTAAGTCAGATGCTGCAACTGCACACTTGCCTGGGCTCAATCCACTTGCAGCCTGTGACTGGTCATTTCACAATCACAGCTCCTGTGATGTCACCGTTACCCCATCTCAGGAGCTTTCTGTGCGTTCGCCGGCTGTTAAAGAGGTCTATAAATTTTGCATTTGGGCCTAATAAAGTCCTTTCAAGTGCCTATGTCCCTGTGACATTGAGCTAGAATCGTGCAACAGAGGTGCCAACTAGATATCAGTAACTCTACTGATGGGAAGCAAATTAAGACCTCAATTATGGATTCCAAAATGACCTTGGAAATTGGAGCAGGGTTTTTTTCTTTAATATCTAAGAAGTTGTGACTGCTCATATTCCAAGGTAGCGGCTTACAGTTCCTGACCAGATGGGAGCTCACCCTCCATCTTATTCAGAGAAACCCCTAAACCAGATGCCAACACACCCATGGTCACCAAAGTCCTTAAAGCAAGTCCTTGGGTCACACAACATGCCTGGTGTTTGAGAATTTGCAATACTAGCTGTTGTTGTTGTTGTTGTTGCTGCTGCTCTTTTCCTCAGTGCTGAGGGTAAAGCCTGTTGCATCACATACTTGCCAATCCCTCTAACACTAAGGTGGACCCCAACCTTGACTATTAGGCTATCCCACCTCTCTGTTTGCAGAGGGCGACAGCACAATGGGAGGTAGTTCTGAGTGCCATGCAGGCTGAGTGGGGAAGGATTCCTGCTCTCAGGCTCCTCTGCGTCCCATCCTAAGATAAAAGCTGCGCTCTACCCATCATCCCAGCCCTGTCCCCAACTGTCTGCTCTCACCTTGCCTTCCATTATGGTCACCACATCGGGTAAGCCGCCAATCACCTTGCCACGATCTACAAGGGAAAAGAACCAGGTTGAAGAGACACCATCCATTAGGGAGACCCCACAGGAGGCCTGAAGCTGACACTATGAGGTACCAAGGGAGAAACGGGAAATAATGAGCTCATGCCCAGGAGATGACACAGAGAGCTATGTTCTGGGTAGAGAAAGCTATCATGGGGACCACAAAGAATGGCTGACTCTGCAGGTTAGGGGACAAGTGGCACCAAGGAAAGAGAAATGAGAGTCAACCGAACCAAGCAGGTCATATCAACAACTCCAAGGAGAAAGAACTACATCTCACAAAGGAGAGGGTTCTGGTATCTGGGGAACAAAAATCTCGTAAGAGTGGTATGCAGGCAAGAAGTGGCCAGGTAAGACATAGAAGGTCAGGGTGCACTTAAACTTGGGGAGAAAGGTTTGTTGTTACTGAGCCACTAAATCAACCATGTGAAGTGTGTGCCTCCCCTAACCCAAACTGTATTTCCCAGTAAGTACTCACTCTTCTCTGCAAACGCAGCAGCCCTAGAAATCACAAGGAGAGAGAGAGAGAAAGAGAGAGAGAGATTAGAAATGCCACTACAAAAGCATACCATGCACATCAAAAGTTTGCTAGCAGTGAGAGCAAATAAAGAACTAATATCTAATGACACATAGCTATAGACACAGCCATTCCTCATTGGTTCCAGAGCTCAACCCCAAGGATAGCAAACTCTATGGCTGTGTGAGTCCCTGAGATGTACAGCCGTCTTCATGTACAGCATGTACTCATCCTCCTGGGTCTTGTCAGTTATCTCTAGTCACTTACAACACCCAACGGAGTAAATACTATGTGAAGACTTCCCAGCCTGTTATTTGGGAGAATGGTGATAGGAAAAGGTCTGTACGGACACGCTTGCTGCCTTTGCCATGTTTTTAATCATGGTTGAATCTGAGAGTGCAGGACCTGTACCCACACGGAGGAATCGTACTCCGATTTCTTGCTGTTGGGAAGATTGCTAAAGCCAAAAAGAAGATGAGCGTGCCAACTCTCAGAACAAGTGCCTTCCTCAATTGCTTCCACCATGTTAGTTTCGAGATAAGATATCTCTCTCTCTCTCTCTCTCTCTCTCTCTCTCTCTCTCTCTCTCTCTCTGTGTGTGTGTGTGTGTGTGTGTGTGTGTGTGTGTGTGTGTGTGTGTGTCTGTCTCTCTGCCTGTGTCTCTGTGTATGTGTCTCTATCTCTGTTTCTTTGCCTCTGTCTCTGTGTGTGTCTCTGTCTCCTCTCTCTCTCTCTCTCTCTCTCTCTCTCTCTCTCTCTCTCTCTCTCTCTTTCTCTCTCTCTCTCTCTCCCTGGAGCCTGCTGATTTGTCTAGACTGGCTGGCCAGAAACCCTAGAGATGCTCCTCTCTCTGCTTACCCAGTGTTCAGTTACAGATATGCCCTTCTGTAGCCAGCTTCCTTTTGTAAGCATGGGTTCCAAGGACCCACTGGGTCGGCTAAGCCATCCCCTAGACCCCAGGCATTTTGTTCTGATTTATCATGCCTCTCAGGCATCCGCTCGACAGAGGCATCTTGAATAAGTAAGAGCCAAGGACTTTCACATTATAAAACTCAAGACACTCGTTTGAAAATCTGAAGCACTCTTTAACAGTTGCTCCACGTGGCACGTCACCTGGGTTACGATGATTTACAAGATCCATCATTTTAAACATTTAAAGTAATCCAGGATTCTGATGCCCCCTAGGAAGTCGATGCACTTCTAGCGTAGGAAAAAAAAATTCAATATGTGTGACCTGCTACATATTACTTAAATTGCTGTTTTTATCCCAGGCACAGAGCATCCTCAGAATCATGAAGGCATTTAAGGATGATCCTGTCCAGAATAAACCCGCCTGCCCTCACGCCCCCATCAGACAGGGATGACAAGCCGTAGGCCTTACTTGAGTTGCTGGAACTCAGCATACGCTTCATCAAAAGCTGCAAGGAAACAATCCACACGTCACTCTTGTCCCCAAGTGCTTAACTCCCATGTGCTCAGATGTCCTACTAGATAATTGATGAAACGAAAACTGACAAGCAATCAAACTAATCAACTGATTCTCCTCGGCTAATTCCCCCTAAGTGAAAGGTATGACGTTGAGTGGATCATCACGCGCCATTTTCTTTCCCCGTGCCGACGTGGGTTGTTCTCGTACCTTGTCCAGACAGGTCCAGCGAGCGCTGATGGTTGTCTTTGCCATCGAAAATCTCAAAAGTGTATTTCCCCTTGTCCTTCTCCGTGGGCTCACAGATCTGCAGCCAGGCCATCTCCTCGCTTCCTCCGATCCGCATGTGCTCACTGGAGGAGATCTTAGCTTCTCTAGGGAAGAAAATGCGCATGCGCAGTTCAGCCTCCGGGTCTTACATGTTCAAACCTGTCGGGGCACATTGGCGTGTCCCAGTGAGAAGGGTCTGCTCGCTCACATCTGGTCAGGAAGGGTCTTCTCACTTACTCATGCCAATAGCACTGTAGGTTTTGGGGGGGGGTTCTGGCTATTATAAACTTAAGTACATTAATAACTTGGGCCTGAAACCTCCAAAAAGCCAAACGACTACAATTTAAAGGACTTTCAGAATACTTGAGTAAGTATGGCAGTTCCTAAGAATATTAGGCATGGAACATGACTTGACATGGTCATTTCATCTCTAGGTTCCTGTTCAAAAGCTGAAAGCCGGGACCTAGACACTTGAACACTCAACGTCTGCAGCAGCATCATTCACAATGGACGATGTGGACAACTTACACGGGCCCTGGCAGGAAATGGATAATTAAGCTGTAATTTATCCACATGGTGGAATAGTCCTGGCCCTTTAAAAAGATGGAAAATGACACCTCACACACGCTACAACATGCATGAATTCTGAGGACATGATGCTACTGGTAAGAAGCTGGTCTACATGATGCTACAGGTAAGAAGCATGTTTCTACAAGCAGAAGCCACCGGAGTTGCCACACCCAAGAGCAGAGAGTGTACTGAAGCTACTGTGCATGGAAACAGACTTCCATTTTACAATCTAAGGATCTGGAGACGGTTCCCCGTGGCATGATTGCTCTGCACCCTTACAATGTATGAAATAATAAATTTTATGTTACACGTATTCAACGCCAACTTTTTTTTAATTATTTATTTTATTTTATTATTTTTTTTAATTTACATTCCAAATCATTTCCCCTTTCCCGTTTCCTCCCTCCCCGAAAGTCCCATAAGCCCCCTTCCCTCCCTCTTTTCCCCATTCAACCCCCTCTCGTTAAGATTCGAGTAAGTGCTCGCTTCGGCAGCACATATACTAAAATTGGAACGATACAGAGAAGATTAAGATTCGAGTAAGACTGCAGCACCCGATCCCGTCACTGTCCTCCAAGTGTGCCACACCACACTCACCCGTTGTCACACCAGCCTGCTTGATGTGGACACACGTTTACAGTTCATTCATGGTCCAGGTGTATACATCATTTTCAAGTTACTACCATTTAGAGGACTGGCTGGAGGTTTGCCAAGAACTGACTGTGAGCTTATAGTAATTCTATTATCTTTGCTGGCCACTGTGTACTCTATAGTTCAATGGAAGAAAGTAAGCCCCTGGCCCTGCTTACTGTAAAATAGCTCTGTCAGGTAACACTCATAGTGTGGGGACACAGAGCATCCAATTCAGGATAGAAAAGTAACTCGTACTATGAAAGCAAAGTACCAGGAAGGTAAGCAGATGAGAGGGAGGAGGCCAGGAAGGCTCTGTGGAAGACCCAGCCCAGCAGGGATAAAAGGATGTAATATTAAGGCACAATGCATGCCCAGCAGAGCGCAGAACACTCCTGGCAAGAAGATGCACAGGGACTGGGTGCCCTTGGGAAGACAGAACCCAGAGGCCAAAGCTATAGAGCAGGTTCACAGCTTCTCAGCCCCAATGCTTTGTTCACTACCTGATTGGTTCATCCCAGTCAGATGGCTCTTTGCCCGAGGGTGACACACACCAATACTAGACCTCCAGTGAGCTCAGAGAAAAAAATCTCTATTACTAAAGCAATGGAAGGGTCACGTCAATACTCACAACTGCCCATCCCTACCTAAAAGCAATAATGAGGGGTTTTTTTTATATAGTTTTCTGGTTCTGTGGAATAGAAAATCCAACAAAAATGTACTGTGCAATCAGATTCCCTACCATCCTCCATGAACTGACTCCAAGTGTGGGTTAGACAGTGCCTCACAGCTTACATAGACCTGTATAAGCACACAGTAGGGAGTTACACACGGGCTGCTGATGCCTGTCTCAAAACCAGAAGGAGGTGAGGCAGTGCGTTCAATGGGAGCAGACACATTGATAAGGCTTCTAATGCCTCAGCCAGCCCTGTAGAGACTCCATGTTGTTTGAGGATTGTAGCATAGACCCTGGCTGTCAGAGGGACACAGTGTCCACAGCACCTAGGGATTTATAATCTGCTTCAAGTGCTTTGTGACTCACTGGCCGCTGTCCCTAAATCTGCAATAACTCCTGCAGCCTGTTCAATCTTGCTCTGCCACATGCTCCCCATTCGGGCCTTAATTCTGGAGACGTCATGTTCTCTGTCTTTATAAATCTAATACACTTTAAGCATAGAGAGCTCCGTCACAGGTCACAGAGGCTGGTAGCCCTCACCAAAGTAGGAGAGAATCCACCCATCACCTCACGTCCCCATTGGAAGCCATTACCTCTCCCACTGTATCTAAAGATCCTAAAGGTGAGATGTAAGACACAGAGGGTACCTTATTCTTGTGGTAGTTGGAAGCCACTGAAATTTAGGGGAGCCATTAGCCCAGTGTGACCAATGCAGGAGCGATCTCCCAAACTGAGGGAACACACCCATCCTGAGGTCAAAGAATGCTAGCTTTATCTTTCTTATAATGACAGCAAGAAATCGTTGAGTGGCTGGGATTCCTCTCAGTCTGGAGTGGTCCATTCTCTGACAACTGAACTTTGCTATGTCTGCACAATACGTTAATTTCACTCTCCGGCAAGAAAACAGGGTCCTTTTCTGAAGAACGTTTTGGCTGCATCCCCTCATCTCACTTCTCATTTGTGTGGAATGGATTCCCAGTCTTTTATTTTAAAGTGGCATTTTCTGCAACCCTTGATATATGACTCGGCATTGCTCGAAAGCAAGGAACAAGCGCCCATGCCTAAGCCTGCATTCTGCAAAATTCTCGTGGACATCTATGGACTGAGCGTCACCCTATTGGGGATGTGGAGTTAATCTTGGTGGAGGAAGAAGCAATATCGTGGGTGAATGCAAGAGCTCGAGGCAACACAGGCTCCCAAGACTCCTGGAAGAGCCCTGATCTGCTAGATCTGATCTGACATGGCTCCCAGCACACAGACAAAACAACACAAAGGACCATAGGTGGCGGCTGCTTCCTCTGACTTCATGGAAGTCTCCCCCTGGGTGGACGGGCCCCAGGCTCAGGAACAGGCAAGACAGATTCAGCTAAACAACACGGTTGCACCCCAATTTGCCCTTAAATACATAAACGTACCCTAATTAGCTAAAAAAGATATATATATATATTAGAGATAGAGATAGATATATATTAGAGATAGAGAGATAGAGATAGAGTAGATATAGGTATAGAGATAGAGACAGAGACAGAGACAGACAGAGACAGAGATATATAGAGATAGACGGAGATAGATAGAGATAGAGACGCTTGTGTAATAAACACTAAAGATATGCACTCTGATGCGAGGCTGGTCTCTAAAGTCTGAATCCTGGGCATCGTCATAGGTTACCCCTGGTTCCCGGTCCCTGTTCCCACATCACCCACTGACACAGGTTTCCCTACACCCTTTATTGTTATTTTATCTATTGGACTTGTTTAGATTCTTGTCCTCTTGCTTGCATCTAGTGAGAGAGCCACAGGTTGGAAGGTTGGAGCAGGGACGCTAAACACTAGTTCCCTTGTTCCCGTCTCAGTACCAGGAGGAAGCTTTGACCGTTGTCGCCACCAGTGAGCACAGTCGTGAGAAAGCTGTTGACACCTTTGGGCATTTCCTTTTCTTTCTCCTTTGCCCAGACCCTCCCCGACTGCCCCATAACCCAGTGAAAGTTTGGCACAATTACTGAGAACAGGGTCATGGCCCGTAGCTCGCCAAGAGCACTAACATCCAGCCTCGGGATTCTGCCGCCATCCACGGCCATGAGCTCTCATACTCACTTGTGGTACCAGCTGACCTTCATTTCCTCTGTGAAATACTTCATGAAGCACTGAAGCCGGATGCCCTCTGGAGTGCAGAGAACCTTCAGGGGTGAGGCAGAGGCTCCTGCAGATAACAAGATGCTATCTCAGATCTCAGAGAAGTGGGACAGGCCCATGGCCTGGCGGTAAGGTGCATCCATCCACAGCATCAATGCGTCCCTCCTCAAGTTGGTGGTCATCCCCTTCAGAGCCATGGAGGCTCCCACCTCATTCCTGTGTGGCCTGCTTTCATTAAAACATACCTGCCCTGCCAGAGTACTTTAAAAGGTCCTATGCTTAAGACCAAAGAAACATAACATTAAAAAAAAAATCCATCCCTGACCCTTAGCAGTTTGGCTTGCACAGAAAAATCAAAATAGTCTTGGTGACAACGACTGAAGACTTCTAGATAAATTGACCCAAATCTGAAGAGGTAGGAGGAGCCACAAGGTAGGGAGGAGTCAGAGTCAGCAGAAGATGGAGGATGGGCTCGAATCCTCTGGTCTCAAGACATCTACACCTCGCTCCTCTCCAACTGCACTGTCATAGAGATGCCGGGGCGAGGGGTGTCTCATCACACAGAGACTTCTGTGCTTGCTCTCTCCCCACACCTCAGTCCCTGTAAAAACTCCCCGGGTCTGCTTTGTGTGAGGAAATGAGCCCAGAGTTTCAGAAGCACCATCTGAGGGCAGTCTGCTGTCCTGTCAGCTCTCTACATGCGACCAGCTCTGTCAGCCCCAGGTGGCCAGCCCTCCAGCACATTATGACCTAGGTAATACAAAGCAACTCCTGGAGTGTAGGAGCAAAGCCACTCTTCCAATGGTTTGCTTTGCCTCCCAAGCAGCACGCACACCCATGGGGTCAGTATGTGACTCACTGAAAGCCAAACGCAGTCCAGCCCGTTCACCAGACAAGAGCAAAAGGTCTACCTCACAAGACCATTTGCAAAAACATTAAAGATAAGCACACAGTGGTTTTCATGGAGATTCTAGGGAAGCACAAGCCTCTGCAATTGAGGTGATGGGGATGTGGGTTCTGGTAAGTCTTGACTCAATGGTTGGGCATCCGCTGGTCTATGCATGCTTTGGTTGCTTGGTCAGAAAATGGAGCTTGGGTATTCTCTGGTTGACGTGTCTAACCCTTTGACATTATGACAACGTTCACATCTACAAAATTCACACTGGAGAGCCTCACAATGGGCTTGCAGGAAGGAAAATCCCAAAAACTCTCCTAGGGTCACAAGCGAGTTTATGATTTTTGCACCGAGCCACATTCATAGTTATCCTTGAGTTTGTGCAGTCACATGTGGCCAGTGGGTCACAGGCTGGGCATGCTTACAAATCTAGAGAGTCTAGAGTAATAACATTACCAGTTGTTAGCATGGAAGCTACTATTTGTTCATTTATAAGCACCATTTTTGCTTTCCCAGTTTCTATACAAGGGCAAATGGCTCAATGCACAGACTATGAGGTTGGGGTGATAAATATCAGTGTTTGTTTGAATAAAGACCAATGGCAATTTTAGACCAAAAAAAAAAAATCTCCCAGGTTGAGCCAGGGCAAATCGGCAGTGGCGGCCGGTGGCCAAGGGCAGTGGGAACTCCAGTACTCGAATTTCAAAGCCCTGAAGGAGCATCCTGGAGTGGGCAGATAACCTGTCATTCCCTGTCACCTACATTCCCTGTCCAGGCACAGGACACACTCTGGCCATTAACATCTTCTGAGAAGTGAGTGCCCACCCAAGGAAACAGAGACGCTTCAGCCAATGAGACTTGAAAACCCAGAGTTTTTTACTCACCACACACGCGACTCATTGCCAAGATCATGTCCTCATACACTGGAAGGGAGAAGGGAAACATAACACCATGGATTATGACTTCAACAGAAAGCAGCATTTCCCATGTCTAATTAAATTGACACAGGAAACCAGCGATATTCATTTGAAAAATGAAACATTAAAATGGTAATATTTGTCCATAAAAGGCTTATGTGCACCATAAATCCTTCTAACCTATTCACTTTTTAAACGTGGGACAAGAACATTTTGTTCAACATAAATCCAACTGTACATTGAATCGAATAACTTCGTAAGAGCTTCAGTCATCTTAACTACATCCATAAGGAATCAAACCTGGCTTCTGATGTGGGCGGGAAGTGACATTTCATCTAAACCCAGAGTGATACTGTGCATTTCTCTACACTTTTAATGCAGAGAAAGTACAATCTGTTTTTCTTATACAACATCACTACAGAGCCAAAATGCACTGAGCTCTGAGTATGTGTGAGCACACTGGTATAGCACCTGCCATTCATGGACAGAACAGAGTTCTGCCACCTCAGAGGGCACAACTATAGCTCCCCCGTAGCCCATAACACACAGGCAGAATGGAGGCCTGCTCGGTAGATACACACACAGCTAAGGGTACTCATGAGCATTCCTCCACAGTGCCCCTCATTCCATGGACAGAATGGATTTTACTGTAAGACAAAGAAGGTACCATCTTACCTTTGCCAGCTACTTCCAGGACAGATACATCTTGACCTCTGTCATCTTTCAAGGTTGCTTTGTATTCGCCATGGTCCTTCTTAGACAACTATGAATAAAACACATTCCATATTTATGCAGAATCAATACTGCGATACAAGATGTTGTATTCGGACATTTTCCTCGCAAAACATGGGGAATCAGTGCATGAATTGGAAGGCATTGCCGAGTTTACACGTTATGGAGAGCACTGTTTTGTTTCGGTGACTGCGTAGTACCTTAGGTATAAGCAGCTCACAGACCCCCTTCTCCAGGTCCGGCAGTGTCTCGGTTTCATAAAGAACATCATCCTTGAGCCATTTGAAAACAGTTTCCCTCTTGGTGTTTGCAACCTGCAGAACAAAAATCCTAAGTGAATCACGATGGCTCAGAAGAAAAGAAAAAGATCCTTCAGGGTTAGTGAACCTCAGACCTAAAGACAACTCCAGCATTTACCCCTCAACAGGCTCAGTGGGGTGCTTATGGAAAGACCTGTCACTTCTAATAATGGTAAAAGCATTTCTCAACTGTCTTCTGAAAACAATAAGCCCTCACAGCTGCCACCAAGAGAACCCATGAAGTCAGTAGGTGTGACAAATCTCCTGGTTAATAGGAAGTGTCACTAATGGGGCCTGAGCAAAGTGCTTTGATCTGTGGATCCAAAGCTCTGTGGGTCACCGAGAGACCTCTCTTTGAAAGTGGAGTATTCATGGGCATGAACACAGAGGAATAAGCCAAGGACAGGTGCTTCCCTGTGTGGGAATTCCTCACAACAAACCCCCTGGCTTTAGAAGCTAAGCTTTGCAGGGTTCTTTCTGATGGAGTGTAACCACACTCACACGCATGTTGCCGACATGCTATCTCAAGAAGACACTCTGCTTTGTGTGACAGATGTTGGACCTGAGATGGCACTGGATTCCAGGAGGCTGGGGAGACTGCATCCCCATCCATACAGACTCCACACAAGTCATGCCAACAATGGAACATTAGAAATGATGGTGGTGTTTGTATATGCTTGGTCCAGGGAATGGCACTATTAGAATGTGTGGCCCTGTTGGAGTAGGTGTGTCACTGTGGGCGTGGGCTTTAAGACCCTCATCCTAGCTGCCTGAAAGCCAGTATTCCACTAGCAGCCTTCAGATGAAGGTGTAGAACTCTCAGCTCCGCCTGCACCATGCCTGCCTGGATGCTGCCATGTTCCCACGTTGATAATAATGAACTGAACCTCTGAACATGTAAGCCAGTCCCAATTAAATGCTGTCTTATATAAGAGTTGCCTTAGTCATGGTGTCTGTTCACAGCAGTAAAACCCTAACTAAAACAGATGTCGTGGGGCTGGCTCTATAGACCAGTAATGCCGTGTTTTGGAATTTCCACAGCACCTATATGTGATATTGTCACCAGTGACACCAGAAAATAATCACATACCCCTACTGTAGGTACTGAGTTAGTCCCCACAATCGAAAGTCAGTCTAGTACAGAGAAGCCATTCACAGTGTCTAAGGAGTGGATGGAGCCCATGCACCAGCTACCCTGGAAGCAGGTCCTCCCACCTCCAGCACAGAACATGAACGAACACACATCATAGGGTAGTAGCTTCCTTGTCTTTCTGGATCTCCCTGCTGTGCCAGCCTCTGTCATCCTTCCCTGCCTCTAGGTTCACGCTACTCATCAAGGTGGAAGCTGCTACTCTGTGTGTGTGCAATCAAAGCCTTTCCGATGCCCTTCACTGTCTTCTCAAAACAGCCTCAATCCACCTGCATGTGGGTAGAGGGGGTCTCACCCCATGCACAACCACCATGTGTCTTCTCTGACCCTGTGATTCATCTCTGATGCGCATGTGCCTACTAGGTACATGAGTAAACAAAAAGTCTTAGAAACAAGCTAATTGCTCAGACATCACATGCACACCACACCCATCCCCAAGGGACACTGCTCTTCCTTCACACTGCTCTCTGTGACAAACTCCCAACACACCTTCTTCTTATTATGATTATGGTTTCTGTTAAACACTTTCAGTTCTCGAATGCTTTTCGGTAAAGATAAAAGTCTATCCTAACATTTACTATGTCCTACACATTTTTATTACACAAATCAATTAAGAAGTATCACCTGTCACGGTGTCACTGAATGAAAGAATACCCAGAAGGATGTTTTGCAGAGTGTATCGAAAACCAAATGCACGAGATTGCAAAATACTCAAGGTCCAAGAACAATTACTTTTGTTTTCCTGATATCTGTGTCTACAGATCTATGCATCTCTGTGGTCAGGGAACTCGAGATAGTTTCGAACATTTATGGGCAGTTACACAGCACCAGAGCCCCAGGAAGTAGACCTTACATTTTTGGTCCCTGTCCTTGGGATGCAGGAAGATCAGTGTGTCCTTGTGCTATGGTCAGAACCAAAGCAGCGGCCACCCTCCTCATTCCCGGGCCTAACATCTAATGATCTGAGCTAATGCCAAGACCTAGAAATGCACAGTAGAAATCCATACCTTTACAGGCATGGTAATCATTTCAGAAAACTGGTGTTTTCCCAGTGTAAAACTGCCTATGTAAGGGGCTATCCTCTTACCTCCAAATGTCAACACTTCAGACACTGCCACAACACCCAACCCTTTTTACCTGCTGACTCAGTCCTCTCAATAGAGTTCTATGGCTTCTCTTTTATTGTGCAAAATGCACGGGACATTTTGTCTTCTTACTGTGCTATTCAGTTCCAGCTTGTCATCTCGCTTCCCTGTACCCATTTCTCATCCTGACCCATGAAGCCCCACCTTGCTGAAATGCCCTGCTTACTTTCATTTATCCTACTTGAGCTTTAAGTAATTTGTAAGTAGTTTAAGGACAAGAAAAAAAATTGTACCACCATCATTTTATCCCTGACTCTTTCCCCGTGACTTGCTTAAAACACAACTTAGAAACAAACTTCTTTAGCTACTGAACTATTAACATAAAACTTACAGATATGCTCCCCAAACACATCTTTTAGTCCCTGATGGTGCCATGTGGAAATCGTGGTGGGTGTACTTCCTCGTGACACCTTCTTGCAGACTCGCTGCTAACGTTCTAAGTGGACGCTGCAGTAAACCTACCTCCTTGGATTCTCCTTTGGATGTCACGACACTGATACTTTAGGAAGGAACTTAGCATCTAAGTTCCACGGGGTTCACTAGACCCTGAAGTCTCCATCTATTCCTTCCTACACCTAGATCAGCACTTCACTCCTCAGAGCCGCTCTCTAAGCAGACTGTCTGTGGGGAATGAGAAGACCCTGCTGGGTCTCTTACCTTACAGACAAGCCGAACTTCACACTCTTCAGTAACATCCCAGTGCAAATACTCAGCAAAATGAGGGCCTGTGGGAAAGGGGGAGGTTCTAAAATAAGAAATTACATTACAGATAAATAGATATCATATATACACATGTACATATATTTAAGTATATCTCTGTTAAATTTTGATATATAAACATAGTTGACTGGAGGAATCTGCTGTACCCTATAAAGCTAAGGTACTTCTCATAGTCCTGAAGTTTACCTGCCTTTAAGCTTAGTCTCTCTTGAGTCTCTTCCTAGTGGGAATACACAGCTCCCCTCCTTGCTGGGGCATGGGGTCTATTGCTCTTTAGATATTTACACTATCCAGCTCACCACATTCTCTTTCCGGGGTTCTGAATCTGACTGAGCACTGAGCACAGTAGCGATAAAATCTTTGAAGTAAGGGAGTTAGTGTAGACAGAACAGTGTGACCTTGCAACTTTGTAAATGCTGCTATTTTCCGTCAGAGATGGAGTCATGTATGGTTTTCAAAAGTATCAATCATTTCTATCTAAATAAGCACGGAGCAAGCCAGAGCCTAATAAAGCTATTTTCTCATTCAACACAAAAATATAAAGCAGTTTTGAGTCTTAGGTACTGATTTTTTTCACATTAATACATTTTATAAGGCTAGAATTCAATCAGGGCCTTGCTTAAAAGCCTGTGGAGGTACTCAGTCAGGGTACCTGGGAGGCACAGGAGGGAGGGAAGGAAGGACAGAAAGTAATGTGATTCTATTCCAATTCAAAATGTATTTTTTTTAAACCTGTGGGGAAAGCAAGACAGAATAAGGAGTGGTCTGGACACGGTGATGGGGGTGGTCAGAGAAGTCCATCTGACTCGTCAAACGCTAGGCTGAAGTAGGCAGAGAATTTGGCTAACCTGAGTTCCTACAGCTTCTGTGTGAGGTTATTGTACTGGCTGGTCTTGCGTGTCAACTTGACACAAGCTAAAGTTATCACAGAGAAATGAGGTTCCCTTGAGGAAATGTCTCCATGAGATCCAGCTGTGGGGCATTTTCTCAATTAGTGATCAAGGGGGGAGGGCCCATTGTGGGTGGTACCATCTCTGGGCTGGTAGTCTTGGGTTTTATAAGAAAGCAAGCCGAGTAAGCCAGGAGAAGCAAGTCAGTAAGTAACATCCCTCCACAGCCTCTGAATCAGCTCTGGCCTCCAGGTTCCTGACCTGCTTGAGTTCCAGCCCTGAATTCCTTTGGTGATGAACAGCAATGTGGACGTGTAAGCTGAATAAACCCTCTCCTCCCCAACTTGCTTCTTGGTCATGATGTTTGTGCAGGAATAGAAACCTTGACTAAGACAGTTATTAACATGGATCAGGCAGAGAAATGTGGAAAGAAGACTGTTGGGAAGGATTGTCAATCTGCAGGGAACAGAGACTAGTCATTGATTGGTGTAGATCCTCATCAGGCAATAATGATCCTTGGTAGCAGGAAATACAAAAACCAAGGGATATCCAGGGTCAGCTAAGGTTAGAAGCAAGAAGGAATACGGGCAAAATATACCTAGAGGGCTAAAGACAGAGGCATCTCCTAATTTTCACAGCAAAAATGATGACTCAGTATTTGATCATCCTAAGTATGTTTGGAGTCAGCTGTGAGATGCAGGGTCTGCTCAAGATGTATTACAAAGTCTACTCTGCGCTGCTGTGTGTGTGAGCCTCCACTTACCTTGTTTCCGTAGAAACTCCTTCCTTTGAAATTCAGCCTCTTCTAGGACAGCCCTGAATGCTATTCAAGAAAAAAAGAGAGAAAGAGAGAGATGAGACACATCTGCCTCTCTCCATTCAAAGGAGTTTCCATTCAGTTATGTCCTGTGGGCATTTGAGAATGTTCAAGGTGGCATACCGTCTCCAATGAGCACCAGTGAAGACTGGTTCTTGGCCTTTCCATCTTGAATCTGCACAGTGTAGGTCCCTTCATTTTCAATAGTAAACCGGTCCATGACCATCTCAATCATGCCTGTCGATCTGTCGCATTTAATTCTGTGTGTCTGGAAGTCATGAAAGACACAGAGACTGACATGATGAAACTGTGTGTCCACATTGCAGGTGTACCACATGATGACTGGAATGAGGATGGACCCCAGTAACATCCTTTGTTTGGATGCTTAGTTACCAGGGAATGAAAGTGTTTGGGAAGGATAAGGAGGTGTGGCCTTGTTGAAACAAGTGTTTCAATGCTCACACCAGATTTGTTCTCTTTTCCTCTCCCTCTCCCTCTCTCTCCTCCTTCCTCTCCTCCTCCCCCTCCCACTTCCCCTACCCCTACCCCTCCCTCTCCCCTATCCCACCCCTCCCTCTCCCCTTCCCCCTCCTCCTCCCTCTCCCCCTTCCCCTTCCTCTACCCCTTCCCTTCCTCCTCCCCTACCCCTTTCTTTCCTCCTCTCCGTTCCCCTCCCTTCCCCCTCCCCTCCCCCTCTTTAGCCTATTGCCTGAGGTTCAGGGTGTAAAGCTCTCAGCTATTGTTCCAGTGCCATGCCTGTCTATTTCCTGCCTTGGCGATCAAGGACAAACCCTCTAAAACTGCAAATAAGCCTTCATGTCAACGATTTCTTTTATAAGAGTAGCCTTGGTCATGGTGCCTCTTCACAGCAACAAAAGACTAAAAGACACACCAGATATTACATCAGAAAGAAAGGTTATCCACTAGTCCTCTGGGTGAACCAAGGACCAAAACCACACTACTGTCCACTGAGAAGGAAAAAGGGACAGACAATTTCCCAGTGCATAACTATGAACTTCAGCCTCAAAAACTGTAAACAGTTGTACATGCTAAAACCCTCCCACCCTGTCGAGGTTTTAAACATACAAAAATATTAGCTCAGTAAGAAATCCAAATGTTCTTTCAAATATGTCAGACATATATTCTGTACTTGTATATCATCACTGAGTTTTTTCAGAGGGAATTAGAATAGGAGATGGATATATCTATGTTCTTGAAAAAAAACCAAATGAATGACCACAAGCCTGCAGATTAGTTTTGAGGTAGAACCTTCTGGAACATGTTAATGACAGGAATTATGAAAAAAAACACTGTGTCCTCATCCTGAAATGAGTCACCACCATATCAGAAGAGAAGAACAAGAGACCAGTGAGTGGTCCCTGCCCTGATATGTCCAGTTTCAAATGATGATATTTGAATATAAAAATCAACTTTCAAGTTGTCAACAAATGCTCAGTATCTGTGACATCACCACCAGTTTACTGAAAGTTCCTGGAACTGTAGGAACCCACTCTGACTAGTTAAGAAATCATAGGTATGAGTCTCAACAACCAAAAGCTTAAAGACTCAGTAGGCCCTTCAGTTTCCTCTGCCCCACAGTGTCTGAGAAGGCTTTGGAAACTCATTAGGCATCTTGATGCGGCAAGATGGAGTTCTGTGATTTTATGAGTCCCATAAATACAGGGTTTTATGTGACTTTCACAAAACAGCCATCAGTCTTCAAATGTGAAAGTCACCTGTGGGCCGCTAATTAAAGAAGGGAAATGACTCTCTCCTACTCCCAAAATTGACTCTGGAGCAGCAATGTCGCTCTCTGTTGCAGGTAGGAAACGTTAATCAAAAGATGTTCAGCAAATAATGTGAAATTACTCCATATTCCACTTCTTTTCCTAGTGTGATCTCTGCTCAGAGAAAATTTCTCCCATTACCTTGATCAGGCAGTATCGCTCCTCTACACAGCATCACTCGCTTGGACTTCTGCAGCCCACCAAGTCGGCCTGCACTATACTTTGTCTAAAAGCATGCCATGGCTCCCATGGGACAGACTAACTGGATTGTGTGATCTTAAATACCACAACATTCCAAGATTTCTGTTTGATAGACTTCATCTAGCCCAGTTTTGCCAATACCACCAGACACAAAAACCAGACTAAGAGTACATAGGAAAACTTGAAAAAGAGAGTGGTCTGTCCACAAACATGGGTGGACTCTCATTTCCAGCTCCCAGTTGGCCTGTGTATGATAAACAACTGAATAGGAGATTTAGAACTAGGTAGCTAAGTGCCAAGGACACTACACGGAGCATTTAGAGAAAAGAGAGATATACTAATCAATGACTCGCCTAACCCCACCCTTGAATAAAAGAAATCCATAAAAATAGATTGTTCTATAACTGGGTTCCCCAGTGTGCCATAATTACTCAAGGGTAAATACACCTAAACATAGGTAAAAACTTTCCAAATGTTCCATAGCCAAAAATGAGGATTGTAGTAAAGATTCGTTTTATACAATCAAAAAGATAGGAAGACGACTCACTCAGTAAAGTCCATCACAATCACGAGGAACTAAGTTTGGATCCCAGAACCCATTCAAAAAAAAAACTCAGTGTGGTAGCACATACCCAGAGATAGAAAAAGTGGAGGCAGAGACAGGCAGATCCCTGGAAGCCCGCAGGCTAGCGAGGCTGACCTATTTGATGAAATTTCAGGTTATTGAGAGAACCTGGCTCAACAAAGAATTTAAAGATGCCTGGGGGAAAATACCAGAGATTTTCCTCTGGTCACACATGTTCCATGCAAATACACATCTCAACCATTTACACAAGTGAATGCACACATACATACACACAAAGTAGCACAAAGGCCAAGTGCTTTTATCTTAGGATAGTAAGCATTTGTGAGAGCCCCACCCCTTTATCTGTCCAGTGCAGATTCAGGACACCAAGGCATCAGCCTGGGAGGACTAAGATGCCTCTAAGACTCCTTTTCCTCCTGTGTCCCCCATGGGAGCTGTCAGAGGAAGGAATATAGGGGATCATTTCCCAGGATAGAGCAAACTGACAAGCCTTCAGAACTATAATCAGGAAGAGACTAATTCATCAAGACATACCCTTTAATCTGAATCTTTTCCCAAACTCAAACTCCAGGTCTCTAAAATATATTCATTTTTCATCTTAACATATTTGGATTTTAAAATCAACCTAAGTCATATCAAACCAAGACTTAATCTCTGAATACTATGAGGACCACAATCTCGAGACATCTGGTCAACCTTCTGAGCCCATATTTGGAACTCAGAAAAGGTGAGAATGAGCACGTATATTGACTGAGTGAACCTTATAAGTAAGCCCAGGTTCCTCTAAAGCTTTAGTTCACTCCCAGTCCAGCAAATCCAGGCCTCTGTGAGGCCACAGCTCAGATCCAGGAACTTACCTCACTGTCAGAAACTTCTCTGTCATTGATAATGAACCGGAAGCTGGAATCAGGTGAAAGATGCTCTGCCTGAAGCCAGAATCGGACCTGGCCCTTATCGAAAATCTCATAAGCTAATTCTGACTTCAGAGGAATTGCTACGAGAGGAAGAGAAAATATAAGTCAGAGGTGAGAAGATCTTCCTCAGCTGGTCAGCTCCAGATTGTAAGAAAACACCAACCCCAGGTCCTGAATATTTAAAGAAACCATGGAGTATTGCCTAGGACCATGGGAACAAGACCTGAAAATCATACATGAAGCCTCCTTTTTGATGAGTTCCTTATGGCTTTCTGGTCATGCTCACAGGTTGAGAAGTGACCCTTTGAGGTGACCTTTGTTAGATTAGCAACAGACAGGTAAGTTTCTTCATGATAAGCTGATACTTCTACTAAGTGGGTCACTCTAAGCCTAGTGAAGGCTCTCCCTCCTCCTGCAAATTCATGTATGAAGCAGGGGGATTACTTACTGGGGTTCTTTATCTCATTGCTCAGTGCCATCAAACGCTCAAATTCTAAAATTAAGAAAAGAAACGTTATCAGTTTTGACCTGTGCATCCCTAAGTCTGTGAGCAGCAGCAAGGCAAAGCAAGAGCTGGGGTCTCACGTCACCAAGACTTGTTCTGAGGACATGAAAATGAAGAACAGATAAGGGACTTAAGCTTTAGCACACTGGCATTCTGCTCCAATCACAGTCTTTGCCATGGAACCCACCTCTTAAAAGGACAATTGAGACTGATATGGAAGTATGGGAGGGAGCAAAGCAGACATTCGAGAAATTGAGAATTATCTGCAGACAGTGGATAAAAGGACATCCCCAGCGATCGCCAGTCTCTCTAACACAGGAAGTGCCCCCTGTAGCACTGGTTCTGCTCCTGGGAACATTCTGGGGCTAGTGGGTTTCTTTCCCCTGCCAAGATTTTCCTTCTTCTGCCTTATTCAGATAAGGTAAAATTTCCTGATTCAAGAAAATCCTCATTGTGGCAAATTACAACAGAGCAGAGGCAGAAGAGTTCCTGAGGAAATCCTGGGCAAAGCCAGAAAAGCTAAAGTTCCAAGATGCCTCTCTGTTTCCTCCCCTTTTTCCTCTTTTCTCCTTCTCCTCCTTGTCTCTCATGAAGTCAGAATTCATAAATGTGGTGGGCATATTGGAGATTTCCTTTGTGCTAAACTCTTCCCAAACAACAGCAAACTCCATATGACCATTGACTTGGCCCTGAGGACCTCCATTCCCAGTGACACCTCCCAGTAAGGATGTGTGTGTGTACAAACCAACCAAATTACACCTGGAATCTTGAGATCTTGCTTTGGCCAGCAGTTCTATAAAGCATGGTGAGAGCTTCAACCTTTGCAACTATGTAAAGCTGCTGAATGCCCTGTGTAAGTTGCAGAGAAATACATGTGCTCGCAAAGATAGAGTCATCAAAGGCAGATCGCAAAGCTCCTTCTGTGTGCAGCTTAAAGGGCCAAGCCTCTGCTATTCAATGTTCAATCTGAGTTTGGTAAAGTTTAACCAGAACTCAGCTAGACTTGCAGAGCCATCAGCATGTCACCGATGCCCTCCTCCCAGATGTTCATGTGTTGAAGTGTATGGGATGATAGTGTCTCCCCAAGTTCACATGTTGGAAGGTAACTCCTCTGTGAGCCATATTGAGAAGTGGGAGTGAACCCACACTGCAGTCCCTGACGTGGTCCCACAGTGAGAAACAGTGAGACTCTTATAAAAGTGAATTCTGCTTCCCCTGTGTGATACTTTCCGAGACAGAAAAAGGCAGCAAGAAAGGCCCTCAGTCTAGATTTGTTAAATTTCTAAAGTAATTCTGACTCACAAGCACTCCCCAGGTCCTCAGTCTTCTTCCTGATTGTGATGGTTTATATATGCTTGGCCCAGGGAGTGGTACTAATTAGGAGGTGTGGTTTTGTTGGAGTAGGTGTGCCCTTGTTGGAATAGGTGTGGCCTTGTTGGAGTAGGTGTAGCCTTGTTGGAGTAGATGTAGCCTTGTTGGAGTAGGTGTGTCACTGTAGGTGTGGGTTTTAAGACCTCATCCTAGCTGCCTGGAAGCCAGTCTTCCACTAGCAGCCTTCAGATGAAGATACAGAACTCTCAGTTCTGCCTGCACCATGCCTGCCTGGATGCTGCCATGCTCCCACCTTGATGATAATGGAATGAACCTCTGAACCTGTAAGCCAGCCCCAATTAAATGTTGTGCTTATAAGAGTTGCTTTGGTCATGGTATCTGTTCACAGCAGTAAACCCTAACTAAGACACTGATCAAATGTGTTTTCTCTGCATTAGTCAGTCTCTGAAAGTGGGACAAAGCTGAGAACGACAGGCCTGTGACAGGAAGACATTACCTTCCTCATCCAGAACAAAGCTGGAGGACACACCGTCTGTGTCACTTACAGATACAGAGTATGTCCCTATGTCTTCTTTATCTGGATTCTTAAAGTAAAGCTTTGAGCTGAAAGGAAAAGGACAGGCGAGCGTCAGTCACTTGTCCCTGCAGAAGCCAAAGGTTCACAGCCTCTGACTTCCCAGCAACTTACTGATCACCCTCCGTGTGAACCTCGAACCGCTCCTCATCAGCGATCTCCTCATAGGCCTTGCACCAGGTGAACTGCGAGGCGTCTGTCATTTCCTGGCAGTCAAACCCAAGGTAGATGTTGCCCTCCTCATCCACACCAGCACTGATCTCCTTTGTGCCTGTAAGGGGTAGTGAGGAGGGGAGAGAACACAGTGTCCCCTAGGTTCCTTTTCCAGAAAGTCCAAATGGAAGCTTGTTTTACATTGGTTACATCATCAGTCTTATTTCACGTCCACCCAAGGCTGACCAGGGAGGCTAGGAAGGGCAAGCACCCCTCAGGGAGCTGACTGACCGTGGCGATGCCATTTCTATCTTGAATCTTCTGCTAGCTTCCTCTCTGGCACTTCAGAAACTCCTGTACTGCCTGGCAGAGTGACCCCTCACGCCCAGGCCATGACCTGGACAGTCATGTTTATACTACCCTGTATCCCCCCCCACACACATTCTTCCTTCAGTTATTCTGTGTCTGCTGGAGAATGAGGTCTGTTATTTGTGTGATACATATTGACCAAGGGGAACACCTTGGTCAGAATCTCTTAGAAGCTAGGGATGGGGGAGGGGCAGAAAGATGGCTCAGACATTGAAAGCATTTGCTGCTCTTATAGAGGAACTGGTTTGATTCCCAGCACCCACGTGGCAGCTCACAACCTTACTTCTTTTGCCAAATAAGTTCTGCTTTAAACACATTCAGAGGACTTGTAGGGAAGAACAAAAAAAGAATTCAATAAGGCGTAAGCCAGTGGTGGAAGTATATAATTAAGATGCATTATATACATGTGTGAACTTATCAAAGAATTTTTTTTAAAATTTAAACAGCAGGGCATCCATTCATCTATTTAAACATGCCTCTGCACATGCATACACATGCATACATAGAGTGTGCACTCCCTCAGTGTCCTGCTGTGGGGATACCTCCGCTGTGCTGAGCAGTTGGGAGATGGGGGCTCACCTGGCCGGGCCTCCACAAGCACAGGCTCTGACGTGTCTGACGGCTTTCCTGGTCCACTGGCATTCACTGCTCGAACTCTGAATACATAGGTCTTACCCTGCTGCAAGTCACAGACCTTGAAAGGACAGAAGAGCCATATGCTAGGGCAGACAGTGCCCAATCTCCATGAAGGAAAGAGCAGATCTGGGTCTGTCTGCATTCACTTGTTCCTCTGAACACTGAAGTGCAGAATCTGATGCTATCGATGTGGTTACAACCCGGTGATGATATTTAACCCAATTCCCCAGGACCACATACTATTTTCAGTGTGGTTTCTGACTGTGGAAATCATCCTTTAGACATTCCAAAATTGAGCCAGTCTCTTCTGACATGTATGCACACACTGACACCCATCTCATGGCTGGACTCTCAGGCAATCATTTAGCCATCTAAAGGAGACTGTATGCACCATGAACTGCTGTGTGGAGAGTGCTGCTGTCCATGTTTCTATCAGTGTGCTTCAGTGCCTGCCACAGATGTCACCTTCCTTGAAAGAGACATCGAGAGGCTTCTGGGTTAGGAAAGCTGAGCACACTCTCCAGAGTATGCAGGCCAGGGACTCACAGACCCTGTCAGAACTGACCCAGTGACCAGAGTATACAGACCAGGGACTCAAAGACCCTGTCAGAACTGACCCAGTGACCAGAGCATGCAGGCCAGGGACTCAAAGACCCTGTCAGAACTGACCCAGTGACCAGAAAAGCTAAAGGGTTAAAGTTAAATATTTGAAAAATAAGGATGAACATTTACACTGTGTGTGTGAGTGTGTGCCCCCATGAATGTGTGAGTACAAGTGTGTGTGAATGTAAGTGCAGGTGTGTGTGTGCATATGTGTATGAGCATGTTGCTGTGCATGTGTGGGATGATATGAATGTGCACATGTATAGGTGCAAGCATGCATCCTGTGCATATGTGTACATGGGTGAGTTCAAGTTTGCATGTGTCAATATGAATATGCAATTGAGCACAAGTATACAAGTGTGTGTACATGTGTGCATATGTGCATGTGTGCATATGTGCACATGTGTCATAGTGCAAGTCTATATGTGTGTGAGTGCTGGTGTGAAATTATGTGTATGTGTATAAATGCAAATATGTGTCTATGTACATGCATGCATACAAGTGCATGTGTGTGAGTGCATTATGCAAACATAGGTGTGTGACAGTGCAGTATGTGTACGAGTTCATGTGTGTATTTGTGCATATGTGCAAATGTGTGTGAAAGTGCAGGTGTGCATAAGTACATGTGTGGGCTTCTCTGTGTGTGTACATGTGTATGTGTGTGAGTGTGTATAAGAGTGTGTAGGTGCCTATGTCTGTATAATAAAATTTGTATATGCAAGTGTACATATGTGTGGGCCCAAGTGTACATGCGTACATGTTAGCACAGATGAATATGCACATGTGTGAGAGCACAGATGTGTGTGTGTAAATAACAGTAGATGAGTGTGTGCATAAGCATGTCAGGTGAGTACAGCTATATGCATGTACACATGTGTGAGCATAGGTGTGTGCACATGTACAGATGAGTGTGTGTATGTGTACACGTGTATATATATGTATATATATATATATGAGTGCTGTTTTTCACTAGACCCTTATTAGCAATTACAGGTAAAGTTTATGTTGGGCTTGAAGTCAAAGCACTGGTAAGATGGCATCATCCTTGCCTAGGACAAAGAATGCGCCTCTGCACACAAGGGGCATGGTACTGTAATGGTAGTTTGGTAGGCTGAAGTACGGAAGAAACAGGCAAGCAATTCCATCCCCAAGTCCCGCCCTAACAGGAAGTTTGTGAGGACAGCACTACCTCCTCAAGGCGCTTTGCTGCCCTCTATTGGAGCTTCCTGCACTTGCTCTGTAGACCCTGGAGGTAAAGTACAATGCCGGTCTCCACGGTATCCAAACAGGCTCACCAGAGACTTCAGGCCAGTTTGCTACAGACTCAAAAACAAAGGTTTGAAAGGACAAACAGTCACCTTTAAGTAGCGATTTGGAGTTGCTGCCTCGCTGGTGGTCTTCCACTCCCCAGAATCCTCTTCTTTAAAATCCACAAAATATCCAGTAACAGGACTGCTGCCCGAGTACACCGGGGCTTTCCACAGAATGACCAGAGAAGAATCTCGGACCTCGCAGAATGTCAGGTCATAGGCGGGACCTGAAAAGTCACCAAATCTGAGCAGCAGTAGAAAACTCAACCAAACATAGCGACCATCCCCTCCACTCAGAGACCCTGCACCCTGGCAGGGGCCGCCCATCCCCTCCACTCAGAGACCCTGCACCCTGGCAGGGGCCGCCCATCCCCTCCACTCAGAGACCCTGCACCCTGGCAGGGGCCGCCCATCCCCTCCACTCAGAGACCCTGCACCCTGGCAGGGGTCGCCCATCCCCTCCACTCCAGGGACCCTGCACCCTGGCAGGGGCCACCCACCCCACCACTCCAGGGACCCTGCACCCTGGCAGGGGCCGCCCATCCCCTCCACTCAGAGACCCTGCACCCTGGCAGGGGTCGCCCATCCCCTCCACTCCAGGGACCCTGCACCCTGGCAGGGGCCACCCACCCCACCACTCCAGGGACCCTGCACCCTGGCAGGGGCCACCCACCCCACCACTCCAGGGACCACCATTCTAGCGAGTCCCTTGCTGCCTTGGCAAGGGCTTCCCCTCATCTTCGCATTCACATATCACTCTCTAGACTGTCTCACCGGGTTCTGGGGCTGTCCAGGCCTCACACTTGAAGTGCTCACTGGGATCCGATGGCTGCCCGATCCCAGCCAGGTTGGTAGCAGCGATTTTGAACTCATACAAGGAGCCTTCGGTCAAACCTTCCACCTGTGTGGATTTTGTTTTCAGTTAATATAAGAACTCGGAGCTGCGTTACGACGCACGAGGGCAAAGGAGGACTCATGATGAGTGTGTGAAGAGAAATGTAAGCGGAACGCACAGTGCAGGAAATCAGAGGATGTCACTTCAAGAGGCCGGTTCCACACCTAGTGTGCGGCAGTCATACTCCATGATGGCTTGCCAGCAGTCTATCAGACTCATCCATGACCTCTGGGCAGGTAAAGAGCTGAGCTGAGAGAGGAGGCAATGGCCACAAAATGCAAAGCAAGCATGAGGGAGCCAGCTTCAAGCCCCACTCTGTCTCTGCAGACCTACCACCGGGCCCAATGGAATGGAGCATGGGGCTAGAGATGACTCCAGTCTGGCTAAGTAATGCCAGGCTAACCTGTCAGCTCAGTCACTGAACCTGCCACCGGTAGTCACCACAAAATCCACACCATATGTTCAAACGCTTGCTGAGTGCTCGTGGTTTTTCAAGTAGCTATGGATTTCAGTCCCCACTGAGCTTTGGGGTGTCTGCCGGGTATGGACAAGACCCTAAAGGAAAGTCTTTGACCCAGCAGCTTGGTAGGATGAAAGCCATATTATCCAGGTCAGGATATTGATTTCCAAAGCGAGACCTTGGTGGTTAGACTGCTTTACTCCCGGGAGAATAGAGCATCTCACACAGGGAGAAAGGAGCTGGATCTGACACAGGCCCAGTAAAGAGCCCCTGGAGGCTAAGGAACTCAGAAAGGATCAGTATTGTCACACAAAATCTGAGTTTAAGTCACACACACCATATTTACACACATGTATGTGTGTAAATACAGTTTAAATGATGCATAATTATATTATTTTACATTATATAATCGTATTATAAAGATACTGTGTACTATATTATATAAAAATATTATAAACAAACTATATCATGTAATTATAAGGATAAACTATATTATATAAGTATATTATAAAGATAAACTATATTATATAACTATTATAAAGATAAAATATGCTATATTATAAAATATATTATATTACATAATTATATTATAAACATAAACTATATTATATAAGTATATTATAAAGAAAAAATATACCACATAAAATATATAATATTATATAATTATATTATAAAGATAAACTATATTTTATAAGTATATTATAAAAATAATCTGTTACATTATAAAATGTGTTATATTATATAATCATATTATAAAGTATATTATATTATAATTATATTATAAAGATAAAATAAATTATATTATATAATTATAATATAAAAGGTAAAGTATGCTATATTATATAATTATATTATAAACATGAAGCATATTATAATATTTATTACATATATATATAAAGTTTATCATAAAGCAGAAACTTCTATATGAGTCAACTGCTAAGGACTCTTCCCAAAGTCTCATTCTCCAATATGTCTTCTCTGACCAGTCCTTATGTGTTGAGGATGAGATGAATTCATCTCCTCAGATGAGAAGTCCAAGGCTCAGACAGTTGAAATCACAGTCAAGAGCTTACATCTGGATTTGGTTCCAGATCTCTCAGACCCTCTGTTTCTGGGTGTGATGTGCATGGGGGCGGGAGATGGGAAACACTGGGATTTCTAGGAAATTTCTAAGCTGTTATCAACTTATCAACAGAGAGCAGAGTGCCCTCCCATTGGCATTTGCTCAGTTAAATTCACCCTGGGCACCAGGCTCTGCTCCTAGGACAGAATACATCATTCCTGCCAGTCAGGGTTGCTCATTAGCCAACTATGAAATCTGCTCAATTTATGACATGGCCTCTTTACTGCTTCTTAGTTCCCAAGATCTGTGTTATTCTAAAACATCATGCCTTCTTAATTCTAGGATTCTTAAACTACTACCTTTTCAGGATCAAGAGACCCAAAACCCACTGAACTCTGAAACCGAGTGAAGGAGTCCACCAAAATGCCCAGGCAAAAGCGGAGGCACAGACAAAACCAACCGTTAAGATCCTCTCTTTGACAGGCGAAGAGTTGACCTCGTGCCAGTTCGTGTGATGCACTTCTCGCTTGTCCAGATAGTAGCCTATGATGGCCGAGCCGCCGCTGAACTTAGGCACTTTCCAGCCCAGGGTCATGGAGTGGCCGTCACAGTTGAGAAGGGTAATCCCATAGGGATGAGAGGGGACAGCTGCAAGAACACAGAGGCAGGAGAGTCACCAGAGCTCTGTATTCCTCCTCCCACCAATCAGCCAGCTCTGGGGCACAGGGGAAACAAAGGCACAGGCAGCAGTCCTGAGGCCACGCCTTCCCCTTAACTGTCACTGCCTGTAGTGTAGTGGCCTCTTCCTTTAAAGGGGGAGAGTTTAAAAGTGCCTGTCCTTTCATCTGTATTCACTGCTCTTTCTAAATGCCATTTCAAGTGTCTTAATAATAGGACAGGAACTTGTTCAAACCTGGTACAGATGTGAGGACAGCAGGTGTCCTCCCACAATTGAAGATAAACAAATCAGCTTTTCAATCTGCATATGTAAGGAACCATCACTCTGTCGCCAGAAGGGGACAGCAGGATCCACTGTGTGTGTTCTAACTTCAGGGATGAAAACTTCTCATCAATGTGGGTATATAGCTCATGTTTCCCTGTTTGACCATCATGTCTAAAAGGATGCCATCTTCCCCAAGGAGCTTAGGAGTATGCACCCCATCTCTCTGACCGTGACTGAGGGGTGGTGAGATAGAAGTCAGGAATTCCCACTGAGAGCAAACACACAAACCTCTGACTTCCTGCTTTAGGTAAGAGGCAAGTAAGGATGAATTCGAATCCTTCTGGGAGGGCAGAGAGGTATAAATCAGAGCCAGATGTTCTCTAGTCTTGGCTCACCTGAGAGTTAGTCCTCGGGTAAGCAGCAGGAGTTCAAAAATAGCCAAAAATATCCTAAGCCTAGATCACATTGTATGGAGGCTAGAAGCTTCCAGGACTAGGCCTAGGATGGTACACAAAGGCAGTAAGCCTCCAAAAGGACAATTACTTCAGGAGAATAAAAGCTACTTTTACAGGAGGGAAACCTTAACTTCTAGAGATGAAATAAAAAATTATCTGGAGTTCAAAATCCTGAACATATCTCTTGGAAGGAGAGGCCCCTGGTCCTGGAAAGGCTCGATGAAGCAGTGTAGGGGAATGCCAGGACAGGGGAGCGGAAGGGGGCTGATTGGGGAACAGGTGGAGGGAAGAGGGCTTATAGGACTTTTGGGGAGGGGAGAACCAGGAAAGGGGAAATCATTTGAAATGCAAATAAAGAATGTATCTAGTAAAAAAAGAATGAAAAGATAATATTATAATGGGATATGCAGCTACGACATTTGTATTTCAAAGTGCTGCTCCTGTACATGTTTAGGAACAGAGTGAGCTTGACAAAAAGCTACAGCAACAGCTTTCTTAGATCACCTTGTCTAAGGACAGCAACAAGGTCTTGCCACCACTCAAAGGACAGAGACTCAGGATCTGTGGGGAAGGCTGGATCACTAAGCTAGCCCTATTTGCAAGCTCTAGCTTCAGTGAAGAAACTCTGCCTCAAAAATAAAATGGTGTATGATCTCGGAAAACACTTCAGAAACACTTCAGGCCTCCACACTCTCTTGCACTCACAGATGCATAAGCAAGCACACACACACACACACACACACACATACATACACACCACAGACACATACAGAAAAACTAGATCTGAATTGTCCTGTTTGATCAAAATAATAGACATTTTAAATATTCATGGATAGGGCCAGGAAGTGTCACAAAAGCTAGTCATGTTTGATCCTAGCAAGTATTTTTTAAAGAGACAGTCATGGAGGGCAGTGGAGATCTTCACACGAGTACAGGCCCTATTGCAATGTCTTCCATATTTAATTGGCATGGTGTTGGCATACCACCATTGTTAACAAGCCCCACCTCTTCCACCTTTGTCTAGATGGTGGCGTGGCAAGTATTTATCCATGCAGAAATTACAGCCCTAAACGGAGACAGAAGAGCCCATGAGCTACGTACTGAGGGCCGCCTGGACCTTGATGACCTCTGACTCCTGGGAGTTCTCGCTGGTCCCCACTGCATTGACAGCCTTAACCCGGAAGATGTACTGCTCACCGGTGGTTAAGCCGTGTACCACAAACCTGAGGAACATGATCAAGAGTCACAGAGCACAAGCCCCAGCTTCCTGCTTCCTACAACTGAAATAAATGTTAATGGGGGGGTTCATCACGAAAACTCTCACTTGATCTAAAGCCAAATTTACTTTTCCTGGAAACCATAGGCATCCACTCTCATTTTCAGTGCCGTAAATTTAATCGATATTTAGAGTAAGAAAGCAAGCCAACAGTACTGATTATATTGCACTTGGTGTAAGAGTCTGAGACTCCGCCTAAGGTCTTTCTTACATCTGGAGCCTCCCTGGATTGAAGCTCTGCTGTAGCATCTGATTCCTAACATCCAGGAGGTCTGTGTATTGAAACTGAAAGTAGGGCAGGCATTCCACAGTGGGTAGGGGCTAGGACCTCAAATTCACACAGACAGGCTGGGGCGCTGACTTGGACACCCGCCAGACCATATGTCCCCTTGTCATGTTCCTTGACACCTACAAAGGCTCTGTTTTCTCTCCTGGAGGGCAGGGATACCCGGTCCTCACAGAACTGCCATGAGCTTCGCACGGGAAATAATCCAGGCAAACCTTGGCCCACCTGCCTTGCACACAGCAAGTACTCAGGAAATATAAGCAGTTATTATGACTCTATAGTTAATACAATTTATCAACATCCTGCAGACCCCTCCCTGAGAATACTCCAGGTCTCTTCCTCTGGTGGATCTTTCTCCAGTTGCTGACAGTGTGTACTGATAGACCGTCTAGTTGTTATTGGTTTATACGACTGCATTTTTAAAATATGCCTTTTTTAAAAGAATCACTTTTAAGTAAAGATGGTAGAGCTGCCACTGAGATCCCCCACAGCAGCCACTGTGACATAGCCTCTGGAGCACACGGTGCAGAAAATGCAAACCCAAACAACCTGTGTCCTGGGCAAAAAAAAGCAGAAAGTAAAGACTCTGGCTTCCCACTGCAGAAGACATGGGTTTCCCCTGCACTGCCCAGCCAGGGTCAGCATTCCCTGTCCCAATGCTGTCCGGGGCTAAAGGACAAAGCTGCCATTATGTGAGCAAAGTAGAATTTACCCTGCTGTGTGGCAAGTACTGAGGTGTCGCTAGGACCCCCATATAAATCGAATTTAAATGATAGTTATTGTTATATATTGTGTACATATGTTCAACTGTGGCATTGCATACTACATACTTATATAATCAACATAATGATGGAAAGAGGTTATTTTTATCGATAGACAAGTTTTCTCAGTGATGTGGCCTGCCCATGTCGAGTCAGTACTTTAGAATGTCGTATCCCAACATGTGACTAAACAAAGGGAGGATGTCTAAAGGGGGGAGGCACATAGTCATTCTTCTGTGGTCTCTCAAGCTCTGGAAACCCCACCATGTGCAGTGTGCAGTGCACTGCCTCTGTGGCAATAGGTTGGTTGCTGGGTGATGGGGAGGTCACCTGTTGTATCCAATGGGTTTGTGGTTGCATGGTTCCCACAGGTTTGTTCCCGCCACACAGCAGTCCACATAGTAGCCCAGCAGGTCCTCTTCATGCTTTGGTCTGTCCCACTGAACCACAACAGATGTCTTTGTGTTCCTGGAGGCAAGTACCCGGCCAGGAGCAGAAGGGACCACTGAGAGAGAAATCAGAGGATGGGAGACATGACAAGAGAGTGAGGCATTGTAGAGAGCCACCTTGTCCCCAAGGAGTAAACGCCAGGTTCAATATTCTATAAGGGAGTGAGTTCTAAATGGAGCTGTGGGTCTGGGGTATCTTTCTGGGTCACATGACTGCCATGAAAGGAATTACCCATCATTTTCATGGGGTCGATAGAGGTTCTAGCGCATGAAGGCTTTGCTTGATAGCCATGTTTGAAATAAGACATGCTGATATCCTATTTTGGGAACTCTATAAAGATACTCAATTGAACCACAGTGTGACCATCAAATCATCTCCCCAGACCCCATGATCTGTGGTCAAAGATCCTCCCTGGTATCACCAACTACTCCAGGGCGAACTACCTCAGTATATGCTGTCTCAGTTAGGGATTTTATAGCTGCAATGAAACACCATGACCAAAAAAGGCAAGTTGGGGAGGAAAGGGTTTATTTAGTTTATACTTCCATATACCTCTGTTCATCATCAAGGGAAGTAAGGATGGGAACTCCAGGAAAATAACCTGAGGCAGGAGCTTATACAGTGGCCATAGAGAGGTGCTTCTACTAGCTTGCTCCCCCTGGCTCGCTCAGCCTGCTTTCATATGGAACTCAGGACCACTAGCCCATGGATATAGCACCCACAATGATTGAGCCCTCCCCATCAATCACTAATTAAGAAAGTGACATACAGCTGAATCATATGGTGGCAAATTTTTTTTCAGTTGAGGTTCCCTCCTTTCAGATAACTCTAGTTAGTGTGTCAAGTTGACATAAGACTAGCCGGCACACATGTCCGGTGTATATTAATTATTGTCACTCCATACATGTGTCATTACATAAAGAAAAATTGTCATTAGGTAACACACAGAAAAATAAAGTAAAGGCCTCTCCTCAGAGACTACAGATGTGGTAGCTGTGGTCCTGGGTTTGAGTTCTAAGAGCCTGGATGAAAATGGACGACAACCCAAAGAGGATCTGGGCCTCCACCCCCAACACCAGCTCACTGTCATTCCCGGCTTTCTTAAGATGTTGGACAAAGGCTTTCCATCCCATATTGAACTTAAGTTGGAAGAGGCGAGTTGGGTCTCAACATGGAGGACCATGATCCAAAGGAAGCAGAACAATGAGGAAGCTGATAATTGGTGTGCTGAGCTTTGAAACCTCAGATGACAGCTTAAGAGACTATTTTGAGAAGTGGGGCACACTTACAGACAGGGTAGTAATGAGAGCTCCCAAACAAAGTGTTCCGGGGCTTTGGTTTTGTGACCTACTCTTGTGTTGAAGAGGTAGATGCTGCAGTGTGTGCTCGGCCATGTAAGGTTGATGGGTGTGGGGTGGAACCAAAGAGAGCTGGTTCTAGAGAGGATTCTGTAGAGCCTGGTGCCCATTTGATGATGAAGAAAACTTGCTGGTGGTATTAAAGAAGATACAAAGAATATATAAAGACATTATAAAGAATATAATCTGAGAGACTACTTAGAAAAATATGACAAGATTGAAACCATAGAAGTTATGGAAGACAGGCAGAGGCAGAAACAGAGTTACAAAACAGACTCGGTTTTGTAACTTTTGATGACCATGAAACAACTAAGCAGTTGATAACGTTGTTCAGAAATACAGCACTATTAACAGGCATAATTGTGAAGTGAAAAGGGCCCTTGCTAAACAAGAGATGCAGTCTGCTGGATCACAGAGAGGTCGTGGAGGTAGGTCTGGCAACTTTATGGGTCGCAGAGGAAACTTTGGAGGTGGCAGAGGCAACTTTGGTTGTGGTGGAGGAACCTTCGGGGGGAGAGGAGGCTACTGTGGTACAGGTGACAGCAGCAGAGGCAGCTATGGAGGTGGTGATGGTGGATATAATGGATTTGGAGATGATGGTGGCAGCTATGGTGGTGGTCCTGGTTACAGTAGTAGAGGAGGATGTGGAGGTGTTGGATCGGGTGATGGAAACCAAGGTGGTGGATGTGCTAGTGGTGGAGAAGGAGGAGGATTTGATGGTTACAATGAAGGAGGAGATTTTGGTACAGGTGACTATGGTGGTGGTGGGAACTATAATGACTTTGTAAATTACAGAGCCTCATCAGTAATCAAAGTATGGACCCATGAAGGGGGCACAGGTTTGGTAGAAGAAGCTCATGCGTCCCTGTGGTAGTGGCTATGGATTTGGTGGATATGGTAGCAGAAGGTTAAAAAAAAAAAAAAACAGAAACAGGCTACAGTTCTTAGCAGGAGAGAGAGCAAGGACTTGTCAGGTAAGCCTGCAGGTTACTTTGAGACAGTCGCCCCAAATGCGCTAGAGGAACTATAAAAATCTGCCACAGAAGGAACAATGGTTCATAGTCAGAAACGTTGCTGCGACTTAAACAGGAAACCCTTCCTGTTCAGAACTGTCACCAGCCACAGTTTGCAAAAGGGGCAGCTAGTGATTAACGCAAAGGAGTGTCAATTAGGTGTACATTCCCAAGGTCTTTTACCTGTGGTAGCTTTGTCTTTTTCTTTTCATTACATTAGGTATACCAGGAATTAAAAATTAAGGAATTTTTGACTTTTTCAAAAAAAAAAAGAAAGAAAGAAAGGATGTGGTACAAAGGAGAGAGAGGCTAGAAGTGCCCTGGTGCTCAGAATGGGAATTCCCATCCCCAGGTTCATCCTGTGCAAAGGATTTTAGGGTTCAGGAGGCCTCCTGAGAGTGCTATGCTTTGAGGTGGACTGCAATTCCGAGTTCCTGTGACCTGCATCTGAAACTTTCTGTGTATGATCTTCAAACCCGAGGAGCAAGAAACTGCCCTGTGTATAGGGTTGAGGTCTTTAAGTGACCATGGGCTGAACATATATTTTGAACCCATGTGTTACTGCATGTGGTAGTATCGCCCATATAATCCCAGCAATCAGGAGACTGAGGACAATTACTCTCAGTTTAAAGCCAGACAGGGCTACATAGTGAGACCCTGTCTCAATGAACATACTAACAAACCACTTGTCGGTTTTGTGAGGAGAACATAGGCCTTTGGGGAAATGCTGAATGCTGACCACAATATGGGACAACCTTTCATCACTTCTGAATGGACTTCTGACCATGCATAAAGTCATGCACATGGTACTCCAGTATCTTCAGTCTCTCACAGTCTATCATAAAGTCTGGTTATGTGCCAAAACTTACCAATCATGTCCTGGGCCTGAATAGGTGGCGTTATCTCTGATGGATCACTCAGACCATGTTTATTGGCTGACAAAACCCGGAACACATAGGACTTCCCTTCAGCCAAGTCAAAGACAGCATACCGAGGAGATCTCACAGCTGTCTGGGCATTGACCCGCTGCCAGCTGCCACTCCCAACTGCAGACTGCAGGGGGAACAGGACAGGAGGTCAGGGTCTCAGAACGATGGATGGGAAGACAACTAAAGAGTGGTTTCATCACCTCTCAAGGAGTCATAATTCAGTTAAAATGTTTACTACTGCACAGATACTTATAGTAGCGGCATAACATGACCTATGCATTCCCAAGGGCATAGGCCACACAATAGTTAGTTCATTGAGTAAAGGCCTTTGGGGAATTATATCATCTCAGTGTCCAGCTTCATAAAAACTAAGAGAGAATACATAAGGTAGAATTCTATATCTTAAAAAGCCAAATATGGTTGTGTATGTGTGTATATGTGCTTGCCTGTGTGCATATTTGTGTGTGTGTGCATGTGCGCATACATGTGTGTGTATACATGCGTATGTGTGCCCCTGTGCTGGGCTGTAATACCCAATCCACTTGTCTTTAGGTTCATCCAGGTGACAAGCCGCTCAAACTCACAGTTCCCTCTACGAGATCGCCACCCAGTGGCTGCCCGGCTTGCATGCAAACACTGGGCACTGACAGAACCTGCAGTTCTTGGGAGAACTGGAAGGCAGATCCAGATGTGCAAACTCCATCCCTCCCTAAGCCATGAGGATGTAGGACCCAAACAGCTGAACAACAGTTCTGTTACCACAGGTGACAGCTCAGTTCCCACAAGCTCCCACATCAGAGCAACTACCCGTGGGAGACCAGCCCCCAGGTCTCACCCCTGCTCTCCACTACTTAACCTCCTCATACACAACTGGGATCAGACTCTATGCTGACCCGTGGGCTCACAACCCCCATGTGAAGCACAGAAACCAAGATGGCTGCCTGCGAGCAGCTTTCTTGGGCGCTTGGCCTGAATACCTTCTCAATGAAGTACATTAAGGGCTCCTTGCCACGGGGAGAAGGAGGATCCCAACTGAGGACAACATAGTTTCTGCTGACCTCTGAGGCCTGGACATTGGTGGGAGGCCCTGGAATCTGAACATCACCTGTTTAAAAAAAAATGGAGTGAGCGCTGTGTGGGGACACTTTGCCATTCCCTAGCAGAGCCCAGGTCTGTTCTGATGAGCGGGAGAAATGGCTAAGCAAGTTAAGAGCAGTGGCTGTTCCTCCAGAGGCCCTGGGTTTGCTTGATTCCTAGCTTCCACACGGTGGCTATCACTCCAGTTTCAGGGGAGCCAGTGCCCTCCTCTGGCCTCTGAGTGCACCACTCACATGCATGGTACATACACACACACACACACAAGCAGGCAAAATATTCTTACACATAAAATAAAGTAAAAAAAAAAAAATTTAAAGACTTCCCTGGTGTGGCCTGCTACAGTTAGTCATTTGTACTCAGAGGAGGCAAACAGATCTCAGGACTGATTTTATCAAATTCAAAGCAAAAACACTCCATTAAAGATCACTCTATTTTTATTTCTGATTTTTTTTAAAAAAATAATAATTAATAAAACAATAGTTCCTAGAAGTCTCATCCAAAAGTCTTCTAGATTTTCTACAGGACAGAGGAAAGGACTTTTCTAGACGTAATCTCCCAAACCAGGATCTTGTCTCTGGGAAGGCAGCAGGCAATACTACCAAGGCACCTACACAGACCACACCTTTCTGAAGTCTCCATACTGTGTCCTGAAGACTTACATTAGTTCCTAAGGCATGCTGCTCTCTCTCCAAAGCTCCATAAACATTTGCAAGCACTGTAATCTGGGCCTGTTTATTTAAACTTCAGCAGAGATGGTGATAAGCCCTTTGCAAATAACTGTCAAGGGATATTTATGATAAAAACAATTTATCTGGTATACCTATGTCCCCTCTCACCTAGCTATGTTTTTAAATACATGGGAGGTGGTAAAAATTTGTGTTTGAATTCATGAGAGACTTCCACAGGGATAGAGGTTTTGCCAAACCCGAGGTCCCTTTAATTGTTATACAAAATATTAGGAGTTTCAGTTAGATTAGCACATGATTAAAATGGTTTGAACAGTCCCTGGGACATCTCTCTGCCCTTCGAAATAACGAGTTGCTCCCTTGGGACTCAGCTCCAGGCGGCAAATTGAGCAGCTACATGGAAACAGCACAAAACAAGATTGGGTTTCACTGTGACAGTCCCTCCACAGAGCACAGCTCACTGGAGGGTTCAGCCTGGTCTGGAAGCATGCCGGTGCATGGGTTGAATTTCACCAAGGAGTCAGAATGTCTCCAGGAAAGTGGGGAGACAGAGGGTGACTGAGGGAATGGGGAGCAGCCCAGGTCCCCACTAGCTGTATAACACCCGAAAGAAAACAAGCAAGGACCCCAGAAAAAAGCACCAAAATTTCTGTCGAGCCCCCCAAACCAAATCACAAATGGAGCAAAGGAAAGGACATATCATATACAGTTCCCACCATCCCAGAGCAGACAGGGACTGCAAACAAATGTCACACTTCAGAGCTGAGATCTACTGTGTAGTTTTGGGCACACGGCCTCTAAACCTAGAGAAAATGAACGGAGAAAGACTTTGTTGGAAATCAAGACAAGAAGTAAAAATCCAGCCTTTGCAAGCAGAGAGCTCCTGGTGAGGATGACATTCTTGAGTCGTTAGGACTTTCTGCACAACTTTGGGGTAAACAAGCAGCAGATCTCCAGAGACCCTAGCCACTGACACAAGAAACCAGGCTGGGAATGGCCTGAGAACCACGAATGTGCTGGTGCGATTCACAGAGTCATAGGGGTAGGGGAGAGGTCTGTAGAGACAAAGGTAGAAGGAAATGATCATATACTTCTCCCTGTGCCTTTTGCCATGAAGTTAGGGGCAGCTGGTCAGTTACAAAGCCCTTGGTCTCTGCTTACTTCCTACCAGTTCTCTTGGGCCTTAACCTAGTAGGCCATGGTGACACTGGTTGGAGACATGGGTACACGTATCCCCGTGCTATGTACTCTTGTATACTAGACGTATTTCTCAGAGTAAACTTATTTTGATAACAAAAAAGGCAGCATGTATAATATACATATACGTATTATTTTATCTTGTTGTCATTTAAAATGTTTCCATATCCATCAACCTTTTCCCCTTGAAAGACAACACTCCCAGCTCCAATCTCGATGCTGAATCGGAGCCCAGACCACACCCAATTCCACAGTCACTGAAAGTTTGAGCTGGGGTTTAAGCGTGGGGCTTCTGCATTTTGTTTCATCTCTCAACCCAAGGAAACTACCGTCACTCCAGAAGTTTCCTTAAGTTGCTGAAACCTGAAGTTGATTTGGAGTTTGTAGAGTTCTCAAGAGTCTTCTTGTAGAAGTCAAGAGGATGAGAAATCAAAGCCAAAGGCTACAATTTCCAGGATAGATGATCAGCTGAACACATAGGGGACAAGCTTCCTGTCCTGAGGTAGTTCACAGGATCCTGAATATGGAGTCAGTAGAATGAAATTAATCTTGCAAGGGTAGCAGGATCTAGACAAAAGTGTATGTGCATAAGCCTGGTGACCTGAGTTCAATCCCCAGAAACCACATGCTCTAATCTCGTTTCTGTTACTATGATGAAACATTCTAACCAAAAGCAAAAGATAAGACTATTTATTCAGCTTATAGGTTACAGCCCATCATTGAAAGATGTCAGGGCAAGAACATGAAGGAGAGTTGGTGGAGGAATAGTACTTACTGGCTCATTGGAGCTCTTGCTTAGCTAGCTAGCTTGCTTTGATACCTGGAATCACCTACACAAGGATGGTGCTGGCCACAGTGGGCTGACTCCTCCTACATCAATTAACAATCAAGACACCACCACCACCACCCCCCACACACACAGACATGTCCACAGGCCAGTCCTATCTGGGCAATACCTCAGTTGAGACTACTTTCTCAGGTGATTCTGGGCCATGTCCAGTTGACAGTTAAAACTAAGGAGGACGCCACATAAAAGTGGAAAGAGAGAACTAACCCTAAGAAGTCATCATCTGGCCTCCACAATCATACCACAGCATTCATATTTGCACATACAGAGAGGGGGAGGAGAGGGAGGGGAGAGGGAGGGGAGAGGGAGAGGGGGAGGGGGAAAGGGAAAGGAAGAGAGATTCACAAAGTACTGAAGTTTAAAAAGACATAAATAAAAGCAATCTTTTAGTATATTATTCAGGAACATGTCTTAGCCTTTCCAAGGATAGGCCATCCTTTTTCGGTGTGATAATTCAGTAAAAACTGGAAAGGGTAAATTATATTAAAGGAAGAGTGTTGACATGAATGGAATGTTTAGAGGAAGGGACTAACCAACCGAGCTTAGGGTGAAGCAACAAGACCAGAAAGACCTAGAAAGACAACCAACAGACTAAACTAGTTAGAGTGCTGCTCTTAGTTAATAGAAGTAATGTTTCCACTTTGTTAAAACAAATGTCTAAAGGAATGTTTTAATACCAAAAAAAACACAAAAAACCACAAAAATCACAAACAACAACAAAACAGAGCTAGGGAGGAAAGGAGGCGTTAGTGTCAGAGCTGTCTGTGAAGCACTGGTGCGACTCCTCGGTACTGTAGGGACGGGGGCAAGGAGGGAAAGAGGAAGGAGTGTTAGATTATACAACAGATGATTTAAAAGAAAGAAAAAGAGCTTGTTCACAGCAAATGTTTGAACTCAGACATGACATGCTTGAAAACACTATGGAACTTCCTTAAAGATTAGTTAAGACAAATATTCATGTTTAAACAGCCAAAGTAAACAGGTCATCCAGGTTAGTTCTTAAGTGTCCCCTTGACATGGTCAAAATAACCTGAGAGGAGATTGAAGATCTTCAACCAGTTGAAGAACTGTCCCCATCGGATTGACCCATAGAGGCATGTCTATGGGACATTGTCTGGGTTGCTGGCGGATGTAGAAGGGCCCCAGCCCACTGTGGGCGGTACTATCCCTAGGCAAGTGATCTTGGACTGCATGGAAAAAGCTATTAAACCATGAGCCAGGAAGGAAGAAGCAGAGAACATTTAAGAATCCCTTATCCTTCTCCTCCCCCTGCACCTCCTTTCCAGCCATGAAGCCATGAGCTAGTACACAGAGTTCCTCCACAATTTCTGCTTCTGTTCCTGCCCTGATGTCCCTCAATAGCAGGCTGTGACTTACACTAGTGTAAGATAAAATAACTTTCTCCCCAAGTTGCTTTAGGTTAGGGTGTTTGTTTGTTTGTTTTTCATCGCGACAGAGTAAAACCAGAATATAAACTTATGCTCCAGTCCTCTCCCCCCTACACCAGAACCTTAATTCACAGCCAGCATGACTGCAGACCATTGGAATTGCTCTTCTAGGCAAGCAAAGCCTCACACCAGGGTTAGCAGCCCCATGAGGCTGAATACCAGCCTATACCAAGGTCCCACGTCCTCTGTGTTGGAATCTCATCCTCACCTTCTGAGGTCAGCAGCATGAACAGATACTAGTCTTTCAAATGTTCTTATAGCAACCATGAGGGAGGGTGGAGTCAATCGGAAAGGGGCAGGGGGATTGCCCTGACTGCCCTCTGCTTCTTCCTCTGAAAAATCGAAGCCACTGTGCCCTCAGGCAGTTCCTCACTGGGTCACCAATCTTATGACTGTGGAAACGCTTCCTTCACACAACATTATTTTTGACTCGACAGTATTCTTTACTCAATACACTTCCCAAATGTATCTATGCCCATATACTAAATGCTCTAGCCAGAAGGTGATAGCTGGAAGGTCCCTGCCTTTGGGTTTTATTAGGCTTTGCTGCTTAGCTGAACTACAGGTTTCTCCGCCACAAGGCATTTACGAAGCAAGCTGCACCTTCTCACTACACCCTTTGTTATGGGGTGTGAATTCCACCGTCCACCCTGGAAGAGCACACAGCATTTCTCTACTAATCCTACATCCCAGGAGAGTGAAAGAGAATGCCATTCCCCCAGCATGCCAAACCTCCCATTTATACAGGCCTGCTCATAGCAAGACTATCTTCTCCGGTATATAGCAGAGCCATTTCTCAGTCATTTAAATATCTACATTTCAGAAGGTTCTGAGCTTGGCACAGTGCTAGACTGAGGAAACAGGCAGTTATGTTGGGTTGTAAGCTACCTTGCCTGAGCCAGTTTCCTCTGCTGAGTATTGACCAGGTGTCTCTCATAGCTTTGGAGGGCTTCTGGAGATATACATTTGACAAAGACCACTAGTTTCACCTCGGGACCACCTCTGCAGAATCCCCATGTGCTTTCTGTGGCACTGTACTTCCTCTGTGGTCAGGACTGAAGCACACTCCTTTAGCAACCCTGTCACCTTCATAGGATAGAAGACACAATATGTGGCTGATCCTTTGGAGACTGTGGACTGCACACCTAAAAGTCAATTCTGGTCAGCAACAGCCCTGGAAGGAATCTTCTCTAATACTTGGAAGAAGAGCCAGGAAGAACCCTCTGCTTCACTGGTGGCTTCAAACTGATCTGCAGTCTTGTTTTAGGAGAAAGAGGAGGAGGAGGAGGAAGAGGAGGAGGAGGAGTGGGGGAACAAGGAAAGGAGAGAAAGAAGAAAGGAAAAGAGGAGGAGGGGAGGAAGAGTGTGTGTGTGTGTGTGTGTGTGCATGAGTATGTGTTTGTGTATGTGTGTGTGAGTGTATATATGTATGTGTGAGAGTGTGTGAGTATGTGAATATGTGTGACTGTGTGTATTTGTGTATGTGTATGTGTGTGTTTTGTGTGTGTGTAGTATATGTGTGTGTTTGTGTATGTGTGTGTATGTGAGTGTGAGTGTGTGTGTGAGTGTGTGTAAGAGAGTGTGTGAGAGAGAGTATGAATGAGTTTATGTGTATATGATATGTGTGTGGTGTGTATGTGTGTGAGAGTGTATATATGTGTGTGTGAGAGTGTGTGAGTATGTGTATATGTGTGACTGTGTGTATTGGCGTATGTGTATGTGTGTGTTTTGTGTGTGTGTGTAGTATACGTGTGTGTTTGTGTATGTGTAAGTGTGTATGTGATTGTGAGTGTGTGTGTGAGTGTGTGTAAGAGAGTGTGTGAGAGAGCATGAATGAGTTTATGTGTATATGATATGTGTGTGGTGTGTATGTGGTATGTGAGTGTGTGTATGTGTGTGAGTGTATGAGTGTATTGTGGTATGCGATGTGTATGTGTAATATGTGATGTGTGTGTGGTGTGTATGTGCATGTGTGTGTGTGTGTGTGTGTGTGTGTGTGTGTATTTCCAAACAACTTTAAAGAATTAGTTTTCTCCCTCTAGTGTGAATTCCAGAAATCAAACTCAGGTTACCAGACTTGACCAGGAAGCACTTTCATCTACTTTTTAAGTTTCTCTTAACTGTACTGTGATCTGGTAGTAAGTCCAACTAAAGTCTCAGGATGTCTGACTCACAGTGTGATACGTGTCACCTTAGCCCTTCTTTCTAGGGCCTTAGGGTGTGTGTTACTGAGACATATTCCCCACAGCAAGCTTAAAGAAGAGAAACACAATATAACCAATCAAAGGTGCCATCTGACAGGGAAGTCGCAGCCAATTTCAGTTCAAACATTAGAGATATAACTCTTGCTGAAAACATTAAAATAAAAATAAAATATTCTTCCACTAAGTGGATTAGTAAGGTGGGGAATTTCTCAGTCGGTACAGTTCTTGTTGATCCCAGAACCGGTGTAGAAAGCCAAGTGTACACAGTTGTAATTCTAGCATTCAGAAGGCAGAGGCAGGAGGATTCCTGAGATTTGCTGACTACTTGGCAAGCTCCAGGCCATTGAGATACTTTGCCGAGAGAGAGGGAGGGAGAGAGAGAGAGAGAGAGAGAGAGAGAGAGAGAGACAGAGAGACAGAGAGACAGAGAGAGACAGAGAGAGAGACAGAGACAGAGAGACAGAGACAGAGAGAGACAGAAAGAGACAGAGAGACAGAGAGAGACAGACACACACATACATACACACACAAAAAGAAAGGGAGAGAGAGAGACTGAGAGACAGAGAGACAGAGTCAGAGAGAGAGAGACAACAATAGAAACAGAAACAGAGAGGAAGTAGTACCTGAAAAATAACAAAGTTGTCCTCTGGCCTCCAGATGTATGTGTAATGTATGCACACACACACACACACACACACACACGCACAAAAATAGATAATAAGAAAAGGCCCAACATAAGCTCAGAATCAGACCTCAGCTTTACCTGCAGGAGTCCCTAGAAGGTGCATCTGGTCCCTACTAGAAGAGCCCACCCCAGTCATACAACAGCTTGATCATTGTCCCCTCTGCCCAAAGCCTCTCTCATCTCCATCTCGAGTTCTCAAAGCTAAAGAAAGAGATCCTCACCTTCAAGGTCATCCTGGTAGATGACGATTTCTTTCTCTCCTTCCAAATGAATTGCTGTGAAGAAAAGGTGACAGTGACTTTGATATCCAAGGGTTCCCTAAAGGAAGCACACGTCTCCCTAATATGGGAAAGTCATGAACTGGCTCAGCACTTAGGACACAAAACAGTTATGGGGTCGTGACCTCTGTTGAAGTGTTCCTAATAATTCTCAGCACAATAAGGTCTTTGTAGAGGGTCGGTCAAAGGACTCATAGTAAGGTAACTCGAATGAACCACGATGAGGTTCCCGTGAAGAAATGTGTGCCATAGAATTTAAAACTGGACACAGAGTGATTTGGTGTCGAGACCTGAGTCCTGCTCTATACTGGAACTGGGCCATCTACAAATGGGGAGCACGTGACTCAGCATCCTAGATTCCAGCGGTTGGTAGAGGTAAGAGGCACAGCTGTAAAGCACAGGGTCTGCCTGGATGCCTCTTCTTCCTCAAGGAACATCAATGACCTCCAAGTCTAAAGATGATGCTGATGGAGACATCGAGAATGGGGAAACATTGCCCTGCCACACTCATCCCGGGATGCCATGCTTAAGGTTCACATGCTTAAGGGTAACAGAGACAGAGAACTAATTACATGCAGGAGTCCCAGAGATTCTCAGTCACTACTGGGACTTAAGTGAGCATACCTTGCAACCTTCTGAGGTCAACAGGATCGAGGGCAGCCACAGCATCGGAGATCCTGGAAGGCCTGCTAATGCCGGCATTATTGACAGCCCTTACACGGAACACATATGATCTTCCTTCGAAAAGTCCGGTGACGGGGTACTTGCAGATCTTTACTGGTGCGTCGTTACACTGAACCCAGTTGTTAGTTCCCACCTCACATCTTCAAATGAAAAGGAAGTGTAGAGAATAGAAGCGCATATGGTAGTCTACCAAATACTCAGGGGTATACTCACATAGAGACCAGTCATCACGGGGGAGCATGCCATTTGGATATAAATCCACACTACTGAAATACTGACTTCTATTGATAGTAATATAATAAACCTTTAAAAAATTAATAAATTCAATAGGTATCTCTATATACATCCATAGAGAATGAATGGATAGACAGATGGATAAATGGATAGAGAGTTGATAGATGATAGAGCTGATAGATAAGATAGAGATAAGACAGGCAGGATAAGCCAGAAGATAGGTAGATGTTGGATTATAGATAAGAATCGTGATAAGATGGGAAACCACAGGAAGGTTAGGCAGACAAGACAGAGATGTAAATAAATAATAGATAAGATAGGCCAATAAGATAGGATAAAATAAAGTAGATAAGATTTAAATGGATGATAGGTAAGGCAGATAGAAGCATATCATGAACAGACAGATACATATCTAATAGATAGATAGATAGATAGATAGATAGATAGATAGATAGATAGATAGATGATAGATAATAGATAGATAGATGATAGATGATAGATAATAGATATCTTATAGATAGATAGATAGATAGATAGATAGATAGATAGATAGATAGATAGATAGATAGATAATCAATGGGAAAGGGAAGATGACAGAAAGATAGCTACATATATGCAGTTACATGGATAGACAGATAAGTTCAACCTTTGTGATTTAAATAATTTAAAATAATTCCTGTTTTCAAACACGTTTACTCCTCCCAGTTTCCACCTTCCCTCTCTCTTTCTCTCTCTCATTAGAGAAGAACAGGCTTCTAAGAGATGATGATGCAATACAACAAAATAAAAGATGATAAAGCAAAAACCATCACATCAAAGTTGAACAAGACAAGTTACATTGTTGTTGATTCCTTTTGCAGCTGGGATACCCAAGCTTTGTGAGATTAGGTCTGGGGATGGATCTCTGTCTGTCTCCACTGTACATCTCACTTGAGCTGAGCCAGGGCTGTATCTTATTGGGGTCCTGCCTAGGCTACTGAACAGTAAGATACCACTTTCTAGAACCTTCCTATGCAGATTCAGAAGACTTTCAAAAATACAGTCCTGTCCAGAAACCTAGAAATATGGACAAGATTAGCCTCTGTTTATCATAGACTGAGGAAGTTAAATATAAACTTTCATGTAAAATACCTAGCAGAAATATGAAAAGTCAGAAAACTAGGCTTTTAGGCTCTTCAAGTTGTAGAGCTGAACATTCAAGTAAAAAAAAATGTCACCTCACTTGCTCTGACTGTCCTGCAGATTGGATTTATGGGGTTTCCCAGGGCTCAACCTACTAGACTAGCATCATTTGCCAATTACTTTATCATTGACATTGGAAGGCCGAAGTGGTACTACTCTCCTGAATGGTTCTGTCAGCCTGCAGTGGCTTCATACATCCAAATGTGTTGTCTTAGTAAGGTCCCCTATGGATGGAACTCAGTGCACACTCACTTGTCAATGAAGTAGCCAATGACAGGGCTCTCAGTAGTGGTGTTGGGTGGTTTCCAAGTCACGATGACATAGTCTCGGTTGGCATCATGGCACTGTAGGTCCATGGGTGCCCCAGGAGCCCCTGTGACCAGCGGGTCAGCATCTGTGGTGGGGAAACATGGATTCACATCCTCTACAAGGTGGGGTCACTGCCAATCCTGCCCACAGACCTCCAAACTCAGAATCTCTCTGCTCAGTTCGATCTTTCTCACTAAAGTATTTGAATGTGTTTATTAACCCAGCAGACTGATATCAAGAAAAATAAATGTCTGTGTGCACTTTTTTAAAAAAAACTTAGAATACTTAATCTTCTCATCTGTGACTTTTTAATAATTTGATCCGAAATTAAAATTCCCTTTCTCCTAGTGTTATCTGGTCACAGTGGTGAGCTGGCCCTTGCAACATCTGAGAAATACCAACGGAGATGCCTTTATAACTCAAGTTTCTTAGAAAATGTGAGGATTTAACCGAAAAATAAGAATAATTTGTGGTCAAATGCCAGGGTCAAGTTTTCCCACACTGAAGGCCAGAAGAGCTGCTTAGAAAGTCGATACCCTGAACATTTGATCTTCGTATCTAAAATCAATATTTACTCAGGAGCCACAGCTGCTGTGTACCCACAGAAGCCTGAGCATTCTGTGGTGTCTGATTCAAACCTCCCCAGTGTACCAAAGGCCAGGGATTTATTAACATCAAGCCTAGTGTTTCCTCTCCATTCATAACCTCCAGGACGTGATCAGAACGGTTGAACTCCCCCAGGTTTGAGTCCTGCTCTAGTGCCAAACAAGCAAGGCAATCAAACCTGCTTGAAGTCATTGCATTTTTATGGCGCAAAACACCCTGCAAAACACACAGGAGAATGGAAGGTATCTTTTAATGACAACCCTAATAAAACCCACAAAACTCTTTGGGAGAGCCTGAAACCACATCCCTGAGTGTTTATGTGATCTCGTGGGAAGTGCAGGGGAGGGGTGCATATTTTTGTTTCTGGGGTAGCATACTTTAGTGGCAGAGCCCTCCGTGAAGCTCTGCTCTAACTGCCGCTGAGAGAAAAAACAATCTAACATGGCAGTTGCTTTCATATGACTCCACAACTGGAGCTGCAGGGGAGATGAACAGAGGGGCCAGCTAACAATGACTGGCTATGCCAGACAGAAAGTATGGTAGCCAGGGGACAGCAGCCTTAGCTGAGATTGCCCCGACAGGCTCAGTAAGGAGCCCACAGAAGATAGCCTGGGTGGATCAGGGCAGAATGGAACACAGTTCGATCACAGAGCACTGGACTTTGCAGTGGGAACTCACTCTCTCTCAGGCTGTGGCTCTAACAAAATTTAGCCCTGATTCCTCCACGGGAAAGATAACCAAGTTCTCCGAGCTTTTCTGTCTCCACCTGGGTAACAGAGCAACTTACAGGCGTTGTCATGAGAATTTTAGATGGTCTGTGCAGATCATGCGTGAACACGCTTGTCTATGCACGCCTACATATGTATATATGACAAATGTTTGCATGCATGCTATCATTACCATTGCCTGGAACTATCAAGAACGTCTTTCCCCATCACGAAATTAAGAGGATAAGAGGATTCAGTCAGACCCAGGGCGTTCTGTAACTGTGCTGCTGTGCTGAGACCATAGTAAACAGGAATTAAGTTAGTCGGCAGACGTTAAAACCATCCTTGCCATTGCCTGGAACTATGCCTGGAACATCAAGAACTTCTTTCTCCATCACGTAATTAAGAACAGCACCCAATGGGCCTGGGTTGAAGGTTAGATGCAGGACAGAGGATTCAGGACCCAGGGCATTCTGTAACTGTGCTGCCGGGCTGGGACCATAGTAAGCCAGAATTGGGTAAGTTGGCAGAGGTGAAAGCCGCGCTGTCCTAGACTTGCATCAGTCTGTCCCACCAGAGTCGAAAGGAGCCCGCTGCACTTCCATGAGTCGAGCATACAGCACGGTCACTTTGAGGGTCCTGTTTACTCACAACTCAGGGTCAAAATGACTAACGTGCCTTGCACCTTGGAGGGGGCTATTTCTTGTCAGGGGAGTGTACAACGCCCAAGGCTCGCCATCCACGTTCCTCTGTCTCTTCCCTGTCCCCTCTTGCTATGTAGCTTCTTCCACCTTCTCCTTAGACCCCCTCCACCCCAGCTGAGGCACCTCTGACAAACATGAAAGCGCTGTGGTCGCTGACTCCACCCCGGGACACGATCCTCAAGGTGTACAGCCCCTCGTCATCCTTGTTCAGGTGGCTGAAGGACAGGGAGGCCTGGCCTTCTCCAAAGAACATCTTGGTCCACTTGGACTCTTTCAGCAGTACATCTGAAACAGAACCAGAGGACAAGGTGAACTCCGGTACTTCCCCACCATCTGCTCCCAGAGGCTCCGGGATGATGTTCAAGGTCAGGGCTGGGCTTCCAAGGTCACTTCGCTGGGTCTGTTTTGCTGCTGGCAGCTTCCACACCAGCAGAGATGAGAGACAAGTGCCCAAGGCCACTGTTCCACAAAAGGCTCGGGAAGCAGCCGTGAGAAGTCAACATGTCAGCCTTTGTCCCCAAGCCTGATTCACCAGGACACTCACCATCCCGGTACCATTCAGCTCGAGGCTGTACTCTCTTCAGATCTGGCGTCACCAACAGTGTACACTTGAGTGTGACTGTCTCGCCCTCTCTTCTGAAGGTGACCCCGAATTTCTCCAAAAACTGGACATCAAAGTGTGTGTACGGGATCACAGATGAAAGAGGCACTAGGGTAGGAGGAGATACAGTTAGTGCCCAGCATGCATCTCAACACAGTAGACACTCAGAGCCATGGTCAGCTGCCAGGTGCTTCCTTGCCTGGTTATGGCATAAGCGCCCTTGGGTGAGTGAGGGGGCCTCAGGGTATATATCCTCTAAATTCATATGCCAAAGCCCCAAGCATAATGGTGTGAAGACAGCGGGGCCTTCAGAGGTGATTCAGTTTTGATGAAATCATGAGGGGCCCCACGATGGGGTCAGCATCCTTACAGATAGGCAAGAGAGCAGGCTATATACCCAGAAGTATGAAGGAAGACCATCTGTAAGCCAGGATGCAGTCTTCCCCAGCACACACACTGGCAGCCTGGGATATCAGGCCTGCAAACCCAGAACCACAGGAAATAATGGCCCCTTGTCAGTCATGCTGCTGGGAGATAGCCATTCTGTTGTCAGAAAAGTAGCTTATCCATCTTGTCATTAGGGGCATGGTCACACAGGGACACAGCACACAGCATGAACCTTAGTGTGCTTACAGCATAGGATTTACATCCTGCCTCAGCCCAAAGGGTGACTTTGGGCAAGTCACGCCCACTGGAGTTATAGAATTTCCTTCTTTAAAATAAATGGTGGGAACGTTCTTATCCATGTGTCATTTCACATCAAGAGCACTAACTAGATCTGGAGACATCAACTAGAACCAGAATGAACCCTGAAAAGTACCTGGTAGAGTTTATGTGCTTCAGAAGAAAACCAATTAGGTTTTTATAATTTGTTTGCTGTAGCCCTGGGATGGGGCCTTCTGCACACTGTGTACACACAGTCACTGTGTACTAGTGGCAAGTACTCTACCACTGAGCTATATCCCTGCATCTTTGTTGGGATAAGGTCTTAGTCTGTAGCTCAGGGTAGCCTTCAACTTGCTCTCTTCTTGCCTCTGCATCCCCACTGGTGTGCACCACCACACTTGAAACATAAAATCTTAAAACCAAAAGGCATCTCTGGTTTAGAAATGCATGCATGTAGGGAAAGTTCAGAAACTATCTCCTTTGACTTGGGAGGATGGGTGGGGTGTTCGGAAGTTCTCGCTATCTCTGTGATCGCTCCAGTCCTTTAACAATAGCTAAATCATGGCTGAACTGTGTGTGCTTTAAAGGGATTGACTCTATGCCCAGTGAACTTGACACTAAACTCAAAAGTGCAAATATAAATAAATAAATAAATAAATAAAATTTACATTTGCTGAAATGTGTGGTGAACATAAGACCATCTATTGTCACTGTGATCTGAAAGCATTTTGCAACTACTATAGATATTTCAGGTCTCTGTTTTGAAAGATGAAACCTTAATGGAAGAAACCCTGCAGTAAGGCATATAATCTCAAAAGTCCAAGTATTCAGGGTGTATGGGACTTCAGACCTGCAGACCTTCCTGCATCAACCGTGGCCTACCTCATGTTCCTGGGTAGTTTAATACTAACCAAGTGTTGGATGTTGGCTCATTCAATAAAACTCATGCACTGTATATATATATTTGGTAGTTGCCAAAGGATCTACCCTCAGCAAATTCTTCATGATTAGGTCTCATATATAAATGGAATCATGACCAAGTCAAAGCCCACATGGAAATTCAATTCTGGTAGAAGCACAGGTCAAACTTAAACCTTGTCTTCAACCCATATATGAGTTATGTTTGAAGGAGGGCTTCATCTCTGGTGGCTTCAGCCTGGAAGCCTTCCTCACCTGGTCCAGGTCAACATGCTCTTGGGTCTCCCAGGGAAAACCCAGCCTGGGTCACAGGGAAGTGCATGTCTTGTGACAGGGCCACTATAGATCCTGATGGCCAAGGAGCCTATTTGCTGATAGTGAGAAGCCAAATCTTTTATGTTCAGACTCCATTTTAGAGAACCTGACCTAACTTTGAACTCAGGTAAACTAACAAGCTGATACGTAGCAATAGTTTCCAAGTTGCCCTCCAACAAAACCCGAGCCTAGCTCTAGTCTCTAGGCTAATCCCTAACAAGATCAGAGTCTCCAGGTTACACCCTCAACAAGACCAGTGTCTCCAGCTTATTACTCCAACAGATCTATAACCCCATGTTACAAGCCCACCCCCTGCTTAACAACCACAAATGCAGAGGGGAGCAGAAATTAAGTTTATGATGTGTCTCCTAGCACCAGCCAATTATCTTAAAGGCCATGGTAGTTCTCCAATTAGATGCTTAGACACACACACACACAGACACACACACAGACACACACACACACACACACACACACACACACACACACACACACACCTTTTGTAGCTTTCTATAAAGCCTTGCCCTGATAGATATTCGGAGCTCCTCACCACCAAAATCATCCTATGTGACAGCCATGCACTGGGTGACCCCTAGCTAGCTCGAATAAAAAGGCCCTGCTGTGACTGCATCGGATCAGCTCCTGTCTGGTTTTTTCGGGGTATCACTAATATTTCCCTGGTACTACAATAAGTGCACGGTGTTGAAAGGCAAGTAGATCAGTGTTGACACTGACAATAGAGCAAGGGACCACATGCTTCAGGTACCACTCATGAGGAAGAGGTTTGCTCGACACTGAGGTAGTGTGACCCATTCTCAGCATACCCTGGCTGTGTGTCCTGTTTAGGTCTCAGGTAACTGTTCCATTTAAATGGCCTAGGGACTTTCAGGAGCATGGAATGTCCCCCTTGCACAAACTATAGCACCACCATAGATCTGCTTAGGAATTTCTGTTCATTTCTTTTTTCCAATCCAGATCTATATAAAGTCTCTACACATGATGGCTTCACCTGCATCTAAAAACATCAACTTGCCGGCAGAGAAAATTATCCTATACTAACCCTGGCTGGGGAAAGGTATTAGAACTGTAAGTTTAACAAAGATTTTTACCCTGAAAAAAAAAATCACATCTCACCTTTCTGCTATGTCACTAAACAACTTTCTAGACAAAAACACCCACGGGTACTTACATCCAATTGGGAGTCCTACTGAGTGGAAGGGCTCCTCATCTCCTCGGTACCCTGTCAGGGAAATTAGGTAAATGTGGCTCAGAAAGAGACAGGCAAGGATGAAGGCTCTCCCCTACCCAGGGTAGACAGCAGGAACGTACTTCTCACCACCACCGCAGCGTTGGTAGACACTTGTCCATGGGGATTAGTTGCTACTGCTGAATAGGTGGCTGTGTCCTCAAAGTTGGCCCTTGGGGAGAGAAGGCAAGTTTGTGAGAGGTTCTGACACGGTTGACATCCTGAACTTGAACAAAGCATTCCTGGAAAGCAACCTTGTTGCCTGGATGACTTGTGATTTATTGGAGAACAACAACGCCAACTCTATCTTGGAATGAAGGGCAGGGCATAGTATTAATTATAGATACAAATGAATGCCTGACTCCAGCCTATGCCAGACCTGTACTCTCAGAAAGGAAGGGTAGAAGTGCTTCCAGGAATTGTTTATTTCACTTTCAAGGAGAAATTGCCAGTCTGCCTGACCTTGTTTTTCGGCCTAGTCTGTTGGTTCACGTGGTCACTGGGAAGCCTCTGGACCTTGAGCCAGAGAAGAATCCTTCCTGCTGTGACAATATAGACCCATGTTTGGGACAGTTCTATAGAGAGGAGTTTCTTTCCTGCCTAAGGACTGATTGATCTCATGCTGACTCAAGGTGATCCAGGAGCTAAGCAATTGGTTCCAACTTCTATGATGTTTTTCTATCCTGGGATTGTGCCTGCCACTGTCCTGTTTCAAGTGGCTCTGACATCACACCACGACCCAGCTGCTGAGAGCTCACTAGAGCCCCGGGAAGGAGCCTGAGCTTGTATTTAAGATCTGAGCAGAAATTCATGAGCCTTCCTAAGTGTGGAGCATCCTACTGGTCAAGTAGAACAAATCCAGAACCCCACCTCTTTCCCCAGAAGGGCTTCCAAGCCAGTAGCTGTGGCTGAGAATCACAAATGGTATTCAATCTCCAGATTGGAATGACTCACACAGACATCATTAAAATACCCACGCTCAACCCCACCTAAGATGTGAGTATGTGTCTATCCCAGAAAGACCATGATCTTAAAATGGCAAGGGCCTGAACTCTCAGGGTGCAAAGTTCCCATCTCCCACTTCCATCTCTTAGAAGTAAGGTCACCTCTGTGCTTGTAAACTGACACCCTGTCAACTTCCCCAGTTCATCTGACAAAAGAGAAGCCGAACGCTTCATGTGTTTTGATTTATGCCAGGTTCTCTGTTAGGGCCTTGGTGGTGGTGGTGGTGGTGGTGGTGGTGGTGGTGTGTGTGTGTGTGTGTGTGTGTGTGTGTGTGTGCATGTGCGCACCCCCGAGCATGTGTGTTGCTCTCACTTTCTCTCCTATGGGTACATACATTGCTCATACATACATACATACATACATACATACAGATACATGTGTGTGCATGCAAAAGCCAGAGGTCATCCTCTGGAATGGTGAGTTACCCACTTTGATTTTTGAGACACGGTTTCTCATTGAACTAGAGCTTAGGACTAAAGCAGGTTGGACAGATAGAAAGGACCAGGTTTCCACATGCCTTTGCCTCACCAGCACTGGAATTACAAGCACACACCCAGCTTTTTCATGTAGATTCTGGAAATCACACTCAGGTCTTCACCATTGCATAGCAAGCACTCTATTGTCTGAGCTATAGTCCCAGTACTGTCTTATATAACGTCGCCGCAGGTCCTAGAATTTGGCACTTGGAGAGATTGGAAAATAAGATCCACACCATTCCTACAGCTGTTTCCTTCCAAAATGGGGGTTGGGGTTGGCACTGGGAGAGCCCTTAATCTTGGGATAAAATAGCACAAGTTCACTTTTGAGAAAGGAAAACTTTACCCAAGTCTCACTTTAAAGCCAATTAAGCCAGTATTCCCAGGAACAAAGAAAGCCCTGTTCTTGGTCAGCTAACTCTCTTCAATGTAGCATTTAGAGCTGCTAATATTTTCTTTGACCAAGCTTTTTTTTTTAAATGTTTTTTTTTGAAATTGTATTATTATTATTTTTTAAGATTTATTTATTATATGTAAGTACACTGTAGTTGTCTTCAGACACACCAGCAGTGGGCATCAGATCTCATTATGGATGGTTGCGAGCCACCATGTGGTTGCTGGGATTTGAACTCAGGACCTTTGGGAGAGCAGTTGGTGCTCTTAACCGCTGAGCCATCTCACCAGCCCTTTGACCAAGCTTTTAACATCTCTAGGAAAGAAGAGAGAGAATTTTCGGAGACCTATGCTGTCTGCCAACTCCTTTCTTCTCTCTCAGGAGTTCCAGCCCACTCTTGCTGTGTCAGACATGACATCTGGGCCCCTGTAAATGCCAGTGCTCACAGAGGTCAACCCAGCCCAGTCCATCTGGACACTCACACCAGCACATGGTGTCCCATCTACCTGGGAGGAATGAGTGCCAGCTGCCACCCATCGGTCCAGTGCTATGCTAGCCTGATCTGGTTAGGAACCAATCAGCTATGCAGTTTGAAATCCTGCAGACAGCCCTACATCAGTGCAAAAGAACAGGGTACAGCAGAAAGTCCTGCGATGTGGACGCTTGCTTCACTGACACGCACCTCCACACCTCCACTAGCAATAGCACAGCCAATGGGGAAAATGGCAGCTTGGTGACCACAGGCATGGCTGGGTGTCCTGGAAAGCTGATGGAAAGAGGTAGTCTCCTGCAGTGATCCATGGAGCCCAACGGGGGCTGCAAGGAGGTGCAGACGAAGCTTGGAAGTAGGAACAGGACACCCACAGCAACCACCCAACAGAGAGCAAAGTTCATAGGGAAGCCTGGGCAGGACTTCCTGAAGAAGCCCAGAGAAAAAAAGACTGTCCTTGGCCCTGCAGATGACCCCGTCCTCAGAGCTGAAAAGAGGATTAACACCTGGGCCATGGAGAGTCCTCAGAGGCGTGTGGACCCAGACGGTACCCGAGTGTCCAGTCAACTGCATAGATCGCACCATCTCCAATTCCGTCAAGAGTCCTTCATGTTAATAGAATGATTTCCAAACCAAGTTTCCTTTGTCACACTGCGAATTTCATCTACTTCTAAACCCATAGTAAATGCCTGTGCTTGGCCACATCATGTCCCATTTATATAGCTTAGGACAATGGTGAGAACTCTATACTGTATGATTTATATAGTACATCATTTGTCTGTGCCTAGCCCCAGGGTAAAGCTTCAACCCACTCTGTTTAATAGATTCCTTTGAATTCAAGGTAAAACTTGTTTCTGTTTATAACTGTTCCATCTTGGCAAGTCAGGATCATTCTCAATATTGGTCAATCTGAATATGTGCAGAAAACATGGTTGCCGAGTCTATAATACTACAGCCGTGGTACCTTGGTACCCTGTGCTGCCTAGAATCAGCTCACAGTCCTCATCTCTCAACGTCATCCCTCCCTCCAAAAACCTATCTATATCTTAAATCCCTAAAATGCTTTATAAGGGTGACTTTGATGATTAAGACAATGCATTTGAACTTTTCTGGCAATTTTATAAGTGAATACAGGCGTATCTGCATCACTTAAGGTTCACTAGCTCAATCTCTCCATCAAAAGTTGGAAGAAAATCCCTATTCTCCTGTACAAAGCTTCCTTTCTTCCCCAGAATTCTATCAAACATCAGGGGCTTCCAAACCCTCTGAGGTGTTCTTGAGTAAGGAGGAACTGTAACGGCACAGAGGAGACAAAACTTGTCACCGAGTGGACCACTGGTGACAGGAATGAAGGGTTGAAGCGTCACGGGCAGCCTCTCCTCAACTCCCAGCTTGCCCTGGGCTGACTGGGCAGTGAAGAGAGGATGGGACAGCGCCACCTAAGGCATTAGCACTGATTAGCTCCTCCGTTCACCCATTAGCACTTGTAGCCCCGAGCGAGGGCACAGTGGCAGGAGTTAGGAGAAGGTCTGATGGGAGAGGCCCCTCTTCCTCTGCAGCCGAGCCACAGTGCACACCTGTGCTTAGGAAAGCCAGCTCAGGAGGCACAGACCACAGCTTCCTTTCCATCAGTAAGGAAACTCATGACCTGGCTGGGCAGGGTGCAGGTTAGAACTTCTAGGATCTTGCTTTGTCTTGTTCGTTTCGCTCCTGGGTGTTTTGTACTATGCAAAACATTGAAACATGTTTTGTATAGTCCAATATGTATAGCATATACACAGTGAGTATCCATACACGTATGGAAGCAAGATCTGGAATAGTCTTCTATCTACCTCTGCATGTAGTAGGATTGTAGGAAACAGGCAGGGGTTAGAATGGGAAGCAGAGAGGACCTCTGAGTGGTTCTGGGAACCGCACCAAACTCTGATTTCACCGAAGGCTAACTTGGAGGAGGCAGTGAACTCTGACCCCATCCTCAGCATGTCCCAGGTGGACCTTCCGTCCCTTCTGCTCCTTGGGGCCTCTCGGGGAGTGTTCAGCAAACCCAGATTCTAAATCTAGCCTTTGCTTCATGCTGAGAGAACTTGAGAGGTTTTACTTTCTGTTGGGATGGGTTCCCAGAATAGAAGGATTTTTTTTTTTTGGTCTCGATTTTTACTTCCATGGGGACACCTTCGCTTCTCAGAGTCTCAGTGTAAAAAACGTCTCAACAGGACTTCCTGTGAGAACTAACGTAATTTTATCTTTTCTAAAGATAGACAGATGGCAGCATAAGTGATTTCCTCATTGGTGGTAGAAGGCAATTAGAAATTGGACTCAGGGTTTAACTCTTCAGACCTTACATACCGTAGTCAGAAAGGAGCATAAGAAAAGTTTAGTCATGAAAACATTCAACAAAGAGGAGATGATAGCCACATCACTAATAAGAAACGGGACAGACTGTTCTAAATGCCCCTCAGAATAAGAGAACAAAAAAAATCCTTTGGGGGGGGAGGGAGAGGTTCTCTTTATGGGTGGTCAGATAAAAATGTGTGAGCATTGGTACCATGGTGCAGACTGCAAGTTAAAGTTCAAATAGTACCAAGGAGCCAGATTGCTTTTAAGTGTCTTCAGAATTCAGCTGCAGGGGCCAGAGCGTATTCATAGGAGTAAATGTCACCTCAGAATGCAAGGAAAAGCTCATTCCACAGTCAGCTAGAGAGAAGGGCAAGGCATTCCACACCCCAGACACACCCCGGATCAGATGATCTGTAGCTCAGCACTTTGGAATGAACAGCTGAGTTGAGCTATCATTTGTGGGGTTTCCCAATGCTCTTTTCCTGAAGAATATGAAATTCTCTTGATCTGTTAAGAAGGTACCGGGAGAGAGAAGAAAGAAATGGAAGAGATCTGCTGGCCTTGGCAAGTATAAGTCAAGAGACCTGGGTTTCTGGATCATTCCATCATGGCCTTCCAGGGTCAATTAGCTTAGTTCATTCTGGGTGTTTCTTCCCTGTTTAAAGCCAGTGTTATTCTGGATGTACAGTCTGAATACTGCCAACAACGGGTCAGGTTGTGACAATTTTCATGCTCATTCAAATTCAACTTACCCAGACCTGCCGGTCAGAGCGCACTTACCCCAGGGATCAGATCCTTTGACATCAGTGTTGTCCCTGAGAAAACTGGCACTGGGCTTACTGCCCACTGATCCTTGGATGTCAAGGGAAGAGCTACTGTCCACACATCTCCTGTGCTCTGGAGACTGCCCACCCGACTGGCTTCTCCCTGAGCTGTAGGCTTTCACCAGGGACACGTGAGTACCCAGAGTCTTCTGGATCTCTCTCTCACCCCCTACTCCACATCTGGTTCCTTATTCTTGAGTTTCAGCGTAAGCTTGGCACTGGTCACCTTGGGGTCCTCCCACTGCAAGTCAGCAGGGTCCTGTCTGCTCGCCTCAGCTTCTAAGACCCCCTTTTAGCTTCAGCCGAGCTAGCATCCTCCCCGTTCTGCAGGTTTCCTGGTCTACAGACCTATCTGTAGTCTCCATTTCTCCTTCCGCTTTCAGTCCCAGCACCTGTGCACTTCAAGAGACTGTTGGGGAGTCTTCACTCACACACCCAGTTCCCACCCACTATCCTTTCACCTTGGAAACTCTTTCTGAGAAAGTTTTCCTAGGTCCCCGTTTTCCATAACCTGCCACCCTAGACGCGGTTCTCCCCTCACCTGCCTATTATTCACCTATGCTCAATACGGGACACCTCCCGGACACCAGAGAACAAGTTCAGTTTTGGTGGCCACCCATGTGCCACATCACCTAGAACAGCGCCTGGCGCTCAGTTGGATCTCAATGGAGGACAGGAGAAACCAATCAGCTGTGAGGGTGGGAGTCTGTGCCTGCCAAGGGACGGGGCTTCCAGCTTAGTAGAGACTGGACAGCTATGGAGGCGGAGCACTTACACCGGAAGGGGTGGGGCCCACAGTCCTGCGGGGGCTTATGACAGCTCTACGCTGTCCTCAGGCCACCAAAATGAGCTCAGGGAAGGGGCTCTCTGCCCCACAGAGAAGCAAGAGTTACAAGGAAGCAGAAAGGAAGAGGAAGAAAAGCTGAGAAGCAGAAAGAGAAACTCCTGCCTCAGCTGCAGGATCAGGGCCTCACAAAAGGCTTCCAGTCAAAGCAGGTTCCTATTAGGAACAAGACCTCAAGACGTGACCAAACACGTGACCCCTTCCTCCATCCTAATGGAGACCCTCATCCATCTCCATCAGGGAATGGCTGGTCACCCCAGCCTCCTGCTGCGACTTGACTTCCCAGGATGGAATGGTACCCAAGAGGGAGGGAGCACTTCTCATTTTCTTAGGAGAAGTTGGTAATGGGGGAGGAGAGTTGTGAGGGTAGAACTGGGAGGAAAGGGGTGGGGGCTGCAATTGGAATGTAAAGTGAATGAATGAATGAATGAATAAATATCTACTGGGTGTGCTCATCCATCTACAACTGCCCCGGAAGCTTCCTGCTTTGACTTCCTGCTTTGACTTCCTATGAACCACACCCTCTTCTTGGCTCTGGTGTCCTGCTCCAGATCTACTAAGAGCTGAACATACTTCTCTACTGTAGCCATCATGACTGAATGAATCCACCTTGCCATCAGGAACAACTATCAGAATCATTTCATCTTCAACAAAACCCAATACATAAAATATTTTAATGATGAAGAAGATTTTTCACTCTAAGCAAACATCTAGGCAAAGATGCAGGAAGAATGCGTTTGTCTGTGCCTGTGTGTCTGACTGTAGCATGTGTGTGTCATCAGGTGACTCTTCCAGTCATCCCTGTCAATCAAGCTGGCCCAGACATTCTGATTTCTCTGCCCTTGTCTCCTGAGTATAGGGATCAGGGTTTCACCGCCTCTCCCAGATGACTTCTGCTGTTAAGTTTGTTTAACGTGGTTATAGGATGCCACACTGGCACACACTAACTGTGTATCCTCACCTGTTTATCTCCAGAGTGTGCACTCCGTACCTGCTCTCAATCCGGTACTTGCCTGGATCCCCTGCCTGGCAGATCAGACTGCCGTCTTTGTACCTGGTGGAGGGAAACATTTATTTCAGTATACAGGCAGATAAGCTTTTGAAGTTGTGTCCCAGCCTCCTTTGGGCTCTGAAAAACACCTGCCTCCGTTTCCCATGTCCACGAGTGCAAGGTGCTCTAGAGCTAGCCTTCTACAAGAGGCAAGAGTTGTATCATTCAAACAGACATATCTACTTGAACCCACATAACTTATGAATTCAGAAGTTATCATTCCATTTAAAAAGAAACGTAGCTGATGCTAGCTAGGTCTGAGCCTGGTCCAATGGGCTACATTGTAGCTAGAGCCTATGAGGAAAATATCACAGAGTACATGAATCCTTAGTTTTGGAAGCTCCAAGCCCCACAACCTATAAAACAGAACTTAGCCATCCACAGGCTGTATTACAGCTGGGCAAGCCTTGATATCCTTCCGTCCTTGTCTTCTACTACCATGGACGGACTGAGCTACAAGGTTACAAGGGAGAGAGCCAGGACGTGGGATTCATACGGCAATTCATGATTTCAACAGCCAATGACCAAGGAGGGTCTGTGGAGCTTTAAGATGTAATTCATCAAGATTTATACCTTCCCTACATGAGCTCTCCTATAATTAAAGCAGATACAAGGGCTCCGTGCATAAAGTCAGCAAGGAAGCCAGTGCATAGACAATGGCTAAGACAACAAACATACATATCTAGTCAGGGAGCAAAACTCTTCAACAAAAATGTTCTGCAAGAGTGGTCAACGTCCCTAAACTTTGAGTGGCAGAGCATTAATCAGACAGGCATTTCGAATGTTGCACGCACTTTTCCCACACGGACTTGCGCAGGTCTATACGACAGGCTGAAAGGCAAGCACTCCTCCCATGCACATAGCTCCTAAAGGGAAGCATCCCTGAATGCAGTCCCTCACCATTGCACCACAGGTGTGGGGAATCCTTGTACCGTGAAACAGAGCCTCACGGACATCCGCTCCCAGATGGTGTGGGACCTTAACTTCACCAGGATCTCAGGAGCCCTGCTCATCCGGTCTTCAAATGAGTGTCTCTCCCAAGCCAGATTGTCTTCCACCTGCGGGGAGAAGGAGGGTGGCCAGGGTGGTCGTGGCAGGAGCAGCCCACTATTAGTGAAGCGTTAGATCATTTGCGTGCAGACAAACTCTCCTTCTCTACACCCCAAGGGGCTCAGAGGTCCTCCTACCGTCTGCTCCAGGAAGTACTTGTCCAGCTTGTCTCGAGCCTGGGACCGAGCCACGTGTACATTCTCCTCCAGCTGGGCCAGCTCACTGAGGAAACGCTGCCTCTTAGCCTCTCCATAAGAAGCCGCTAGAGACCGGTACCTAAGAGAGCCAAGAAGCTCCGTCGGTCATGGGACAAGTGATAGATTTGGTGGCACTGAAAGACTAGACAGGTCCCCTCTGTGTACCCATCCCTCAGCGCTAGGGGATAGAAGAAGATCGTGGGGAAAAGCAAAACAACTTTTTCTACTTACGCTTGCCTCTTTTCGGTGTGTGTCAGTATGCACAGAAAGTTACAAAGAACAGCAAATTGTGGTTTATTAATAGAGCTACGCACAAGGTACATCCCTTGCTTTCTTTGGCATGAGAGAATAAAATACTTGGGCAGCTCCTTAGAGTCCTTTAGGAGCCGTCATGTGTGGGGGACTGGGAGGATCCCTGCAGGTAGAGGTTGAGGGATCAGAGAAGTGTCACCCTTACACCTGGGAGATCAGAGCCATCGCTTCCTGTCAAAGCCAAGGACCAATATATACAAGAATGGACTGATGTCTACAAGGAATGGTAAGTGCTTGTGCTAACACTTAGAACCAGTTCACTTTCAAAGGAAGAAGTAATCTCGAGATCTGGCATGGGACATCAAGTCTCTGCAGGACTAACCATCCTCTCCCACTGAGGCAGACAAAGACAGCCCAGGTAGGAGCACTGAGTCCACAGACAGGCAACAGCTTTAAGGTCAGCCCCACTCACACTGTGGGACCCACATGAAGACCAAGCTGCACATCTGCTACACATGGTGGGAATGGGGGGCTAGGTCCAGCCCACGTATGCTCTTTGGCTGGTGGTTCGGTCTCTGGGAGCCCCCAAGAGTCCAGGTTAGTTGACTCTGTTGATCTTCCTGTAGAGCTCCTATCTCCTTCAGGGCCCTCAATACATCTCCCAACTCTTCCATAAGACTCCCCAAAGCTTCATCCAATGTTTGACTGTGGGTCTCTGTTTCAGTCAGCTGCTGGGTGGAGCCTCTCAGAGGAGAGGAGAAGGGGGATATAGCTGGAGGTACTGTGTGATGAGGAGACCGGGGGAGGGGCAGTGATTGGGATGTAACATGAATAAATAAGAATAAATTAATTAATGGAAAAAAATCCACCTTTGTAACCAGATAGATAGATAGATAGATAGATAGATAGATAGATAGATAGATAGATAGAAAGAAAGAAAGAAAGATAGATAGATAGATAGATAGATAGATAGATAGATAGATAGAAAGGTAGGTAGGTAGATAGATAGATAGATAGATAGATAGATAGATAGATAGATAGATAGAAAAATAGATAGAAAAATAGATAGATAGATAGATAGATAGATAGATAGATAGATAGATAGATAGATAGATAGATGGATAGATAGATAAATGATAGATAGATAGATAGATAGATAGATAGATAGATAGATAGATAGATAGATAGGTAGGTAGGTAGATAGATAGATAGATAGATAGATAGATAGATAGATAGATAGATAGATAGATAGATAGATAGATCTGACAATGGAAAGATTCCTCATGAGCAAGGAGGGTGAAGTATGACGATATCACAGGCCAGTGAGACCAGTTCAGGGCTGGTCAACCCCACACCTGTAACCTACAAGAGGACTGACCTCCATAGTTGGCTAAGAGCTGCAACAAAATGGAATCGGGCATCATGACTGAAAAGCAGACTCAGGAGTCTGAAAACCCAGTGCGAACACTCCGTGTGCCATGAAGATTTCCATCAGCTGAAACTGGACACGTAAGCAACATACCAACCATTCAAACTAATGATCTTCACTTTCCTCATCCTACAGTGGGGACCCTGAGGGACAGGAGCTTACACAGTATATTCAAAATGACACTGATATATAACTCATAGGCATCAAAGGACACAACTCAGATTTCTAAGGTCTAGTCCCCAGACTTATATACAATCAGAAGATACCTTTCCAAAGCAATTGAACGCTTAAAACTTCAGACAGTTTGGATGTCCCGTGTAGCCCAGGTTAACCTTGAACTCTCTAAGTACCCAATGATAGCCTGAACTTCTGATCCTCTTGCCTCTGCCTAGTTACTGGGATTACAGTCACGCACACAGACCTGGTGGGATTAGAGATGGTATCCAGAGCACCGTGCATGCCAACTGAGCTGCACCCCTGGCTCACAGAGCTTACATCTGGAAGTCATTCTTTAACACCAGAAGCCCTCACTTTACAATAACATCTACATGGTTTGCATGGTGCAATATACCTAAAGCATTTATAAGCTAATTTTAAGGGATAAATAAAATTCATATGTATAATCTACACATGTAGGATACTTCATGCCCATCCTTTGAAGGAACTCCTAAGGTATAACACATTTCAAGCAAGTACTTAAGTGTGCAGCATCCACATGCTATTGCATGATGAGCTGTTATCTTAGTGCAAGACGTGAATTTTAAATTATGAGTTCACTGTTTGAATATGCTTGCAGGATGTAGTTCTTTGTAAGAACTACTAAACTTGGTGCACTTTATTCTTTAGATACACATTTTTGACTAATCAACCAGTAGCATGAGGATTACTAGACACATGCTTAAAATAGTCGTAACTTTGACATTGCCAGGAATACAAGTTTACTATATCTCTGTATTTGAGAGAGAGAGAGAGAGAGAGAGAGAGAGAGAGACAGAGACACAGAGACACAGAGAGAGACAGAGACACAGAGAGAGAGACAGAGACACAGAGAGAGACACACAGAGAGAGACAGAGACACAGAGAGAGAGACAGAGAGAGAAAGAGAGACAGAGAGAGAGAACAAACAAAAATAACCCACCAGGGATCTGAATACTCTAAGAATCTTGCTTTCATTTCAGTGTATGTTACAATCCTAAAATATATCATTGTCGCTGAATAAGCATGCTTTTTTAAATAACTGAAAAGAAGAAACGTCCTTTGGGTTTTCCATTATTGGCCCAACTACTCCATCATTACGCAACATTCAAATGAAGCATGCTTACCCAACTCTTGTGCGTCCTTCTGATTTAAAGAGATTTTTTTTTCTTTTTGAGAAATGTTAGGGATCGGTTGGAGAGATATACAAGAGGTGTGAACTATTTGGCTGCTCATTTTATTCTCTTTGACATGTATTTTTAATGATGGTGGGTATTGTGTCTATGAGTGCAGATGCGGGAGAGAGCCAGAGGCAGAGGATTGCCTAGAACTGGAGCTCCAGGTGGTGGTGAGTCACCTGGGAATCAAACTCATGTCCCCTGAGAAAGCAGCAAGTGTCTTAGCCTTGGAGCCATTCCTCTGGCCCTCCTCGTGTTAAGCTGGAAAGACCAAAGGGCAGCCAACAGCTGTTCCACTATCACCTGGATTTTGTAACTTCAGGACTGGCATTTTGGCTGGTCCTTCTCTTTCCCATGACAGTGCACTCTCGTGAGCCAAACCCCCATTGAAATCTAAGCTATGATGATTTATAGAACCCTTCGCAGCCCTTGGTGTCCACAGAGACAGCTGTTTAAACACTGGCTACCTCCTCAGGAGACGACCTTGCTCTGAGAGACAACGGGCAATCCTCATGCTACTGGTTGATTAGTCAAAAATGTGTATCTAAAGAATAAAGTGCACTTGAGTGATGGGAGCTCAGCTGTGGAGTCTGAAGCACCCGATGCTCCAGCTTAGAGAAAGGCGGGGATCTAAGTGCAGAGGATGCGCCAAAGCCAACATCTTGGCCCTGGCCAGTAGAGTGATGGAGATTCAGTCCAAAAATCTGTGTGTGTTGGGACTGACATCGGATGGGAAAGAGTAAGAGAGGGATGGGAGAGCAGGACCATTCAGCTCTGGTTATCAGCAAGCCTGGCTACACACACACACACACACACACACACACACACACACACGCACGCATGCACTCGCACTCCAGCGTGTGCACACACACACATACACACACACACACACACACACGTGCACACGCACATGCACACACAAACATACACATACACAGGTTCTATGGGCAGCAGCTGACAGAGGACACAAAGAAGTCACCTGTTTTCATTTTCAACTTCCTCCTCTTCCGATGCGCTCACCCGCTTTGCACAGACCTTGCAGGTCATCGCCCCAGCAGAGCTCTGACTGGAAGCTCTCTTCGAAGAGGACCTCTCTGTAAGAGACCTCTGGGAGGATGACTGGGTGGTGGCTTGCCTGAACAAAGAACGAAAACAATTAGATGTGCCAGAAAATGATTAACACTTAGGCTAACACACAACGTTTCCTTTCTATACACCCCAACTCTCCCTAAAGTACACACATGTGCACCCAGAGCACAGGCACACGAGTATACATACATGTGCATCTGTGTCCATACACATGCACTTGGGCATGTCTACATTCCTGTAAATGCATACACACCTCATACAGAGGTGTACACATACACCAGTATGTATCACACAATCACAAGAGGAACTGGCAAATGCATGGACACACACACACACACACACACACACACACATGCCCATACACACATCTATACTTGCGCAGACACTCATGTACACTAATATATATGCACACATAGGCATGAGTACACCTAAACCCAAGCCTGTGTTTTTGCATATGGTGCCTTCCATTGGTCTGCAAATACCCTCTGAAAAACACTCCCCCTGAGTTCCCTATGGCTGATGCTATCCCTTCTCTGCCAGCTATTTCTGAACCATACTGGTTTGCAGCCAAGACTGTGTGTGTGTGTGTGTGTGTGTGTGTGTGTGTGTGTGTGTGTGTGTGTATGTGTGTGTGTTGAGATGGACTGCAAATGTTTGGCTTTGTTTGTAGCAAGGAATGGCAACTAAATGAAAACCACGGACATTTCTAAATATAGGATGCTGGTGACACGCAGCAGGCACCTACAGCAAGAGAAGGCCAGCCTCAGAGCTCTCTTCCTGCTCACAGCCCTCTAATCAGCCCACTGAAGCTACAGATATGCTGTCCACAAATAGTGCCAGGGAGGCACGAGCTGCAAGTGGGAGGAGACCTCGCGTCCTTCAGGTGCTTGGCCAGGAAGACATGTCATCCCTCAGAAACTGGAGATGAAGGTGGAACTGGATTTTAGCTCCCCTGGGGAGGCAGGATACTCAGGTGTCACATCCGTGCTAGCAGGTAGGGGAACTGTAATTAACAAAGACTTCATTTCCATTTGCCCTGTCATCAATGAACCCTACTATGTGGCTAAGTGCCAGCTCACAGGTCACAGAGGATACATGACACACAGTCTAGCCAGAACTTTTCAACTTACTTTTTCGATGCATATTGGTCCAGGAGGTACCTGGTCTGGATGTTTCGATATGACTGGTCAAAATGCTTGTGTCTTTTCTGGTAGAAAGGCACTGCCACCAGGGACATCTTGGGTGTTCCTGAGAGAGAAACGAGTGTGAGAAGTCAGGTCCGGTGCTCTCTGCCTTTCACATTCTGCACTGTTCCAAGGGAGGATGGAGCTGAGACAACGGCACTGTGGGAAAGGTGTGCTTGCTGTGCAAGCATGAAGACCAGAATGAGGTTCCCAGCATCCATAGAAAAGACTCAGCACTACATGGCTGTAACTCCAGGGCTGAAGGTGGCCGAGTGGAGAAGGGAAGAGTCCAGGAGCTCACTAGCCTGGTAGTCCAGACAGATTGGTGATCTCTGGGTTCAGTGAGAGACCTTGTCTCATGGCAGTAAGGTAAAGAAGGTTCAGAGCAATTGAGAAAGAAACCTGGCAGTAACCTCTGACCTACAGAGGGAGGGAGGGAGGGAGGGAGAGACAGAGAGAGAGAGAGAGAGAGAGAGAGAGAGAGTCATTCAGAGAGAGAAAGACATAGACACAGAGACAGACATACAGACACAGAAAGAGAAATAGATAACATACACTCAGAGAGAGAAAGATACACAGAGAGAGAAAGAGAGAGAGATGGACACACAGACAGACACATACAGAGAAAGAGAAACACAGAGATAGAGAGACAGACACACAGTGAGAGACAGACAAACATACGAAGACAGAGAGACAGACACACAGAGAGAGACAGACACACAGCAAGACAGATAGACACACACAAACACAGAGATAGACACACATACTCAGAGAGAGAGGGAGAGACAGATTCACACACATACATCCACACACAGAGAGATAGACAGACAGACACACACAGAATCAGAGATAGACGCATATACTCAGAAAAAGAGGGAGAGACAAACAAATACACACATATACACATATACACACAGAGAGAGAGACACACAGACTCAGGAAGAGAGAGAAACAGACACACACACACAGACAAACACACACAGAGACACACTCAGGAAGAGAGACAGACAGACACACAGAGAGACAGACAAATAGACAGACAGACAGACAGACACACACACACACACATACACAAAAGCTACTCTGATCCCAAGACAGGGAAATGGGATAATTACACAGACAGAAATCATCCTCAGCTATAATCACGAAGCCCACGGACTTCTCTGGAACCCATTTTTATTTTTCGTTAGCTTCCACAAAAATGGGAAAGGGTGGCTCTCTGTTTCACTTCATTTCTAGCTTAGCAGCCTTTGTAGAATGCCTACTGAGTCCACGGCAGTGCAGGAAGCCATGTGAGCAAAGAGGATAAAAATAATTTAAACAGATTAGAGGAGTAAACACATACTTGAACTGACAAGAGCCTGAGGCCACAGAGATAGAGCGACCTGCAAAGGAGAAGAGAGGGCAACCAGCGAGGCCCCCAGCAAGGGACGTGTGGCCAGGGCCCTGAGGGGTGACTGTGCCACAGATAGAGGTCAGGTGACAGGAAGGGCTCAGAATCGTGGTAGGAACACGGTGTACAGTGCAGAGCTACTCTGTGAAGGTTGAAGCCACACCAGAAACATCTAGTGACTGACCCAGGGGTCTTGGAAAACTGATAGCCCCTCCCTCCCACCAGTGCCTCCAAGGGTCATCTGAAGTCATGAATCTTAGGCTTCTGGTGGGAAGGTTGGAACAGAGGTCGGAAAGTACAAACCATGATGGCAATGAAACCCCAGGATGGGAGAACTTGAGCAAATCTGGGGGAAATTCTCCCAAGAGATCATCGAACCTTAGAGCATCGCATGAATTACATGTCCCCATCTTGTGCCTGCCATCACCCCAAGGAAATAAAATCCGTGCCTCTTCTGTGCCTCATTTGGTCATCTCTGCACAGTTACCTCTGCAGAGGCAGCTTCCCTACATCTCTATGACCCTCACTTTCCCAGATAAGTTACAAAGAACTGGTCAAGCCCGAGCCTTGTCTGCTCTGTTTAGAGAAACCTGCAGCCCAGCCCCGAGGCCACCACTCAGATGCACTCACAGGGGTGGGAGCTCAGGATGGAAATGTAGGGGAGCTGAGAGAGGAGACTGCCTCACTCCAGTCCTCATAATCCAACCCACCTATAGATTAGAAGATTCACATATCGCATGATTTACCCCATGATCAATTCCAGTTACAACTGTGGCATCACAGACCTGAGGAAGACCCTGAGGAAGATCCAAACAGTTAGCCCAGCCCATCACCCACTCCCCAAGGTCAGTAAACTTCTATCTTGGGGTCTTTTATGCTTTGACATACTAGCATACATCAGTATTCTTAAAAATTGACTTGTGATCCAGCCAAGTGTGGATTCTACAGAGTGTGCCGTCTTACAAGGGCTGCAAATGTGTATCAAGACATTGTGCCCTGAGGGCCACACAGAACCAACCCAGCCAGCCTTCAAGGAGAACTCAAAGGTCAAGTGCCAGGCTCCAAGCTGAAGCCAAACTTGACTCCTGCTCTGTGGTGCTTAGGGCTTACGCCTAATCTCTCCGGCCCTGATATTCCACACTGAATCTATGTAACAGCTGGCGCTGAGCTTGGTATAGAGTAACAAACAACAGAACCTGTGGCGTCTCTGTCACAGGGTCACTGTGACACTGAACTGTGACACTGAACCCTAGATAGGCAGGGGTACCCGAAAGACCCTATTGCTTTGACATGGGAGAACCTCAGCTGTATTTCAGCAAGACGATTGCCCGTGCTGTCTCTGCAGCCATGCATATGTGGGGGCTAAAGATGGGCTAGCATTAGAGAGCTAGCCACCACGGATTCCTCTCTAGGCTGTCTTCCTTGATCCATCTCCCAGTGAGTACTTCATCAGAAACCGCAGACTATAATATCATTCCACAGTTTATTTCCATACATGTGTGTTCTATGTTAACCTTCAAACATGTTTTATCTCTTTGCAAAAAGGACTCCAAACACATGCTACAACATCCCTAGTGGAACCTGTCCACCAAAGAGAGCCATGCACACTTGGCTAAGCCCAGGCTTCTGTGCATGATGTAAGATGGTGTGGGTCTTTATAGCTCCAAGACTGTCTTCCCTTTATCTGGTCTGATAGTCCCACTCAATGCCCCAGGCACAGACAGCACACAACGTGGTCTATCTCTGACACTATCCTCACACACTGCTGGGTGGGCCTGGAAGTCTTCAGACACTTCATGTGTGAGGAACACACACTTTGTAATGATTAGCAAGGAACCACTGACCTCAAGTGGTCACATTTCCTGGGTCCCTCACTTTAACATACCGACCCACTGTGGATACCCCCCCACGGGGGCCTTTGGCAAGGGCCACAGCACTTTACTGCACTTACACTGAATGTTTTATTCCCTTATATCAAAGTCAGGATTGCCAAGTGCTCTCCAAGTGCAGGCATTCTCTACTCCACTCATTTTTCAAACTACAGCCTTTTGAAGCAACTGACGTGTGTCTGCTGATGAATCCAAGACCACTGGATTTAAAGGAGCAAACACCTCAGGGATGATGCAAGCTGGACCTGTGTGCCTGACCCCTGTGCCTGGGACCCTCAGTCCCCCCGCCCTTCTTCAGGTTGCTATTAGTCTCATGTCCAACGAGACACAGAACAGGAAAGGGGGGGGCCGCATGGGACCCAGCATGTGCTCTGAAGCCATTGCTGACTCCTTGGGACCTTACACTTCAGAACCTCCCTGAGCCAGGCCAGGCTCCTAACCCAAGTTATATCAACAGAACCACCCAGGAGTATATTTCTGTGGCCCAGTAAAAGCTCTAGGGTTGCAGCTGGGGAGCTACGGGCGAAGAGAAGTGAAAGGATTCACCCAGCCTAACACTGCTACTGTACTCTTTAAGAAATATTTTAAGTGCCCCCACACATACCCAAAATGATGAGGAGTACCTCCTCTTCAAAGATCAGGTTCTGATGATCCCCTGGAGTTCAGGAGACGGAGAGTCTTTGGCTTCTAAAGACCTCAAAGCCTGAATGCACGCAGCCGGGCTTCTGTAAAACTAGGGGACTGAACTCATGCCAGAAACATCCCTCTAAATACCCCTCGCCTCCAGCAGCGTATGTCCATGGCTGCATGCAGCTAACATCAGAGGCCATGCTGACCAGTAATGCTGAACCCTCTCAGATGAACACGCCCCACCCGACCTGCTGGTGCATTCCAACAGAGCCAAGACACCAGCTGCTCTCTTGACCACTCCCAGACACTTTCCTCCTCAGCCCAGCTCTGGAACCACACCCGAGAAGCTCCTGACATGTTTAGGAATCATGACACCATCATGAAACTCTAGCCCGTCCCCCAAGACGGGGACTGTGTGCCTTTGATGTCCCTTATTCTAAGCCCTCCCTGCAAGGAACAGTGGGAACAATCTCGTTTGTGCCACTAAATGCGGCTTTAGCTCGTAAGGATATGCCAAGATGGAAGCATTCACTCCTTGCAATTAAAGAAGTTATTTATACAGCTAAAAACGCCCAAGTTCATAGACACATGGAATAAACGTAATTCATGGAAGAGGAGAGAGAATCACCTGACCTACAGTAGACCCCAAGGGACAAGCGCCAATTCATGAAATAAACTTTTCCATAGCTCATTCACATTGGAACCTACTAGTCCAAAGGCTTTTCAAAATGACTTGTTGCCAAAAGGGACTTCTTACCACCCAAACCAACAACTGGCCACAAATCAAGCCTTTGGGACACTGAGAATCAATCAAACACAGCTGGGTTCTGCAGGACCCCCCCTCTTTGAGAGGCTTGGCATGAGATATGGAGGGATACAGATTTGTCTTCACAAAGTACTCAGCTGTCTGTGAGGCCTCACAGGCCCCCCAAAATGCTTCAATAGCATTGAATTTGGCGCAGGAAATGATCCCAGGAAGCTCCCACCCGGGTAATTCTTACAGCAACCCACAGTGTCATCCTACTTCACAAAAGAAAATTAAGTTGACAGTTGGAAAACTGCACAAAGTGGGGGCCGGAGAGATGGCTCAGTGGTTAAGAGCAGTGACTACCACCCTTCCAGAGGTCCTGAGTTCAACTCCCAGCAACCACTTGGTGGCTCACAACCATCTGTAATGGAATCTGATGTTCCCATCTGGTGTGTCTGAAGACAGCAACCATGTACTTGTATAAATAATAAATAAATAAACCTTTTTTAAAAAACTGCACAAAGTTGTCAATCTTCCCTTATTCTGTGTATAACAGTCCCTGGGTGTTAAGGTCCCTGATTCACGTGAGTTCCATACAAGTTTGCTGCAAATATAGCAAATATACAAACACCCTCCCAGAGCATTCCACAGCCCACCCCACACCTTTGCTCCACTCTGTCTCTGCAGAGCCAGAGGCGTCAGTCGGTGAGCTCATGGGCACAGCATCTCCAGAGGGAACATGGAGTTGGCGTGAGCCCCAGACACTAATTCCTTGGCTCCTAGGACAGCTTTTTATCTGGGGCCCCCCTGATTATTCAATATCACCTTTAAGTGTTTTCGTTCCCCGTGCTCTTCGCTTCCTGTTTTTGTTGCACTTGGGAAAGAAGGAATGTTGGGCAGGTGACAGAGAAAGCTGGGCATTTCCAGCCTGGCCCTCAAATGCAGCACAAGCCCTTCCCTCCTGGCAGGCGGGACACTGTGCACAGCCCTGCACAAGGAATGGGGCAGGAGACAGACCTGCAGGATCCAAACTCCAGACGTACAAGGAAAGGAAACCCAATAACCCACAAACCATTGTCCTTTCACTGAAAAAATTTAAACCTCCCTCCCAGCCCTGCCTAAGCTCTGAGCTAAATGCCTGGTGTTTGTCTACACCCTTCCCCTTTCTAGTCAGCCCTTTGCTCTCTCCATCTTGGATCCTTTGTAAGAACCTCAGACATCAAATCAATTAGCTGATTTAAGAACAAAAAAAATTAAAAATGCAGGAAATGAGTGGGCACAACCTACCCTGAAGCGGTATCAGATTATACAACAATAAAGCCCAGAACACAGGGAAATAAAGAAAAATCTTGGGGTCATGCCTAGAGATGTAGCTCAGTTAGTGGAGTACTTGTCCAGCATGCCTGAAACCCTGGGCTTGATCTCCAGTACAGTATAAAAACCTGGTGACACATGCCCATGATTCCAGGAGTTTAGCACTCAGGAGATGAAGGCAGCAGAATGAGAAGTTCAAGGTCATCCTTGTCTAGATTGCAAGTTCAAGACCAGCCTGGTATACAAGACCACCCCCTTTCAAAAGTAAGGAGGAGAAGGAAGATAAGGGAAGATAAGGGAAGGGAAGGGAAGGGAAGGGAAGGGAAGGGAAGGGAAGGGAAGGGAAGGGAAAGGATCCTAACTGAGATGAGCATAGAGTCCAGTCAAAGATAGGCACTAAGAGAGATGTCATTTGATTTCTCCTATAGTAAGAAATATATACAGGTAACTCTTCACTCTGAACTTGGCCCCCACAGGAAAGGGGTGCAGCGTGCTCTGCACTCCCCACCCCACTCCCCTCCCCCCAAAAAAAATCACAGCTGAGAGAAGGAGAAGAAAACACTCACCCAAAGGAGGAGAGTCAGCAGAGGAGAACTACTGTGGAAGAGTTTCCCAGACACTGGCCCAGGACAGCAGAGCTAATTTCTCTCCCTGCAGAGAGCCCTGTGCTTCCCCCATTTATGGCCAGAGGAGGTGCTATATTTAGGCACAGGACTGCCTCTCCCAAACCCATACCTGTATCATAAATCACTGGCCTGCTCTCCAGAGGAGAAGCACCAGATGCAGGGGGGGGGGGCAATCAAACTAGGAAGTAGACAGTGTTGGTACCAAGTCCCAGAGTGCTCTGCTCTTCCCCTCTCTGACGATAATGTATCCAGAGCACCTAGATCCAAGGGTGGGGCTATTGGCTATGGACAGGGAAGATAGCAGCTGTGTGTGTGTGTGTGTGTGTGTGTGTGTGTGTGTGTGTGTGTGTGTTGATTTAAACACTACTCTAATCCGGGTGTGACTTTTATCTTGGGAAAATTTATCAGGAGCTGCCTACCTGAGTGAGGACAGCTTCCTGGGCAAGCTCAGACTTATTTATGGTCTTCCCCAAACTGTGCTGCGTCTGACCTGTGAGGATAACAGCAGGTGTCCATCTTTTCACACAGCATGTGTCCAAATATAAATAACACGCACCTGGCATGGTCACACTGCCAAGGGGGAGGAGTCTGGAGGGACGGCTGTGGCTTGAGGACTCTAGCTAGTCAACCCTGCAGAGCTCCGGGCTGCTGTCTTAGGTTGTATGCAGTAGCAACCACCTACACATGCATTGGATGCAAAAATCATACATGCAAAGTCCCCGGAGACCTTTAAAGAAATACATGTTCCCACGTTTGCTTATCCAAACAACCTTAGGAACCAGCAAATAAGTATCAGAAAGGCCAGAGGTGAAGGTCACTGCTGCCCTCATCCAAGAGTCCTTGGATACTCAGGGACTTCTACACATTTATTTTGTGCCTTATTTTCCCTCCATACCCCAGTGGGCCTGGTTAGTTTTATGCCAACTTAACACAAGCTAGAGTCCTTTGAGAAGACTGACTCTCAACTGAGGAAATGCCTCTATGAGATTGACCTGCAGGCCAGCCTGTGGGGAGTTTTCTTAATTAGTGATGGATGTGAGAGGGCTCAGCTCATTGTAGATGGTGCTGCCCTTGGGCAGGTAGTTCTGAGTTCTATAAGAAAGCAAGTAGAACAAGCCGTGGGGAGCAAGCCAGTAAGTAGCATCTGTCCATGGTTTCTGCTTCAGTTCCTGCTTCTAGGTTCCTGCCCTGACATCCTTTGATGACAGACTGTGCTGTGAAACTTTAAGCTGAAATAAACCCTCTTCTCTTCAAGTTTCCTTTGGTCATGGTGTCTTACAACAGCCATAGAAACCATAGCTAAGACAGAAATGGGTACCAGGTCACAGGGTGTCTTAGTTAGGTTTTACTGCTGTGAACAGACACCATGACCAAGGCAACTCTTATAAAAGACAACATTTAACTGGGGCTGGCTTACAGGTTCAGAGGTTCATTCCATTATTATCAAGGTGGGAGCATGGCAGCATCCAGGCAGGCATGGTGCAGGAGGAGGAGTTGAGAGTTCTACATCTTTATCTGAAGGTCACTTGGAGAAGATCATACTGGCTGGACTTAAGCATATATATGAGACCTCAAAGCCCCGCCTCCACAGTGACACACTTCCTCCAACAAGGCCACACCTCCTAATAGTGTCACTTCCCATGGGCCAAGCATATTCAAACCACCTCCTAGGGTATTGCTGTGACAGAGTTGACTATTTTTGGAGGAGGATCACGGAAGGACTTTGGAACGTAGGGCTAGAAGAGCTAGTCAGTGTTGAGAGCTTACTGAGCTATCTGGGGACTTAAAAGATCAATGTAGGAGCAGGGCAGACAATAGAGGCTCAGACTGTGGGGGGCCCTGCCAGGGCAATTTGTGTGGTTCTTTTTGTTAAGAATCGGTAGTGTCTGATCAGCTGAGGCTGAAGAATCCTGCTATAATTAACAAGAGACCAGAATTAGTGACGTGAAATCTTTGCTTTGCTGGAACAATTGTTCCTGGTCAGATGGGGCTAAAAAAAAAAATCACCTGTGGTTAAGAAGAGACCAGCATCATCGAGGTGACATCTTCTGGGAAGGGTTTCCTCAGGGTCAGCACACACAAGCTGTGGTCCGTAGGGCGTGAGGCTGTACCTCATGCTAGCAGCTGAAAGTGGTAATGTAGAAGAGTTCTAAGTTGAAGGTATCAAGGGATCATGGCGAGCACCTGAGGTTTGGCACCTTCAGAGGTCAAGGTGTCAGCCTCAGTGGCAGTGAAAACTCTAGAATGGACGGGATTGTGGAGAGAAGTTGAAGCGTAGCACCATGTGTCAAGGTCAGAGTCCCTGAAGAGAACCCAGGAAAGCAACTGGTGGAGGTTACAGCAGGCACCTCAGCATTTTGGAGATGTCAGTACCATGGGACAACAGCATGGTGGCCCTACAGTGACTTTGAACAACTTATCTATAGAGTCCCAGCAGACAATACCCAAAGGAACCATCAGGGTGATCTGGAGAGCTTCACAACTGATCCAAACAAGAAGAACACACTTCACCCTTTGATACCAGTTTCAGATAAATCAGGATCATCTCAGCTAGAGTGAAGTTACAGGGTCCTAACCAGTATATACACACCTTCCTTCTGACACGATTGCAGGGCGTCTACTTGGTCTTTATACAACCTGGGGCAAGGCTTCTATCAGTAAGTCCTGGAAGTATTGCACCTCTCTATTCTCTCCTTGGATCCTTCCTCAATCCAGGGCACTGTGTGCTTGTTCTTACGCAGTAGAACTATTCTGGCCTGCTTAAGATCCCACCTACTAAGTTTGTGTACCGTGACTTCCTAATCCAATCAGGTTGCCACACTGAAGGACCACAGCCTGGAGGCTTACTAACAGCAAAACCTTCCTATTTCCCACAGTCCTCGACGCTGTACATTATGTGGGAACAGCTTTCTAGTTCACAGGCGAAGTCTTCTGGCCATGACTTCTATGGTGGAAGGGACAGGGAGCTTCACAAGTTGTCTTTTAAAGTTCCTATAAATCCCTCTACCAGGGATTCAGTGACCTCATCACTTCCCATAATCCCCACATCCTCACCATCCCCTTGTGGGTGCAGATTTCCCCAAGTGTTGGGCAACATAAATGTTCATGCTTTTTCTACCTATGATGGACTAACTCTGCTCCCCACCCCTGGTATATTTAGGCTTGATGTGCTGTGGCTCACATACATGTAGCATAGCTACAGAAGCATATGGGAACATAGCAAAGCCCCACTCCTACCCAGGGCAATGCCAATTACCTGGGTTCCCATTGCCAACTCCCCTGTCCTGTCACATGAGGCCAGCCTTACCCCCAGCCCCACCCCCATTGTGTATACATCAATGCGACACAGTATTCTGTGATACAGGAAGCCTGTTTCCTAGAACACTCCATCTAAGGGGTCATTCATTTTCTGGATGCGTTTGACTGAGGGAAGAACTCTGTACTGGGACAGAGAAGGCTCCTGATGGAGAGCAGTGTGTCTTTTCCTGGGGATTGATTCTTCTGTGCTGTGTAGGACGAATTCATCCAAGTTCAGCCTTTGATTCTCTCCCTGAGACTCTGCCGTCCCCTCCCTGCCCCCAGACACACCCACCCACTATGGAGCCTCACGATGGAGTGGACCTGCCAAAGACTATAACTTGAAAAGCCAAGTGGTCAGAGACAAGATGCACAGAGCAGGACATAACGTGGGATGTCGGCTTCTCCGCCAGTTTCCCAAGGGAAACTCCATCACATTCCTTCATTGCCAAAGCTTAGGGTTGGGTTTCTGTCATGTGCTACCAAAACCTTCAGTAATTTTATGTTCAAATTCACAACTTATTAAAAGGTCTATATAAGAAATGTCCCATTGCATATAAAAGAGGGACCAAAATCCAAAGAATAGAATCACAAATATTTCCATCTTAAAAAACCCTGGGCTCTTTAATTGGTGGACAAAAAAATAAGTCCTGGGGGTTTGGTAAGTTAACACATGGCCTCTGTTCCCTTCTCCCCCAGATCCATGCCTCCTCTGTTTCCCTTCAGAAAAGAGCAGACCTCCCAGGAATATCAACTGAACAGGCATAACAAGTTACAATAAGACTAGGCACAAACCGTCATATGAGGATCTGGACGAGGCAACCCAGTGGGAAGGAAAGGGTCTTAAGAGCAGGCAAGAGAGTCAGAGACATTCGCAAGCCCACTGATAGGAGTCCCACAAGAACATCAAGTTACATAACCGTAACATATACAAAGACCAAAACTGTGGCCATGGTCAGGATGTAATGTACGAGAGAAGAATAAATAAGGAAAGATAAAAACTAACGTTCAACTCAGGAACTCAACTGGAGAAGACACTGAGAGAAATAAAGCTACTCTGACGTGATATACTTTCATGTAACACGTCTTAGAAAATAGAAGGTTGTCTAATGTGCTATAGAAAAACACCCATCCAACAACCTCACAGCTGTTCGTGACCAGAAAATCCTGTGGGGGCCAAGAGAGCTCAAGAGGGAGGCAGCTTACACTGGTGGGAAAGCAGCCTGGAGAACTGAGCAAGGTTCTCCGGTCTTCCCTTTGTGAGTGTGGGAATGTCCCTGGGCCTCTTTTTTCTTCTCTCTGCAAAGATGCTAGGGTCTGGAAAACTTTCTCCAAGGTTGTGAGCAGAAGCTGCTATGACCAGAGTTCCCCAATGCACCCAGGGTTTTCTCTGAAAGGTTATGGTACTTCTACCCATGCCCACTGGAGTAGCTAAGAGCTATGGTAACCACATGTGTGCATGCAGATGCTATTCTCATTCACCATCCACACAGAATCCGTCTGTCTGTGGTGGTCTGACTAGGGATGGCTTCCCGCAGACTCATGTGTTTGAATGCTTGGCCCACAGGGAGTGGCACTATTAGGAGGTGTGGCCTTCTTGCAGTAGTTGTGGCCTTGGAGAAAGTGTGTCACTGTGAGTGCTGGTTTTGAAGTCTTATATGCTCAAGCTATGCCCAGTGTGGTACACAGTCTCCTTCTGCAGTCTGTGGATCAAGATGTAGAATTCTCCACTCCTTCTCCAGCACCACTGAATGTTGCCATATTTACCGCCATGCTGATAATGGACTAACCATCTGAAACTGTAAGCCAGTCCCCCAATTAAATGTTTTCCTTTATTTAAGAGTCGACTTGGTGGGGCTGGAGAGATGGCTCAGCAGTTACAAGCACTGACTGCTCTTCTGAAGTTCCGGAGTTCAAATCCCAGCAACCACATGGTGGCTCACAACCACCCATAATGAGATCTGATGTCCTCTTCTGGGGTGTCTGAAGACAGCTACAATGTATTTACAAATAATAGATAAATAAATCTTAAAATTAAAAAAAAATGAGAGTTGCCTTGGTCATGGTGTCTCTTCACAGCAATAACGTCCAAACTAAGACACCATCTATAGAGAAATCGATGTCCTTAGATGTGGTGTTAGGACTGAGAGCAACATTCCGATAACACAGCACAAGTTGCCCCAACTTCCAGAGTCCAAATCCATACCCTCTTGATGTCTTGCCTTTTATGCCCCTGTACTATTCATGTGGGCTTGGTGAGAGAAAGGGAATCGCTGCCTTTAATCCCCAGGGAATATCATGTGTTTCCTTGTGTATTGGTGAGATGTGACCACTTTCCAGGAAACTATTTTTCCTAGCTCCTAATTGGTCAAGTACAGTCCACAGAAAATGTTTAATAAATGAGGGGCTAGACACACTTGATTTGGTACATATATACAGTACTTCTCTTATTCTTATCTCCGCTGTTATCAGGGACTAGTAAGGCAAATGCTTGGGTTCCCTTAAGTTATCTTGTTTTTTTTTTATATAATATTGACCTTACTTTGTACTCCTAATGAGGTTATCTGGTACCTTTTCTGAGACCAATGTCATTGTGACATGCCACACCTCAGATCTCTCCTAACTCTACAGGCTACCTTTAACACACCCAAGAAATGCACACCACCCCTACTGGAAGCAGGATGAGAAGGCCCAGGTTCTCTCACACTGAGGATAAGTGGCTCAGACCACACCCAGCCTTTTCTGGTAGGTCGGTCTTCATTTTAAGACAAGCTCGGTTTCTATGGCCTGAGGTCACTCACCCTGCCTGCGCACTTGGCTTTCGGCATTACTCAGTGTCTCTGTAATGGAGCCCAAAGGTTTCCCATATTTTGTAGCTCAAAACATATCCTAGGAAACCCATCAACAGATCTCAGCAGCGTACCTTGTATCATGTGTGCAATCCTTGGCACCAGCTCCAGCATAGTCAACCCAAGCTACGTGCCGGGGCCACAGCGGCAGGAAGCCGAGAACTCAAAGCAGCAGCGGGAGGCTTTCCCTCGGATTCCAAAGGTCTGTCTTCAGCAGGGCCAAGGGTGAGATTGTTCTTAGCAGAGAGGAAGCCACAGGGGACATGAGGCCTAGTGCGTGATCGAGAGGAACCCAGGCGGCTTAGTGTGTGTGTAGTTGTCTGGACACCCTAACACTCATACATCAAGCTAGCTCTCGGGGCTTCAGCAAAACATTCCTGCAGCGTTTTAACATGTGAGAGTAGCCGGGATTCAGCAGTAGGATGGCACACTCTCTGATGGCCTGTCTACACCAGGTAACAGGATTGCCTGTAGATCGCCCAGGCATACACCCGCATCTTTGCTCTGACCGATCTGTCAATGTCGGCGGCACACCGTAGAGCGTCATGAGGTGTATTGTCTATTAAAAATAAAGGCTCGACTTTCACGGTGTGGATTCTATGGGCAGGCATCGGCCTTTAGAAACAACTGGCTCTTGCGCTCATCTTAATTTCTTGCAGAGGAGGGCACATGTACATGTTCATGCTGGTGCATGCATGTGTGTGCACATGTGTGCTTGCGTGCACTTGGAAAACAGGGTGCCTCAGTGTCTTAGTCAATCATTCTTCACCTTGTGGGGGGTTTTGAGTGTGTGTGTGTATGTGTGTGTGCATGCACACATGTGCGTGAATGCATGTGCATGTATGTGTGTGTGCGTGCGTGCCTATGTATGTGTGTGTGCATGTGTATGTGCCTGTGTGTTTGCCTCTGTGTGTGTGTGTGTGTGTGTGTGTGTGTGTGTGTACGTGAGCATATGCATGTGTATGTATATGTGTGCCCGTGTATATGTGCCTGTGTTTGCCTCTGTGTGTGCGTGTTTGTGTGTGTGTACGTGTGTGTATGTGTGTGCATGTGAGGTGTGTGTGTCTGTGCCTATGTATGTGTGTGTGCATGTGTATGTGCCTGTGTGTTTGCCTCTGTGTGTGTGCGTGCATGTTTGTGTGCCTGTGTGTACGTGTGTGTGTGTGTGTGTGTGTGTTTTGAGTCAGGGTCTCTTACTGAACCTAGGAGTCCATTCAGTCAGCTACACAGGCTAACCAATGAGCTCCAGCGATCAGCCTGTCCCCGCGCCCCGCACTGGGCTTACAGGAGTGTGCCACAACATCCAGCTTGTATGTAGGTGCCAGGATCCAAACCGGGGGGGCCTCCTGCTTGTGTGGCAAGTACATTACTGACTGAACCATATATAGCCCCACAGGGGGTTTATTCCTAAAGTGGATTCGGTGAGCCATGCTAAGGCAGGAGGTGGCTAGGTTTAGATAGAGAGCCCCGAGCTGGAATCAAGGATGCAGGCTTGGGCTGTTTCTGTTTGCTAATCTCTTCTTGGAGCTGCATGCCTATTGAGAATATCCCTTCAGCTGCTCCAGGCCTCGGTTTCCTCACTGGCACCGTGGGAATCAGATTAGACACTCCTAGTTTAAGCCCCAAGCGGCTCCGGGCTCAGTCCCGAATGATCATGCTCTGAGCCTATAAGCTTGCTGCACAGGACTGTGAGGCCAGCTGCCTGGCCCACGACAGGCTCCAGGAAACCGTACCGAAGGCCCGGACAAGCCATGCCAACAAGGATTCCATTCTGAAAATCTCAGAGGCACAAAGATTAGCAGCAATGCGCCGTGCCACGTGTTTACAAGAACAGTGGCTGCAATAAAATAAAAGCGGCTGTAGGCGCAAGGATCTATTCTGCTGGCCCTGCCTAGCCTGGCAAACAGTGTGCCCACTAGCCTGAAAGAGGACTGACAGGTCGAGGACCAACACAGGCTGAAGCACAGTGGTTAGCAGAACTCATACTGCAGCGATCCATGAGACCAGCCCCTTACCTTCACCTTGCATGCAAGAGTGGAGACCATCCATGGTCCAGAGAGGTTTGTAAAAAGCCAGGGAATGCTGTTATACAGAGCAAGGATCTAAATGATAATCAACTACTTCTGATTTCTAGACCTTTGTGATGGAGCCTTCTGGGAGACGGGAGAGGTGCGCAAAGCCAGGCTATGGTCAAGGTCTGGGCTACCATCTAGTATGAAGCCGGGACAAAACTCCTGCTCAGGAGATTAAGGTGAATCAGTGAGTGTGAGCGAGTGTGAGCAGTACACACACACACACACACACACACACACACACACCTGAGCCTATGCATCTTCAAGAAGATACAGTTTGTGAGCAGTACACACACACACACATACACACACACACCTGAGCCTATGCATCTTCAAGAAGATACAGTTAACAGGGATAGGAAGTCAACAGTCTTTTAAACATTGTTAACAAATAGCCACAAAAAGAACAACTAGAGCCTGGTGTGGTGGGGCAGGACTATCCTCTCAGCCCTTGAAAGACAGAGGCAAGAGGATCAAGAGTTCAAGGCCATCCTCAGGTTCATATTGAGTTCAAGACCAGCCCAAACCCCATGGACCGCGTCTCTAAAGAACAACTAAATAAACAGCTATATTCACTTTGACGTCCCCGCCTAACACTAAACTCCACATTCACAGAGCCAGACTGCCCTCGCCCACTTCCCTTGGCCTCCTGGGTAGGGGCTGCTGGTCCACAGAAGCCTTAAGATCGGGTCCTTAGCAGGCCTCAACCGCTCCATATTCTCTGGGCACAGCTAAGAACCACGACTGCCCAGTCAGTAGGAAAGGCAGCATGACGGGAGATCTTCTTAGGGTTAAACCACTCTGAAGATTAATATATGCCACCCTCCCATTTAGCTCAGCATCTGATGAAGAGCCAGTCAACACCTGAGGAGTCCTTTCTCCAGGACAGGGCCATTCTAAGATACGGGCCCAGGAAGCCCTGTTTCCTATCTTAGTGTAAAGCAACTGTTGTTGACCCCCGGGGACCCTGTAGTTGCCGGTATGAATGCCTGCTGATTTACTTGTGCCTGCTGTTGCTACGCCTGGAGCCCACAGGCTAGGGGCCAGTGGAACGAGCAGGCTACAATATTACCAAGAAAATGAATGTGTGTTAGGGATGGGGTTGACATCCCAAGCTGCCAGATCCGTGACCCTGGGTAACAGGCAGGTGCGGTTCTCTAACCAAAAGGGTGAGCATGACGCCGAGAGCTGAGCGATCTCTCAGGTCTCCCTCTCTCACAGACCCCTGAATCTGTCATAATTAGGGGTCTGAATGGTTGACCATCCACAACAGAGCCACTCTGAGACTGAAAAGAGTGACTGTTAATAACCCAATGCACGCCCAGAGATCCAGACATCTGCTGCCCTGGCCACAACCAGCCGATCTACTCAGCAGAAACCCCCTAGGATGTATGTTTAACCTCACACCCGTGGTTCACCATGGTTGTCAGATTGATTGGTAGAGAGCCAACTAAGAGGCATGTCTCTGAGTAGGTCTGTGTGTGTGTGATGTATTCAGGAAGGTTTGAGGTGGGGTGTCCCACCACAAATATGGGAGTGCTGTTCTGTGGACTGGGGCTCCAGACTGCATAAAAAGGAGAAGGCCAGCTGGTCCCCGGCGTTCATCTCCGTCTCTTTTCTTACTACAGAAGCATGACCAGATATGCCTCAGGCACTTGCCCGGAAGCCTCCCCTCCACTGCAGACAATGCATCCTCTCAAATTGTAACTGTGTACCCACTCAAGGAATCCCTCCCTCCCTTAGCGATTTGTCAGGCATTTTAATTCACCAACAGGGAACTAACATACTCACTAACTTCCAGCAACTGAGCAAATTATTTTCAAAAAAGCCTAAATGATCCTAGCACACCCCCAAAGAGTCCTTCTCTCTCTCTTCACCCTTAATGGCCTCTGCTACAATATCACCTCTGTCCACAAGAGGGCGCACCAGGCCACTAGAAATCTCTTCTTCCCTGAGTACTTCTCTAGCTGTGAGCTCTTTCCAAGAGCTCTACAATAGTGTGCAAAAGAAAGAAAAAAAAATCTGGAACTTTAGTGATATTATTCATAATTCTTTTTAACCTGGAATAAAGTTCCATTACTCCCGACCCTGGGACTGGCAAGTCACAGCAATGGTGTGTCTAACTAACCCTGGGGCATGATAGGCAACATTGTTTCTATGATTTTTAGAGGGCTGTACAAAGAAAACCAAGAAAAAAACCTTAGAAACATTTTCCCCCCTGCCCAGTGGTCCATATGAGCTTCCCAGTTTGTCTATTTGCTTATCCCAGCTGCAGAGGAGTTTTTAAATTACATGAGTAGCTTGTTTTCTTCCTGCAAAATGAATATAGGAATTCGAGCTAAGTATTGGGAGGAAACTCCTCCAGAGAACACAGGGCCTCTTAAAGCCAATAGAACTTCATTTGCCAGTTAAAAATCGTGTAGTCCTGCGCCCTACAGTTCTTTGTCGGTGTGCACAAAAATCACATCCTGACTGACAAGCTTCGGTTAGTAAGAAGAAAACAACAGTAGCCAAAAAGCAAGGCTGATATATTTAGGGACTTTCCCAGGTTCCAAACTATGGGCTGGAGTAGGTTTTTGATGGATTTGGTCTTAGTTCCTACACTGGCAAATGTTGGGGCCTATGTGTTAGGTTTTAAGGTCACGATAATGTCTCTAACATGACATCAGATGTACTAAGGTCTTAGGATCTATTAAGTTCTAGGAGCATGTGACAGAAAGAGATGATCTACAAATAGCCAGGCCTGGATTGTCACTCTCAAATGAGTTGCAAAGTCACTTCAATCTGAGATGTTCTCAGCCCTGTCCTATAAAATATCCCTTACTATGATAGGAGCCTAGACTTATACTGTGTCTACTCTGATATCTGTGGGGGAGGGAGAGCTTCATACACACTCTTAAAACCCACTCAGGACCCTGCATCTCATGTGAGCTTGTCCCCTGACAGGACTGCGGAGTTAGGAAGCTGTGGAGTGCGGAACCACGTGAGCTGTGGATGACCACCTAGCGACACTAAGAGCCGGCTACAGAGAAAGCGAGAAGCCAATAGGGTTTTCAAGGTGGACCAGCCTTGCTCTGCGTGGACTTAGAACTGGGAACAAAGGCCTCCAAACCCTTGGAAACCAAGGTGAAAGAATGCAGTGCTGACCCTGGGAACAAACATAAATTCCAGGTTCTAATAGAAGGAAGGTTTCCGGGAGATGACTTCTTTGTTGAACCCATGCTCTGTTGACACACCCCTCTGCGAAGCCATGCTAGGAACACCATGAACTACAAATTCAGGGTGAGCTCAAGCCTGCTGTTAAGAGACAACCAAAGCAACCCACCGTCACTAGACTTCCCCAGAAGCAGAATTCCGTGCTGAAACAGTTGACCCATACCTGTGAGCGCTACTTAAATGCTAATACATTTTTAGCTTGTCGCTGTTCATGTGATGTGCTCTACTCATCTCTCTGCCGTGGGTCTCTTATGAACCTAGAAAAACAAAGTGATTCTAAAGATGGTCAAGTACTGCCCATTTCTGCAGATGTGGAAAGTAACCCACACAGAGCCAGTAGCACCCTCAACCTGCAGCTCCTGGAAACCCCAACCTACTAGGTTTAGCCTCCAGGATGACCACAGAGAAGTGTCTCGGCTTCACTGGACCACGGCGTGAACAAATCCTTAGCTTTTCCCATATCCTGCTGCACATGGGATCTGTAATGTGCCGTAAAGGATGCTTGCCATTTGCAAACGGGGTCATCATAAGGAAAGGATGCACGGATAAACCAGTGGCAAGGATAGCATACTTGATGTTCTTGACCTAAATAATAATCAGAGACAGACAGACAGACAGACAGGCTGTCTTCAGGACATTGATATTGGGAGTTGAATGGGCTGTTATGGGAACAGGTGTACCCCCAGAAAGTCATGATTGTGAGCAAGGGAGAATTTCTATAATCAAGATGAATTATGTCAAGCATCTTGAAACCATTCTCCTTGGCCACAGACTAACAAGAAAAATGCCACCCAAGGCCTCTGAGTGGGTATTTGGGGGAGTCAACATCCTGAAAGCGTTTTCTGGACAAAATACTGGTTCTGTAACCAATGCAATGGGTTTACATCTTGGTGAATAGAAAGTCAAAGCAAACGCCATCGTGAAATGAAGTAGAAAGATGTATTACCTGTAGCAGGAAAGGAAGGGCAGGCAGTGATTTCCAAAGCATCTGATGCCCTCCTCAGAGAAAGTGCCTGGAGCTATTCGGGAAGCCAACACACATACACTAAGAGGTGGGCATGTCCTGAACGTGCCCAGTTAATGAGTTTAACTCCTGAGCATGCTCAATTTAAGGTTATCTTTGAGAAAGAAAGATGGTAGATGTATTTCTGGGCATGCTCTGGTTTTTAGGTATGGCAGATGGGAGCTATTTAGCATGCTGAGCATGTGACATAAAACTTCTGAAGGCAGAGTTAATATAGGAGTTTGCCTGTGATGGGGCCTGCTTCACAGCTTGTCTCTGCTGCTAGAGGTTTCCTGTGATCTGATCACCAGTCCAGTGTCAGATAGATTATATATATATATATATATATATATATATATATGTATATATATATATATATATATATATCGTCATGGCCTGCACTATGTTAAAAAAAAATACACTTCATGTTTTAATTGGCCAGCATTTGTTGTGCATACATACTTACATAATATAAAATGTACCTAAAATATTCTGAAAGGCTGCAGAGAGGGCTCATTGGATAAATCACTTGCCACATAGTCTGAGACTCTGAGTTCAAATCCTCTCAACTTACCCAAGCTGGGCACGGCAGTAGTGGGTTGCAATCCAAGTGTTCCCATGGGCGGGAGCAGAAACAGGAGACTCCATGGAAGGTTGCAGCCAACTAAGCCACAATATACAGAGTGATAAACAGCAAAAAAAAAAAGAGGCCCTTTCTCAAACCAGAAGGAAAGCAAGACGCAAAACCCGAGGGTATCCCCCTCAAATTCACATGTACACTGTGGCACACACAAGATACAAGCACATACACACACTCACAGAAACACGTGTGTGCAGTCAAAAGAATTGCAAATATGGCATTATGGTTTTCATTTGTTCTTAGTAACTTCGTTGTTGTTTAATATACGTTTAACTTCTTGTCTCTGTTTCACTATCCTGAAGTCTCTTCGTGTTTGCCCTAGAGGATGCAGCATGGTGTAATCACCAGCAGGGAGCAGTGTTAGACTTAAAGAAGAACCACACAGGCTTAGGACTGAGATCTCCTACAGCTATGGGAAATCCACAGCCTATTACATCATCGCAGACCCTGCAAAAGCCATTTGTGAGCGTTTGGTGCCACCTGCCTGCCTTACAGTAAGAATCCACAGAACTTGCTGGGCCGTTCTAACTAGGACCCAAACTGGAGAAAACAAAACGCCTTTCTTACAGCATGGGAAACAACAAAAGCATTCCGACTGTATGTCTGTGGCCCCAAGACCCTAACGCAGGTGCCCTCCAGATGTCTGTGCCCCGAGGCAGAGGCCCTATCCCAGGTGTCTGCGCCCCCAAACCCCGAGGCATAGGCCCTAACCCAGTTGTGTGCACCCCCAAAGCCTGGTGCAGAGACCCTAACCCGTGTGTGTGCACCCCCACAACCTGGTGCAGAGACCCTAACCCGTGTGTGTGCACCCCCACAGCCTGGTGCAGAGACCCTAACCCCTGTGTGTGCACCCCCACAGCCGAATACAGAAGCCCAAACCTAGGAGTGTACATCCCCAAAGCCAGATACATAGGCCCTAACCCAGGAATCTGCGCCCCTAAAGCCAGATGCAGATGCCCTAGCCCAGGAGTCCGCACCCCCGAAACTGGGTACAGAGGCCCTAACACAGGAGTCTGTGCCCCCTTCCGGTGCAGAGGCCCTAACCCAGGAGTCTGTGTCCCCAAAGTTGGGTGCAGAGGCCTTAACCCATGTATCTGCGCCCCAAAGCCAGGTGCAGAGGCCCAAACCCAGGAGTGTGCACCCCCAAAGCTGGGTAAAAAGGCCCAAGCCCAGAAGTGTGCACCCCCAAAGCCGGATACAGAGGCCCAAGCCCAGGAGTGTGCACCCCCAAAGCCAGATACAGAGGCCCAAACCCAGGAGTCTGCACCCCCAAAGCCGGATACAGAGGCCCAAACCCAGGAGTCTGCACCCCCAAAGCCGGATACAGAGGCCCAAGCCCAGGAGTCTGCACCCCCGAAGCCGGATACAGAGGCCCAAGCCCAGGAGTCTGCACCCCCAAAGCCGGATACAGAGGCCCAAGCCCAGGAGTCTGCACCCCCGAAGCCGGATACAGAGGCCCAAGCCCAGGAGTCTGCACCCCCAAAGCTGGGTACAAAGGCCAAAGCCCAGAAGCGTGCACCCCCAAAGCCGGATACAGAGACCCAAGCCCAGGAGTCTGCACCCCCAAAGCTGGGTACAAAGGCCAAAGCCCAGAAGCGTGCACCCCCAAAGCCAGATACAGAGGCCCAAACCCAGGAGTCTGCACCCCCGAAGCCGGATACAGAGGCCCAAGCCCAGGAGTCTGCACCCCCGAAGCCGGATACAGAGGCCCAAGCCCAGGAATCTGCACCCCCAAAGCCGGATACAGAGGCCCAAGCCCAGGAGTCTGCACCCCCGAAGCCGGATACAGAGGCCCAAGCCCAGGAGTCTGCACCCCCAAAGCCGGATACAGAGGCCCAAGCCCAGGAGTCTGCACCCCCGAAGCCGGATACAGAGGCCCAAGCCCAGGAGTCTGCACCCCCAAAGCTGGGTACAAAGGCCAAAGCCCAGAAGCGTGCACCCCCAAAGCCGGATACAGAGGCCCAAGCCCAGGAGTCTGCACCCCCAAAGCTGGGTACAAAGGCCAAAGCCCAGAAGCGTGCACCCCCAAAGCCGGATACAGAGGCCCAAGCCCAGGAGTCTGCACCCCCAAAGCTGGGTACAAAGGCCAAAGCCCAGAAGCGTGCACCCCCAAAGCCAGATACAGAGGCCCAAACCCAGGAGTCTGCACCCCCGAAGCCGGATACAGAGGCCCAAGCCCAGGAGTCTGCACCCCCAGCGTAGATGCCATAGTCTGGGTGCTGGTGCCTGGAGAGGGTCTTAGACTGTTGAGGGTGGGCATTCAGGGTGATCCAGGATATAGTGGAATGTGGGTCGTACGGCCCATTATTAGCACTACAACAACCTGTGCGTGATACTCCATTGTGGCAACCTGGGGAGGTGTCTGAGACAAGTTACCAGCAATGGGCACAGGCCATGGAGACACTGTGTGGCAAAACGCACTTTGAGGGTGAAATAAATTGCATTTTAAAAAGCCTTGCCAGTGGGTCCGGGTACGCTCTGCTCACCTGGGGCTCACTCAGTGGGGTGGGCGCCTGGGTGCGCCATGTTGAACACACATGACCCCCTGGAGGCCCGGGATGAAGGCAGCGAAGAGAACACAGCTCCATAAGGTACGGGGTGAGATAGAAGCTATGGGAGAGGGGCCCTTGCTCTCTAAGTGCCAACCCACGTTTTCACCAAACACTCTCAGACCCGTGGAGTAGAATGGACACTGGTGATGGCGCCCGCACCGCCACGGTACCAAGTATCGGGCGTAGGCCTGGGGGATTAACAGAAAGCACAGACTCGGGTCATTCTGGTGAGGAGAATGCCAAAGCTTTACAGAGGGACCAGCAATATATACTAGAGGCCGGGTGAAAAACAACAGGAAAAAACAATCATAGTCATAGGTCAGGCACCTGGCAAGTCCCTACCACACCGGGTGGGAAGACAGAAATCAAGCTAAGCCTCAGGATGCTCTGCTCTCAGGAAACCTGTGCAAAGAGCTCAGCTGGGGGCGTTGAGCTAAGCTCACCGATGCCCTACACACCGGGGGGGGGGGGGTGCCCCCACCACTTTGTGGCAGTGTGGGGTGGTATCAGCACTCCCTATTCTAATATTTATGCAACAACTCTGTGCATGCTGTTCAGGGTATGCTGTGGTTTTTGTCTTTTGTTGAGCTCATTAGCCTCCTCTACCCAAGAATATGCAACCAAAGTCAGTGTCAGGAGACCCCCTACACCAGTACCCTGCAGGGCCAGGGTAGCGCTGCCCGGGGCTACGTTCCTCTCCCTCAGCAGCACCGTGTAGAACGAACCTCAAATTGACTCCTCCTCTGCCACAGCTGTGGACTTTAACACTCGGAGTTCGCTGTGGGGCCTTCTTCATCCATCTGCAATGTAAGCCATCAGCGTTGTGGTACGCACCCCATGCTCAGGTGAGGCCGTAAGACAAACGAGAGATCCCCGAGGGCTGCTACCCGCTACAGAGCTGCTACGGCATGGATATGGAATGCTGAAGGCTTTGTCCCCGGTAGGAGACTCCAGGCTGCAGCCTTGGTTGGGTTCCTAGAGTCAAGCGAGCGAGTGGTAAAGTATTAGTGGTCGGCTCATCGTCGATCCGTTCTCTAACATGTTTCAAACACTGAGTTCTACTGAGTTCGAGATCGTGTGAACTACATGATGCCTATAGAACGGCCAGGAGCTGTGATTGGGTCATGAAGGCGAAAGTGAAGGAGATGCTTAGATACAGGCTGTGTGTGTTGGGGGTGGGGATGGAGGAACAGGTCATATCTGTGGGGGACAGGATGTCGTCATTTGGAGGAGTGTGGCGGTATCCTAATGAAGAAGACAAAGCCTGGTCCAGTGCCTCAAATAAAACATACGTGCTGCTTGGTCCCCTCCCATGTTCTGGCAGCGGGGAATGGGATACTGTGGGGTGGGATATGAGCAGCAAGGAAGATGAAGACCAGAGGAGCAGTTAGAGACTCTGAGTAAAGGGTCCAGCAGTTGGACACAGCCATCCAGGCACAGCATCCGGGCATGTGGGTATCACTGGGTCTGATACAACATCAGAGAAAGGCTTCGTGATGCTGTACTGTACTGTACTACCGGAAGGGCAGGAAGGATCGGAATCAGCCAGGAGGTAGGTAGGGAGGTACCTTCTCTGAAACCAAGGCTCTGACCTTCAAAGGGAAGGTAGATTTCAGAAGTGGAAGTTATAACAGGTTGGGGGATTGTGGGGCCCATGACCCAGGGCTCCTGAGAGCCACGGAAGGACAGCTCCCTGGTCTCTTCCCCATGACTGTTCGAGATGCACAAACAATTCCTCCACACCTCTAAGACCTTAGGGGAGCCTCTTGTCCTTGAGTGGTCACAGCAGCTGCTCAAGACACGACTCGTACCTCAGCCACCACCACCCAAGGCATCTTGGGAAACTCTGGTCCAGGTCGGGCAAGCCTCAGTGAACTTCAGATGACCCTGCTCACGGAAGCAGCTTGCCAAAGAATCACCTGAAGTAACTGATTGGTGAAGTGCCAGGCTTGTGATGGGTCCTTACATGAGTCTTTGTCTGTCTGTCTGTCTGTGTTTCTCAAGGAAGGGTTTTTCTGTGTAATGGCCCTGGCTGTCTGGAACTCACCCTGTAGACCAGGCTAGCCCTGAACTCACAGAGATCTGCCTCTCCCTCCCAAGTTTTGGGATTAAAGGCATGTGCTGCCACCCAGCTCTTAAATGAGTCTGAAGAGAGGTGTGAATGGAAGCTATGCCCATCCGAGTCTGAGGCGGCTGGAATTGCAGCTAGGCAGAATTTTACTGTCCTCCCCCTTTCTGATGAACAGACGATTTCTCAGAGTAGACGGATTAATCTAGGGCACTTCTCCTATATAATCCTACCCCTGTGTAGGGTCAGTAAAGGCCTCTTCTCGGTGGTTCATCGTTACCTACTCGTCTCTTTAGAGTGGGCTGAGCTGGTGAAACTCTGGGTTCCAAGTTCAAGGCACCCAGGAATAGCACCTAGAAGGCAACTGGAGAGAGGGCCCTGAGGCTGTATATCTTGAGTTCACTCCTCCCTCAGGAGGCAGCTGAAGGCTTCCAGAAAGTGCCAAGAGCGGAGACTACAGCACAAAGTGAGTGTTCAGAGATCCCGGAAGAACTGTAGCCTGTGACCAGAAGAGGGCCAGGAAGCTTCCAAGGGTAGAGAGCCGAACTTCTCACACCGGCCGTCTGCAGGCTGGAACAAAACCTGCTATGAGCCGAGGGTCCTGGCACCCGAAGCTAGAGAACCACACACCATTGTAGAAAGTCTAACATTCGCTCTGACGGCCCCTAGCTTGGAAAGCTCGGAGCTGTAAGCTAAGGCCAAGGACTCAGTGTGGTGAGCCTCTGATGTTTTCGCGACCTGGCCTTCGAGCCTCTGGCACAGGGGAGCTCGGGCCGTTGGCACTCCGGAAGCCTCTGTAGTCTACTGCATCTGAAGAAAGCAGATGGATCCAGCTGTGGATGTCTCAGGCTGGCCGGGGCTCCAGGCAGACTCATTCCCATAGCCCCGGTGACGCTCCTGTCTGCATCCCACACACTTGGGTCTCCTCCTCTCTCACATTCAGTGACTGATGTAAAGCAAGACTTGCCATTTCTCCATCCATCTCAGAACCCAGACCTCTGATGGAAAAGCATTTGGATTGGACTGAGGAAATTATCAGTAATGGGGGAGGGGGGGAAGGACAGAGAGACAGACAGAGACAGACAGAGAGACAGACAGACACAGAGATAGAGACAGAGACACAGAGAGATACAAACACAGAGAGACAGAGAGAAAAAACAGACAGACAGACAGACTTGGAGAAAGAGAGGGACTAGGAGAGAGAGAGTTTAAAGACAGACCAACGAATCACCAGAGATAAAGACAAAGAGCATAGAGGAGCTGCCAAGAGACATCTGGTTCTCAGGATAAGATCTGTGAAAGAGCAAGGATCTGGTCATCGATAGGGCTCAGCCTTGGCCTTCTCCTGAACGGGACTCCCAACAACTTCAAGAGCCCCTAACCGGTCGTTCACGGCAGATCATTCTCTTTCTCCGTGAGGACTTCCTAGAACCACAGAAGCCACTAAAGCTCTCAATCTGCTCCCAGTGACATCCGGCCAGAGCAGGGGGAACCAGAGCAGGGGAAATCCGATTGGAGGGCTAGCCAGAGAAAGAGCGTTTGTCCGCCCAGCAGCCTTCACAGTCCTCCCTGCGGCACAGGACAATGGGCACTTCTCTGCTGATTTTCTGTTCTCAGTTGGACAGAGGGTAAACTGTGACAGGCAAGACCTACCAAAGAAAGTAGCTTGTGTACAGAGTGTGCCCGGGGCTCAGTGATGTCATGCTAAACCCTGGAAGGAAAGGAACTGGGAGCACAGGCGGGCGTGGGAGTGGAGTGGGGGTGGAGGGGTGGGGGTGGGTGGGGGTGTGGGGGGGTGTGGGGGGGCAACAGGAAAAGTACAAGGAGGAAATCAGATCTCCACAGACTGAGCTGCCTTCAGGTCACGGGTTCTAGACCAGCAGCCGCTGGGGTTGGAGTAGTCACTCCAGGATGTTGAGGCCTGTACTGTCCCGCACACACCTGGCTTGCTGCTGCTGCCACCCATGAAGTAAATTCCCACACTGGGCTCCAGAGCACTGGTGAGGAGTGGGGTGTAAAACACAGGGTCTCAAGGCCCAAGGTTTGTATCACACCAAAGAGGCTGACCGGAAAGCCAGGTGTGGTAGCGCACACCTTTGATCCCAGCACTTGGGAGGTAGAGGCAGAGGCCAGTGGATTTCCATGTTCAAGGCTGGCCTGATCTGCAGAACAAGTTCCAGGGCAGCCTGGGATACTACATAGAAACCTGTCTCAAGGGTGTGCTGACTGGGGTTTTTTCCCCTATAAGAGCATTTTAAATATAGATGATCTCGGGCGGTGGTGGCGCACGCCTTTAATCCCAGCACTTGGGAGGCAGAGGCAGGAGGATTTCTGAGTTCGAGGCCAGCCTGGTCTACAAAGTGAGTTCCAGGACAGCCAGGACTACACAGAGAAACCCTGTCTCGAAAAACCAAAAAAAAAAAAAATATAGATGATCTGAGCAGCAGAGGAGTGACTGACTATTCAGCTCTTGACCTCATAGATACCAGGAAGTCCTTTGAAAGAAGCAGTGGTTTTTTGTTTTTTTTTTTTTTCTTTTTTCCTGGTTGTTATTAAGTTTACGGACTTACTGCTCCCTCCATATTTTAGATAATAATTATGCCACGAAAGCAAAATAGAACAGCCCCGGAAGGCTGTATAACCAAGATTAATATGGAATTCACGGGTAAACAGATAGACTCAGGGATGTCCGACTTGCAGTCAGGGTGCCCCAGAATAGCTATGAATGCAACTCAACACAAAACAGTAAACTCACTAAAAGGTTGATCACCCTCCGCCCTTTTAAGAGTCTCTATTTTTAATATTTGTTTTTATGTTCTTTTTTTTGTTTTGTTTTGTTTTTCGAGACAGGGTTTCTCTGTGTAGCCCTGGCTGTCCTGGAACTCACTCTGTAGACCAGGCTGGCCTCGAACTCAGAAATCCGCCTGCCTCTGCCTCCCAAGTGCTGGGATTAAAGGCGTGTGCCACCACTGCCCGGCTAATATTTGTTATTGATTCCTATCTCCCGTGTGTACCGGTGGTGGGTACATTAGTAGCCAGAGGGCACCGTCATGGGGTTGATTCTCTCCTTCATGTGGCTTCCAAGGACTGGCCTCAGTTCTCCAGGCTTTCGTCGCAGAGTGGTAAGTGCTGTACCCTGCGTCATTTCACCACCTTATTTTTTTGGAAACACAGCCTCTCGCTGAGAGCACATTTAGGCTCTGCGGCTACTGATGAGCTCTGGGACCCTGCCGGCTCCCTCTTCTCATCACGGTGATTGCAGACTCACCCCACTGCAGCCAGCTTTTACACGGGTGGTGGGGATCCAAAGTCACAGCCTCACGCTCGCGTGGCGAGCACCTTATTGACTAAGCTCTCTGTCCAACCCATCATCAATTTTTAAAACTCAGCTGTGTGGTTCTTGAGGGTAAACTTTGAAGGTGAGCCTATCGTGATGTCAGAAGGATGAGCATATCTGATTGTCCATCTCACAGATCTCAGCTTTCTCCAGGTGAGCCAGTTATTCTGCCTCAAGGTTTTCCCAGGATTGAGTAATTGTCTACTCTCAACCAGCCTTCATCTGGAGGGTGAGGAGGCCCAGAGGTCTAGACAAGAGCATGGGGGCTTGAAGGCAAAATCCTTTTTTTTTTCAGGGTTTCTCTGTGTAGCCCTGGCTGTCCTGGAACTCACTCTGTAGACCAGGCTGGCCTCAAACTCAGAAATTCGTCTGTGACGTGGTTTTACATACCCCCATTTATAGTAAAAGAGCACACGAGTTGCTAAGATGTTCAGATGGTAAGGGTGCTTGCTGCCAAGCCTGGCAACCTGAGTTTATGCCCTTGGTACTCACATGGTGGAAGAAGAGAACCGGCTTCCCCAAGCTCCCCTCCAGCATGCACGCACACAGCGTGGCACACGTGTGAGCCTCGTCTCGCACAATAAAATGTAATTTAATTTTCTAAAGAGCACATTTAGAAGCTTCTTATACAAAATACATTATCTTCTTTTACAAGAGAGCTTACAATTTACAAGGAGCTTATATAGTACTATTAACAAATATTAAATATTTAACTTTAAAAAGTAACCCCCAAAGAAGAAGAAGAAGAACAACAACAACAGCAAAAGAAAAGAGAAAGAAAGAAAGAAGGAAGAAAGAAAGAAAGAAAGAAAGAAAGAAAGAAAGAAAGAAAGAAAGAAGGAAGGAAGGAAGGAAGAAAGAAAGAAAGAAAGAAAGAAAGAAAGAAAGAAAGAAAGACAGACAGACAGACATACTACTGGGGGCTGGAGAAAATGGCTCAACAGTTAAAGGCACCCTGTCGCTATTCCAGAGGACCTGGGTTTGATTCCTATCACCCACACAGAGACTTGAAAACATACATAAATCTAGTCCCAAAAGACCCTATGACCTCTTCTGACCTCCATGGGACCCCGTCATGCACCATGCATGTGATGCACAAATATACATGCAGGCAAAACACTCATACATATAAAAAAACATTTCATTTAAAATATAACAAGGAAAGGGCTTGCTACTACTCAGGAAAAGACAGCATTCAAAAATGATAGCTGGCCAATGAAAGAGATTTTTTTAAGAAAAAAAAAATCTCTAAAATAAAGTGTTTGAAACCCACAGGAAATTATGCCTGAGCAGAAAATGTTCATGAAACAGATGCAGAGATGTGCCAGGGCAAGTCACAGAGGGACAGGGCCCCTGTATGGGAACAGGAATACATGCTGTTTTTCTGAGGGAGACAGGGAACCAGGTATGGGAGGGTGGTTTTCAAATCTCAGTGCCCTGAGGGTGGGGGCACGCCACACAGTGTTTGGAGATGGTATTACATGGTGTACTTAAGTGATTTCAAATCCCAGCTCACAGGGACCGAGAAGAAGGCTTGCCTAGGTCCTGGGACAATTTGCATCACAGCATCTACAACACATATGCATATGCACATGAGACACACACACACAGATGACTATACATGCACACACGCATGTGTGCACACACATGGACACACACACAGGCATGCAAACACATGGATAGACAGACTCACACACACACACACACACACACACCCTGGGGGGTCCATGCAAAGACAGGTGGGCAGGTGGGGAGTGCCCATGTGTCCACCAGCTTCTTACAGGCTACGTCTTAGGCAGTGAGGATAAGAGGCCTGACCTAGGTGTCATCAGCCACCATCAATGCTCCCACACACATCAGCATGTGCACAGCATGTGCCTACCCCACAGAGACACACTTGCCATGGGATTCCTCAGCCCCTCTAGAGAGACAAAAATCCTCTCACTGAATTTGATACCACCTCAACTCAAATGCACAGGACCAGGGGCTGAGTGGGATGTGGGCAAAGTGGCCAGGAGAAGCCTTCAGCTAGATGTCATCTCCCCCCACCCGTGTGTGTGTGTGTGTGTGTGTGTGTGTGTGTTTAGAAATGCATGTACCTACATACTGAAGCACTCAAGAGGGCAGAGAACAACCACAGCTGAAATCAAAGCAAAGCCATGACTGTGTGTTCTCAGGCACTAGCAAACTTGATTTTCTGAGATAGTGTCTCTCACCAGCCTGAAACTAACCAACTAGGCTAAGCTGGCTAGCCACAAGCCCCAGAGATCCGCCTATCTCTGCCTTCCAATTTCTGGGATTATAAGCACATATTGCTACACCTGGTTCTTTTAGGTGCAATCTGCTGATGGAACCATCATCTTGGCCCTGTGGTAGCAAGATGAGCACCCAGCCATTGCCCAAGCACTCAAACATCATTTTATTTTATTTATTTATTTATTTATTGTTTTGTTTTTTTGTTTTTCGAGATAGGGTTTCTCTGTGTAGCCCTGGCTGTCCTGGAACTCACTTTGTAGACCAGGCTGGCCTCGAATTCAGAAATCCTCCTGCCTCTGCCTCCCAAGTGCTGGGATTAAAGGCGTGCGCCACCACCGCCCGGCTCCAAACGTCATTTTAAATGTAAGAAGCGTGAAAAGGATACAGGGAGTTAAGAGTGACTCATTGTGTTTCAACCATCCTAAGTAGTAAGGGCTGGAGCCGGAACAAGGTACCGGAGTCCAGGCTCATGGGGTGCACACACCTGGAGCCTCGTTTTCAGAATTCCTTTTAACACTCTGAAACTCCAGACCCCGAGGCAAACACATAGTGTGACCTCAAAGCCCCAACAGAATCTGGATGTCCCCTCTGTCACATTCACACATGTCCCTGAGAGCAAGTGTGATCTCCTAGAGTCCAAGACCTTCACCCCCTCTCTAGTAAGAGGGCGCCAGTCATACTTCAGTCCCTCTTCGTGGATCCACTTCTTTTCCAGCTATTAGGACGGGATAGGGAGGCCCTCCCTCCATGCTAGGCTAACCTTGTCTTCTGCCTCTCCAAAGGGCGTGCTTTGTGACTGAGGGTTTGGGTTTCCCTTCTCAGTGGCCCCTGCCCAGGACTGGCTAAGCTCACCTGCTTCAGCCGCCCTCATGACTTCTTCCTGTCCGGTCTCTGGAAGCAATACCTGTGCATTGGGGTGTCCCAAATACATAGGAATCTTCTGCGATCCCCCCCCCGCAAACCCCCCCTCGTGTTGAGATTCTGTATGCTGCTATGTATTGTGATGCTAAATTCTGTACTCAAGGATCTAGACCTACAAGTGACTTATCACATTTACAAGCTTTTTGTTGTGCAAATCTTGTTCCTTGATTTTAAACTATTGGTTGAATTAAATTGGCTACAGCCAATTACCAGAGGGATTAGGGTGGAGGAGGAGGAAAGAGAGAAGAGGAAGCCACCATGAGGGGAGATGGACCATGCACACGTGGCCAGGAGAGACAGCAAGTATCTGGGGTACACTGCTGAGAAGGTAGCCAGGCCTGCAGGTAGAAAAGTAGATTAGAGGTTACTCCCCTCCGCCCTGTAATTGTCAAAACCACATAAAATAACCATAGCCCGAGTCTCATTTATTTATAAGCTAGTCGGAGATAAGCCTAAATTGATTGAACCATACCCAGGCCCTGTGTTTGGCTGAGTTTGCTCCCACATCTGGTTCTCCTCAGCTCTTCTCATCCCCTCTGCTTGGCTGGATCCCCTCTGTTCGGTGGGGTCCCCTCTTCTCAGCTGCCGAGCCTGTCTTGGTTTATTTTGAGCTTCCTGGGGTTGTCACAAAGCCATGCGATGTAGGAGGCCCCCAGCCCCATCTGGGAAATCCTAGTGGACTCAAGTGATGCTCACAAGAACAAAGGATGCCAAGGGACCGCCAAGACGTCTCCAGTTCCCCGTAAACCCTCTCTAAGAGGTGTGGCTGACCATGTGACTACATCTTGTGTTTTCTGTTTTAAGATGTTTTGACATGCTAGGACTTGCTGCTGGGGAGAGACACCCCCTTCCCCCTGAATCAATCAGTTCCTAGGAACAACAGCACCGTGTTTGGCTAGCCTGTCCCCCAGACAGACCAACCCACCCACACCCTTCTCAACCCACCCACACCCTTCTCTGACTTTCAGATGAAAAATTATGCTTCCTACACTCTGAACTGCCCAGAGCCAGAGCGAGGCAATCAGAGATAACCCCCAAAGCCCAGGACCCAGATTGTCCACAATGAGCTGTCTGCTCTGCCTGTGACCCCTACATGAGCCAAGGCAAAGGCCTGGCTCCGCCCACTCTCACCCTGTCCCGGACACCCCGCCCCTCTATGCATCCCTCTGCCTTGCTTGAAGCAAGCACTCCTTGGTTTCCAGCAGCCTCGTGGATCTTACAATACCACATAGAGCCTTCACAGTTCCATAACCTCAGCCTCTCAAGTGGGCAGGGCAGGGTTAGGCTGTGACCTGGCTAGCTATGAGGACAGGTAAAAACGTGGAGGTCATGAAGCTGACTGAGAGGTAGAGGAAACCTTTGCATCCACGGCAGCTGGCTGCAGTAACAAAACCCTAGGTCTCTTGAGACTCATTAGAGCCCAGTTATTACTGGGATACGCCATAACAGGGCACGGGGCGGGGGGGGTGGAGGTGGTCAGAGAAGAAAGCAAGGCAACGTTTCAGGGGCGCTGACAGTTTCCGCATGGTTTATTTCGTCTTGGCACAGGTGACAAACACACAAAGGTTTTACAGCATTTATGCCTAGGGTGAGACTCAAGCGTCAGCACATCCAGCGACAGCAGACCCGACGTGGCCTCAAACAGGTGCTGATGTTTAGTACATGGAGGCCTATGGGTACTAGTTAGTGGTAGGTACTAGTCAGAGCTTTACTAAGCGTGAGAGGGCAGGGGAGTGCAGCCTCACATTGGAATACACGTAAACTTTGACTTCAACCCAAGCCTTGCCACAAAGCCAGGTGAGGCTGCTGCCAGGACCCGTGTCCTGCCAGGTCCTTCAGTGTCTGATGGCGCGGTGGCCTCTTCTTCATGGACGTGGGCCGAGTATCCGTGACACGTCTGCTTGGATAAACACAGATGCACCCAGAGTGCAGGCAGAGCTCCTCTTTCAGCTGGAGTCATTACCTTCTTGGGAATAATATTAAAGAAGAAATGGGAACATCTAAAAAAAAAGTATCAAAATGAAAACTTTCTGTAAGCTAGGGAGGGCCCCTAAAGTGAAACACATTCGCTCTGACGCACTGCCACCGTGACGTTCCGAACCATCATGTCCTAACTCTACCTTGACTTCAGCAGAGACCAGCACGCTCTCGGAGGTACTCAGTTCCAACACTGGACAAAGTTTGTTAACAGGTCGCACAGACACCACCAGGACTAGAGGATCACCCTTTTCCCCCCCTTTTCCCCCTGTGCAACAGAATCGATACAAGTAAGAAATTAAGCGGCCAACAAGATTTCCACAACATTCATTTTCCTTAGAGTAAAAGAAACTCCTGCCATCATTTCCTTAGAAGCAGAATCACCACATTCAGTCTACTGAGCTGCCAAGAGTCTGCACCAGAGATGGGGCTTGTCCCAGGCCAAAGAACAAAACAGAAAGAAAAGAAAAAAAAAAAACGAGAAACATTAGCTCGTTGCTAAGATTCCAAATAAACCTTGGCAATATAAATGTAATTGCCCCGTCAACCAAACAGAAGGTGGATCTTGGTGTGTCTGTCAATCATCTACTCCTATTTGACTCTTAGTCCGTCAAATCCGTGTTCCCACCAACCAAACTCCTAGGTGGAGTTAGAGGCAGAATGTGACCAGCGGGTGGGAAGCACCTACCTGGTTCACACACTGGAGACACATCTCGGTAAAGCACGCCTGCCCCTCACTGTCAAACCAATACCCTATCAGAGTTCGCTCCTGCTTGTCAGGGCAAAGGTTGGTGTTAACAGAATCTAGACTCGCTTGGAAGATGGGCCTCTGAGCATGAGTTGCCTTGATTACATTAATTGGAATGGAAAGAGCTGCTCACAATGGGTAGTAACATTTCCTGACTGGGTATGTGGAATGGAGACAGGGAGCTGGGCGGCAGTGCCTTAGTTAGGGTTTTACTGCTGTGAACAGACACCATGGCCAAGGCAAGTCGTCAAAGGACAACATTTAATTGGGGCTGGCTTTCAGGTTCAGAGGCTCGGTGCATTACCATCAAGGTGGGAGCCTGGCAGCATCCAGGCAGGCATGGTGCAGGAGGAGCTGAGAGTTCTATATCTTCATCTGAAGGCTGCTAGTGGAAGACTGACATCTAGGCAGCTAGGATGAGGATCTTAAAGTCCACGTTCACAGTGACACACCTCATCCAACAAGTCCACACCTCCTAATAGTGCCACTCCCTGGGCCAACCACATACAAACCATCACAGGCAGTGTGCATTAAATGCTGTCCCTTGTCTGCATGTACAGTAGCATCTGCTCCCTCAAGGTCCTGCCCTGGGACTTCAACAGCGTGGTGGACTGTAATCTGATCTCTGAGACACCATAAACCCTCTCTCCCTTAAGTTGCTTATTATCAACAAGAAATGAATCTAAGACAGATGCTAGGTAATAAGTCTTCCAGATCCCAGGAACAAAATGTGTGGTTGCTGAGATGTGCCAGGGCCCGTAGCATTTGTTTTCAATGGGGGCCACTGATATTTTATATGTTCTCAAAAAACAGGTCGGCCACACCTCTATTCTCGATCAACAAGCTAAGGTTCTTTCACGATCCGCAAATAAGTACATTTATCCCTTTGACTTCCTTGGGTTTTGTTTTGTGTTCTGTGGGGCACGATGTGCATGGGGAGACTCTTCCGTCTGGTGTCCATCTGTCTTCTCTGGGGACGTGTCACCCCAGAGACCCAATTTCAAAAGTGAATGTTAGTGGAATGGCTTCTCAGGCGAGGGTCACATGATAGCATTCTATAAGCCTGGTACTTAAGGAATGAAGGTGTGTCTCTAGGCACTGTCTCCTTCATATGCAAGCCTTTCCCCAGGACACCCCTCAGAAAGACCAATAAAGCCAGGCAATAGGACGTCTGTTTTTCTTAAGAAGACGAACCAAGTTGCCAAGACATTCTCTTGGTTTATGAGTAACCACGAACGAGTACAGAGAGACCAGAACACACAAACAGGAACTATAAACCCCATTCCCCTGGGTCATGCAGAAGATTCAAGCTGGCTGTTTCTAAACACACTTCACTGTGACCTTTCAGAGCATAACCTAGTTCCCAGCTAACCAATGATTTCTACAGAGACAGTGGGATGAATGCAGAGTTTCCTGTGTTCCAGAAACTCTGAATGCTTAGGAGCTCTGTTGTTACATCGAAGTGGGTTAGGGAGGGAATCTAAACCAGTTATCTGGGAAGCACGTATTTTGTCCTTCACTTCTTTCTAAACAGGAAGCCCTCCCTGCCTGTGTATTCTCAAATGCACAACATCCTAGCCCATGAGAGAAAATGAACGGACTTGGTTTTGGTCCTTGCGACCTTGTTTAAGTATGAGTCTCCTTCCGACTCTAGTAGGGTGCTTTGGAAGTTAAATGGATGCTGCTTACTTGCTACACTACACTCAAAACTTGGGTGTTTCTCCTTTTCCTCCTCCATGTCACCCCCCCCCAACACACACACCTCCTTCGAGATGGTTGTAAATTAATCTCCCTCGTCGGAATCACAGAGGGTACATGTTCAAAACATAACCAAGCAGAGAGTTCAAAGCCTGCAACTGTCAAAACATGATTTTAACTTCCTTGTTCTAGGGAGGGGAAAAAAATGCCCTAGTTCATTCTAAGACAGGAAAGTGGGTAAGCACGCAGAGCTACCTGAGCCTCCTGACCCGAGATCCTTTCACCCTTTCCCGTTCAGCAGGCTGCTTGCTAACATCTCCATCAACAAAGGCAACTCTACTGGTCAACCAAGACTCGCCTTCAGTACTGATAAACTTTTTGAAGTTTCGAACAAAAACTTGCGAACACTCGGTGAGCTTTTCAGGTCGGGCAGAGCTTATAAGTTATCCTTTTAAATCTCTGAGCGGGGGTGTGACCTTCTCTCTCTCTGCAAGGATACCTGGCCTACTTCAGGACCCCATGCAGGTCTGAGAACCTTGCACTCACTGGTAAGGAGAGGACTGGGCAGCCTCCTCATTCCAGCTGAGTCCGCACCCGCATCCCACTCTATCCGTGGCCTCCTCTATCTCTTCTTCCCTTAGGCATGGGCCTCGCTGTATCTTCCCACACTTTAAGCTATGAACAGCCCCTCCCCTCACTAATCTAGCGAAGCAAGAGCAGAATCCAGCATTGCAAAGTGAGGCTTAAAACAGCATTGCGAAAATGTCTTCAGAGCCAACAAAGCTTCTTTTACTCTCAAAAGCGTCTGCATGATGATGCACTGTGGCCAGCAGCCTGGCCTTTCCGCTTCCTCCATTCCTGAGACATCTTTGCCCTTCCTCCCCCACTTGGGGGGAGGCTAGGCTAGCCCACTCTTTTGAGCCCCCCTCCCCCCGCCCCCAATGCTAGACAGTGGAGCTGCCCATCTGATCCTGTCCTAGGCTGTACCCTGCTCCCCGCGGTCCGGCTTCTCAGGCAGGTTGAGCACAAATGGAAAGAGTACACCCCGGACATCCAGGGGTGATCCCAGGGGTTCAGGCTCAAAGCTGCCACCAGGTCCCATCTCGCTGCCAGCCTCAGGGTCCCGAGAAAGCACGAAACGCCAGGTTCCTGCGCGGCTCACACAGTAGATGGTACCATCCAGGGCGACACAACGGAAGGGCTGGAGGCCTGCGGGTGCGCCGGGAGGCCTCAGGTGTGCAGCACACTGGCTCCACTGTTTGGCCAGGCAATGGTAGCGGAAAACGCTGACCCCGCCACCTGAACCCACTGCAGCCTGAGCGTCGCCGCGGCTCCCACACAGGTCAAAGCGATAGAGGAAGCCGTCGAGGGCCACCATGTCGGCAGAGCGCTCTCGGCTGCTGCTGCACGGGCACTCGTGCCACTCATCGCGCCGGGGGTCATACTTGAGCAGGCGGTAGAAGAGCGAGCCCCCGGACACATAGATCTCGCCGTTACAGGTGGCAGCCTCGTGGGCCACTGCGAAGGCGCCCCGGGGGAGCGGGGCCACCGCGGTCCAGCGGTCAGCTCGCGGGTCGTAGCGCTCCACGCTGAGCAAGCACTCGCCACCCACGGCGTACAGGTGACCGTCCAGGGCCAGCAGCTGCACCTGCGAGCGCGCCTGGCGCAGCGGCCGCACAGTGCTCCAGCAGTCGGTGACCGGGTTGTAGCAATACACCTGGTCCGACGGGCGCGCGCGGCCATCGGGACCCGCAGGAGCCACACCGCCCGCCACGAAGAGGTAGTTGAAGAGCACGCAGAGGCCGCAGCCGCGCGCCGGCGCGCCCTCGGGTAGCCGGGTCAGCTCGCGCCACTCCCCGGCCTCCGCCTGGTAGCAATAAACCGCCGCGTCCCCGCGCGACTCAGCGTCCCCGGACGGGCTCTGCGGTCGACTGCCCGAGCGCTCCCCGGTTGTCCCGAGTGCGGCGGCCAGCAGACAGGCGCGGCCCGAGCACAGGCGGCGCCGCAGCAGCAGATCGCGCTCTGCCCCGGACAGGCGGCCGAAGACGGCGGGTTCGCGCAGCACCTCCAGGTAGTGGTCGCTCATGAAGCGGTAGGCGGCGTCGCGCAGCTCGCTCAGCCGCTGCCGCTTGCCCGCGCTCAGCACCTCGTAGCAGTTGGCCAGGCTCAGCTGCGGCGCCATGGCCTCGGTGGCGCGCTGCGCAGCGCCGGGCAGCTGGAGGCGGCGCGCGCCGGCCACCACCTCGGCCACGTTGTCGGGTCGCACGCCCGCCATGCGCCCGCTGTACGCGTCGGCCAGCAGCAGCCGCAGGGCGGTGAAGCTCACGCCTTGCACCCGCAGCACGTCCCGGGACGCGCGCGCGCGGAAGTAGTCGCTGCGCGCCGCCAGCACCGCCTTATGCGCCCGCAACCGGCGACCGGCCACCTCGATGACCAGGTCCGGCTCTCCGTGCGCGGACCCGACCCCGGGCGGCACAGGCACGGGCTCCCCGAGCTCGTCTAAAGACTCGAGCTCCACGGGACGCGCGTGCTCGTGGCGGGAAGGGGGATTCTCCGGCGACGCGGGCTCTTCCGGGCGCGCGCACTCCTCCGAGGACTCTGGGGACGCGGCGCTGCTGACATCCCACTGCGTCTCCACTACACGCAGGTCGCTGCGGAGGGAAGGCGGAGAGGCTTCGGAGCCCTCCGCGGCAGAGGCGCGGGACTGCGGCGGGGAGTCGTCCCCGGAGCTGAAGCACAGTGAGGCGCTGAGACTGCAGGGTGTCTGCGCTGGGGACGCAGCGCCCTCTTCCTCGGCTGGCAGAGGCAGGCTGTCCTCTCCCGGAGTCCTGGCCTCAGTCCCCGGGTAGAGGACGAAAGGCGCCACCGAGTTCTCCATGAGCGGGTTGCGTTGTGTGCGGTCCGCCAGCTCAGGAGCTACACATGCCTGGTGGAGGCTGAGCTTTGCACTGGGGTCTCTGGCAGCCCGTGCCCTTTCCTTGGCACCGGATCAGATTTCACATCTGTCCACCCCCCCTCCCTGTTCACGCCACTCCCACCTTGCCCTTCCCACTCTCCTCTCTGGTGAGGAGGACTCGCCCAGCTCTCTCTCTGAACTTTCGAAAGGGGAACCTCAACTCAGGCTACATCCGCTGGGGCGGAGGTGAACCAGCCTGGTGGCAACAAGGGTTTTGTTTTTTGCTTTGTTTTGGTTCTTTTGCAGTTTGCACGTCCGTCCAACAGCCCTGAGCTGCGGCTCCCTTGGGTTGCCTTTGGAGAACTGAGGTTAAGTGTGTCTGGTCCACAGCATGGCCTTCCTTGGACTCTATGTGGACCCACTGAGTCACCTTGTATCACAGTACTGTAGACCCAGGACCAACAAATCCTCCGTGGGCTGTGACCACATTTAAATCCTTAGCTTCAGCTCTGTTCTACAGACTCCAGCTGTGAAGCCCAGAATTCAGCTGAGGTGTGTGTCTGAATCTTGGTGGCACCTTTGCACCCACACTGATCACCTAGGGAACCACGCCACCTATGGGTGAGTGTCTGGAAAGGCAGTTCCTGTGTGTACCCAGGTTTTCCTCATTTGTCATCGGGAGCCTCTGGGGCTTTCTTCCACCGCAGGTTCCCACATCACTCTCCACGTTCTTGCGCCTGTTTGCAGAAGGAAAGAGGGAAAATTTGAGTATTGCTGTCCTGGATATATATGCATCTGTTTAGGAGCTGGGGCTATGCCTCGAGGGTTGTAGCCCATCCCTCTCCCACCTAGCTTTCTGCCCAGGACATGGCAAACCCTGGGCAGGCTGTCACTACCATAGACGAAGGCCCTGCCATCAAACCCACCCCATGTAATGGACCATGACTCTTTGCAGCAAGCCCAAACAACACTCTTTCCCCCTCCCCCTTCCCTTTCTCCCTCTTGCTCCAGCCCCGCTCACTCTGGCCCATAGGTTCTTTATTTGTTTCTCGTTATGGATGGTTGTGAGCCACCATGTTGTTGCTGGGATTTGAACTCATGACCTCCAGAAGAGCAGTCGGTGCTGTTAACCGTTGAGCCATCTCACCAGCCCCAAACAACACTCTTCCCTTGTTTATCGGTATTTGATATAATGAAGAAGATAACATAGAAACATGTGGTGCGCAGTTTGCCCGCCCACACCCGGCAACTCCAGCCACTCTGCCACTGATGTTCATCGTGGAACTTGGAGACGTTCGGTTCCCTTCATGCCAGATCTGTTTCACATGGCATGTCCCCTCCCCCTTACCTCCCCCCACCCCCAGTGCACTGCAGTAAGAGCCTCCAGAGATCTAACATTAGGGGAATTTAGGAACCCGAAACCTTGGGTCAGAGGAGTCCAAGGAGGACACGGGTCGTGATGCTCTCTGGTTAATCTGCGGCCACCCCGGTGAAGCCTCCGCCAAGCTTTGTTCCAGGGAACAGAAGGACTTGCTGGCCCATTGCAGTGAGGATGTGGGGATGACTACAAACACAGAGAGGTACGCCAGCACCCCAGAGGTTGTCCAGCTCTTCCTCTGGGCTTACCCACCGAAGGGAACTGAAGTCAGAAGCAGGACATGCAGTGTCTCATGTGGAAATGTCTGGACACTTCACTGTATGACAGAAGCTGGGCTGGCTTCCCTGACTGGCCTACTCTTCACACTGCCTCTGGGACAGACAGCAGACCACCAACCTTAGAAAATTGCCTGACCCGGGAAGTGGTCTCAGAACGACCTGGTTCCCTGGCTTGACCATCCTGGGAATGCACAGATGATAAGCCCTTGGTATCTTTATGTCCCTTCACAGCCGGGGAGGGAGCCAAGCAACACAAGCCTCTAAAGGGAGGCTTGGGACCGGACCTTTAAAGATCCTATAGAAACAGAAGCCTGAGAGAAGGTTCAATACGTGAGCAGAGTCTACATGCCGAAGCTATACTAAGGCAATGGGGTCTGGCCCACACCTATGGGGCCTGTCTCTGTTTACTAGGTTTGGGATTGAACTGACTCTAGCTCCTCCTACTCGTTCAGGGAAAGGAAACTCAGTTACCTCCAAAAGCATGCTCGATAACCACATGTTCTTAACACCTGTGATGGTTTGTATATGCATGGCCCAGGGAGTGGCACTATTAGAAGGTGTGGCCCTGTTGGAGTAGGTGTGTCACTGTGGGTGTGGGCTATAAGACCCTCATCCTACCTGCCTAGAAGCCAGTATTCTGCTAGCAGCCTTCAGATGAAGATGTAGAACTCTCAGCTCCTCCTGCACCATGCCTGCCTGGATGCTGCCATGCTCCCACCTTGATGATAACAGACTGAGCCTCTGAACCTGTAAGCCAGCCCCGATTAAATGTTGTCCTTGTAAGAGTTGCCTTGGTCACGGTGTCTGTTCACAGCAGTAAAACCCTAAGACAATGCCCTTAGTCCCAACACACACACACACACACACACACACACACACACACACACACACACCCCATCATCACCATCATGCCTTGTGGGAGCGAATTTCCAGAGCATGGCTTTAATAGTGTCACGCTGAATCCCTCGGTGTCCCATGCTGCCCTCGGCACAGATGGCAGGGTGGGTGGGCTGAGTCCTGTGGTCTGAGCCTGACACTGCTGTAGTCTCACTCTGCTCCCTCCTCAAGCAAGAACTCCACCATCCCGTAACAGCCAGCAGCACACACCCTACAAATGCAGCAAAACTTGTCGACCACACACCTGTATGAAGCTGGTTCTGAACAGGCTATGAGCAACCTGACAATCACGCTGTCCCGCACCAGAGCCGGGGTCACACTTCGAACTCTCATTACCTCAGCTGGGAGCTCAGGTTGACTGCACAGCTCTCCTTCTCATAGAAGAGTTGGGGGTATCAAACTTCCCCATAGGAGCAGGACACCCATTACAAAAGTTTAACCTGGGAACAGAGCAGTCAGCCCAGAAGCCCCAGGTATGGCTTCCTGACAACCTGTCTGTGGGAATGAGTGACTGAGCTTTCTGACACTGGTGTGAACCCACTTCCCTCCTGTTCCTGTGTAGAGCCACGTTCAGGGAAGCAACATTAGCTGTTCAATTGGAATAGCCATGTTGATATCAGAGTATTAACTGGAAGCTATACCAGTCTTAAGAAGTTATGAAAGTTTAAGCAAACAGAATAAAGAAAAGGACTCAAGACAGCTGTAGCTCTGCTAAGACCATTCTCACGAAATTCTAAACCAGATGAGGGTTTGGAAGTGGAAATTTCCCTGCTTTGTGGTTGGCTCTGGGCTGAGGAATTCCTTGGAGTCTCCTGCAGAGAGTCCTTACTACTATGGTGCAGTAATTGAAGCTCTGGAAGTCTGCTCTTGACCTTACGACACACTCCCCACAAGGAGGCAGCTTGTCCAGGAAGGAGCTTGCAGAAGCAGGGAAGGAGAATGGGTGGTAAATAAAGCCTCCTTCTTACCTAGTCAGGAAATCATGCACGATAGCAAGACTTAATTATATATAATTTGCACAACATTTTCTCCGTGAGACTATGACCTTCTAGACCTTAAAAGTATGTGAACAACATTAAGTTTTTGTCTGTTCACTTATTTACAATTTATATGAATCAAAAACATAGGCTTGTGTGTGGCTTCCCATGTGGACACTGGGCTGTATGTTTAATGTGGGCATCAATTTATTCCAAATTAAATGACAGGCTTCCCTAGAATGCCAGTTGTTTTTAAAAAATAAAATTCTTTCAGTTTATCACAGTCAACTCACTTTAAGTTTGTTGATGGACTTACAAGCCTGAGGCAAACTTCAATGATACAATGTACTTAAAGACAAACCTCCCCTGTGTCTCTCCCACATCGTGCCTGTGTCCCCCGAACCTACAGGTCCACAGACTCCCTGGGAAAAGTGTCTTTGCTCCCCATACCTGGTGCTTCATAGTCAAGAGTCAATGAACACAACCTGATTCCTTGGGCCAGTAGATGCAGGACGGTATCTTTCCACTCGCTACACATTTTCCCCTCCACCCACCAGCACCTACCAGAGCCTTCCCTGTTGCAGCAGCTCTTGAGATAGATAGTGTGTGCCCACAGCTCAAGATGGTGGCCATACAAGGATGTGAGGTGTGTCTGTCAGGGCAGGCAGCTCTGTTTAGCAACTTCCATTCTCCTGTGAGCCAAACTTATCCCTTAATAATCTCATGTTCCATGGTACCTGTGCCCATCACAGCTGTCCTCAGGTGCAACAGCTAGAGGAGGCTGATGTAGGATCGTTTTAGCCAAGTGTGGTACTGATGGTATGCATTTTCATCTCACTCACGAAAGCGTGACATTCAGTAAGAGGAAGATCACTGTAATCGGTCCATCCCCAGCAAGGAGCTGAATGAACGTCAACCTCAACCGTTGTGTGTGGCTAAGGTTACAGAAGCCATGTTCAGATACAGCAGCCCATCACCGTCATCCCCCATTCCCCCTCACAGTTCCTGTAAAGAAATGACAGGCACCACACTCTCACTTTCCTCGAACCTGTAATCCTGACTTTCCAAGAGGAAACTCACCAAGCTCCCTACACGGTCAGGGCTACCCGTGGCTCATCCGTATCCAATAGACATAGCAATCAGGAGTCAACTCGACAACTAGGGTGTTCTGTGGGTTGCTCATCAGCTACACAGCATAAGACCCTCATGCATTCTGAAACCTCTGAGAGGCCCCTTGTTAGACACACAGGTCTGAACATTTTATACACCCTGCCATACTCTATGTCTATGACATTAATAGCTAATAAATCTCTTGCTCAAAAGGACAAGGCACTTCAGTGTGTCCCCCACCACCCGGGACCTTGAGATTTGACACCTTTCATTAACAAGGGATATAAAAAAATAGCTCATAAGGCACCCATATAAAAATGTCCCCAAGTATACAACGCACAACACACCCTGTGATGTATGTGAGAGATAACAAGCTTCTCACAGGGTTGGTGGCCGTGCTGTGTGCTGGTGAAGCTGAGCTCAGTCTCCTGTGGATAACTGCACTGAGTCCTCCTGCTTTTATCTCCCCTGAGACAGGATTTCACTCTACAGCCCATGTTGCACTTTACCCTGCCACACAGCCTTGTCTGGCCTCAAGCTAGAGACCTACTCGATTCCCTAGTGCTGGGATTTACAGGTGGGCGCTATCACATCCAGCGTCATATCATAGTCAAAGAAATAAACCTCTTTGGTTTTTGTAATCATACAACTTGCGGATTTTAGAGCATTAAAAGCCATATCTTGAAAGTCTCAGATATATAAAAACTAGGACAGTGAAGTTTGGTAGTAGCTTTGGTCTTTGTGAAGTGTTTCCATCAAAAAAACACCCGTGCTTAAATTCCTCTCCCAAACACTCCTTACGCCCATCCCTCACAGTTCTGACACCACCATCTGAGCTCTCGTGGGTTTCTCAGCTCCCCCCTGCACCCCAAGCCTGACCACAGTCACTGAATAGCAACTGACAGTTATTTCCCTGTGTGTAGGAACAGTACCAAACACCCCAAACCCAAGAAACAGGAATCTCAACTCCTTCTATACAAGCGAGGAGGCTGGTGATTGGGGTAGGGGCTCTTCTCCAGCTTTCTGATTTATTGGCCCGAGCCAAGGTTGGAGTTCTCAGAAGCTCACAGGTACAGCTGAACTCCAAGATGTCAGCATTCTCTGAGAAAGTCTGTTACAGAGAGCACTTTTCAAAGGGGAGCTAGCTTTAAAGCCATCCACCCCCAGGGTCAAAACACTGGGGACAGACTCTTCAGGCCCTATAGGTGCCTCTCTACTCACAAGATAGAGATGGTGTGGTGCAGCCTAAGTGTGCCCAGGGCACTCTTGTTGCTGTTCCACAACATTGCATATCTGTTGCTTGTGAGCCGGGACTCCAGGGAGTTGACTTCCTGACTGGTTATCTCAGCTTCAAAATAGAAACACTGAATCTAGTAGGTTCTGCTCTCTTACCATCACTTCGGGGAAGAATATCACCCCTGGCGAATATTCCCTTAGGCCCTGGTGGAATGACAGTCACAGAACTACGTTTGTCGCCATGTTATGGCAAATTCAATGAAGACCTTGAGGTCACGAGAGGCTTGGGGATAGACTTAGGGCGGCACCAAAGAGAGCATTTGCCCCAGTAGACTTTAAGCTAGAACTAAGGGAAAACTTTCCCTGGCTGGTGTGTGTGTGTGTGTGTGTGTGTGTGTGTGTGTGTGTGTGTGTGTGTTATAACTAAACATGCAAGTAAAAAGATCTAAGAAGTGGAAAGCAAAAGCAAGAGAGAACACTAGACTGGGCCTGGTCCCAAACCTGCTTTATCCAGCTCGTAGGCATCTGAGGTCTGGGCACTGCATATCACGAGCACCCACAGGTAAGCTCCCACAGCTGTGACCCCCAACACAACCACACAGGGGACTGGCAGAACAGCTACCACAGTCTTAAGAGGCAAGAAATGTTCTGTGCTCAGAGATATTAGATGCATAGTCTCAAAGGATCAGACAAAGCCCAGCAGTGGCTCCGCAATTGTCCCCACACAGTCCGCAGGTGGCCTTGGAGAGGACAGATGAGGCAGTTTGCATTCCTAGTCCTTAGTTACCAAGCCCATGGGAGCTAACTCATGACACTGGGTCATGGTGTTTAAAGGTTTGTGCTCTAGCCCCGCCATACTTAAACCCTGGAATTTGCACCGTGATGCTAGGGTCAGTTCACACTGGGTAATAGAGAGAAGGCACAATCTTCCCCAGGACCCTTGACTATCACCAGATGAGAGCTATTCGGAGGGATCTGAAGTACCATTTAGAGAGATTACGTTTTTCACTGATCCAGCTGAACATCAGATCCTGAGATAATAATAGATGTAACAATCTGTTTCCTCCATCAGATTGTGGATGTTTTAATATCCAACTATTCTGAGACATACACAGGGATTAGCTTCACAACCTACAGGATACATCTTTACTGTGATGAGATGGAGTATTACACTTGGAAGCAGATGGGGGTAAGGACCAACACTCAAGGACGGGATTGTTCAAACCTGGTGTGCAGAGCAAACCCACCAGAATCAGGCTTGTCTTATTGACAGAAAGGGTTTGGAATTAAAGGCTCGTTCACTCAAGGCCTCCGCAGGTCAGAGGACTCAAGCTGTGCTCCCTCCGGCCACATGAGAACACGTGCCCAGACGCAAGTAGAATATCCTGAAATCCTAAGTGTTTGCCCCTCTTGGTGACTCAAGAGAAGCTGGAGAACACAGAGCACAAACTCCCAGAATCACTAAGACCTGGGGAGAAGGTATACAGACAGTCTACCTCACATTTATAGCTGTGACATCCAATCTCTGGCAGTGTCTGGGTCAGCCTGTTTGTCAACTCTTCTGTGAACCCCAAATCAAAAGTGAATGTGTCACCAGTGAGAGGTCATGGTGTCATAAAAACCAGCTGGGCTGATGAACCTGCCGTTTTTCCAACCATCCACTCAGGTTCTGACTGATGCGTCAGCACTGGAAAACACTTACGGTAGAGATTCACAGATGCACCCGAGCACCTGCCCCGTGCTGGGTACAGAGGAACGAGCACCAGAATGGGGCAAGACATCAGTTAGTCCTCAGCCCCAGGAACTGTATCAGGGGGAGACAAGCAGAGTCACCACATGTTCCAATAGAATCAGATGCCACGGTCAGCTAAGAGGGGACACAAGACCTAGGACGCCATGACAGAACCTGACTTCGGGGCCGGGCGATGCTCTCAGAGGATATGAAATTCACTCTGGAGCCAGAGGGTGCCTCGGCGGGTAAGGCCTGTGGGAGTTGAGTCAGGAAAGTGGCAAATGGAATGTAGGGAACCCCAGGAGTCAGTAGGGCAGCAGGATCTTGAGTGGCCACAGATTTCTGTCACCTTGGTTATAAGCAGGACCATTAGTGGCTTTTAAAGAAGGAACCCAGCCCGTGATATGAGGGGGTGGGGATGGGGTGCCTGCTTCGTCCTTTCAGATGTGGACAAAAGAAAAAAGATTTTGATTCTTATTCTGCAACACCGCTAACCTCACCTTCAAATCCATGAACTAAAATCTGTACAAGCCATGCGGCGTGAATCCCACAAACGCAAGCCCGACTCTTTAAAGCTTTTCTGGATGTCAGTCTATAATGTCATTTACACACTTTATAAAAGTTCTGCCTACCATTTATAAAGAGGAAAACTCAGGGAGGAGGGTGGAGTGGGTCTTTTGTGCAGCATGTACTTGTGAAGAACAGGGGCGTTTCCTCCAGCGTTGTGCTGTGGGGTTTCTCAGAGTGGGTGAACATCAAAGGCCCAACAATAACGTTCAAGCTCAGAAATGGTGCTTCCTTTCTTGACACTTGCTCTTTATTCAAAGTCTTTCAGTTTATAATTTGTTGCTCGGAATACTTCGGTGGGAGACTTCCCAGTGGAGTGAGCCGGCCTACACTAAACGCAAGGTGCAAAATCCCAGACAAAGTAAGATTATCACCAGGCAACAGGACTCGGTTGGATTCCACGTCCTTGCGCCTGACAGGTGAGTGACTGACGCGGTTAATCATGTTCTAGGCAAACAAAATGCAGGAAATAAAAATGAACACTCCCAGGGTGTGACTTCTGAAGTTCTAAGCTCTTGGGTTTTCAGGAGTTAAACTTGGGCAAGGTCACACAGTGGCAGCAGGATGAGGGCTATCCAAGCACAGGCAGGTCCCCAAACTGTGTCTTCTAGTCAGAGTGGCAGAATACACGGCTGGGGCAAACTTAAACCAGACCGGAGCCCCCAGCCAGCCTCCAGTTTCATAGCTCTTCTCACCCACTGTGGCTACATCATGAGAAACTGTCTGCTCAGTTCTCAAACATAGGATGTTATTGAACCTGGAGCTTCCTGTTCAGCCTGAACCGCAAGTGTTAACTGCTTCGCGTCCAGAGGGGAAACAGGAGTCTTTTCATCACAGTTAGTGTGCAAAGCCACACTTCCTGTTTGGATGTCAGGAAGAGGAGGCTGGAACTGATAAGATTGAATAGGAAGACCGAGGTGCGGCACCTGGCGTGGTCACATGAAAGTCTAGGTAGCTAGGTGACTGGGTGTGAAGCAGAATAGAGCTGGGCAGGGTTCTCTCCACATCACCATTGCTGTGGACGGAGACAAACCTGTGGTCTGATGGGTAAGAGCAAGAAGGTCACTTCCTGTCCCAAGGACCCGAGAGGTGGAGATACCTGCAGAGGCGAATTCTGCCTACAGTCAGGCCCTGAGATGACCAGGAGATGAACCAGGAATTCCAGTTGTTTCCACCCTCGCTATCTTCTCAGGGGTGGCCAGCATTCATCTTTACTTCATTTTTCCTGACGTGCAGGGTTGAAGGCTGCCTCCCTAGCTCATTTAGGAGCTCCCACTTGGGCCAGGTCTTGGCACGACCTCCTGGCCACCCTGGAATGGTGAGGCTGCTCGTCTGCCTTGACTGGTGTAGACCTAGGAGAGCTGTGTCATGGGAGGCCTCTCCCCACACTCCAGCACCGATACTCTCTGGGAGCTGGAACTAGACAAGTGTACTAGACAAGAGTAAAGTGTGAGGTAAGGAGTAGCTGTTTTACAACCTCAGCACAGGATCCGCAGGGGACTAGGCAGTTAGCATTACCTCCCACTGGAGCCAAAGGTCACATGGGTGGCCCAGTACCCTTCCAGCCCTCGCTGGTAGCCTGCCTATAGACATCAACACCTTCTCTCTGAGAGGGTCTCCTGAGTATTACAAGACACTTTTCCTTTATACAGGAACTTCTCCGGGCCTAAGAGCCTATTCTGGGCACTCCTAAGAATGTCATTCTTTATCAAATAGCAGCAGAGAAGGCAGCAAGATAGACACTACGTGGAAAGGAACAGGCTGAGTCTTAAGGTAGAGTTCCAGGTGTCTCTCTCCTTTGGGATGGAGAGGACACAGAAATTCACCAAGGCAAGCAGTGGTCTCCGGCAGGTCCCTGCCAGCTCGGGGCACTTTGCCACGCTAGCTGCCTGCTTTGTCAACTTTCCAAACAACACCTGGCTCCAAGAACAAGTGAGTTCAGCAACTTAACCCTGCCTGTCTGATGAACCGATCTCTGTATCATTATTGTTGTTGCTATTAGCTCTGGGTAGTTTTATGTCAACTCGACACACGCCACAGTCATCAGAGGAGGGAACTTCAACTGAGAATATTGCCTCCGCAAGATTGGGATGTGGGCAAGCCTGTAGGGGATTTTTGTCATTAATAATTGGTGGCAAGGACTGTTGTGGGTGGTGCCAGCCTGAGCTGGTGGCCCTGGGTCCTATAAGAAAGCAGGCTGCGTGAGCCGTGATGGGCAAGACAGTAAGCAGCAATGAGGCCCTCCATGGCCTCTGCATGAGCTCCTGCCCCCAGGTTCCTGTCTCTTGAGCTCCTGACCTGACATCCTTCAATGATGAAGAGTAAGTGATGTGAAAGTGTAAGTCAGATAAGTCCCTTCCGTCCCCCAAGTCGCTTTTGATCATGGTGTTTTCACCACGGCCACAGTCCCCCTGATTAAGACTACTGTTCTAATTACCATCGTTGCATATGCACCCAGCACCTTTGACTGACCTTAACGGTCCCGAGATAGCTTGTTTTGACGGACACAAGCACAGCCACCCACGGTCTCCAGGGTCCTTTCACAGGGTAGAACTCTCTGCCCCCTCACTTCATGCATTATCCTTAGAAGCGAAGCCTGTCTTTCACTGGCAGCATTAGTTGAATCTTATCTGGAATATAGCTACCAGGGGCTTTTTTGGAGACTTTAACCGACATCATGCATGAGGTGAGTACTGGTGGGTAAGATTTCTCTCGCCTTTCCTTTGGTGTTTGGTGGTTTAAGGTCCTGGTTATCTCATCCTTCTCTTTGTGCCCTCCCTTAAGCTCCAGTGCTTAGCAAGTGTACTGTAGGTGTCTGCTCTGTCACTGAGCTGGGCCCTGGAAAACAGGAAAGAGCAGCAGCCTTACAGAAGTCTGAGTAAAGGAAGCACTCCGGAAGGATGGGATGTGCGGGTGGGGCTTTTGTCCACCAGGCATGGATTCCCCAGAGACCACTGGAAACTCCAGGCATTTTAAGACAATGGGAAACTGGATGGGGTGAGATGTAGCCAGCTCCGGCTAAAGGAGAGAGGTACAGTACAAGATGATGCAACGTACTAGGCTCTGATGGTACTGTGGGGCAGAGGTCCTGCTAGCTTGTGGTCGGTTATCTCAGGGTAAGGGGTCTATTTGCCTCTCAGTTCCCTTCCCACCAAGAGATGGGAAAACGATTCCTTTTATCATTCCTGCAGGTGTGCCACACTATCCGGATGTTTGGTCCGACACCAGTCTACTGTAACCTGGAGCACTTTTGAGACAAGACTAGCATAAGTCAACAGACTGAGTAAATCCAGACGTCCTCTGTTCTCTGAGGAGCGGCGCCTTACCTGGTCAGTCCACAGCTTAGGAGAAGGAGATGGAGGTGTCTGAGGGAGAGAGAAGCCAGCCTCCAGGCACACAGTGCACTGCCAGCTCTTTGTGGTACGCTAACCCACTTCCTGGGATTGTAACCCACTTCCTGTGATTGTAACTAAACACCTGAGCTGGGAAGTTTATAAAACATAGAAAGTTATTATCTCTGAGGCTGGGGAAGGACATGGATCTCGGTGCTGCTTCAAGGAATGGCCAAAAGCACAGGGCAGTGATGCCTACACAAGACACAAAACGTGAGGGGGTCCACTCACGATGAAGCAAGTCCTACAGCGCTCGCACCGGAGCAGCACCAACCTCCAAGTGACCAAGTACGTGCCATCGTGGGAACCAAGCCTCCAGGACAGTCTTTCAGGGGAGACTTTATACCCAAACCATAACCGGGACCACACCTCAATATGAGTTCTGGAGAACAACCACATTGAAAACTCAGGACCTGGAGCCCCCGCCTGCTGAGCTGCCCACTACCAGTGGGGGCTTTGTCAAAGGTCATCTTCATTGTCAACCTGACTGGATCTGGAATCATCTAGAAGACGCACCTCTGAAGGGAAGAGCCACCCAGAATGTGGGAGGCACCTTGAAGAAAGCGTGCCAGGGAGTAACATTCATCCTCTCGCTACTTCTAGACTGAATACAATCTAAGCAGCCAGATCAAATCCTGAGCCAGAATAAATCCCTCTCCCCTTAGACTACTTGGCAGGTATTTTATCACAGCACCAGTCTCTGTCTGTCTGTCCGTCCGTGTGTCTCTGTCTCTCTCTCTCTCTCTCTCTCTCTCTCTCTCTCTCTCTCTCACACACACACACACACACACACACACACACACAGAACAGACTCTTGCACTTGCATGCACACACAAGCACATGCATACACACACATATACTCATGCTCTCTCTCACACACACACACACACACACATACACACAAACGCACACACACTCACACACTCACTAGCATGCACAAACACTCGCACACAGACATTCATGCCCCATGGCTGTTTGAAGAATGCTGACAAGATCAACAATGACCCTATATTGTACCCACTGTGGTACCTGTGGGTGCCGAGCAAACATCTTCCCTTTTTGATGGATAGGCCCTCAAATGAATAGGAAGTGGTCCTTATGAAGACTCGGGCCCAAGGCAGCTCCTTCACCCAGTAACACGACTTAAACTCTGACCTCACAAGAGTGTGAGGGATTGAGATTTTCTACCCTTATCTCGGGGTGGTGGTGGGGGTCGGACTGTGACAGTTGATATTTTCCAAAGACACCTCTTAGATGTGACCTGCTCAGTGCTCTCCCCGGGGTGTGGGATGACAGAGCTCCATCTCCTCCTCAGCAAGCAGGTGGGGACTGTGGTGAAAATGACACCATGACTTTAAAGGTGCAGCTTCCTTCTGCAGGACTCTCTTAGGACGTGCTCCTCACCGCCCACCATTCACCAGAGAAAAAGCTGATGCACAGACATAACCAAGAGGTCCAGCTTCCCTGTCCAGCCACGCCAGAAGTGAACAGCCGCCTTCCATGACTCAAGCCCAACCTTTAGGCTGCCACATCTGGCACCGATTGGCAGGCATGCCACCCCTGAGACTGCACCACCGAAAGCAAAATGAATGAGTGCTATTGTTCAAGGCACCGAGTTTTCTCAGCCCTGAGGACCTGAACAGGAGTCGTGATGCCAGCACTGAGGACAGCATCCTATGGTGGGAAGTAAACAGAAGGCTTGGTCTCACCGGATGAGTGTTTTAAATGGTTACACTGACCTGTACATCTAAAAGCAAATCTCCAATCCTGTGAGGAGACCGACCGCCACACCAGCAAAAGCTCAATGTGGCTCAGAGATCGCAGATGCAGTGAAGACAGACGCCAAAGTTGCATGGCTCTAAGACTTCTTAGCTAAAACATGGACACCAAACACCTTGCAAGGCTTTTTATTTATGCAACATCTTTACCCACACCGTCCAACTTCAGGATTTCCCTTTGACGCAGGATCTCAGTTCTGTAAAACAGAGCCACATATAACTCCTCCCAGCCTCCCAGTGCCCAGCTTCCTCAATGTATATGAACTGAAATGAAACCACAGACCCAAGGCAGGCTCTCCAAGAGCTCCTCTCTGGCCTTCTCTAGTGATCTGTTTCATACCACAGGGCCTTTGCACATGAAGCCACTGTCGATGCACCACACCACACAAGGAGCCTCCGCCATGTATACTCATGGGATACACTCCCATTCAGAGATGTTACACAAATATTGGGAGGAAATGCTTCACACCTTTCTCTGATTTTGAGTCTAAGATGCACAGGTAGGGAGATCAGGTCTGTTACCCAGAATTCTTGTACCTAGCACCAAAGACTGCCATACTCGTAGCAGACATCAACAAACATCTCTGAAAGGAAAGAATGTTCAACCATTTGAACAGTACTGCCAGGACTCCGACTCAGGGTTTCCAAGACAGTATTTAATTATGATACTATGTCTAGCAGGAGGCAGAATGTTTCCAAAGTGTAAACTCCTAGAAGTTTGCATCTTATTATAAAAGCTGCTCCCTGTAAGCGTTCTCCAAACATTTGTTGGTACTAACACTTGTGGTGTACAACCACAATAATTTCAAGAGAAACGCTAGAAACCAAGGCTGTTAGTGAGATAGCAGTCCATGGCTTCCAGAACAGGGCAAACGTCCCTGTATTACAGGGACTCGTGGGAGACTGGGCTGGTGTCCACTGGAGGCAGGCTGTTCCGCTCCACGCAGTCCTGACTTCCAGCTGACACAGTCTGTTCCCACCACAGCCTCGATGCAGGGCGGTCCAGAGACTCAGTGCCACTGCCTAAGTGGATCCAGATTTGCACCGAGCTGTTATTCCACAGTAATCTATGCCGTGGTGTTTAGGAAACATCTGAAATATGAGCCTAGATGGAGCGCTGGCAAAGGGAGAGCCCAGGCGCTGCAAGGGGAGAGACACCATCAAGTCCCCTTTGTTCATGCTGGGACTGTACTGAACATACCCCATCAGAGACCACGGACAGCGGGGAACAAAGTGGTGACGTGACCCACAGATCTAGACACAGGGCGTAATGGCCTCCAAAATGGTGTTGCTGGGAAGGGCTTGTACAGAAAGACACATTTAATGTTTTCCCTCCTCCTAAACCAGAGATGACCTTACATACTGTAAAAACAAAACAAAATAAAAAAAAAACCATTTTAAGTATTTCTCCTCTGTATTTTTCTAATGACTTGATGAGACATTTCTCCTAGTCGATATGAAAAGCTCTGAAGACTTTATCTCATCAGAACCTTGGCCGAGTTACACCGGAAGGGAGTGTTGTTGAGTCGATCAGTGTGGGTTCGCTGGCTTTTCCCAGCAACTCTGGTACCCGGGAAAGCTCCCTTCTGCCTGGCAGGGCTTGCGGGGAGTGTGGGGGGGGGAGGGTTGGGGGAGGACGCGGGTGTCTAATAATAGGAACCGCTCAGGATGAAAGGCGCCATTGACAGCCGTGGGGGGTTACTAATTAGAGACTGAGTAACTGAAACTCAGTGGGAAGGAGTGGGGTGCTGGGAACCCACGGGGAACCAAGGACTCTTCACTCGGTGCTGAAAGGTGCTGGGAACTTCAAGATAAGCTCCCGAGGAAGTGAGAGGAAGGAAAAGGAGCTCATTTTTCCTATTTCTGGAAAAGACTCTGGCAGAGGGGGAAAGAAGTAGTTCTTTAGGAAAGCTAAATAACGTTGGAGTGAAACCCCTCCTATCTAATGCTACAGGTGCAGCGGGGCCAACCGAGAGGATCGCGGCAGGACCGGTCCCCACCGCCCTGGAGGGGGTTGTCCCAGCCACACAGCGGGGCTGGCAAGGTTCCAGGAAGGTTTGGGCTCCACTCCCAGCCTCCCGGGATGAAGGCGAGCCGCGCGCACTCAGCCCTAATTTAAATGCAGCGCGCTTTCCTCCTCCACCTCCTCCTCACCGTGCTGTCAGGCACGTATTCCCGCAGGCCACCAGGCATCCCCGACCCGCCGTCTGGCTCTAGGAGCCGAGGCTCCCCCGAACGAATACTGTAGCTGTGCCGTGGCCCACGCATCCCGCAGACTCCCCGTGGCGTCAAGGGACAGCCTAGGGGTCCCCGCCAGGGTCCACCAAATCAGGTCCACATTCCGAGCCAGCGCCCAGACCCTGAGGCCCCCAATAAAGAATCCAGCGCCACAAGCAGGAGGGGAGCAGCTGAACCCCTGCCAGGGAGTGGCCCGCGCTGGCGACTCACGGTCGCCCGTCGTCCTCCCACGCCCTGCGCGGTGCTTGTCTTGGAGCAGCCCGGTTCCCCGAACCCCGAGCCAGTCCCCACTTCTCTCCAAGAGCAGCGATCCTGCCTACCACCCCCAAGGTCCCTCCATCCTCCCGGAGTCCCGCAGGCCGCGCCCGGGCCCCTACCTCACCGCTCGCAGCTCGCCGCTCTCCCTCCACCCCTGTCACCCACCCGAGTCCAGGACGCGCAGCCTGGCCGAGTGGGGTGGTGGCGTGGGGTGTGTGACACGCATGCGCTCGGGACCATGTGCGAGCGCCCCCGGGGCGAGCGAACCCTCCACGCACCTGTGCGAGCGCCGCGATTCCGTGCGCTTTCCCGACGCCGGGAGCGCGCCGGGCTCCTCCGCACGCACTCCAACCAACGGGTTGGCAGCGGCCCATTACTCCTGCGTGTGCCCCGCGCTTGCTTGGAGGGAGCGCGAGCTGGGAGGCCGCCCACGGCCCGGGCGCTCGTGCACCTCGCGGTGCCCGCCTGCCGCCTCCCGCTTGGTGGGGGGGGGGGCGTCTGCCGGCAGGGGCTACAGCTAAGCCAGCCCTCTGCGGATCCAGTGCCTACTGAGCACCCGGCTCCTGCCCGCAGCAGGTCCCGCGCCTCCCTCACTTAACCCATTCCAGACCGAGTGAGCAGAGGCTGGGAGCTCGCTCTTGGTAGCCTCTGGCCTTGACAGCAGCTCTGTAGCGCACAGGGTACCTCCGGTAAAGAGACCCCGCTGCACCCCGCGGGCATGACCTGTTGAGCCCTCGCCAAACCCAAAAAGCACCAGAAACAGGTGTCCGCCGCGAGTTTTTGCCCCACCTAGGGCCCTCTTGGCTATTTGACCTCCAGCATTGCATCCCGGTCCCGCTGAGCATCTGTAAGAAGCGATGCCACACATAGTAATTAAAAATCTATGGCAGGGCATCTCGAAAGAGTCTAGAATCTTAAGAAAGTTCGGGATAGTGAAGCGAACCAACCGGTTGGTGGATATTTCCTGTTGTCTAGACAGGCCTTCCCCTCTTATGTGGGCAGCCTGGAGTAACAAAAGGGGTGCGTGTCAAATCAGGGTTGGTCCCGGGGTAAATGCTTCTTTTATCAGCTTTATGCAAATTGCCAATGGCCAGATTTAAGAGAACAGAGGACTTGAACGTTTGCTTTCTTCTTGGTTTTGATAGTCCCGCGCAATGTATAGCACTAGCCCTTCTGCGTTCAACACCAAAGCAGTAAAGACCTTTCCTTCTGGTTCAGCAGCCAAGCATCAACCCGGGGAAAAAAGCTACAAACTGCTGGAATCAATCCTTCCATTTCTGTTGGTTACAATAGAAATAGGCCATCTTGGGGCTGAGATAATTTTCATCATGTTTTATTATTAATCTGTTTGTCCTCAAATACGTGACTCTTGGGGTCTCTTAGTGTGCCTCCACTTACTCGTGGGTGGAGAAAAGGTGGAACCAAGGATACAGCCTCAGGGCTTTTCTCCACACGCCTAGCCTCCACCATCCTGGCTCTAGATGCCGAGTGGATCAGTTTTCCTTCTCCGTCTTTTTAGGTTCCCACAGAGGGCCAGGTATGATTTGCAGACCTACCCAACCCCAATTCAAACAGGGATTTTTTTTTTCTTTTTTTACAAAGCTATTCATTATGCTGTCCATGGACATTTTCTGAAGGGATGAAAATAAATAAAGTAATTCAAAATACCTTCCCAGTGTGTCTAGTAGAGGGGGTGCTTGGCAGTTACCTACCATGTGTTTCCCCACTTAAATGTTTATAGACTCTGTTTCAAAGAAAGTCGGTGAAATCCGCAGAGGTGTGGTAATTTTTTTTTTTTGGAAGTTTTTCACGCTTCATGAGGTCCTGAAAATGACCGGGACTGTAATCACCGTGGGAGTAGCAGCATATGCCATTAAATCCTCCTGCCTCAGAAAGAGCCCGACAGTCCTGCAGGCTTGAGAAGCGTGGAGACAAACTACCATAGGTATCTGCCAGAGACTGGTGTGAACAGGTGTGGCGCTGACTGAGCTGTTCACACCTTTGGTGCTGGGTAAAACCCGACTAGGTCTGGATCAGGAGAACAGGCTGGGAGAGAGCCGGCAGCAGCACTCAGACGAAGCCCTGAATACAGTCATTCTTCTCAAACCTGACAGGGACAGGATGCTCAACCTGTTTCCCTTACAGCACCCACCTCAGATGGAAGGATGTCTGCTATACATTGGTAGCAGGGCCATCTTTCTCCAGGGAGGATGTTCACCGGATTCCACCATTGCCCTGGGAACTCTCAGCTCTGCCTGTCTGTATGCCTTTGTAGTTGATCTTTCCTGACACACAGACTTGAGGGGAAGTATGAAAGGAAGGTGGCCTGCAGGTCACAGTCATGCTACACCTCGTTCCTACTCTCAAGTGCTTTGGTTAGCTCCAGTTGGGATCCTGGGTGTTGTTTGCACACACATGCCAGACCAGACGGTCCCCAGGAATTTTTTTTTTTTAAGCCCATAAGACTTCATGTTCTGCACTGCAACCCCCTTCCCCCAAGCAATTAAATTCCAATGACTGTCAGGAATGGAGCCAGTCACCCTAAGTACTTCCAGCTTCTTGGCATTAAGAATAAATAATTAGATGTTTGTTGGTTCATTTAAAATCCAACCCATGCTGTGTAAGAGGGAAGTTGTCCCCATGGGACTCCCATAAGTCAGCCCTGCCTGAACAGGCCACTCCTTGAAGTGCGGGCCATAGATCTGCGTGTGGACTCTTCCGGAAGCTTCTTAGATCTCATGGCTGAGCTGCCTGGGCTCTCCTTTCTCTTCACACACTGCAGACCGGTGCCTAAGAACCTGGAACTCAGAGGTCACACGCTGTGTTGTCTAAGAAGTGTCCAAGGCAATGGAGACTTTGGAATGGTGTCAACCCCTCCCCCCTTCTCCTCCCCCCGCCCCAATGGTCTGACATGTTACCTCATGGTGTACAGCTGAATACCACAAGAATGTTTTCCTCAGCTCTATGCCCTCCTGTCTTGAAAGCCATGATAATTGACCAGGGATGCCCACTTAAAGCAGATGTCTGCTTCCCCTTGTCTCTGTTGGTTGGAGGTCTGCGTGGACTCTGTTTTATCAGACTGTAGATCCTTTCCTGAGAGGAGATAAAAATCCTTATTAAGTGAGGATTACAATCACCTCCTTACTAAGCCAGCAAGTTTGCAAGTGTAAATCCTAGTAGCCTTTTCTTTAAGAATAACTTTAAAAGGAAATAAATTTTTAATGGATATGTTGAGATATTACTTAAAATACGTTAATAAACTGTCTGCAGGTGAAAGGGAGTTTACTTCCACAAGAATACAAATCACACTTGTATTGATGATGAACCACAGAGAAATTTATTTCAAACCAGACATTTGGTATATGCAGGGTTTTACTATTTATTAAAGATGAGAGGAGATTTGTTTGTTTTTGAAGAAAGAACTAGATCTCTCCTCATTATTTGGTCTTGCAGGATGCAAAGCATCCTTATTGGTTTTATTCAGAGATGGTCAATTTTAAAAGGTTTTACTTTTCTTTATAGTCACATGTTTGTGCTTGGGGTGTGGAGGTCAAAGGTGTCAGACCCTGGAACTGGAGATGCAGGTGGACTTGAGCTATAATTCCACAGCACAGCATTTATCCTGGGAGCTCAACTGAGATGTGCTGGACATGCAAACACACGCTTAACTGCCGAACCATCCCTGAAGTCTTGAGATGGTATTTTTATTTTATAATTGTCAATGCTGGGAGCACTGTTTCATATATTATGTAGTACGGAATGGCAGAAATATGTGTGAAGTCTCATTAAGCTATTGGAAATTTTGTCCTAATCCTAAAACAAGATTCATTGAACATTTTTATAACACTCAAGCAATTAATGACGGCAATTCTAAAAATTAAATATTCATGTGAAATGCACTCATTTTGACACATGCTGAGAAATAGCACTAGGAAAACAATGAAAGTCTTTGTTGTCTGTAATTAAACACTGTTTCTGTGAGAGCAGAAAATTAGTACATACAGTAACACCACTCTACTTCGGAACACTAGCATCAAATCTGAGTCAAGGTGTCTCAGGCGGCATCCATTGGTACTGTCAGGTGAAATGCATATGCCCTGTATTCAGAAGTACTTGCTTGGGCAAGTATTGCAGGAAACAGCCTGAATTATTATATATTTAGCTTCAAATAGTTTTTTGTCTTTTGCACATCCTTCTACTATTGTCTTACTTTCTTGTGACCCCATATTGGGTTTAAGAAGCTGGGATTTACAGCTCTACAATCTACCAGAAAGTCGACACAACTCCTTGTTACAGTGGAGGAGACTTGTTGTTCATGAGAGTGCAATGGACAAATTCCTGGTCACACATCTGATAGAGGTAGAGCAGGGTTCCCCTCCTATCCAGCTCAAAGCCTTGTTTTTTGATGGTGAAACGCTCCCTTTAAAACAACAGGGATCCTTGCTACAGAATTCTAAGCAAGAAGGCAGCAAGCACCATATAAAAGTCCCTTCCATCTTGACCATATTTTGTTTTAAGTTAAATATTTGTTAGTTTGGTTTTGGTGTTTTGACAGGGACAAATGATGTGGCTCAGACAAACCTTGAACTCGTAACAATCCTCCTGCCTCAGACTCTCAAGTGCTATATTCCAGGCATGGGCCACCATGGCCAATAGAGCTTCAATGTGCCCATGAGCTGCACCTCTTGAAGTGGTTTGACTCACATCGCATGGCAGGAACCTTGTGCATGTGGTCAGTGGCCAGGTAGCTCCAGATGGACATTCTGGAAGGAGTTGGGGGGAGCGCTGTACTGCAGAAGGCACAGCCCCAGGATCCAGAATGGGCAGGTTTCCGTCCTGTGCCAGCCCTGGCAGCCAAGGTACATGCTGTCACACAAGTCTGTTCTCTTTTGGTGACTACAGTGTGGGTTAGAATGTGAGCGATGGCTTTGGAGCCATGTATGGTTTAATATAACAACAACAACAACGAAAATCAGATAAAAATAAGATATCCATCTCACTCTTGATCCTAAAGTCACTACAAAAATTAACTTTCAAGTCATCTTTAATTGATAGAACTTGAAGGAGTAAGTTCTCAAAAGTGTAAATTGAAAAATTCCCTGGAAACCTCAAAGATTACTAGGGGTTGAATCATAAATTATAATATATAAAAAAGATGTTGGTATCCTTTTCCCAGCCCACCTCATAGGAAATAGGGAAATAACTTCACAGAGCTTACTGTCAGGACAGGGAGAGGTCACTGGGACAGGCCAAAGAGGTGCATGACTGATGACCCAAAGGCAGAAAAGACAGACATAAACAGGGATTGCAGTGCGAAGTCATCAAGTAGAGAGAGGGCTGGGTGAAGAGGCACAACAATTGGATGTCTTGAGGTGTGGGTGTCCACACCACAGAACACTGGAAGCCAGCAGAGACAAGGACCTCCCTCCAAGAGCCGAGAGAGAAAGGGGGGGGGAGGAAGAGGGGGGGAGGGGGAGAGGGAGGGGGAGAGGGAGAGGGAGCAGAGTCCATCTAAACCTCAGCCACAGACTTGTGCCTCCAGAACTGTAGTTTATAGTCCCCAGCTTTGGTATTTTTTTTTTTTTTTGACTGCAACCCCGTGACACTGAGACAGAATCGTTTTTCAGTCTGCCTGGGGTTGAACCAGCAGACCTTAAATGAAGTTTTCCTACCTCTCCAATCCATTACAGACCCCCTTTCACAATTTACAGTAAATACAACATTTAATAAACAACATATAAAAGGGCCAGGGTATTGCTTAGTGGAAGAGCATATGTCAAGTGCCTGGATTCCACTCACAGCACTGCAAAGAACTAAACGAACAGTAGCAACAACAGAAAGACAAAAGCAAACCCACTAAATGCAGACGAAGAAATAAATGAGCAAATACCAAGAGACTAAATAAAGAGCCGTTGCAGCAGGACTAGATTAAACGGGCCAGAGGCCCTAGCCAGCCTGGTGCACGATGCTTTCAGGGGTGGTGCACACCATGCCCCGTGTCCTGCCACCAGGAGCGACCTCTGAGATGCCCCTGCCAGGTTTCCCCAAGTCTTTCCAAGCACGTCAGCTTGCAGAAGTGGATGGAAAGTGGAATTCTTTTGTTCTGTCTTATGCAAAACTCACTTGGGCAGAAGCAGTTGCAATACTTGTGAGAAGTGAACCTGGCAGGCACCAGTGTTTGAAAATGGGTCTGAGGCTATTTCCATAAATGCTAGCAGAAATCTGACCACTTGGTAAACATGGCACTTTAAAGACACAGGGAGTCACCGAGGCTGGCTTCTCTTGAATACCCTGATCTCGCAGGACTTGAGGAAGTTATCGCAGCGTGCTTATGATGGTCCCACATGGACAGAGCTTTTGCGTTTTTTCTTTCTGGCCCCTGCTTCTGCTCTCAGCATCCTGGGAAGTGGGTCAGCGTGGGCAGGCCTGGCCAGCTGCCTTGGTGCCAGGGTAGCATGCCCTGCCCCCATTTCCTTCCCCTGCAGCCTGAAGCTGTTTGATCTGCAGTGGGAGGAGCAGGAAATGCAAAAGGCCAGCAGAGACTGGCTAGAAGGGCCTGAGGGGCAGTCCTCACTAGCCTGTGGGGTCCTAGCCTCCAGTCCCTGGGTGGGAGGGAGTCACAGAGCATCTCTTGTCTAGCCTGAATGAGCCACCAACCTTCATCTGCTGGGCCCTGGAGGATGCGTGCATCAGTATCCCTTCATTTGCCCCTTACCACAGTGCCACAGCTCAGGGATCGAAGGAGGCTGTGGTGTCCTTTGCCTCTGCACGGGTTCCTTCCGGAGGTAATCAGTGAACCCTGGCTCATCCCCAACCAGACAAACACTCCTTTTAGATTTCTCTGCCTCCACTGCTACACCCCGCCCCGCTACCCCCCCAAAAAAATCAGGGCCCCTTCTGGAAAAGTGAAAGGGTTTCAAAATGAAAATATATTCTTTATGCTTCACGGGGCAGATGTGGGCAAGCTTCCCTTCCCTGTCTCTGATGGATGCAGACACCATCTCCAGGGGAGATTATTGTCATCCGCGGGGTGGTGAGCCCACCTTCCAGCTGGGAGTGTAGGTCCTACGCACTAAAGAGGCAGTCATTTCTCTGTGAGAGGTTGAGAACACATTTTCCCTCCTGCTTCCCTTCCTGAATCCATCCCAGATATCTGTGTTCTCCTTAGTCTCCCACTGCTGGAAGAACTGGCTCTAAATGTCTCCAGGGTCCCTTTGGCTGTCCCTCCCGGGCTGTCCCTGGAGCTCATCCTGTGTCTGAGAGGGGCTTGTTCAAGATGGATGGGCTGGAGTCAAGCCAGCATGGATGGGGCTCCTCTGTCCGGCAGGCATCCGCAGGCATCACTCGCTCTGTCCCTCAGCCTCTTGATGGATTATGGGACTCTAGGATGCTGTCCTTCTTGGGCTCTTACAGGGCCATGGCTGACTCTGTTCGGGCTCAGAGGTCCCATCTGAACCAGGGCCCTGGAATTCCTAGATTTTACACAGCGGGGAATCAGGATTAAAGACCAAGTTTCCAGGTGGCAGCTATCCAGAGCCTCATGACCACGGCCACAGCAAGCTAGACGCACCCAGATGACGATGCCGGGGTGCTGCTGACTGCGTGGGTGGCTGCACTGGGCTTTGCTTGTTTGCTTTGTGCCCTGTCCGAGTGAGCACCAAAAAGATCAACAGAAGCAGCATGCCTGGCTCAGTGCTGGCCTTGTCTCACCAGCTAAGAGCTGGGAAGATGTCGGCTACTTTTATCCCGTTGCTGGCCAACTCAGGCTCCTGATGGCCTTGACAGACAGTGGCCACATGGCTGAGTCAGCCTGGATCTACCAGGGCAGGTGAGTGCATTCCAAACTCCCCAACCTACAGCTCCCCCCCTGCAACAACTCTATTATCCACACAATACTACATTAGAACCAGAATGAGCCCGTTATAGGCACACATGTTCACAGGGAAGTAGAGTTCTACAGACATCTGAGAAACACACAGATGGCCCCGTATTGACAGAAGCTCTCAGATGTCAAGGCTTTCCAACCCCGCTTGCCAGGAAGGGGTTAATTCTTTCCCAGAGTCAGTGGGAGCACTGGCCCTAAGCCCAGGGTGACCAACAACTGCCTGAACTATCTTTTTCCACTCCAGTAAACATTCCCTGACCAGTCCCTCCTGGAAAGCAGCAATTATCAAAGGAGAAAGCATGTGTGCATATGTGGTTGCATACCTGTGAATAATTGTGTATACATGCACACATGTGCAGAACTATGTGTGTATGTAAATGTGTGTACGCACATGGGTAGAGACCTGTGTGTGTGTGTAAATGTGTGCATATGTGATGTGTATATGTGGTATGTATGTGTGTGCCTATGTGGTGTGTATATGTGGTATGTATATGTGTGTGTGCCTATGTGGTGTGTATATGTGGTATGTATATGTGTGTGTGCATATGTGGTGTGTGTGTGTGTGTGCGCATATGTGGTATGTGTGTGTGAGTGCAAATGTGGTGTGTGTGTGTGCATGCATATGTGGTGTGTGTGTGTGTATGTGGTGTGTGTGTGTGCATATGTGGTGTGTGTGTGTGCATATGTGGGGGGTGTGTGTGCATATGTGGGGGTGTGTGTGCATATGTGGTGTGTGTGTGCATATGTGGGGGGTGTGTGTGCATATGTGGTGTGTGTGTGTGCATATGTGGTGTGTGTGTGCATATGTGGTGTGTGTGTGCATATGTGGTGTGTGTGTGCATATGTGGGGGGTGTGTGTGTGCATATGTGGTGTGTGTGTGTGCATATGTGGGGGGTGTGTGTGCATATGTGGGGTGTGTGTGTGCATATGTGGGGTGTGTGTGTGCATATGTGGGGGGTGTGTGCATATGTGGTGTGTGTGCATATGTGGGGGGTGTGTGTGCATATGTGGTGTGTGTGTGTGCATATGTGGTGTGTGTGTGCATATGTGGTGTGTGTGTGCATATGTGGTGTGTGTGTGTGCATATGTGGTGTGTGTGTGCATATGTGGTGTGTGTGTGTGCATATGTGGGGGTGTGTGTGTGCATATGTGGTGTGTGTGTGCTCGTGCATATGTGGGGGGTGTGTGTGTGCATATGTGGTGTGTGTGTGTGCATATGTGGGGGGTGTGTGTGCATATGTGGGGTGTGTGTGTGCATATGTGGGGTGTGTGTGTGCATATGTGGGGGTGTGTGCATATGTGGTGTGTGTGCATATGTGGGGGGTGTGTGTGCATATGTGGTGTGTGTGTGTGCATATGTGGTGTGTGTGTGCATATGTGGTGTGTGTGTGCATATGTGGTGTGTGTGTGTGCATATGTGGTGTGTGTGTGCATATGTGGTGTGTGTGTGTGCATATGTGGGGGTGTGTGTGTGCATATGTGGTGTGTGTGTGCATATGTGGGGGGTGTGTGTGCTCGTGCATATGTGGTGTGTGTGTGTGTGCGTGCATATGTGGTGTGTGTGTGCATATGTGGTGTGTGTGTGCATATGTGGTGTGTGTGTGTGTGTGTGTGTGTGTGTGCGCGCGCGCGCGCGCGCGTGTGCGCGTGCGCTTAGCATCTGGAAGGATGAGAACTGTCAGAGCTCTAGATCAGAGCTGACATTGCTCATTCAGTGAAACATTCTCTACCCTCACATAAATACTCTGCTTTGGGAAGCAGGCCCCGCGTTCCAGGAGGGCCAAAGGTTGTAGAGGTGGAAAGCTCCAAGGTGAAGATGTGAAGGAAGGGCAGGAGCTACATAGGCCTTCACTCTCAGTCCCTAGGGCATATACCCAAGCTGGGATTGACAAGTCATATATAGACGGGGGCATGCCCAGGCTCTACAGATAAGGCCACGGTCAGGTCTCCTTCTGCACCATGACTTTAGTGGGCCACCTACTTGAGGGGGGAGCCAATAAATCCTGCTGTCACCGGCCCTAACGACTGCCTTCCACGAGGCGATATTATGGCTTGAGGCGATGCTGAACACAAATCACTTTGAGTGACAGTCCTCAGCTGATGGGCGGAAGAGAACCCACACCCACACTTCCAATGACAACAAAATGCATTCCAGGCTCAGGTGTCAATGGCTACACAGAAAGTGGCTCATCTCCTAGAAATGATGGCAGGACACTCAAGCCTGCCTCAACAAGGCCACCCTTAGTGGCCGAGTGTGTCACTCCAGTCCCACTGCTGTATGCCCAAAACCACTGCTGAGGCCCTCTCTGGCCAGAAGCCAGCAAATAGATCATTCTGTACCCTGGTGGCCTCTGGCTTTCCCTAGGGTGTCTGGGACTGTCAGCTTGGTGCTAGCATAGACCCAGACCAGTTTGCTCATGCTTCCAAGGAGCTGACTGCCGAGTGCCATTGCAGTACTCTGGGGGAGGTGATGCCTCTGTGGGAGGATGCCCTCAGGGATTCCTTCTGCTGACTGTGGACATTCAGCCCTGTTACCCCAGCCTGCGTCATCAGGGCCTTGCTGAGTACTGGCTGGTTATGGGGCCTGCTTGTGTGCTGAGCTCCGGCACCGACCTGACTACCTGTTCGAGCATCACCCGCTAATTCCTGGGTTTCGCTTCATGCTGCTCTGATGAGTCCTCCATTTACCCCTCCACACCTCAGATCTGAGGACAGGTGACAGGGTGCCGAACGCGGGGGACAGGCTGCTAGCTGTTAGCCTGTGGGTTTGCCTCTCCTCAAATTTTGTCAAAACTTTACAATTTCTACACATCCTTTGCATCTGGAGGGGTCCTGGTGGGTGGGACGCAGGGTGTCAGCGTCTCATGATGGGGCTGCAGCTTTCCTGGAAGGAAGCAGGTTTCTCACTCCCTCTCCTTTCCAGGAAGACAGAGAGAAACTAGCTTTAAGGGATAAGTGTTATTCTGAGTTTAAACAGGGACACTTGGATGCTTCTCTCCAAGGAGACTCCACGTACGTGACCCACAACTGACACACGTCTCTCAGACTGGGGGCTTAAGTATTAAGCTGAGGCTGTAGGGCCTAGAGGATGGAGCCAACATGATGGGTACCATATCTCATCCCCGGGCCTATGAGAATATAACTTCATGACTGACACATAAAGGGTTTGGGAGCCAGCGACTCATTAAGTGAGCTGGCTTTCGTGTGTTGCTTTGTTCAGTGGGCGCTGGCACGCCTGTCTCTCTCAGATCCAGGGCTCACCAGACACAGGCCACTTGGGCAGGGCTTGCCATCCTTTGAGCTCCCACCTTGGCTCAGTACCCAGCCTGCTCCCCTCAGGCCACTGCTGTAGTGGGGCTTGCTCTGTGCACACTTTGCATCTGCAGTGTGGACACAACTGTGGCACCTGCCTTCCAGGAACCAGGAACTTGCTGGGTGCATCTCTTTTGTCTGTCCTCGAGGAGTCCACCTTGGTCTTGAAAAGTATCAGTAATCTCAGGGTTGTTTTGATTTGCATTTTTCTAATGACTAAGGATATTGAACATTTCTTTAGGTGCTTCTCAGCCATTAGATATTCTTCAGGTGAGAACTCTTTGTTTAGCTTTGTACCCCATTTTTAATAGGGTTATTTGACTCTCTGGAGTCTAACTTCTTGAGTTCTTTGTATATATTGGATATTAGCCCTCTGTCGGATGTAGGGTTGGTAAAGATCATTTCCCAGTTTCCACCTCACACCAGTAAGAATGGCTAAGATCAAAAACACAGGAGACAGCAGTTGTTGGTGAGGATGTGGAGAAAGAGGAACACTCCTCCACTGCTGGTGGGATTGCAAGCTGATACAACCACTCTGGAAAGCTGTCTGGCGGTTCCTCAGAAAACTGGGCATGACACTTCCAGAGGATCCTGCTATACCACTCCTGGGCATATACCCAGAGGCTTTACCTGCATGCAATAAGGACACATGCTCCACTATGTTCATAGCAGCCTTATTTATAATAGCCAGAAGCTGGAAAGAACCCAGATGTCCCTCAACGGAGGAATGGATTCAGAAGATGTGGTATATTTACACAATGGAATACTACTCTGCAATTAAAAACAATGAATTCATGAAATTCCTAGGCAAATGGTCAGAACTTGAAAATATCATCCTTAGTGAGGTAACCCAATCACAAAAGAACACACATGGTATGCAGTCACTGATAAGGGGATATTAACCCAGAATCTTGGAATACCCAAGACACAATTTGCATATCAATAGATTTCCAAGAAGATGGAAGGAGAGACCCCTGGTCCTGGGAAGACTGGATGTAGGGGAATATCAGGACAGAGAAGCAGCGAGAGGGGGTTGAATGGGGAAAAGAGGGAGGGAAGGGGGCTTATGGGACTTTCGGGGAGGGAGGAAACGGGAAAGGGGAAATCATTTGGAATGTAAATAAAAAAACTTAGAAAATAAAATGTAAAAAAATGTACACCAATGCTCCCTTAATGGTTCAACTCCCACCATGGCTAGTGTCATCCCTGTATTAAATTATATTAAATTTGCTCAACACCAAAAAAAAAAGTGTCAATAAGACAGGCAAATTATATATGACCTTGTGAGGTAATACATCATTGAGAACTGGCCAGGGCAGGAGGCCTTGGAGGCCTTTTACACTTAGCACAGCTGGCTACCTCAACGCTGGAACTGAGGCGAGGGGCCTGCTTACTCCCTTGCATATTTTGTGAAGGGGAGAAAAAAAAGGCAACTTGTAATGCTGTATTCTAAAATAGAAAGTCTTTTATTTTATCAAATAAGATAGCAGCTAACAGTTTAAGAAAGCTTGGGTCTATGTGCAATTTAGAAAATATTTGGCTACATTAGAAGTTAGAAGTTTAGTCCTTTGTAAAGTGCTGAGAAGTTGTTCCTGGTGAATAATATCTGCATTAGGTTAAAAACAACAACAACCAAAAAACAAAAACCTTTTTCTTATCTATCCAGTAAGTGAAACACTGATGTATAAATACAGGCGAACAAATGGAGTCTATCATGGCCCTGACATTCGCAGCTGCTTCTCAAGGATCCCACGTGACCCTGCGTGTCCTTGGGGGTGGCACAGGGATGGCGGGCAGTGGGGGCAGCAGCTGACTGATCAGCACCATGGACCACTCAAAATGAGTGTCCAACTGTGGATGGCTCTCTGACTGCGGGCGCACAGAAGACCGGGGATGCGTCTAGCATCATCCCTGCATGACTGGGCCAGCACGTGTCCCACGCAGATACTAATGTCATTTAGTAGGAGAAGGCAAGTATGATTTGGCATGGAAGCTGCAGTTCAATGTTGATAGGTACTGTACATTTTGGTTTAAAGATTATCATGTGTGAAACGCTACAGATAGTACATTGACTAAAATGTTAACTGTTGATTTTTAATAGAAAAAAAGAATGCAATTTAAAAACACTATTTGTTAAAGGGCATGGTACACATAACAGTCTACTTTGGAAAGCCTCAGTCACTCCCCACCAAAAACAAAACAAAACAAAAAAAAAACCAAGCTGACTGGACTGGGGTGTGTCACCTGGCTTTCTAAATTGTTATAATCTGTATTCTGGAATTTAAAAAAATATATAGAATATAAATAACAGTAGTGAGTCTGAGTCAAGTAGAATGATTTTAAGAATTGTTAATGACCTCCTATGCTACTAGATGCTACATTTTCCTGTCAGCTCTCTGAGATGGGACCGGAACCCGCACAGCCAGCTCACTTTGCGTCTCAGGGGAATGATGGGGCAGACTGTAGCATTATCCTGGACCGTCGCTCATTGACCCAAGAGCCGGGATGCTCCTCTGCTTCCCTAGCGCATCTGGGCTCGGTTGTGCGACGGGAGAAAGGCAGGAAAGCTGCGTGACCACAGCGTATTTCTTTTCCAAACTCTGCTTCCAGTTGGTCCCAGTGGTACGGATGCGGCCTCCGTCGGTTGGCCCACATCCGGCTGAGAGTTGTCCGTGCTTGCTTGCCTGATGCCAGGTAGCAGCCTCTGACCTACATGCTCAGCAGAGGGATCTGCCACACCATCACTGAAGAAACCAGGTCCTCCTGAGAAGGCTGCCTGGCCTTCCGGTGCACCCGCCGGTGACCTTGGCCCCCACACACCACCAGCGCCGAGCTGGCTCTGGCTCGCCTGGAGCTCTGCGCCCTACTCCTCGGGGAGGCACTGGGGTCCCTCAGCAGGTCACACAGGCTACTGTCCACAGATCTGTGCTCCAGGGAGCTGGAGCCATGGGACAGGCTCAGTGAGCCCGAGGATGAAGACAGGCCATTCTTCTGAGCTGTCAGTCCTAGGGAGTCTCCCAACCAAACGGCCCCCTCCTCACCGCAGAGCAAGTCCTTGGGGTCTTCGTCCTGGAGCTCAGAACCGGAATGTGGGCTGTCCCTGGCTCTGTCCTTGTTCTGAAAAGCTGTGGCCGAGACAATGAACTTAACAGGCCCATTATGGGCATGGTAGGAGACCATACCTCGACCTGGGGGGGAATTCAACAAAGATCTTTAATAACAAGCATGCTACATAAGGTATCAAAGTGCAGGATCTAACCCCAAGGTTCAACTTGGAGAATGAAACTGAAGCTAGGATCAGTGGAGGGAGAGGTGAATTGAGAAAGCTGGCTGGGGTCTCAAATGTACCACACGATGCCCCAGTGTCTCTGCTGGGTGGCAGGCGTGTGGCCGCCATGCTACCCCGTTACAATTGAGACAGAAAACATTCCTTGATGAAAACTTTGCCTCCTACCAAAACGGAAACTTTCAAAACGAGTGTGTGTGTGCTGGAGCCGTAGCTGGGTGCCAGATATGAATGCCTATCATGTGAGGCCCTGGATTTACCCCTCAGCACTGAAGAAAGAGGGGGGTGAGGGAGGAAGGGGGGACTGCAACAGCTCTCAGCCATTGTTGCTACATTGTTTCCAACCCAATTCCGCAGTAAAAAAAAAAAATCTCAGCTCAATCAGTAACAAAACAAGCTATAAGCCTAGATTGGGCAGATCTCCCACTACACTATTCTATTTCCATCTATATTATCCCATATAACTTGCAGTTTCTCCAGGCCATGAGCTTCTCTCTCTGCAGCCTCTCGGTCTGTCCCTTGTAGCTCCTCCCTCTCCTGTTGATCCCCTGTAGCTCCTCCCCTAAACCCCAGCTCCTCCCCCTTCCTCCTGCCCAATCATTGGCTCAAGCCTTTATTTGAAAAGTCTAGGTGAGAAGGTTCACAAGGCAACTCCTCATCTGCAGCCCCTCTGAGGAGTGGAATTAGCATCAAAATACAAGCCCAGGGCTATCCACAACAAGCCATGGTCTCTTCAACTAAGGCAACTGCTTCCTAAACATCCCCCCCACCTCTCATTTGAAAATTCAGGCTGTCTTTTCCATGCTACTGAAGTCTTCCCATCATGCTTTGCTCCTGGCCGGGGCTTGCCAGCCTAGCATCCTAAAGTCAAAACCCCAAGACCCATGACGTTGGGTTATTTTCCAGACTTGCTGCCCAGTATGTACTGGTCTAGCCAGAAGCAAAACTCAGGGTAGGAGGTGCACCTCCAGCCTCCTCTCCACCCAGGAATGAAGGGCTCCATATCCACTGAGCAAAGCACATGTTCTGATGGGAACTTGTAGGTTCAGTTCTCCTGGGACTACCAACGGAAACGAGAAAAGCAGAAGTATAAAGAGAACATGCAAATGAAGGAAGTCAAGCATCTCTACTGAGTATTCTACAGTTTTCTAAAGACGACAGGACAGCAAGATGCAAAGCTGCTCTGAAGACAGGCAGGCACGCCGCCGCTACTGTGTCCTCTTACCCGTCACTTTGGGGATACCCTGAAGCCGAGGGACTGGCAGGGCCACCACGACCCCCAGGCTGGTACCAACCATGAGCAAGCCGTGGCAGACAAGCAGGCTGGTCACAGACAGACGCTGGTGCCCTGCGGGGAGAGAGAGAGAGTGTCCGATGCCCTGCTCCTTGCTCAGGCGGCAGCGCTGGGTGGGAAGCTGGGGAATGGTCTGGGCATCAGGGCCAGTCTCTCTAGTCTCCTAAGGCTTGTGGCAGGATGGGCTGTTAGGATGTTCACACCCGTGCCCTGAGCCAGAAGAGAAAGACAGGGTCCTGAGGGGTTCCATCAGGGCACCTCAACTGGATAGCGGCGAGCAGGCAGGCAGGTCTCCAGCCTGTTTTCAGACCAGCCTTGCCAGGGGTGAACTAACCTATAGCTACTGAAATCATCTGCGTCCACACAGCTGCACAGTGCCTCCTTCCCCTCCACCTCTCCCTCTCTCTCTCTCTCTTGTGTGTGTGTGTGTGTTTATGTGTGTGTGTGTCTGTCTGTCTGGCTCTTATAACACACACACACACAGGCATCACACACACACACACACAGGCATCACACACACACACACAGGCATCACACACACACACACACACACACACAGGCATCACAGCGCGATCAAGAGGCACTGTCTGCGGGAGGCTTCCAGACTTTCAGTTCAAGTGTACCCCCACCATCATGTTGCTAGTGATGGTAACAGCACCATGGAGGCTGAGAAGTCTCTGGGACGCCTGGGCTGTTCTGGCAGCTGGCTCTGTAGCCAGGAAACTGACCAGGCCAGCAGAGGGGCTTGGGAGGAGTGGTGGTGGGGGGGGTCACTGCGTGGTGTGTGGGGTGTATCTTCTGTCTCTCAGGCTCCGGAGTATCAGGGAGCCTGCAAGGGACTCTGCGTCCTCGGAGCGACACTGGGCTGAAAGAGTCTTAAGATTGGTCCTGGCGTCCGGCCCAAAGTCGACCAGCGAGGAGGGAGGCACAGAGTTTGCTCACGGAGCGCCCTTTGACTCTTGTCTTTTCTAGAACAAAGGTTATTTTTGCTATATCTGCCTCTGACACAAAGTTCACATTAAGGACAGGCAAACACTGGGGCCAAAGTGGACTGTATGTCTTCAGAGGCCACTTTTAAGAAATGCTTAGACTTCAAAACAGATGTTTTAAAAATAAAAGGCGGGTTTTTTTTTGTTTTTGTTTTTTGTTTTTTAATTTTAAACTTCTGAAAGTTGATCTGTACAACTTTTCAGAAGCTCGAGGTATTTAATCCCTGCAATTCTAGATGTCTATCTGTAATGGTGTGGACCTTAAGGATGCATTGCAGTTGACCCCACGGTAGGTCCAGAGCTGATTTACACGCCATTATCGCTGACTGCTGTGTGGGTCGACCCAACACACAGAAGCCACTTCCTCCACCTGTCACCCCGTGTGAAACAGATGGGAGAATGGAAAGTTCCAGTGAGTCTGAGGGAAACTTCCTTTTTAAAACACAAAGATATGGGAAGCTCGGAGGATACATCTGCACCCCAAGGCCTCAGCTCTGCTCTGCGCAGGTGCTGAGGACCAGCCACGCCCACGGACCCAGGCTGCCAATCAACTGCAGGCGAAATGACAACCTGCCCTGGCTGCTCTCCTCTGACTCCTGAAAGGTTTTGCACTGGGAGACAGACTTTCCTTTACTTTTGCTACAAAGAAGAATTTTTGAATTCGTAATTTTTAGAGCGTTAATCTGGGCTTGTAAAGATGCCTGTGAAATACTTTTACGGTAAACGATCTCACTTCAAAGACGATTAACAGGCAAACAGGGCTTCTCTTGTGTAATGTTATCTCATTTGGTGGCTTCTAAAAACGATTTACCATCAAAGCACGAAGGATGAGAGTCATTAGATATTTCCATTCATCCAGAAATATATCTTGTATCCTTCATTCTCTGTTCAATTCTCCCACATGTAAACAGTGTGTGTGTATGTATATATATATATTTTTTTTTTCAGAGAAATTTCACTTTTACACCTACATTATCTTAAGTATAGTAGGAATCTGGGAAGTGTTCCATTGCCTTTTCAAAGCCACCCCTTCTGTCAGGACTGTGTTTCTCTGAGGAGAATGAACAGACTAGCATGGTAGAGTCTTACAGTGGGATGCAACTTAGAGAGGAAGGGCGGGAAGCCGGGAGACAGAATCCCTGCATGGATGCAGAGATAAAGGTGCCTAGGTTCGAGGCAGCAGGGCCTCACACACCATCCCAAAACACTGACCCCATGGCCTTAATTAATGATAATAATGATAAAGATATCAAAAAGGAAAAAGTCAATAGAGCCCCAGATGCTGCTATTTCCTATTTTTTATTTAGGCCCTAAATACAGACTTGTTCCAGGAACTGACCATTGGCTGCTTTTAAATGCTCCTCTCACCTGCTGCCCATGTCACCCCCCCCCGCCCCCACTGTCAGGAGAGATGATGCCCAAGTACCAGCTGTGTGTGTGCCTGCATCCAGGTCCCCATTCACACATAGCCAGGAGCTCAGGTTCACTCACCACCCCCTTATGACTAGCTCTGTGGCACTTGGAAGACTCACACCGATTTTTTTTTTTAAATAGGAAACTTGTCCCTTTTCTTGGCTGCATCACTTCTGGAAGCTGTATCCGCCCCACAGGGACACAAGAGGGTAAGTGTGGCCCGGCACTGGTCACCCCTTCTCTGCCTGCTCTGAGTACTGAGGACAGGACAGGAAACACCTGTGCGGTGACACCCAGATCTGCCTAGGGCCTTCCCACGCCACAGCCACACCTTCTGATCCTCTGTTTTCCGAGCCCCGTGCCTGCCCAAAGTCTACTGCTGGGCAGCAGCGAGCACGGCATGGTTGGTGTTAGGAGCCCGGGCCAAACGGCCTCAGAACTGAATTCTAAGAGGAAGGGGAAGGCGACCTTCTGAGACCCGATGCATGTGTTCCACAGGGTGGTCTCAGGACCTCTTGGAGAAGGGCGCTCTCATCAAGTTCTGAAGACTACTGTATCATTTTTTTTCTCAAAATTTTGTTCTTTTCCGGCTCAGCGTGTCTCTATCTACAGGACCCAGTTGGGCTTTTACAACGATGAAAGGACACTTGCCTGTGCTGCTCCCACACGTGCCCGCATGTGCGCTCACCGCAGTACATCGTCAGTGGCCGGGGTGGCGGTGCGCACTGCTCTGAAAGGCTGCCTTTATTCTATCTAAAGCACAGCCTGTGCTGGAGATCAGAGCGGCCCACGTGGCACGTTCTGGGATATTGGGAACCACTGTGGGACTTGGGAGACCGAACCTGGTTCTTGCTGTGGTGGAGCTTGGCTAGGTTAGCCTTCCCCAGTGACCAGACTGGGGACAGCTCCACAGGACCACTGGAGGAACACTGGAGAGTGCGAGCCTGACAAGGCCTCCCAGCAGTGGAGTAGACGCGACTTAACATCCGGCTCGAGATGCTGCAGGGGTCCCCTCAGTCCCAGTCCACTCTGGTCTGACACGCCTGTCTGTCCCACCCACACACGAATAAGGACAGCAAGGAGCTCCACGAAGCACAGCAGGATCTGTGACACTGGGTCCCCAGAGGGCCCCCCCGCCCCCGGCTGTGTCCAACATGACTTGCATCAGTCCATCGTCCACGTCCACGGCTGTGACCAAACATCTGACATTAGCAACTTAGAAGGACGGCTGAGGCCGGCCCATGCTTTCATGGCTTCCCGGCTTCTATGCTGGTGGCAAGCCAGCAGATGACAGAAGGGTGTGTGGAGGAAAGCTGTTCGTCTCATGATAGCTGGGAAAGGTTAGGAGCTGTGTGGAGGAGTGGGGGGCATCTGTCCAAGGCATTCCTCCAGCAACGCGCCTCCTCTAACTACATCCCTTTCCCTAGTTTCCTCCACCTCTCGACACCGTCAAAGTATGAAGCCATCACTGGGTTAGGCCAGAGTCCTCATGGCCCAACTGTCCCTGACCTTAAACCCAAGGGCTGTCAAGGGGCAGTGTTATATTCAAACCATAACACTTTTGAGAGACTCTGACGCGCCCCCTCTGGTCGGTGAGGTGGGCAGGCTTCTGGAAAATGGCCCACACCTCACAGTCCCATGAATCTGGTGATGCCGGGGCGGGCCAGGCTTTGTAGGGGAGGTTGGGACAAGTCAATGCTTGGCCGACTGGAAACAGAGCAGGAGGCTGAGGAGGGGCAGCCCTGGCTACAGGGCAGAAAGGAAAGAAATACAAATGTGCCCTGCTGTGTGCCTCAGCTGCAGACAGAAGGCTGGGTCTGGGTAGTCAGTGCTTCCCAATCAGCACTGGCTGCCTGCCCAGGAGGGAGGAGCCCACACCCGCACCCCACCAGTCCGTACAGCACGGGAGAGGGAGTGGACAAGTGAGGACGTGGGCAAGCGTGCCCTTGCACGTTTGCACGCACCCTGCTGGCCTGAGTCTGTGGCGAGGATGGCCAGTGGATCTGCTTGGAAGCAGCACACGGGTCATTTTTAAATTAAGGCAGATATGGAGGTCATGGGAAACTCGAGATAACGGAGGGTCGGTGAGATGGAGAGCCCTGCAGCCCACTCACTGGTCACCTGATGTTCTCGCGGTTTGGTTTCACCATATCATGAACACACGAACTGTACTCACTAGCCAACGCCTCCTTTCCCCAGTCTCTGACGGAAACTGCAGGGGAGTGAACACAAGGCGGCCACCCCCCCAACCCTCACCCACCCACCCCTACCCTGCCCTGTGGCCTGGACGCATTCCAGTGGTTGGTTCTCAGGATTCCAGGAACCGTGGCAACCACAGCTGCTTCCCTGGAGGCCACAGGGCACTGAGTCAGGCTCTCGGTCCCAGAAGCCTTGATCATGGAACAATCTAACTCCTGTCCCTTTCCATGTCAATAGGGAGAGCAGGCCATTCTCTGGCCGGACGCGAGCATGTGCTGACAGCTGGTGACTCTGACACGGTTTCTGTCTAAGTGAGAGGACAGATTCCAACAGCAAACACCTCTCCAGATGGTCCAAAGAAGCATGCTCCGGGGGCCAGCCTTGACGCTGAATCAACCTTTATTTTCTAAAAATAATATATGCTGCAAAAACCTCCATTTTCCTAATGAATTAAAATAGCCTACAATGTCTAAACACAGCTGGGTGGCCAATCCCACAGGAAAAGGCCGGTCGGTCAGCAGCCCTAGATGCCTGTGTCCTCAGGTCTCAGAGGATCTTTTCAGCTGGTATCCTTCTTGCCTCTCTGCCTCCCCATTACCCTCACGCCAAGGGTGGGTGAGTACCCTTTCGGCATCATGACCCCTACGCCATTATTATGCTTCTCCAAGGTGCCGTGGACTGACTGGCTTACCTACGACCCACATGTGAATGCTATCTAACACAACACACTGTCACAGCTGACAGGCGACCAGCTCCTCTCACCCCATCACTCACTTTCTATATTCCTGTGGTCACTATCCCCATCTTTCTCCCATGCTCTCCCTGCAGCCTGTTAGGCAGGACCCTGTGGTCAAAGGGCAAAGGCCCACTCGAGCCTCTCCCTACACGGTCACCCTCCCCAAACCCACCCTGGCATGGCCTCTCTCCTCTCCCTGTTCAAAGTTTTCAGTGGTCCCATTGGCCACAGGTACATTTGGGACGATTCATTTCACCTGGCCTTGCCTCTGGCATCGCCATGTGGTCCACTGTGGCCATTAATGCAGCCTTCAGTATATTTGTAGACAGGATGCATAGCTGTCTATACGGGTGACACGTTCATACACACGGCTCACATGCTAAGCCAGGTCAGGTACTACACACACTGGCTGTGCACTGACACCCGCAGGGCACATGTGAACACTCAGGGGCCACTGTCCACATCGGCTGTATGTGCATTAGCAGGTGCCATCCCCGCTGTCCCTTGAAAGTCTGCTGCCCTTTCCCCTTCCTTCTGAGGGGTCTGCCTACCAGCTGTACTAGGGACAGTGACATTAGAACCCTCCCTTCCCGGGGGAGTACCTGGCAACATGCTATGCACGGGGGCATCGATGTTGACATCCTGCAGGTGTTTCAAGGTCTCCGTGTGGAAGAGGCGAAGGGTGGACCCCGACGTGAAGGCGATCCAAATGCCCACACCCGCCACAGCCATGTGGGAGATGACCATCCCTTCGTCTTGGTGGGCCTCCAGCTGATTCTGGGGGAGCAGAGGAAATAAGGTCACACGGGGTATCGAGGGGTACAGCCTGGGTCTATAACAGTGCCGTGGGCGAAGACACCGCACAGTGGGACTGGATTGAGTCACTCCAGAGGATCATGGGGTCCGGGTGGAGATCAAATCCATGATTGTAAGAGCACTGGCCTCTGCCCACAGCCACAGAATGGCACCGGTGGGCACAATGCTCTTGCCGCTTCCCCAAGTAAAGTAGGTGAGTCATTCACAGAACCCAATGCTACTTGTCTTTTCTCATGGTAGCTTCACAAGCTGAGAAAACAACCTCAACACAACATGAAAGGGGGCTATGGGAGAAATAGCTGCTGATTTACATCTCTAAGGAGACACAACCCACTGAGGAGCACAGCCGTGGGTACCTGGGAGGAGGCTGGCCCTTCTCCCCAGTCCAGGCAAAGACTGTCAATCTGAGACACAACATAGACCTAGGGCCACTACTCCTGAGGCCTGCCTGAAGGAAGCAGCCCTATGAGATCTCACTCTCCAATGGGCATTCTCATAGCACCATTGCCGCACAAGGCCTCTCTGGAGAACTCCAGCTATATGGTCATTTTGAGGCCAAAGTGGGTGTAGAGGCCAAAGTCAAGTCAAGGTACAGCGTAGCAGTACCCCAGAAAGTCAAGAAATTCACGTCAGTATCAATCTCGGCTCCCTAAATCTGAACAACTTAAAATGCTGGGGGGGGGGTAGAGGGGGAAAGACAGGGACAGACGTAGCTCTGTGTCCTAAGAGAACAAGTGGACAGAACATATGACCCATCAATCACAGAGACAACAGGCTTGTCAAGGTCACGGTACCCCACAGCCACACAGATGCTCCCAGAAGAGCCAGGATGAGCTAAGGTACAACCCGCATTAACTGTATCTCGTAAAATGGAAGATTCTAGGGCAGGAGTGGTTATGCTTACGTGTGGGTAGCAGAACCCAGGTTGGGAGCTGTGTGAGGATGTCTCCTGACCTCGTCTCCTTGGCCTGTTTCTCAGGCCACTTGATGCTGGCACACACTAACTTGACTTTTTTTTTTTGGATATTGATCTTGTAACCTCTGACCTTGCTGAAGTTTAGGGGTTTTTATTTGTTTTCTTTTGTTTTTTTTAATCTGCCAGTGTTGTTACAGATTCCTTAGGGATTCTGTATTCAAGACTATAGTTTAGCAAATTCTCCTCCTCCCAACCCGATACCCACTCAGCCCAACCCCAGAATCTCAGGTAATAACAGTCAACTCTACGTGGGCAGACAAGGAGGCGGGCCCCTGAATCCTGTGTGTGTGTTCATTTACACTGTTGCCATGCCAACACACAGCTCCCTCTATGCATCCTGAGACACTATCACTGGCCTGGCCCCTAGTCTCCTCTCTGTGGGTTCATGCTGCTCACAGTCTATCTGACGTTCACTGGGCGGCCCTGGGGACAGTTCTTCCGAGATGCCTTCACACGGAGAGTGGACTATATGGCCGGCACTGCCACGCCCACAGGGGCTGTCTGCTTCCTTCTGGAGCTCGGGCTGGATACTGGGATACTTACTCCCTGGGATGCTGACGAGAGCTGGTGCCCACGAGTCTCAGTGCTGGCGTGGCCTTTAGGGTTCTGAAATGCCCACCTGTCCACACCCCCCCACACACACACCCTACACATCAGGCATCTCTGCAGGAGGAAGTCTGGATCGACAGATCCCTCTGCTTCCTGCATAACTCTGGCCGTAACACACACTCCAGTAGATCACTGTGATGTAACTCAGATCACAAAGGAGCGGGGACCTTCCACGTGGAGCTTGCAATCCAGACACAATCCAGGCACCTCTGTCACCAGCCCAGGACCCCGCAACTGCTCTGCACTGGGAGCAGCTGAGGTGCCCTGGTGGGATCCAGTGCCGGGGACTGGAGACAGAGGTAGCTCCGGGTCTCAAGCTTGGCTCAAGCAAGGGACACGGGAGTCAGCGGCGGGTCAGACTACTCTGTGTACTGTTCTCATGGGACAGCTAAGGTCATACCTGCCCAGCTTCCCTGGCCTCTGGAAATTAGCATCAACTTCCTCATAGCAGTCATTCTGCCAAGCCTCTGGTGGAGGTCAAGGCAGGACACTGCCTTGTTTCTGTAAGTGCTGAATTGCCCTGTGCTCATGTTGGGTGCAGAACTGGCTGCAGGAAGAGATGACCCTCTGCACATTTCGGGGCATAAATCTTGATCAGTACTGGCCCTCAATTGAGTTCAAAGCAAACAGTAACTGCCCCCCGGGATCCTGTGGTAGCTGAGTTACCAGACTTCCAAGGAGGCTTGAAAAAGCAGAACAAGAAACCGCAGCGTGTGAGGAGGCACCACTGGAGGATTAAACAGTGCCTCCTTCCTCTCCACGTCACAGGCCTACCCAGCCTTCCCTGGGAGCACGTGTGGCCAGTCGCAGCTCTAGGGTCTCCCATCCCCAGCAACCTTCTCAATTCGACTTCCAGTCTGCCGTCGGCAGCAGTTGCAGGGCTGGCGGTGTCATCTTCCGGGAAAACACATCTCAGAACACCCGGTCTGTATCTAGGGTCCCTGGATGCTGGACATCACATGGCAAGCGTGATCTTCAGAAGGGAAACGCAAAGTCTGCATCGGGGCTTAAGGACCAAGGCGCTGGCTTCAGCAGACTCGGCTGTTGTCATCTCTGCCTGCAGACCAGGAAGCTGGGAGGCAGCCCAGTCCTCGCGCCCTGGAATCCGCACACTGAGTTGAGAGATCTTGGCCCCTGATAATGTGGGGTCCCCCTGGCCCTGTCAGACCCGCTGTGCCCTCTCATACTTTGCTCACAGCTCGATGACCACAGTTCCTCCTGTAGTCACATCACTCTGACACCCTCTGTGGTGTCTTCTCCCATGCCTTCCTCGTGAACTCTGCTTATCCTGACGGGGATGGTGATGAGGCCCTATAGTCATACACACAGACTCAGGGCAGACACAGCGCTTGGACATTACAAGGCCAGTTCTGACCTGGGCAGAGCTTTACCATGCCTGCTGAGGACTGGGCAGAGTCACCAGAGCTCAACAGCACCGGCCACTATCCTGTGGCTGGACGCATTGCCAGGGTCTGCTCTATGGTACCTGGCACTTGGCAGGTACAGAACGGTATGTGCTGGATGAAGGACCACATGGCACTGGTTCTGTTCTGTGACAGTGGGCGTGGGACCCCTAAGTCTGACGGTCTCTTTGAAAACGGTAACGCAGGCCCAGGACCTGCTCCTTCCCTCCCTACAGAACTGTTTCTGAGCATGCCTCGGAGGTCACAGGGATGCCAGGACGGATGTGTGGAGCCCTGGTCTGCTAATTATCATAAGAAAGAGCGTGGTTGAAGACCACTGTGGTGTTGCTGTAGCCCTGTCCTGGCTGTTTATCCTGTCTGTCCCTTTATCCCTTTCCTTCTGAGTTTAGTAAAGAAAAAAGACCGTATATGGTGGAAACTCAAGAGCAAGGAAAGCAACCTTTAGAGTTAAGCTTCTCCAGTAATGAAGCCGTAACTGTGCCCCATGGATCTAGGAAAAAACAGCTGGGAAGTTCGCATCTACCAGAACCCCAGAAACATCAGCCAGTCTGTTCATAAACATAGATTCCTTTAGACTGGTATTAGTTTTTTTGAGACTAGATTTTTACACACACACACACACACACACACACACACACACACACACACTCAAAGGCAAGAAGAAAAGCTACAAGCACCTGGGAAAGAGAAAAGAGGGCTGGAGATAGAGACACTCAGGGATGAAGATCACATACCACTCTTGCAGAGGACCAAAGTTTGGCTCCCAAGCTCTCACGTTAGGTAGCTCACAGGGCATGAATCTCTGATGCCCTTTCTGGCCTTTGTGAGCACTTGCATGCACACATACATGCATGCACACGTGCGTGCGCGCGCGCACACACACATACACACATGTGAAAACACATGTGTACTTAAACACAGAAATAACATGTAGAGCATATGGTTCCTCTGAACATGACAATCAGCATAGGAACTACCCTCCTGCTTGGCAGGAGGCAGAAGTGTCATCTGGGAGGCGTTCTGACCCAGGCTGCCAGGGTATAGAGCCCAAACCCAGGAAGCCCCGGCCTCCGAGCCTTCCCATTCAGCCCCCCAGCAGCTGTGATGATGCCACACCCTCAGCCTCCTCCCTGATGGCCCCCGGTGCTCCCTACCCTGCGCGACCCAGGCTCACAGTCAGTGCAGGACGGCAGCTCCCCCCAGCAGCGGCACCCCCACCCCAGCTGGGTGAACACAGGTTGAGATCCCGGGCTGCACCCACATCTCAGCTGCGGCTGCCCACAAAACACGAACAGCATGAATCTCATTTTCCCAGAAAAGCAGGTTTTGCGTCTCTATAAATGTGTCTAGTTATTTTGGGGCTAAACATTGCACAGAGATGACTGGTGCATGGATCTGGATGCTCTCTGCTCGTCGAACCTTGGAAATCTCCAGCACTGAGTCTCTCTAGAGCACGTGGCATAATAAAGCAGACAGGGAAGGCTGCTACCTTATCTTGGTCGCCTTCCAGGGAAAGCTGCAGAAAGTATCTCCTAGAACTTTTGGTTTTAGTTTACTAGTATTAATACTAATAACAGTGATGATGATGATGATGGTGGTGGTGGTGGTGGTGGTGGTGGTGGTAGTGGTAGAGAAGATATAATGTTGCCATTTGGGGAGAAATAACTTAAGATACTGTTATGTCTCAGCAAACAAATCACTACTCTGGCTCTTGTATGTTTCTTTTAGCAAGATTCCATCCTGATTTTAAAAAAAAAAATGGCAGCTGCGTCTCCAGCATTTCTCTTCACCGACAAAGCAGTCTCTGACTTAAAGGCCCAGACAAGCATCCTGAGACACGCAGCCGGGCTATTTCAGACACAGAACTAGCAAGGCGACAATTGCCACTCGTCAGATCTGCCCTGTGGAGCATGTCTACGCAGGTTTTGGAACTTTCTAGGAACTTGATTTCCAAGATGATGTCACTGGTACCAGCATGGGCTGCAACAGGATCCCAGGAGGTTGCCGTGGGACCTGTGACTCGGGAGGGCGTGCTCTGTGCTTGAAGGGAAGGTTCTTACAACAACAGTGACTCACAGGTGGATGTAAAAGTAGCCCAGCACCCGGACTGAGGCAGTAGGATCTTCAGTCGAGACTCAGCCTGGGAGTGAGTGAAGCTATCTCGCTGCTGTCCTGGGGAGGAAGGTTTGAGCATGCAGCTGCCCAGGCAACTTGGCGCCGTCTGCACCTCTGCCCATGTGGAAACATCCTGCTTCTAGCAGAGTCTCACCTCCTGAGTGAGACCTGCACTGCCCTAGGGAGTCTGCAGGCCTGAGGCAGTGTCTGCACTGGTGAGCTCCATGCTGGTCACACACACTACAGTTTGCAGCTCTTGCAGCAGGTACGTGGTTAGACGGTGGGGTGCTGAACACGCATGGGGTCCTGGATTCTACTCCCAGCAGGACAAGCGCCCCGAGCTCTCCGAATCACTCTCTCCCTGTGAAGACTGCGCAGGCCACCAACACATGTCCTGAAATAGATGTCTGAACAACGTCTAAAAGCGTGAACGTGCGAACTCTTAGCAGAACGGCCTGAAGCCCTGCTCTGGTGAGCTGGTAAACCCAACTAAAGATGACTGGCAGATGTCCTCTTAGGCCAATGGTGATGGCAGTTTGACACTGAAGTAGTGGGGATTGCTGAACAGTCAGGTTAAACTACCCCACACCCCCCCCCAAAGAAAAACAAAAACAAGCCAGTGTGACCTGAGCGTACATAGGGACGGGCTGGGTGAGAGACGGTTTAAGACAGATGGGGTAACTGGGCATGAGCAATCGGTATACTAGGTAGTGTAAGATACGGCTAGAAAATACCAATGGCGCAATGAAAGATACACGGTCTAGACATCTGTGAACTGCAAACGTAGAGACTGGGACACGGGGCCAGAGACCTGCCCATAGGCAGTAGACGCAGCGCTACGCTGGCTGCAGGGGTGCTGTGCGGACCCCTTTTCTCCAGTGAATGACAGGCCTGAGCACTGTCTGCGCTTAACCTCCTTCAATGCTGTGCAGTGCGCCTGCGCTGAACTAGCTCCACCACTCCCCGCCCCTTCCCCCTCCCCATCCCCACATGCACCGGCGGTTTGTTTTGGGAACTTCCAATTATCTTTTCCTTGACATTCTGAAACTTTGAGCCTAAGAGGTCTGAGGTTACCCACACTGGGGAAGAAGAACAAGCCAGTGACTGGCAGAGGGTTTTAGAGAGGGGATGTCTGTCTGTATGCTGCTGGAGTGGACACGAGTCACTGATCCGCTGATGGAAACACGCATGACATGGGGAGGGGCCGGAAAGGGGCGTGCGTGGGGGTAGGGAGGTAACGCAATCTCTCAACTCTCAGCTCAGGTTTGCCAAGAACCAAACGCGGCTCTAAAAATAAAGTCTATTCTTCTCCAGCACCATGTCTGCCTGTAAGCCATCATGCTTGCTGCCATGATGATAATGGACGAAACTTCTGGAACTGTGAGCCAGCCGCCGTTAGATGTTTTCCTTTATTGCTGGGGCCATGGTGTCTCTCCACAGCAATGGAACGCTGACTCAGAGAGAGCAGGTAATCCCAGAGCAACTATGCCCCACAGATGGATGCAGTCAGGAAACAGTTGAATTTTCTAGGTAATCTTATCTTCCTAAGCAAAGCCGTTAAGTGTCTTCGTTTCACACACAGCCCCAGAATGTTCTACCCGTTCCGGCCACCAGCACTGTAGAAGGCCCAGCTGCTTCTGGGACACATCCCATGCACAGCAGGCAGCAGCAGGTATGCCTGACAGCACTCACCTCTATGGTGTGAGTCTCCACGCTGGCCATGAACACCTGCCCTCCCGAGGCTGCCCACAGTGCACCCTCCACCAGGAGAAGGCTTCTGACTGGCAGGACACCCAACTTGATCACTTGCTGGGGTTCCGAGTTCCATGATCCATCTTAAAAGAAAATAATTTTAGTCTCCCTTCAGTTCAGGTAACTGTGCACCGGGACAGAGAAACAGGGTCGCACATCACTGCAGAACACAACTCAAGTACCAACTGTGAATACTATGCTTGCATCCAACAAGGGGTGCCCGGGGTCTTGGAACCAGCCCTGTAGCACGTGGAAGACACGGAAGACAGCAGGTAGGATGGGACAGCTTCCTATGGGTCCCAGCAAAGTGTGCCATTACCTGGCATGTCTCTAGACACATCCCTTGCTCTCTGTAAGTTAAACATCAGTTTCTTGATCTGTAGGATGGGAGCAGTACTGTTACACTCAAAACCTGTTTCTGGAACTAAAAATGAAGTGTACAGGGCCTGTCACACGGTTCCATAGATGCCACTGTGGCCTGGTGGTAATATGTGAACTGATTGGGTTATGTCAGAAGGACTATGTCCAAAACCACGGGGCAGGTGCTTATGTTTTCATAAGCAGACAGTGATGCATACAACATCTCAAATGTCTTTACTGGAGGCTCTGCTCTCTAAACGCCTCCCTCCCTCCCCTGACCCTCAGGAAGCCAAAACGTAGTTTAGTTTGAAAACGCTACAGAGATCAGTAGTGAATTAGTTCTACCATGACTCAAATAAGAATGAATCGGTACCATAGCGATTGTACAGATGGAAAGAAGATTTAATGTGAATTTTAAAGCAACAGACGGGGCTGTCTTCTAAATATTTAACTACCCAGTCTTCACCCTAGCCATTCATTAAGCCCCAAGAGTCTGATGGTAATTAGATCATCAGTGTGCCTTCTCCGCCGTGTGTGTGTGTGTGTGTGTGTGTGTGTGTGTGTATGTGTGCGTGCACGCGCATGTGCATGTGTATGTGTGTGTGTATATGTGTGTGTGTGTGTGTTCTCTTAGTGCAGAAGAAGCAAGGCCTCAGCTTTTTCTGTTGGACCAGAACCCCTGAACCTCTGAGTAAAACACCTCTGAGCTAAGGGAGTTGTGCTGGGCTGTTAGACAGAGGCGGGCGACTGATTGATCTCTGACTGCTGTGGGGCGCTTACTGATACAAAGCACCTTTGATGGGAAGTCTGCTCAGGCTTGAACAACGGTGCAGGATGGTTTTGAACCTCAGTGTCCCAGCCTATCTTTCATGCAGCAGGTATACTGGGTACACATATGGTTAGATACATGTGTGCACACACACATGCATGCATGCACAGAGAAATGCAGGTATGCACTCAGCTACATGCACACTCGCGTGCACACACACACACGCACACACACACCCCTAACCCTTCCCTCACCTGTCCTAACATTCATACCAACAATTATCCTGTTGGTACTCAGAGCCCTTCACGGCACCACAGCCTGTACCTGTGAAGGAATACGCTCCTGAGGGTGAGCATGGCATAGGGTGCAGCGGAGACAGAGCTCTGCCCACGGGCTGCCAGAAGACTGAGGTCCTGCGGATCGACAGGATGGTTCCTTTGAAACAGGAACTCCGAGATCAAAGGCGGGATAACCCACTTTAGATATTTTGCTTTGGTTAAGACTAGACTTCTAACAATTGGCCTCTGTCTTCTGGCCAGTTTCTGGCTAAGCAAGTTCTCTTTTTCTTAGATACTGTGTTCTTGTCTCCCTGGGAGGGCCACGTGCAACCTGAAAGTGTGTGAATCTGGGCCAATAGGACAGCCTCCCGGGACAACTTCTTCCTGGGTTTGTGCTTAGGCCAGAGCTGCCAGGCAGGTCTCCTGCACTGTAGCCAGACTTCATACACAAGCTAACAACAGTGATAGTCTCATGGCTTCACAACCTGAAAGCTTCCCATCAAGTCCCAGGCTTCCAAGCCCCACTCCAAAGCAACTGCCCACTCTGTCTGGGAAGGCCGCAGTCTCTGGCCAATCACATCCGCTGCCACCAAGAAGGGACCAAGACCAACAACAGACTTTGCATGGATGCTCCGCCCACCTCATACTCTACCACCCAGACCTACCCACAATGCTCAGGGAGCTTAAGACACACCAGGAAGGCTGCAAAGATAGCAGGGGGGCGGGGGGGCTACAAAGACACCGCATGCCGTAACGCAGCACAGGGCTGGGCTGGTCAAAATGTACAGAGATGAAGATTAACCCCTTAAGAGATTAACACACAAGGAATGAAGAAAGCCAGATGGCCGAGGGTAAGGCCCACGGATAACCGACTGGAAACCTGAAAGAAAGAGCATCGTGGACGGGGGAGCATAAATCAGAGCGATGGCAATTGGAAAGTCAGACAAACAAAACAAAACAAAACTGAAAAACAAACAAACGAAAACCAACCAGGATTATACAAAACTCCCTGTACATGTGCCTTCTCTAAGAAGGGCAAGCTAAGAAAGCAAACCGGGGTGAAACCAAAATACCACCAAAAGCAGATGGGACAGGAAGGGGACCGGTGCTTTTTGAATGAAAGAAAGGGCTGGGGACGCGGCTCTGGGGCCAAGCTTTTGCTCTCTGTGCAAACACAGGGCTCAGTTCAATCCCTAATACATTAAAGATAATGAAGGAAGACAAAGGAAAGGGGAATTATGTTCTAAGTCACGATGAAAAGTTTTGACAGTGCGTTTTTAATCTAACTTAGGAAAACTGTGCCAAGAATTATTTAAAAGCTCTCATACACTCCCATTAATGGAAAACTGGACACTACCTTCTAAAATCAACTTCAAAGACCTGTGCCCTCCCCCTGGAATCACCTCCCTCCCAACTTGCAAAGAATCAATATTCCCACACCATGTGGAATCAAAGAGAGGCCCAGAGAGCACAGGGTGTGGAGTCAGACAGCAAGGCCCAGAAACAGCGGACAAGAGCCCGGGGCTCCCCAGATAGTGTTTGTCCTTGGCAGTGCTCCGCAGGGTGGCAAGGAAGCCACCAGCCATTTTGTAAGCTCACTAACAAATACTCAGAAAGCACTGGGGCGGGAAACCCCACATCCTATTTCGGAGGTGGTAGCAGTGAGACTCCCTCCTTAGGACAAGCAGGGGTCAGTAGGATGGCTTTGGATGCGTGTGCATAGGGCCTGTGACCAGGTGTACAGGGCTACGGGGTCCGCCTGGGCATCTGGTGAGCATGCCTGTCACGCATTTCCTTGAAGCAGCAGCTGAAGCCTGTGACAATTGCTAACGAGAGCAACAGCATCCCACCCACAACAAGATGGGTTCCCAAAGGCCAAAGAACAGCATGGGGCTGCTTTACCCTCTCATATGCTGAGAGACCCACAGAGGGATCAGACAGCCAGGGAGGCAGGAGGGGCCGGGCTCTGAAGGAGAGATGGGACCTGGGCAGTCTCTTTCCATCTCCATCAGAGCCCATAGGGATGGCAAGTTACTGCCAGGCCCATGCGGTAGGAGGGCTGGAGGGGGAGGGGCACATGTGGGAGCTGAGAGCTTCTGAGGTGGTAAGGACTGGGCTTGGTGTTTGAGACTGTGAGGGCAGATGAGGCCAGTCACCACGGTGCCATGAGGAGAGATCACTGATGGAGAAGCCATCCCTGGGGAGGTGTCACACCGCTACGTGAAGGTGGGCTTGAGTGATGGAGGAAGGCTCGGGAGATCATGGGAGAATTTAGGGTACCCAAAAGCACTGGGGTGGGGCCCCAAGGCTGGTCTAGGTTAATCTGAGTCATTGCGGAACGGGAAGAAGCCTCTGGAAGCCAACTTTAGACGGAGTGTGGGTACTGACCTGGAGCCTTGGTGTAGCTGGCTACAGACCCGTTGACCAGGCCTGCGTACAGGCCTTGTGGGGAGCAGGCCAAGCTCATGACTGTGGACTTGTCGGGTGTGTAGAAGTGCTGGAGCCTCACCTTCTTGCAGCCCTGACTGCTTTTGTAAATGGAAATGCTGCAAACAAAGGAGCACACATTAACAGGCCTGCGTGCCCCCGAGAGAGAGCCGGGAGCCAGTTAGCATCGGCAGATGGCACGTGTTCTCCTGATCTCCCTCCCCCCCTCCACGTTAACACACACTTTACCACTTTAAAAAAAAACACCACGACCATTATGATTACATACTTATAGCTGAAAGAGAAAGTCTGGGTCATAATTTATTTTCTTCCTATAATTTTTAGAATGTTAGTTTAATTTTCCATTAAACGGTATTAAAGTTCCACATGATTATAATAAAGATATTGTTACTTTATTCCAAAATGGAATAAGTGGCGTGTTTTTAAGAAGAATTAATGGGCTGGGCCGTGGTGGCGCACACCTTTAATCCCAGCACTTGGGAGGCAGAGGCAGGCGGATTTCTGAGTTCGAGGCCAGCCTGGTTTACAGAGTGAGTTCCAGGACAGCCAGGGCTACACAGAGAAACCCTGTCTCAAATAAAAACAAAAACAAAAAACAACAACAACAAAAAAAAAAAAACAAGAAGAAGAAGGAGGAAGAGGAAGAAGAAGAGGAAGAAGAAGAATTATTATTATTAACAGTAACTGGGGGCAAGCAGTGGGGAGCCTTCCCCTTTAAAAAAACTATCAGATCTCTTATCAAGTTGGTTACCATTAGCGGGCAATGGTGGAAGTCTCCCCCTTCCATCTTACATCAGGCTTACACTCCCCGACATAGGAGGTGACATGGCTCGCACTGAGGACAACCCCTAAACCAGTGTGTGTTCTCTACCTTCCCTCTTCGGTGCCCAGGCAGATGGTGGGCACGTGGGGTGCTCTCGAGGCTGTGGCCTCCGGATCCTTGGCTTCCGTGGGCTCCTGGGGCTTCGCCTCGTCCGCAGGAATATACACCATGCACAGGATGCGCGACTCCACGTTGAAGCACTCGATGACTTTGGGGTTGGAACTTTGGAAGGAGACAATGGCGACCTGGCCCATCTGATTGCTACAGCTTCCGATCTAAGAGACAGGAGGCAAGGGAGAGAGCGTGTGATGTCAGGCATGCTTCTGGAATGGCTACTACTTCTGATGATCCTGGGAACGGAGAAGCCCGACCCAGGAAGATACCAATTGATTTCCATGTGTGAGTCACACTCAGAAAACGCGAACGAGGTGAGAGAATTCCCAAGAGAACCCGTTTTTCTTTTCAACGTGTTTAAATGTGGCTTTTTTTAAGTTTTCAGTAATACCGAATACAACTTTATTTTCAGAGCGGCAAGTATACACATCCAACACAGACACTCATTTCCATACATGACTGCAGGGGCCGAGTCGCACAATCACTTTATAACGTGCTGAAGGACAAATTACTGCTAGTGTTGAGTAAGCTGGAGTCGAGATGCCACAGCACTCTCCCTTAGTGAAAGACAAGCCTTTCAAGAGGCAAAAACTGAGAAGAACCCAGCCCAAAGGAGGTCATTCCAGGAGCACTCTGTGTGTGGACGGGGAGCACATGGCGCGCTCCTCCCTCCTACCCAGAGCCCACTGCCGTACCTTCCTCCCTCTCCTGCACATATTCCACCACGCTACAAGGAAGCAAGCCCCTCGGACCCTGTCAGAAGGAGGGCCAGCCGTCAGGTCCCTGGTCATGGGTGAGTGTGTGTCTGCATGTCGTGAGTCTGTGTGTGCACCAAGCTTCGGCAGTTACACATCTGCTCAGAAGGAACCTACCACCCAGAAGGAGTAGAGTGTCGTCCCTGCTGGTCCCCATGTAGGCACACTGAGACAGCAGCTGACCACGCTGCTGAGTTCTGAACACTAGCAGCAACAGCTCTGAGCAGCGGCTCTGCCTGGACAGGGATGTCAACTTTGAGCGACGTGTACTGAGAGGGGAAGTGGGAGGGGTCAGAGGCCAGGGACCCAGGCCCAGGGATGTTCTTCTAGTGTGCAAGAACCAGAAAGCACTATTGCAACTGAGCATTGCCCGAAGCCTGGACTCAGTGTAGGACAAATTCATCCCAGCCATGACACCAGTGTAAAAAGCCAGCAATGTTTTGGAAGTGAGGGTTGGGGGGAGAGCTGTGTGGTGAGACACTGGAGCTCATGACATGCCCAAGCTACCGTCGCAGCGTTTAAGTTCGCCAACTTGGGTCTTTATTCCGCTGTAAGAGTCTTAGATGAAGAAGGGCAGAAGCCAACATTTTAATACCCGAGTCTAGACCTCAGAGGGAGAGCTCTGTTTGGAATCCTGATCCGGTAGTCTCTGCTCAACTGCCCTAGTCACCTGCCAGCTCTTCGTCAATTGGCCCCTAGCAACAAGCAAAGGCGCTTACCCACAGGAAGCCCCGGGCTGCAGAGGGTGAGGCTGGTTGACTTCCATTGCTCTGGTAAGGTTCGGGGTTATAAGCTGCACATTCAATCTGCAATGGGACACAACATTGCAGATTCAAAATGTTCTCCATTCCTGCTTGGCTGAACCAGTCTTACAAGTTGGCTTTGCAGACACGGATTCAGACAAGGTCTTTTGTGGTTTTGTCTTAGAACCCCTCCCTCGGCCACGTCAAAAGCCAGTTGGGCGCGCTAAATCAGCCAGGAGGACCCCGTGAGGAGCAGGGAAGCCGATGGTATGTCCGCTGGCCTTCCTGACACATGAGCTGCGTGAGTTCACAGGGCCAGAGTTCTGAGGCTTCCAAAGGCTTGCTCTCTTCAGCCAGGGACAAGATAGTCCCCAGGAAGTGGGTTAGGGGCCAGGGAGGAAGGAGAGAGACAACAGTGTCAAGTTATTTCTTAAAGGAAGACGTGGCACCTTTGTCTGGCGTTGGACCCTGGCGCCTGGTAGAGGCGGAACACACTATGTCAAGCAGATAAAGGCATTAGAGTCCTGACCTTCTACAGAGAGGGACTGTTGATTGAACTGGGGTGTCACAGAGGAGGAAGATGCTGGAGCCCGGTGGGCGTGGGCATCCAATAGCCTTAGCCAGCAGCACGCCACGCAGACAGTGGCTGAGCCTCACTGGCGGGCTGCCAGTAATCATCTCCAAGACGACCCAGACCATTTCCTCTCAGCTAGTGGTCATGGGGCCCAACACTAGAGTTCCCCAAGTAAGTCCTCTGCAAAAGCAGGCACCCCCTGCCGGGGGGGTCCTCACCTTGAACTCTGGCTGCTTGGCCACCATCACAGGCATGTGTCCCACCAGGAGAGGGTGTGTCTCCTTCTTGGCTAGGTTGCCATCGTCATCCACACAGAACCATCCCATGTGGTTCTCCTCCTCTGTGGACACATTCAGAGAGAGCAGAGCTGAGCTGCTGGGGTGAATGTGAACAGCCCCTCCTGTCCCAGCAGATGTACCCAAGTCTCCACAGCATGTGAGCAAGAATGATTCTATCTTGGGAAGAACACTGCCTTCTTCTCTCCAACTCATGGTGGGGGGAGGAGACCACTCGCTGTCACAGCCTACCAACATGTCATGGGCCCTCACGCTCCCTGTCTGTTCCTGAACTGAATGCGCCAGCGCGATGGGCTGGGTTCACCCAGATTCATCGAAGCGTTCATAAACATGAAGACGACGTAATTTGCTCCTAAAGGAGACGGCCACCTTAGCCCTGAGTGAGCACAGGACCTTACTACCCTCATGTTACCTCACAAGGTGTGGTCCCTTTGCTTGTAGAGGCACAACCCAGTGAATCACCCAGGAGGGGACAAAGGGCTTTGTCCATGTCCCTAGTCAGGCCAGGGGGCTCCCTTTCACAGTAAGAGTCTTTTTCCTTTTCCTAAGCATTACTTTCTAGGGGACCAGCAACAGCCAACTTCTGATTTATTCTCGGGTGACTTTTCAGTCTGCACTCAAGAGAGGATTTCACAAATGGGGGTGTACACACCTAACCACATACAGGTAGTCAATTACAGGCACAGACACCCACACCTGCACACATACACTAGCATTTACTCACAGGCCATATATATGCACACACATGGCACTGAAGTGCACACTGAGTAAAACAGATCTGTGTGTATATAAGTTCCATATAAGTTCTATAGAGAAGGATCTTTATGTGGATCTTCCTGCCTTCCTGCTTACCTACCTACCTATCATCTTTCGGTCTATATACCCATCTGTCTACCTAGTTACCTATCACTTAACAATCTATCTACCTACCTTTTGTCTATCTACCTTATTATAGATTATCTATCAATTTGCCAACTTACATATTACTTCTTGTTTACCTACCTATCATCCATCTCTATCTCTATCCATCCATCCATTCATCCATCCATTCATCTATCCAATCCATCCATCCATCCATCCATCCATCATCTATCCATCCTTCCATCCTTCCATCCATCCATCCATCCATCCATCCATCCATCCATCCATCCATCCATCCTTCCATCCACCTAGCTACCTACACAGGCTTATAGGATAGATGAACCAGCAAACATTCTAATACCACATCTAGGCAAAGGAAAACCACAGGACTGATGTTTCAGGCTGGGAGTCCTGAGTGACGAGGTGTGACACACTGCACTCCCTGTCACAGGAGGGGGTTGGCACAGAGGCTGAGATGCTGTGTCCTTTCCACTCCCTGAAAACTTCCCCAAGCTGGGACTTTCAGGCTCTGAAACCAGGGCTACAGCCTCAGGGGCCCACCCTTGTGCTCAGTAGTCACAATGTACAAGAATGTCATACCTCAGTAGTCACAATGTACAAGAATGTCATACCACAACAGAAGCCACTGGTGCCTTCTGCAGGCCCTGAGTTATAATACAAACTTGTCACTTAACTTTTCCACTTAAAGCTATGCTTCCGGGTCACGAGAAGTTTTCTCTCTGCCCTGGTTTTACCCTCTCAGGTTTACGCATGATCACATGACCTCTCTGCCGATCCGGAACATCCCTTGCTTAACGGAGCATGCCCAGTTGGCTTAAACCCTGTGTCTTACCAAGGGCCAGCTTGGCCATCTGCAGGCTGCTGACCCAGGACTCCTTGATGGCAGGTGTAAACGTATTGAACACAGCGGTGAAGAACGTAGGCCGCCCCGACCTGCCGGAGAAGAGACGCATCCCCTTTACAGACAGCACTGGCATGCAGACAGTTGGCCTGCGCAGCACAGTCCATCGTGTAATGGGCCCCCGAGCCAGAAGACACATCTCACAAGGGACAGATCTGGCTTTTTGGCTTTAAAGTTACTGACTTGTCCAGCTTTCTGGGGAGTTGTAGCTGAATCCTGCAGCGGTCGGCGGCTCTGATCGCATCTTCTTTCCTCAGGATCAGCCGTTGTAAGCCCGACGTCCAATCATGGGCTACTGCCTGGTTTAAGTTCTACGGAGGAATCACATGCCTATTAGCTTTTGTGGCTTTTGCTTTGTTTTGTGACAAGGTCTCACTCCAGCCTAGGTTGGCCTGGAACGATGCGGCCCAGGCAATCCTCCTGCCTCACGCTACCAAGGGCTGTGATTACAAGCAGGAGCCAACACACTTGGCTTGCACACACATTTAGAAGAAGAGAGAAAGGAGAGCTCTGTCATGGAAACCCCAGGGAGACTCCGTTGCGCTCATGTTCAGTTACAAACTCCCTCGGGGTTGATCACGCAGAGACATAATCGAGACTCAAGTACTGCGGGCAGGGAGAAAAGCCACACTGGCCGGCCCAAACCACAGAAGATCACAGCAGAGGAGCACCCTGCTCCTCAGAGGTGTCCAGTCTGGAGAACTCGGAGACAAAGCCGTGCTCACAGACCTGGAGGCCACAGCAGCGTCCTGTCCAGGAGGCCCGTTACCTGATAGCTCCCTCGGAGGTTTCCTATCAGCTGCGAGATCTGGCCGACCACGTTCAGGTCATGGAGTAGGTTCTGCAGATCCTGGTACAGCTGCCCTGGCCCCATGTAAACTTTGTCTGAAAACGAGAAGGAAGGAGGAGAGCCACTTATCCCTGCCTGGGGCGGCACCAAAATACATTTTAGCTTTGTTTTGCTTTTTTGAAGTTGGGGAGGATCTAGAATGATAAAAAAATAAATAGCTTCAGGCACTTGGGAGTTGTTCCTTTGCTAATTGCTATTCTGAAACAATTTTACATGTATAGAATGATGCCCTCCACCTGGCTTACAAGAGGTTGGCATCTTGTCACACAGAGCTGTGTGCTGTGAGGCTCGGGACTGACACAGAACTCACTGCCCCTGTCATATCCAAATGCCATTGGTTTCTGCTCATTGCTCTTGTCCTGGTCCAGCCCATGTCCCTGCACTCCAGGAGTGTCCTAGCCTCCACCTGCACCCAGATGGGAACAGCGTCACCGTCTGTCTTTGATGAATTCGACTCTTTTCAAAGACACTGATGAATTATCTTATAGATTGTCTCACAATTTGATTGATGTTTTGTAATCAAGAGGGAGGGAGAGGGAGAGGAAGGAATGGAAAAGAATTTCAGGCTGTTCCAAAAGTCCTAAGTAGTTGAGAATGACCTTGAACTCATGACCCTCTTGCCTCTACCTTGGGATGGCTAAGATCCTAAGTGTGTATCACCTCACTGTATTATGCAGCTCTGGGAATGAGACTCAGGGCCTGATGCATACTGGGAAAGCACTTTGTCAACTGAGCTATATCCCAAGGCCCCTAGTTTTAAACATAATCATTATTGGTAAGAAATACCAGATGTGAAATTTAACCTCAATCAAATTTCTCGTCCCTGGGGAAATCACCAACACCACAGAGTTCCCTAGGGATTTTCCCAAAGTCAAAACATTTAGAAAGGACTAGAAATGGCAAACTTGGGTCAGGGGCTGACGAGCACCCTGCTGTCTGTGTCCACAGTCGGTTCTTACTAGCCAACCTCCACTAGGCAGGCCAGCACCACCACCTGTGGAAGGCTTGAGGGGCTCGGGGGGGTGTGTGTGACCGCACATACTGTACCCCCAGACCCCACAGGCACATGAGTGCTGAGGACACAGGTCCTGAGCCTCCAAGCTGACTTGGAAACAACCCAACGTCACGCAGAGCCAGGAGGGATCTGAACTCAGGACCACACTCAAAGCTGAGGCTGCAAACCAGCACGCTGTTCATCCTGGCCTTTTCCCACTTTCCGGTGCATAAATCCTCACCTATTGCTTTCACTGTGTGAACTTTTGAGGACAAATTGTGCACACTGGCTTGCAGTGATGCTACAGACGCTACATCTACCTTCTTCCTCTATCAGCATCTACATTACATTAGCTTTACAACTCTTAATAAACTTTGACTTCTCTAGTTAGTTGGCAGCCCAGGGCTTCACAAAACCCCTCTCACCCCATCCTTGCATCTGTTCTCTCTGCTCTCCACCACTGTACTTTTGTCTTACCATAATCCAGTTTTAGCCCCGAAATAGTGTAGTTTGATTTGTACTGGTGTTCAGCTGATGAGTCCTTAGAGGGCAAGTGTCCCAGCTGGTCACGGTCACACCTTAGGCCACTGTGCGTGACAAATGTCACACAGTGGAGGTCTGCACAACAGAGGCAGGTCTGTACCAGGTGGCCTAGGGGTTCGGCTCCAGCTTCCACACTCCCCAACGGGGAAACCAGAAGGGACACCAACTTCCTGGCAAGTGTTTCTAAACCGAGCATGTCGGCGAATATGCCATCGGTGTCTGGATTTGGAAAGAAAACATTTCTCCCTCCCACTCCTCTTGCGAGCGAGCCACATGTTTAAGTGGAGAAAATGTTTCTACTTAAACCAGTCATTTTTGGATCCCTTTGAGCTGGAAGTCATATCTAGGCTCTTCCTCTGGTGTCCACTTTCCTCCGAGGAGAACAAGTGGTGGGTGGCCCAGGCTAAGCAGAGACTGCGAGAGGGAAAGGAGGTGACCCAGAGACAGGAGCATCCAAAGTAAGGCTGCTTACCTCACCCCACACACCTGGAGACCTTCCTGAGAAGGGAAAGAATATGGGGACACAGCCCACAGCCAAACGTGTCCTACCCACTCAGGGAAGAGACAACGGGGCTCCATCACAGCTATACCTTACACAGCAAATGCTGTAACCATCTCCTCAGCTTAAGAAATATTTAAAAAGGAAAGAAAAACTATGTGTGTGCACACACATCCACACACACCATCTCTGATGTGAACCTGAGGCAGGAAGAGAGGCTACTTTCTTCTCAGTAAACCAAAGACCTTTATAAGGAGACCACAAGGAGTGTGCCCACCCCCCACCCCCCACCCCCACCCCCCCATCCCCCACCCCCCCCATCCCCGTCCAGCACAGGAAAATGTGCCAAGTGCCACTGGAGCCTTAGCAGCAGATGCTGGGGACACAGAAGAAGAACAGGAAGCCACCAGGAAAGATCCCAGTGACAGGCTCCAAGCCTAGCACCTCTGCTCAAGGTGAAAACTAAAAAATGGCAGCCCTCAGAGCAGAGCGTTCTCAGATGCTACTCTGTGCAGAGGAGAACTAATCTTGCTTTCTAGTCTAAATTTCATCAAGTCAAAATATACAGTCAGACATTTTGTTAGCATATTTTCCAGCTACCTGGTGACAAATCTCAAGAATTTTAGATTTGTGGGCTAACTCTCTATGGCCAGCTGGCACACAATTGCTCCACATCTTTTCCTGGGCTTTCTCAGGGACACGGCCTTCTGCACTGCACACACACACACACACACACACACACACACCACCACCACTGACACCACCCTGCCACTGTTTCCATGGAAGTCCCTAGAACTAATTAGAAAATGCAGGGAGTAAACTGAATGGAATCTAATGTGACAAACAAGGAAGGGCTGTGTGGCTATGTCAACAGCCAGGGCATCTACAATAGCCCGGAGTATGGGAGACTCTAACATGACCCTTGCCTAGTCTGGAAACTCAACTGTCCCTGATGCTGGCTGAGGGCTGTCAGGGGCAGAGGGTTTCCCATGCCTGACCCAAGGCTCTTCTACAGGGGGTGGGTTGTAAAGCGGGGACACAGGAGCCAGTGTGAAAGGAAGCAGTCATCATTGGTGAGTGTGTGTGTGTGGGGGGGGGACAAGCTCCCAGGTGCTGCCCCCTGCAGCGCCACCAACCTCATCGCCAGGCAAACATTCCTCCCCAACACTCCAAGTTTCCTGATCTCCTGATTGTCAGCAGGAACTGGGGAGGAATTGCTATCCTCTCACAGAGCAATCAGCTCCAGGCTGTATCCCTGTCCTCACCTCCCTGGGTTCAGGGTTCCCGGTCGGCTTTTGTGCAGGGTGAGAGGGGTCAAGCCCTCCCGCGTGTGAATAGCTAGCTCTTCTGGCACCATTAGGCAAAGAGCTTTTATACTAGACCCCAAAAGCACAGGCAACAAAATCGAGAACAGAAGAACGGCATTGTATCAAACTGAGACGTTTCTACACAGCAAAAGGAACAGTCAGCTGATGAGCCTCGAAAGACATAAGAATGTCTGCCCTGCGAGTTAACCTGTGACAAAGGGCCAGCATCTGCGATCCCTGATGAAACCCAACTAAGGCGATTAAAAACAGGCAAATAATCTGAACAGACATGTCTAGGAGTAAAGTACACAAATGCCCAATGAGTCCATGGAGAAAAATCCCATGTCTCGAAGCACTATGAAAAGCCACGTCGAACGTCACCTCACACCAGTGAGAATGGCCATCACAACACAACAAAATAGCACATACAGGCGAGAAATCAGAGAAAGGGAAATTATCACTTGGTGCTGACGGGGATCGTAGGTTATTAGTACAGTCACCACAGGGAACAACAGGGAGGCTGCCCAGAAAACCCCAAACAAGCATTCCCCATGCTCTGGCTATCCTACCTGAGTGTGTATCCGAGGGAGTAAAGATGGGGTGTCAGGCACACCTGGGCGATTTCAGCCCTTGTCGCAAGTGCCCAACCAGAACCAGTGGCGGTGTCCATCAGCAGACAGAGGTGATAAGGAGAATGTGGTACACCCAGTGACAGAGCATTGAGCCCTGCCCTCTGTGACAAACTGGATGGCACCGGAGTACACTGTACTAAATGAAATAAGCCAGGCACAGAAAGCTGAACCATATGAGAGGGACAAGATGAAGGTCTGAATACCGAATAGTTACTCCGGCGGCTAGGAGTGGGGAGAGGAGAGGGGGGACGGAAGAGAGGGTCCAGACAGGAGCAGTAGGCGCTAGGCAGTGTAATGTGACCACACTTTACAGCAACCTGTGGGTAGGTGGAAGAGAGGCGACTCGAAGCTCCAGGAGCAGAGGAATGACTAGGAGGTGGTGGTATTAAGTACTCAGATCAGAAAGGATGCGTTATGTCAGGACCGAGATGTCACACTGTGCCCCACGGACATTTATAATTATCATGTGTTAACCCAAAGTTGAAAGGCAACAGTCGAAGAGACGGAAACACGAGGGACCTTGTTCAATCTCGTTATGTTTTGGGTTCGGATGTCAAATTATCATGTTATCCGACATGTGTGTGTTAAATACAGCAACGATGCAGAAGTAACGCCGGAGGATGTGTTCTTATTTTAAAGGACTGGAAAGTCAAGTGGGAGCCTACATACCCTGACTCCCCAGGCTACCTGTGGGCCCTGTGCTAGCTATGATAATACAAAATAACCATCTGATCCAGAAAATGGAGACCTGGTTCCTGGTCTGTTACCAGTGTGCACAGGGGCAGGTTACCCTGCAGAAACCTGACAGATGGCCCACCATCTTTCTCTTCCCAACCATGAGCCACAGTCTGAAAAGTCAGTGAGACCTTTTAAACTGCCCCCCCCCCGAGAAAAGTATATGCTTTCCAGAGTAATTTCAGGAGATCTGAACACTTAGCCCAACCCATGGGTCCCTAGAGGAGTCCAGGTCACTGGTTCCCAGGCCTCTCTATATATTCAAAGTCCATCATGGAAACTCGAGGCGACTAACACTCGCGCCCTGCCTCCGTCTGAAGCCTGTTTTCTGGGTGCTTGGAGCTGTGTAGGGGCAGCTCCTTGCTGCTTCTGCTGGCACAGCCTCCCCCTTTCCCAGCACTGGTTGCTAGGCAGTGCCACCCACGGTCTGCCTCCAACACAAAACAACAGACCAAGCTCCCAAGGCTGAATGTTACAGTCATTCAAACAGCACAGAAGTCATATGACTTCAGTGAGAACAAGAACTTCTACCTAGCTTCTCGAGATGTCCTGAGACAACAAGTCCCAGGGAAGGGGAAAAGGACGCACAGAGTCCAAACTCTAAAGGAAGCACAAGGGAGCCTCTGCATCCTGGATGAGCTAACAGTTCAGCCTGCTGCTGGCTGCTGGTGTGACTGACTGGAGGGCAGCTCATTTGATCGTAAAGGCAGGCTGTTCCCGCTATGAGATGAATCTGGACACACCCAGTCCAGCCCTTTCCCAGTATCTACTGTTAGACAGAGCAGTAAGCGCACTGTCTGCAGCAGCAATGGCAGACCTCTCAAATGCAGGAAGACACCCATTACGGAAGTCCGCAAGCACACAAGACAACTTGAAGGTATGAATCCTCTCTTCTGCCACGCAAGCAGCGCACGCCAGTCGGGCTTGGTGGTAAAAGCGCCTTCTGAGCCATCTTACCAGCCATACATCTGAGGTGCCTAACCATCAAGAGGGAGAAAGGTCAACCTGTTCCTATCTGCGATGATGACGGCCTAGCCAACTTGGAAACGCTCTGTGCGCTTCTATTTACACGTATACATCAAAGCATCACACTTGACATTATAGATATCGCTGGCATCCAATTAAACCTCAGCACTCGAGCACGTACAGCCTGAGAGTCACGCCACTCACACGACACTTCAAGATTTAGTCATCGCTGCTGTGTGCGCCACTCAGATGAAGACTCACTGCGGTCTCAGGCAGCAAAAGGGTTAACTTGGGCCTTCTCTGGTTCTGTGTTCCTAAGAAAGAAGGGACATCGCAGGGGTAGTCTCAATGGACCCCAGGGCTGGCTGGCTGGACAGGCTTCTACAGTCACCCCAGAACCGTGGCTTCTTCAGGAATACCCGGACCAGTACAGCTGCAAGTTGGGGTCACCAGCTGTGTGCACACATGTGAGGGTGAGTCAGGGTACCCACCTCAATCTGCAGAACTCTCTGCCTTTCCAGCAGCTAGTTTTTAAAAGACACTGTTTCTGAGTTTCTGAGAACACAGTGTCCCTTTTATCTGTCAAAGCTTTTATTCCTGACTCTATTATGGGATGTGGCACACAATGCACACTGTGCGTGTCAGAAAGTCTGCTCCTAGAATTCTCTTCAGGATAGCCTGGTCTGTGCTACATTTGTTTGTAGCTCACAGGACCCAGCACTTGGTCCATCACAGGCTCATAATAAATAAACATGAACAACAACACCACATCATTAAACTGCAAGGCCCACTGGGCACTGCAGGGCTCTTAACCCGTCCTGCAGATCCCTTCTATATGCTATGCTGTAAAGCTGGAGGATAAGGGAAGGCAAACCAAGGGAGACATTAACAGATGAAGTCACACGCCCACTAAGCTACCACCTCAAAGGGCATTCCGCCATCAATATCAGCAGCAAGAACATGATGCCTGCGCACGCACCATGCTGAGGCAATGGGTGCACCCACAGTGAGAAGCAGAGCAAATCTCGAGAAGGCGGAACAACTGTCGCGCTGCTGAAGAGTGTAAAAAGCTGCTGCCGGAAACTGCGATGGGAGAGCAGGTGCTCAGGACGACTCAGCTTCGCGCAGAAGTTGGGATGCAAAGGTCGCAGCAACACGCAGGCCTCCAAGGAAACGAACCCTTCTCCGGTTTTTCCCCCCACGGAAGCTGGCCAAGGCACTCTGCTTTGTACTTCCTCTTGCTGACCCTGACCCCATTCTGCACTTGCTTAGTACACGTCATCAACAGAAAGATGGTGTTTAACATGTAAGTCTGTGCGCCCAGTCTGAATCAGTGTCATCGATGGCTCCCTGAACACTGAGGACGAATCACAGCCATGGACACAACCTTAGGACTGACGGCAGGCAGTATAAAGTGGCCATCGTCGTTCACAGAGGCAAAGCACAACCTGCAACTGACACTCCCAAGTAATTTAAGGGGAATTGTAAAGACAGTGTAGAGAGACATTCAGTTTCCCCTAGGATAAAATTTGAAATGAATTGTGGCAATTTGGAAAGACAGTCCCTTCCTGCATCCTGTCCCTCCTCTCTTCCCTCCATACTGCGCATCTCCCTGTAATCCACCAGGATGCTCTAAGCTACTCTGGTATTTCAGTTCAAGCCGAGAGTCTAGATAAAGGTGCACCTTGCTTTCAGTGGGGGCACATTCAAGAGTCTAATAGCTGATACTGTGTTCAAAGAACTAGCCTACTATGCGATGACCAAACGGAATGACCTAACATTCTGGGAATGAGAAGAGGCAGAAGGGATTTCCCCTAAATGCTCATGTCCAACCAAAAGGCCGAGCAAGTTTCCGCGTCTGCTTTCACGCTTCTGGATGTGTCAGAAACAAATTCATCTGAAGGTTAATGCTTGTTAAGGGTTATGGAGAGTTTCCATTCACCGGTTTAATCAGTCTGTTGGAATTAAATCTAGCTCATCTTTCCTCAGGTTTAAAACGGCAGAGGAGGGGATGGCAATGGTTCCTGCTCTCAGTTCACAGTCTCCAGGCCAAAGCATGATTGGTGATAGCAGTTCCAACCACTGTGCAGGGCCAAGTCCCCCACAGCACTGCTGTCCCTCCACTCTGCAGTGCCAAGTCCCCCTAGAACTGCTGTCCCTCCACCGTGCAGTGCCGAGTCCCCCACAGCACTGCTATCCCTCCACCATGCAGTGCCGAGTCCCCACAGCACTGCTGTCCCTCCACCGTGCAGTGCTGAGTCCCCATAGCACTCCTGTCCCTCCACCGTGCAGTGCCAAGTCCCCACAGCACTGCTGTCCCTCCACCGTGCAGTGCTGAGTTCCCATAGCACTGCTGTCCCTCCACTGTGCAGTGCCGAGTCCCCACAGCACTGCTGTCCCTCCACCGTGCAGTGCCGAGTCCCCCACAGCACTGCTGTCCCTCCACCGTGCAGTGCCGAGTCCCCATAGCACTGCACAGGGCTCCATCGTGTCTGACAGACTGAGCTATCCCAACAGATGCACCATCCCAGCTCCAGCAGGGAATGAGGGCCAGGCTCGTGCTGCCCACAGGAGCGCGGGCAGGGCTCGCTTACGTGGCTTCGCGTTGGCCACCACGGCCAGGCTCTCGGGTGAGTGTACAGCGTGGTGCCGACTGTGCTCCCCGGCGCCAGAACTTCCATTGTACTCAATCACATCCACGTGTCCTAGAGGGACACTCCACCTGAGCAGGTACCTCTGGCTCATCACAGCATGGCTTTCATGCGAGTTCCTAGAAGAAACAGAAGGCTGTTACTTTATGGATTACCACGGGACCAAGCTCTGGTCCCTCCGGTCCCTCACACAGCCCCAAGCAGCCATCTAACTGTCATGGCACTCAGAATCCTCACGCAAACAGCAGTCACTGGCTCCAATTAGGACCTTGGACAGGAAGGGCAAGGGAAATCCTCTGTACAGTGTCACCAGGACCTGAGAGCTCACGGCCACAGTGTCCTAGGATTCTGGAGAAACTATCCCAAGTGTGCAGAGACGTTCTCTGATAGCTTCTGTCCGGGCTGGCTCCAGCTTCCCCCCTTTTTCCTATGCAGTTTACTTTACAACCACATCAATAAAATTAAGTCACAGCCCACACTCCACGACTAAAGCATTGGCTGAGTATACAGAGGTGAAACGAAAACCTTCTCTTCTCTTACCATAACGTGGAACAGAGACGCAGAGAAACACAAACACCCGTGACCAGAGCAGATGCCGAGCCCGCAGCTCATGTAATTATGCACACGCACGTGACGGCCATGCACACAGCCTCTGCCTGGCCACCCTGACCCTCGTGGTCACCGCCCTTCATTTGCTGACAAGGAGTCAGAGGCTTGGCGAGTGGAGAGTCGCCAACACATCCTCTGCCCAAATCCTGTGGTAGTGGGAGGAGGGTGGCCCCCTACTCACAAGGGCGACGGTGGCAATAACGTGTCAGGTGACAGTGGTGGGCGGCTGCATGGTTCCCAGCCTGCTCTCCAGGGGGCATAACCCCCTGATGCCATGACACGCACCTTCCATGGCTCAGGCACTCTTGCTAGTGCACCATGTACTACCTAAGGTTTGCCAACTGCACGCGAGCCTGCAGAAGCTGTTCGCCACCTAAGGGCGCTGGCTCCACAACAACCGTGCTATCCGGGAAAGTACAAAGGGCGCCTCGTTTAACATGGGACCGGTTCCCTTCCATGGGACGCTACCTCTCTTAGAGGATCCTGCCCTCCCTGATGTCCTCAGCTTAGTAGCTATGTGCTGGGGAGCCGTTCTCATACCAAACTGAGGGAAAGAACTAACGGGGACTAAGTATGAACAGACCCAAAGGCAAACATACTGGAAAAAATGCCTATCAGAGGCATATTTAGAGAGTCAGCTATGTGACAACAAAGGATCCCAGGTGACGGTGAGTGAGAGGACTCTGCTCGGGGCCAGCTCCAGCACCAGTCTTCCTGAGTTCACCTGTGTGGCACCCACCGACCCACAGAACCACAGAATTTAAAAGTCAGCTCGTAGAGCTGGGGCTGCAGCTCAGGCCCAGAGTTTGTTTGTCATGAATAGCACTCTGGGTTTCACCCCCCAGCACTGCAAAATAAATAAATAGACAGACAGACAGACAGACAGACAGACAGACAGACAGACAGAAAAATAAATAAATACTAACACTAACGATAAGTACAAAAACCTGCAATGAGTTTCCTTTTACTGAGGTTCTGAGTTCAGGTGAGAGGGTGGATGCGGCCTCCCTCCCGTTCTCTGATATATACAGCGTGTTGATGTCTGACAAGTGACACCATCTCGTCCTTACCTTGAGCTGGCGGTGGCACACATCAGCACGTCATTCAGCATGAAGATCCGGCGCTGTTTGGTCTTGACGATTTCTCCCCGGTCATTGTAAACTGTCTCGATGACATCATCGGATCGGACAAGGTACCGGTTCCCACTGCTGAGGAGCTGGAGGTTCAAAGGGACACCAGTGCGGTCACCCATCTGGGTCCAAGTGAAGGGGAAGGGATCAGGCGCTCCCGAGTTCACAAGTTTCTACTGCCCATGTTTTATTCTCTATAGGAAGGCCCACCACTCCCGCTCACCCCTCACAGAGAAGCCACTGTGCTCGCTGAGTGACTTTAAACTATACATCTTATGGTCATCAGCTCTGGGAGGTTGTGGGGTGAGAGTCACTTACCAGCTGACTCTAAAGCAAAGATAAATCTGTGTCTAGACCCAATTTACTGTGGTCGATTTGCCACTCGCAGTGACAGACCCAGGGCTTCATGCATACCTACCCATCAGGAGCTCTACCGCTGAGCTACACTCCCAGAGGCTGTATCTGGACTTCTTGTCTGCCTGCCCTATGTCACTGAACCAAGGAGAAGCCCATCAGCTCCTGGAAGGATGCTCTGCCCTGATCAGTACCACTGAACATCACTTCATGCTCCTAACAGGAAATACAACGCCCTCGTCCCAGATGGTTCCTGCTGCCTTCTGGGCCACGCCTGGCTGCCTAGCTCCCTACCAGTCACTGGCTCTTACAAGGCAACTTCACAACTCGGACTTTTATGGCCTGTGTGCAGGATCAAGGTCGGCACCAAGTCTCTTTCCTAAGAAAAACAAGTGGGCAGAGGCCAAGGCTTTGCACGGACTCCCAGGCATTCCCGGCCCCAGCCTCCTCGGTTAGCGGAGCAGAGGGAGTGAGTTATCCTAGTGACTAACAAACCACACCCCTGGCTTGTTAGCACAATGCAGAGATACTTCGGCAAAGCGATGAGAACAGGCTCTCTGGACCTTGTTCAGGTATCTCTCGTTGATGGCTTTTGCTATCTGTTTGATTTCACATCGCTGGTCGGCGTCTCTTTTCCTCTCGTTTAGCTTCTCCGCCAGGGTCTCGAGCTCTGTCAGCGCCATCTGAAGGGGCAGCCTGTCAGGATGTCCTTTGGCTGTGTTCTTCAGCATGTCCTGTGAGCAGGGGGCAGAGGACGGGTGGTCAGCAAGGATGCTTCTAACCCCAACAGTTGCAGACCACGCTATCTGGTGGCTAGAGTGACAATGGGATGTCAGCCACCTCTGGAGGAGAGTCAGGGCCGGGAGAGGGATAAGGATCATCTCAATACTTAGCTGAATATCCAGCCAGCTCTTTGTGTGAAAACAAAACTAACTTAATACCTTACACTTCTGATGAATATATATATATATATATAGTGTGTGGGTCCCTGGCATAGGAGTATGCTACTACCTCAGAAAGCCAACAGTAGCCAAGACGGAGCACGCAAGCTGCATCGTCTACTGATGTCAAGCAAAGCCACCTGTTCACAGAAGTTCCCCAAGCAGTGTTAAATATGCTACTGCGGCCTCTACTATACAGGCAGTTCTCAACCTGTGGGTCGTGACCCCCTTGGGGGTCGTATATCAGGTATTTACATCATGATTGCTAACAGTACAAAGACCACAGTATAAAATAGCAAGGAAATCAGTTTATGTCTGGGGTCACCACCACATGAGGAACTGTATTAAAGGGTCACAGCGTTAGGAAGGTTGAGAACCTGTACTATGCCCACAAGGTCAACTCACCCAACAGGGTCTGTGGGCTATCTCCCCTCTACCCCAGAGACCCTGAGCTGGAGGAAGAGGTCTCAGTGCATGGTACCGCACAGCTATGCCCACACTCCCCTCTGCAGCGTAGAGCACACGCCTCTCGCAGCTTGAGGCTGCTACGCTGATCCACAGAGTTTTCCCGACAGCACGTACTCACAGTCTCCATGTCCCATTTGGGGCATTCTCACAATATTTCAAACTTTCCCATTATCCCCCTGTTATGGACATCTCTGATGCCATTGTCACCAATAGTTCTAGGGTACAGTAACCCACGCCACCCAAAGGCCGTGGACACTGATAAATGTGTGTCTTCTGCTGACCTACAGACAGGCCGCACCCTGAACGGTCTTTTTCTTCTTGGGCCTCCTGACACCTGAGACACAGTGATACTGAAGAGGCCAATCAACGACCCCGCAGTGGCCTCTGGAGAGTCCCAGACTTCCCTCTTTAAAGAAAAAGCTAGAAATGGAGCTGGTTGTGGTGACACACACCATCCCAGCACGCCAGAAGCCTCGGTAGGAAGATCAGGACTTAGAGGCTGAGATGGAGTTCGAGACCAGCCTGAGTGTTCGGACCTGCTGCATAGCTGTAAATGCTATGACCCATGGGCCTCTTGAGGGGAACCAAATGTTCTCCTCCAGTGATGAGAAAGGGAAACAATCTTGTTGCTGTTATGGGAGGAAGAATCAAATGTGCCAGGTACACCATGTCCTCAAGTCAGCTAAGTGAAGAGACGCCGAGTGTCTTCAATCCCGTGAAGGCCAGACAAGAAAAGCCTGACGCTGGCTATGGCTGGATCATGGGGATTAAGCACAGAAGATCTCTGTAACTTGACAGGAAGGTAAGGATGCAGATGCGGGTGCAGATGCGGAAGACACAACAAGTGCACCAGAAGATGCAGCTCAGGCAACTCCTGCACGGACTTCCAGCAAAGTGCAAGCCTCCACCTACTCGGGGAAGAAGATTCCCTACACTACACAGGAGCGGCCAGTGCCTGGCTCACGGCTACAGAGACAGGCTGACTCTGTCAGAGACCGGGCAAAGCAGCCAACTGAGGCTGGGGGTGGAGCTCACTCACTTCCCGAAGGCCCGGGACCTTCTCATCTCACCAAGTCTCCTCTGTTTGTGCTCTGTGAATGGACAACAGACCCTACCAACGGCCTGATTTCCACGGTCTCTAGCACACGCTCTCTGTAGCCCCAGCATACCTGCAGGAGGAGGATGAACTGCGGGAACCTCTGGATGGGCCGCATCATGAGGCTGTGGAGAGTGACTCGGTCTGGACTGGAATCCTGGCTCAGCTGCAGGGAAGAAGGGCAGGCCCAGTGCAGGCCGAGGCTCAGCTCGGCTGCGTCCTTGCAGCAGAGTTAGGATGGCAGACAGGCTGTTCCACACCCCTGTTTCACCTTTCTGAGTTCTACCAGGAAGAAACTTTCCAAATATGTGGGAACTGCTTTCTACCCCAGCCCTGGGAATGACTCACGGCTGCTGCTGGCCCTGAGAAGGGGCCTTGCCCAGATAACTCAGGCCCTGCTGTATTTCCCAGCATTCTTAGGGTTCCAAGCTGGTCTGCTCCAGGGGGAGCTGTGGCCCCTTATGCTGCTGCAGAGAGAAAGTTCCTCCCAGCACTTGTCAATCACCTTGGCCAGCATCTTGGAGCATGCGGGGAGACGACAGTACCTGACCACCTGAGGCCACTGGAGGCCCTGACTCTGGGGCTACATCTGGGATATCTCTGTATAATAGCTCTGCACAGTGAAGGTTATGGCCCAGTGCACAGCAAGACTTGGCTAGGCGGAGACTCAAGGTCACCTGCCCCAAAAGGGGGGGGTGAGCAGCAGGGACCGTGGCCACTGCAATGCCACAGTTTATACCATCATCGAGTTCCTGACAAAACCCTCAGAGGAAATCAATTTTTAACTCGGTAATGTCTCCGTTTCCCTCAAGGAAAAAGAATGCCGTCACAGCTCAAGGGCACAGCTTAGCTTCTGCAAAGCATGAGGATATTTAATCTCTGAATAGCTGTCCTTGGCCACGGATCAGTGGGGACCTGAGCTGTGTGCAGTAGAAAGGAAGGAGGGGAGTCATCCCACCTTAAATACTGGCAAGGACACTTGCCCTGCGTCAGCTCACCCCAGGTAGCAGAAATTCCCAGAAACACAGTTCCAAGTACAGAGAACATGCTGTGCTCCAAGGTTTTCTCATTCAAATGAGCTTGAGCAGAGAGGCCCTGGGGCCTTAAAGGGGACTTTAATAAGGTTCAGTGGGCAACAACCTCAGGCCCCTGAAGGGGACTTTAAAATGGTCCAGTGGCAACAACTTCAGCCAGGCTCTCCCTGTGAACCAGCAGTCGCCATGGGAACCCACCCCCTCAGTGGTGGAAAGGAAGAAGGCTGTAGAGGGTAGACGCTTGAGGCTCTCGGCCTGACATCCGGAGGCACAAACTCCACATCCCCAGCATGGGACACATCCTCCTCATAGGGTCAGCCTTTCCAGGCCTTGTCTACCTGCTCTGTCTCAGGAAAGAGGATCATTGCCAACCCGTAATCTAGACCGGGCTGGTAGTGGTCTACTGTCACCCCCTACCCCATGCTGAGAAGGAAGGCCCAGGCATCTGTGGGTTCTGATTGAACGTCCTTTAATGTCTATATCCATTTAAATACACCTTTAAGGCAAGCGGACAAAAGTTCCTTCAAAAATCTACGATCCAGCCTAGAGTCCGTCCCTAAACCTCACTCTACACTGATACCCAGGGACCCGACGTGCTGACTCTACAATAAAGCAACATCACACACTCAAGGCAGGGCTCCGTCCAGGTTCTTTCCAAGGCACTTTGACAGGAGACTTGCGATGAGACAGGGTTAAAACCCAAAGCAGGGAGGGCGTGCTCACCTTTAAGAACTCAAGGAAGGCAGGCTTTGTGGCACACGTCTTCTTGAGGACAGCCACGGCCGTGCTGAAGTTGTTCACGTACTCGCTGTAAGCATCCAGCACCATGGACTTGGAGAACTGGAGCATAGGGATTGGAAAACTCACGGTTTGGAACGCATGCCTCCTGATGCTCTCACACAACCCACAGCTATAACTAACTGCACGGGCTCTTTCTCCCTACATCTTCATGAGGCACTCGAGGCCTGCCTGGCTGAAATCACAGGCTGACCCCAGTGTGCCTGTCCCTGCACTTGGAGTTTGGGTGGTAAATACCCCTGGCTGCGTGGGACAGCAGACAGCCATCTCTTAGGTTCCAAGAAAATAGAGGAGGCCCCAACTGCTTCCCTAGGTGTACAAACTACCTTTGGAAAGACAGGGTAAGGTAGTCCCCCTTGCCTCGGTAGACAACTGACACCTGACACCTATATATTAACATTCCCTATTTTCCTATAAATGCAAAGGCTTCAAGATGCAGAACCAGGCAGGACAGGACTGAGGCCCCTGGAAGCAACCTCCGGAGATCAGCGACTCTCTGTTCTTTCACAAAGGCATCTTGTGTTGTTGAGGACAGCCAGGTGACTGACAGGAACTTGCTTGCAGCTAAACTTCTTTTGTTTTGGAGGGGAGGGGTGAATGTGTGTGTGTGTATTTGTGTGGGTGTATGTGTGTGGGGGTGTGTGTATGTGCATGTGTGTGTATATGTGTACATGTGTGTCTGTGTACTGATATTGATACTGATACGATTGGTTTTGTCCATTTCATCAAGTATTTGCACAAACTACATGCCCAGGAGGCTGAGTCAGGATACCTAGAGTTCAGAGGCATCCTGGGATACAAAGCAAGATTCTGTCTCAAAAAATATAACATTGCCAGTGTGATGACTTGGTGTTAGAGGTCCTAACCTGACAAGCTAAGTTCAGTCCCACATGGTCCTGAGTTCAAGACCCACATGGTGGAGGAAGAGAGGCTATAGAAACTTGTCCTCTGACTTCCACTTAATGTGCCACTCAGCACACACAGTAAATAAAATGTACTTTAGAGACGAACAAATAAAAGTAACTTTCATAAGTTTGCTACGTTACTAACGCAGCATAGTTTAAGCGTGCAAGTACTTTCCCACAGACCTTCAGGCTTCTATCCCATTGACGGCGTTACCTCACATAACCACAGAGCTAATCTGCTTCTACACTGCCTTCTACATCTACGTCTAGACTGCAAGGTAAAAACCGCCGCACACTGTGCGTGACCCGTGTGAAGAGCAAAGATAAAACTACTCCAAATCGGTGACGTGGTAATGCTGCTTCTGCTGCCAGGAAATGTCACCTGCATGCTGTCCCTGCACCATAGTCCCGTGCCGCATACAGGACCAAATCCTATATCCACATAACAAAACATCCAGGTCAAAGACTAAAAGGTTTAAGGGAAACATCCAGGTGTTTTCCACCTCATGTTTTATATGGTAACCGGGGATACAGACCATTGCATAGACAATGTGCTACTGCAGGAAAGCGCTCAGAGATGCTACAACTCAACAGACAGGGCTCTCGCTCAGCACAAAAGCTTGGCTCAGTTAAATGGTGGAACAAGCAAATGTATGGCTCAGTTAAATGATTGTGTAACCTGATACAACATACACACTTAACCCTTTCTGTCTTTTGTTTGGAACCTCTGCATAGTTCCCCTTGTCCCTGCTCCTTCCCTGAACGTACAAACTGGGTCAGGATACCAACGTATCAGCACGTACCCTTATGGGCCGTGGAGTTCTGGGAAGCGATACCACCCTGAATGGGCACGTGTTCGGAACCCATGGTGCTTCGGGTGGGGTGGGGTGCGGGGAATGGGGTCAACTGGATTACCGAGGCCACGAAAACATCGCCGATAGTCTCCACGGCATCCCACTCGGACACGCGGCTGGCCAGCGCGATCTGGAACATGGAGTGGCACTGTAGGATCTCTTTGACGCGGTAGAACACCATCCTGAGCTTCCTGTCACTCAGGAGCCGGGGCTCCATCTCGGACAGCGGCTTCTCATATTGCTGTACCAGAAACAAGCGTCAGTGGCCCAGTCGTCGAAGAGCGATTCTCGCTTCAAAGCAAATCACGTGACTCTCACTGTCCATTGGCACACAGTCACAACATCTACGCTCTTGGGAGGACTGCTCAAACTTGTATGTTTTGGGTCATAAATGCCTACAAAGCGTACACAACTAAATTATGTACATTGGGTAAGAAACGGTGTATGCTACACCATGCTTACAAACCTCTAAAATCCTCCGGAGAGCATCTACGTAGTTCTTCTCACTCTCAACAATGGAGCCCAGAATGTACCTTCTCACAACCTGTCGGAAATTTGAAAGTAAGACGGTAGAAAACTGTTTCAGAATACACACAGATAAACTTTACTTCTATGCTAAAGCTTGTTGATTAAAAAAAAAAATAAATTACATTTTTTGCCAAATGTGGTAGTGTGTGTCCTTAGTCAGCACTGGAAAGGAAGAGGTAGGTGGCGCTGTGAGTTCAGGACAACCTTACTTACATAGAGAGTTTCCTGCTAGTCAGGGCTACACAATGAGACCCTGTCTTGAAAAAAAAAATATATATATATATATTTAAAATAGAATTGAGAATTAAAGGAGACCTCTGAGGAAATGTTTTAAGTGATGTGTTAATAATTAAACACACCTCTCTGTTAATACAACTATCACCTTTTAAACCTCAAATTATAAACTATACAGGCTGGAGACATAGCTCAGAGGTTAAGAGCACTGGATACTCTTTCAGAGGTCCTGAGTTCAATTCCCAACAACCACATGGTGGCTTATAACCATCTATAATGAGATTGGTGCCCCCTTCTGGCCTATAGGCATAAATAAATACATACATAAATGTTTAAAAATATACATATAAACTACAACTATGGCAGGGCAAATAAAACTATAGCAAGAGAAACAACGTCAATGGTCTGAATTAGCTGATCAGGTTTTGTGTCTCAAAACTAAGGGACATGATGTTTCACATATAAATTGAGGGCAAAAAGAGCTTCAGTCCCAACCAAATAACACTACTATCAGAGAGCCACTGTTCTTCAATTAGCGCCGAGCACAATGCCTGGGGGAGGCAGAAAAACAGGCTGTTTTACTGAGACCTACTTAGGCAGCGGGTTAACACTCTTCTGTCACTGAGAGGGGTGAAAGCCTACATATGAGACGCCTGCATTGGACACACGGCAGTTTCTGAAGTGTATGAGTGTACCACAGAATACAAGCGTGTGGCTGAAACCTGTCTGCAAAAATCCCAGAAACAACATTTGCTACTGTCATTACCCCAAGTACACCCCTACCAGATATCAACTGCCAGTAAATGGCATAATACCACAGTAGAGTTGCCCTTAACAAAGACTCACAAACATATACATGTTCAACACATGCATTTCTGCAAACATCATCATCACACAGGATGTGGACACGTGGACACACATCACATACACACAGGCTCACACCAGCACTCTCTAGAAGTGACATTATCTGAGAGTGCAGCAGCATCACCTAGTGGGCTGAGAAATCATTTCCACGCAGAAGAGTCCTGTCGTTCAGATTTTGACCATGATTTATGAAACATTAACAAGACAGCCATTGCTCTCTTAGGAAAAGAACTACCCATGGAACTAAGTCTATAATAAACCCTCCTAGGATATATAAAGATGTGTGCTTGTGTGTGTGTGTGTGTGTGTGTGTGTGTGTGTGTGTGTGTGTAAGAGAGGGAGAGTGTGTAGGCCAGAGATCAACCCATTTCTCATTCCCAGGCACTTTGATTTTATTTATGCATCAATTCAAGAATATAAATAAGGACTGTGCTCCCAAAAACCGGATTTCAGAAAAATATTCAACACACAGACTTTCCGGTTACTTAAACTGCCTTCTTTCCATTTTAGAAAAGGAAAAAAAAAATGCAAAATCGTCAACATCCCCAGTTTAACCTTTAAAGATATAACTCTCAAGAAGAACTCAGTTGCCAGGAGGGAAAATAATGACATGAATCAGGATGGTAGGAAATCAATCTGACCAATGGACGCAGAGCTCCAGGAGCCCCGCTCCAGGTCTGACACAGCACTAGACTCTGACAAACTTTCATTATAGTGTGAAAAGTGAGGCCCATAGGCTGCTCTAAGAGCTCCATGCCACGCAAAAGGGAAACTGGGGTTAAACTCAACTATTGTGGCTGAGCTAATCCTAGCGTGGACGTTAAGGGTGGGATTCAGGTCTATGGTCTTGACGCAGAGATGTCTCTACTTAATGGTCACCTGTGTAACCCACAGGGCGCCTCCTCCTCCATTCCCTGTCCTGCTAACCGCGAGCACCCAAGAGGCTGCTGGGATTGTGGAGGTGTCAGCCCCTCCTGTTTAAAATCCTGAGTGGGCTGGCCAGATGGCTCAGCAGGTCAGAGCACGGGCTGTGCAAGCCCGAAGACGTGAGTTCCGTCAGCAGAGCCCAAGGTGAGAGGAGAGAACTGCCTCCTGAAAGCTGACCTCTAACCCCACACAAGACAGGGCATTGCCTACCTGTAGAGTGCACTCTCATGTGTGCATATACGCACGTGCATGTGTGCATATACACACGTGCATGTGTGTACACACAAATAAAATGCAAACAAACAAACCGAAAATCTCCTCAGTGGGCGTCTCCAAGATGCCTATGCTCCTGGCCATTTCTTCCTTTCTCAGTATCAGCATCTCCTCACACACATCGCACTTCTTCCCACTCTTTCCTCACACCCCTGCTCATTATCTCTGTCTACTCCACACACCCTGTCACTGCACACACCACACACCACTCCATCCAAATACAGCTCACACACCTGTACCTGTTGTCTCCTCACACACCAGACACCCAGGCTCAGTACCTCATCTACCCTACACCCCTGCCCACAGTGTCAGGACCTGCCACATCCCTGCTTCCTTTATCACATGCTCTGTACCCCTGTTCTTGGTCTCCCCGCACCAGCACCCCGTCTAGCTCTAGCCTAGTCATTCCGTTTGGACTGCTGAGTGTCTACCTGGCTCCTCCAGCTCTCCATCCTCCCACCTCTAGGAATCTATGCCTAGCCCCGCCTCCTCCGTGGAGTTGCCCCTCCTCCTTCCATTGACAGCCTCTCCTCTGAGCTTCCTCTCTGGCACAGGGATGTGGACAAAGAGCAGGATCTGGGTATCACTCATATCTTTGTCCCCGGTACCCGGCTGAGATCCTATAAATGGTCAGATGCTGGAAACAGTAATTCCAGAACAAGCCTTCCCATGTTATAACTCCCACTTAAGTGAGGTGGGGGAGCCACAGTAACGGAGAGAAAGTTCTGGGTTCCTGTGACAATGCACAGCAATCGTTTTCTGGCCAGCAACCCAGGTTGCATCCCCAGTTGTTAGATCCTAGATACTCAACGATTGTGGCTGAGCTAATCCTAGCGTGGATGTAAGGGTGGGATTCAGGTCTACGGTCTTGACGTAGAGATGTCTCAACTAGATCTAACCTTGCAACTTAGCACTGTATGCTGTCAGGCATGAGACAAGGCTTAAGGTAGACCTGTGATGAGACTGGAACACAAAATCAGATTTTTCTATGAGTTCAGATCGTTATCCTCCTCTGGGTGGCCAGCTTTTTCTCTGGGAAATGCACACTGACAGAGAAGGCTTTTGAGGACTACATTCAACCTCAGGCCTAATGACTGGTAACGAAGCAGGTAGCTCCGAGTTGGTCTACACCTCAGAGTGAGTGTGAGTGTGTGTGTGGGTGTGTGGGTGTGTTTGCATGTGTGAGTGTATTTATGTGTGCATATGTGTGTATGTTTATGTGTGTGAGTGCATGTATGTGTGTCTGGATGTGTGTGTGTGTGAGTGGTGTATGGGTGTGTGAGTGTGTGTGTGTGTCTGCATGTGTGAGTGTATTTATGTGTGTATATGTGTGTATGTTTATGTGTGTGAGTGCGTGTATGTGTGTCTAGATGTGTGTGTGTGTGAGTGTATGGGTGTATGAGTGTGTGTGTGTCTGCATGTGTGTGTGAGTGTATGAGTGTGTGAGTGTGTGTGTGTCCTCATGTGTGTGTGTGAGTGTATGAGTGTGTGAGTGTGTGTGTGTCTGGATGTGTGTGTGTTAGTGTATGAGTGTGTGAGTGTGTGTGTGTCTGCATGTGTGTGTGTGAGTGTATGAGTGTGTGAGTGTATTTATGTGTGTATATGTGTGTGAGTGTGTGTGTGTGTGTGTGTGTGTGTGAGTGTATGAGTGTGTGATTGTGAGACCCTCCCTGCTCATGGACCACATCTCTCTACTCCCTGCCACTTTTTCCTTGGTTCCGTTTTAATTCTAAGAGAGGCTAAGATCATGGGCCTCACCAATTATTAACTCCTAGATACTGTCTTTAACCTTTACAACTCTAACCTTGCAAATGAGCATTTTATGTTGTTTTCCTTGAGTGTGCCTGTGGTCTGTATCTCTTCACCTACACATGATCTATGTGTCTCTGTCATCAGCTGTCTACCTTTCACCATTAACTTGTTATCAATATTCATTGATGTGTCTATCTAATATTCCACCTGTCCATCCATCTATCCGTCCACTCACTCACCCACCCACCCACCCACCCATCCAACCACTGGCCAGTCCACCTGCTCACACACCCACCCATTTTATTCATTCCCTCTGCTGTCCACATGGAAAAGGCTCAGCCCCCACACAAATAGTTTTCACTCCCTCAAAATCCCACAAACCAAACTATGGTTTGTTTCTTGTGTTTTCCTTTTAACAGTAAAGTCAAACTGAAACCACTGACTTTTCCCCTCGGTATTTACTGCCAGATGGTAAGAAATCAATTATTCACCGACAGTTCCATTAGTTATTAAAAGTCTATCATTTGGGGGCAAGAGAGATAGCTCAGTGGTTATGACAACTGGCTGCTTTTGCAGAAAACCCAAGTTCAGGTCCTAGCCCCAACATGGTGGCTTAAAGCTATCTGTAACTCCAGTTCCAGGAGATCTGATGCCATGCTCTGACTGCCTCGGGCACTAGGCACACACACAGTGCACTTACATACATGTAGGTGAACCAGACACACACACAGTGCACTTACATACATGTAGGTGAACCAGACACACACATAGTGCACTTATATACATGTAGGTGAACCAGGCATACACATGATGCACTTACATACATGTAGGTGAACCAGGCATACACATGATGCACTTACATACATGTAGGTGAACCAGACACACACACACAGTGCACTTATATACATGTAAGTGAACCAGGCATACACATGGTACACCTACATACATGTAGGTGAACCAGGCACACACATGGTGCACCTACATACATGTAGGTAAACCAGGCACACACATAGTGCACTTCCATACATGTAGGCAAAACACTCACATACATAACTAAATAGTAAGTCATTAAAAAGAAAGTATATAATTTTAATCTCAATTTTAGGCACCTATGTCTACATCTTTTATACACTTCTGTATACTGCCTCTTTGACGGTTTTATTTTATTGAGATAGGGTCTTGCTATGCAGCCCAAGCTGGCCTCAGACTGGTAGCATTCCTCCTGCCTCAACTTCCCCAATGCTGGAATTACAGGTATGGACCACTGTGTCTTACTGTCTCTCTACAGGAATATCATATCAGATAGAACGAATGACGTGTGACAAAGAAGTTAAGATCCACAAATTCCTCACACAGACACAGAGATGATATTTATGGTATCTAAGGGCCTGTGGATGCCAGAGCTAAGACCAGACATTTTCACGGCTGTGTTAGGAGCAAAGTGTGGAAGGCCGAGTCTACAGTGACAGCAGGTCATCTGATGTGAGCATCAGTGGCTCGCTTACCTGCTGCTGAGACAAGCCCTCAGGCATCGGGGTGAGGACAGCCTCTGGGTGCTTGCAGTCAACATCAATGAACAAATTCTGCTCTTCTTCAAAATAATACCTGTGATCTGAGAGAGAGAGAGAGAGAGAGAGAGAGAGAGAGAATGCATGGGTTTCACATTAAAACTCTGTATTTATGGCATTATATAACACAGTAAATTAGCTATGTTTTAAAAATAAAATAAATCTTTTGTGCAAGCATTTCAACCTGGCTATTATTAAATTGAAATTTTATCAAACCCAATAAGAAATTCTTCCACAAGGGTAAAAAGAAGAAAATCAAACGACCTTCCACGGGGGTCACCAAAGACCATCAGAAAACACAGACATTCACATTACGATTTATAACAGAAGCAAAACTACAGTTATAAAATAGCATCAAAAATAACGTTTTGGTTGGAGGCCACCACACAGTGAGGAAGTGCATTAAAGCTTCAGGAAGGTTGAGGACCACAGCTCCCGTGAGGAGGCAGCTGGAGAGGCAGCTAATTCCAACAGCGCCCTTAATTCTGATTTTGTTGTGTTCAGCCCTTTAAGTTTTTCGCCGGGGAGTCTCCGTATTCCGCAGCTATGTGGGTGCCTTTAAGAGCAAACCACCCTTTATTTTGGAGGGGCAGGCCCAGGCCAGCTGGGTGCAGCAGGAGTCTTTCTGCTGAGGGGAAGGGTGCAAGGAACTTTCCACGCTGCCCCCTCACAAGAGTCCGTGCCATAAGGGGGAAGGGAAAGGGAGCCAGGTTCATGTTGCATGCAAAGATTGGCCCCAGACCTTGAGAAACCAAGGACTTGGTCCTGATGAAGGAGCGGCCTCTCTTCACTGCGGCCTTGGTTTTCTCCAGCCCGTCTTTGGTGCCCTCCCTGGCAGCCTTCATAAGTTTCTGCATCTATAAAACAAGAAGCAAATGAGTCAGGCCCTGGGATCGCCCACGCAATGCTACCTGATGTTACTTTAAAAGAATACTGTCAAGTAGTCGGGGTCTAAACATTACCTGGAATGAACCTTTCAATTTGGGGGAGGCGTCTTGGTTATATTCAGTGTATATGTGTTTGTGGTTCTGGGATACTTTTGATTTTGATTTTTTTTTCTTTCTTTCTGCTTTTTTTTGTTGTTAAAGAAAAGCCCTTCCTTTCACAAGGTTCAAAAAAACCTTCCTGCTACATCAAAGGTTTTTTTTTGTTTTGTTTTGTTTTTTATCATTTTCTTCCAAACACCGGGAGCTTTGATGAGTGGCAGATAGTTGTGTGTCCCTAATCCAAGGACAGAGGAGTTAACTGCATGCTCGGGGCTTCAAGCAAGCTTCTGGATTTCTCCACAGTGGGGCCTTCCTGCCGTGTCCTAGGGAAAACTACACCCAGTTGTTCAGAAGGGCAAGACAGAGTCAGGAATAGACAGTGAGCTGAGGTTAGCCCAGGGGGTAGGAAGGCAGCCAGTCCCTCTGTAGGGACATAAATCAGAAAGATAGCCCACACAGGTTGAGTTCACTGGCCCTGGTTTCCTCCAGCCAGGGCTGTGATTTAACGATCAAATGCAAGCCACAGGTGACCAGGGGTGTCTTGGCACAGCCGGCATCTCGTTTCTTACTTTTTCAACAGCTGGTACTGAAGGTGCTGGCAACGGACATGGGATGTCCTTTCAGAGAAAGCCCAAGAGGCCGGCGAACAAACAAACCAGCTTCCCTCTCACCAACCTTTCGGCCAGCCCACTTCATCCCTCAGCAGGTTGCCGTGGCAACCAAGCCTGCAGCTCATGCTCTCTGCTACCTGCTCTAGACCACCTCATCCAGGAGACGAGAGCCTTGACTGGTTGTGTTTGGAAGAGTCTATCTTGGAGGCCCTTACGCCCCAATGCACACAGGGCCTTTCTACTCAATGACCATTCAACACAGATATAATTAACCCCTGGCCTACACTTCCAACCCAGCACCCCAACTCAGATTTCCTACCCTTTTCTAACCGTTGTTTCCTGTGATGGAACTTTAACGTGACTTTTGTTCCCCGTCCTAACTCCTGCGCCCCTTGGCCCCACACATGACTTTAACCTAGTGGGGTGTCAGTGGCTAACTCTTTGAGATCACTGCGGGTACCGTTCCGGGTCCCATTCCTCTTGACCCAGCTGCACCTCAGTCCCACTTGACCGCATCAGAATAGTCAGAGGAATGCAGGCTGGGGGCAGGTGGGGCCGGCTAGACCCCAAAGCTCGCCTCCATATTAGGGAGAAAAGACTAAGTTCCAGGAGCTAGCTGAGGAGGCTCACTCAAGGCTCAACCTGAATGCTGGGCTCCTACTGTTGATGCTCCTGGCGCTTGCTCGCATCTTTGGACCTGTCAATCACAGTCATCCATACGTTCCTAAGCTGGACCGAGCTGAACCCGTGCAGCATGCTACCCCACCTAGCAGAGAGCCCACGGCTCACAGGAAAATCCCAGAGCTAGAAAACTGTCTCGAGGATCTGCATCTGTCTTCTTACTGCCCTGTGGAGAACCAACCGGATGCTGGCCAAACAGTGGCGTGACTCGTGGGAAGGGAGCTCTTCAGAAAGCCTAGTGTGGAGACACTGAAGAGTGGAGCCACTGCCATCTGGCTCTAGTGAAATCCCATCTTACACATGAGTGAATCCCACGTTACCAAAGGATGGAGAGTCAGCGGAAGTTACTTGACAGTGCCCTTTTAAAACACATCTCAGAGGACTAAGATATGCAAACCCAGTAGTTCTCAAACTTTTGGCCTAGGAGCCCCCTTAAACTTCACAGTCATTTCCAGCAGTGGTTTGGAGCTGGAAGTGGAGCCCAGGGCCTCGAGCTGGCTAGGCACCTGCTTTTCCTCGCTCGGCTCTTAAAGACCACTGAACGCCCTCATGGTTTTCGTTTATATTTTACTAATCTACCGCGACCGTCTCCGAGTTAAAATTGGTGACAATTTCCAATCTAATATTGATACATTCTTAAAAGATAATCAGTCTATTGCATTTTACATTAAATAACACAATTACAAGAAGTGATTCTATTTTCCAAGACAAAAAAAATTGATATTTATTTTGCATGTTTGGGAATCTCCCAGACACTGTGGACTCCTCCACGCTCCGTCTGTGGTGACGTCCCACATTGCAAGCGCCTAGAAGCTTCCTCCCTTCTCTTGTGAGGGGACAAGTTCAGAGATCATTAACGATGGCCCTAGAAATGCTCAGGTGGCCCGGGAGCCCTGGGCCAGGCTTTGAGAACCACTGTTCCGACTGAGTGGCACAGGGCGTGTGTCCTGTGCTCTCCGTGGTCCGCTGGGGACCACGGGTTATTGCAGAGGGTTAAGGAGGAGCCACACTACCTTCCGCTCCTGCCTCTGCTTCCCCTGCCGCACCTCCATGGCTCCCACCGTACCGGCCACCAAGCCTCTCATCTTTTCCTCACAGTGCGCCTTAAAGCGGGTTAGGTCATGAGAGAGCTGCAGCACAAAGAGACATGCTTTTCAGAACGGGCTCTGTGGGTCCCCAGAGGCCATCCATCCTGCGTGAAGGATGCGGATGCGGCACCTTCTGGCTGGAGGCCACCGCCACCAGCTCTGCTGGCCCGAGGTAAAACGTACAAGAGTAAGGCGTTTGTACAAGAAGGATGCGCGCTCCTTCCGCCGGCAGGCTGCGTGTGCTTCCGGGAGGAGCAACGCCAGTAAATGTATAGAAAGATCGGTGTAAGATCATTCGGTTATAGCTCCGGGAGACAAGAGCTTGCACACGAAAATACACTTAAGTCTCTTCTGTGTCAGCAACCGAGGGGAGGAACCTGGCATTCAGGACGGTGCTGGAGTACAGTTGCTCTAGGGAAGACAGTCTTCGTGCTGAACGACGCCCTGACTGATGGCCCGAGCCACCCTTCCTACAGTTGTCACCATCTGAGACACACAGAGCCAGCTGCTCCTCCCCTGGGGGTGACGTCTTACACTAACCAGGACACTGTAAATAATGCTTAGTAGAAAGCTGATACTACTTTAACAACTCAAGTTTTAAGAACACGGCACATTAATCTGGAACGCCTATTCTCCGTGTACTTCTGTGCCGGACAGGCCTCCCGCACAGGGACCCCGATCCACAGTCCCATCCTCCAAGCAAGAGACTCCACACTCACAGGCTGCTTCCCACTGGCATCTCTAGAGCTTCTCCTAGCAACAGAAGGGCTGCTGAGCCACCTACCATCCTCACTGGCTTTTCTGGAGGCTTGACAGTAACTACGAGTCCACCTTGAGGGCCAACAGAGCAGCGCCATTAGCACCGCCAGACTGGATGCCATGTGCCCAAGTCAATCAAGCAAACAGGCCTCCAGCATTTGCTGCGACACAGGGTCCTAGGCACCCTGGATGCTCCCCCTGCCAGGCTAACTCTTTAATGACCTTGTTTTAGGTCAGGAGTATCTAATATGGCTTTATGCATACAAATATTACCTCATTCTAAGCTCCCCTGGCTACAATTGCAGGTCCATTCCTGGACAGATCCCAGCTGTGCTCCTGATCGTAAAGAAAAAGACCTATGTTCCCGGAGAAAATCTGATCGGAAGCTGTCATATTGCTGTCCTTGGGTCTGAAATAAGGCAGAGGAAGTGATGGTTCTCGGGTGACAACTTGCAGAGCCACGGCAACACAGAAACTTGGTCCTGCCCACAGCCTCGGGCTGCTGGAGTCATTGGGGGAATGCAAGCAGATGAGGGAGGCGATGGTTAACTGTTCCAAAGGCAGAACCAGGTCTTCGATGAGGACCTCAGGTGGGCTGCCTGTCAGCCTCACACAGGGCGTGCTGACACACCACCCTGACTGTACAATCAGTCAGTCGACCCTTAAACCTTGCCGCAAGAAGTGCCACCAACAGGAGTCACACGCAGTGCCAATAGATCCTTCTGTACCTGGCCATAGGGGACCCCAGCGACAAGATTATGTGACCCTGCAGCCACAGAGAACCCCACTGCAGAGCTCACCTCAAGTTGTTCTCAGGGCCAGGAGCCCCCTCAGTCGAATATTCTTTCTGAGGGCTTCCATGTTCCTCCCCGGACTGTAACCTAAGGCGCTTTATGCCCCCCAGACTGAATGTTCTCTCTAGGGAACAATGATCCAGGTGACTGCAGCCTTTCTGCTCACCGTCATTCCTCAGCCCTTGGTTTTCACCCTGCTCACAGTGCCGTTGGTCACTGGCAGTGGTGGCGGAGCAAGGCAGAGCTGGGCCTGCCCTGTCTAAAGGGCCCAGGGAAGGCTTGCTCTGTGCAGGACTATGGCTGCCAGACTGCATCACGTTGGTGGCCACTGGTACTTGTCTTCCTTTTAAACTCTGTCTTTGTGGGGAGGGTGTCCCTCTCTGGAGCCCTAGTTGTCCTGATACCACATCCCAGGCGGTCAGTGAACTCCCGACAGTCGGACTTCAACCTCCCAAGTGCTGAGATTACACTGTGTCAGCACAGCATGCCGTGGCTTTTACCACCTTCTTAGATTCTGGATGGCGAGCCTGCTTAGTGCTGCAGAAGTGACTTTGTGAGAGTGAAACAGCTGGGTCCTCCTGTGTTTACAGATAGGAGACTACTCTGCTGGTACCCTATGCCCTTCCAAACTACACTCGAATGTCTGGGAACTAACCACAGAAGTGTGTGACTCAAAACCATTTCCCAGACCTGTTCCCAGGTAAGCAGAAGAACACTTGCCCACCACACACACCAAGCACATACTTGCTTTTTATGGCTGCTGCGCAGGAAGGACCTGGGAATCCCGTTCTTGCCCTCCGAGTCGCTTGGCTCCTCGTAGCTTTCGAATTCACTGGAACTCCACCCGTACTCTGGGGAACTGTTTCCACCTTCTCCATTCTCCACATCATCGTAAATCATTTCATCTGGGTGCACAGACCAAGGTGACAGCAAAGTAAGCCTGAGTTCATGAGCTTGTTGAGTGACCAGGCAGAGGCTGCCCTGATGCTGTTCAGAAACGATGCAGACGCTAAGGGCACTAGCTCCGGGACAGACCTTCCTCCGTGTGGGCAGTGACTGGAATCTGAAAATGCCCTGCTTTGTGATGCTGGCACGTCAGAGTACCACTGGGCATCCAGGGACCCAGCACGGCTACAGCAAATAGGATGAAAATATACTAAACACTACGGTAGCCATTATGAACTTCCCACAAAGGGAGATCTCTATATACGGACTATGCAAAGACCAGAGACGCTGGCGAGAAGCAGGTAGAAAGGTGATCCTGATGGATGGGGGAACCTAAGGATGATAAGTCACTCTCTAAGCAGTGAATAGTTCTGTAAGCTGGGACACAAGGGAGGCCTATGCCTCCTACATCCGCCCCACGATGCTGAACAACCTGGGAATCACACAGGGGCAGGGCCTCTGCATCTGAGTTAGGCACCTGGTTCAGGACCAGGGGATTCTCACAAGTGACATAATCCCACTCAACAATTCCAGCTTACTGATCTAGAGTTTTGACTGTTTTACAAACAGATGCTGCTGTTTTCTCCACGGAATCAGCCTTTCCTTCCTCCTTCCCTTCTCTACTTCTCTCTCGATAAATGTTACCGGAGTCCAGTTGTCAGAGGCCAGCCTTTGGTTTTCCCAGGCTCTCCTTTTCCTTCTTGGTTCTGTTTCCCACGTTTCCCTGGTCCAGGCACCCTCTCTGCCACCCTCTGCCGCTGCCCTCCAAGGCACTGACTGACCTCACCACTTTTCGGTAAGTTTTGCAGACAGGTTGTTACCTCAACAACTTTACTGTTGTAAACCTGTCCTGGACGTTTTTAAGATTACTGAAGTCAAACTGTGCTGTGATTTTCAGACCCATTTCATCTTTGACAAAGTTTTGAAGATAACAGTACAACTATTTTTGTAAAATGTTTTTAAATGTGCAAATCTTTGTCATCTATCCATCCATCCATCCATCCATCCATCCATCCATCCATCCATCCATCCATCCATCCATTCATTCACTGTCATGCTCGGGATTGAACCCAGGACCTTGCACATGCTTGAGTGGCACTCTACCACTGAACTATCTATTCCCAACCTTTTATCTTTATTATTATTGGTTCACGCTAGCTACCCATCACACCTCGATCTCATTCTGCAGGTCAGACAGGACTTGAATTCATTCTGTAGCTCAGACTGGCCTTGAATTTCCAATTCTCCTGCCTCGGCCTCCAGAGTAGCTAGGATGACAGCTGGACACCACCAGACCCAATAATCCGTCTCATTTTTATCATTTCAAAAGTTACGTTCTTATTATTTTTATCGATTTTATTGGACTGTGTAGCAGTTTAATGTTAGCTCGACACAGCTAGAGTCATTTGGGAAGAGGGAACCTCAACTTGAGAAATTGCTCCTTACAAGACTGGCTTGTGAACCTTGTGGGACCTTGCAAAAACCTTGGGTTTTCTTGATTGATGCTTGGTGTGGGCGAGTCCATCTCACTGTGGGCGGGTCCTTCTCACTGTGGGTGGCGCCACTCCTGGGTTTGTGGTCCTGGGTGCTCTAAGAAAGCAGGCTAGGCAAGCCATGCAGTGACAGTCGGGATGCAGCTCCCCTTCATGTAATCTGCTTCAGTTTTCACCTGCCGGTTCCTTCCCTGTCTTTCCTCAGTGATGGAGTACGACCTGACAGTTTTAAGCTGATATAAATCCTTTCTTCCCCAAGTTGCTCTGGGTCATGGTGGGTTTTTGTTTGTTTGTTTGTTTTTAACACAGCAATAGAAACTCTAAATAAGACAGAATGTTCATCAAATGACTTTTGCATGCTACTTTTTTGGGAGACATTTGCTAATACTTTCACTGAAGCATGGTACATAATTTTAAAGTATTGCGTGTACTTGAAAACACGCTTGGAAACTACATCTTCAATGCTGTCCTTAAGCCAGCCATGCCAGCGTGCTACAGTCACTGATACCACAGCCAGCACCCATCAACAGTGGCGAGAGCTTCGTTAAAATCTCACTCCAGCTTGTCTCCAGCCATATCTCAGCTATAACTCCCTGTGTGTGTTCGGAGCCTCTGCTGAGGGGCCACTGTATACCTCTAAGAATGGCATGGGATAGCATATTAGTTATGCTGGCTAATAATGCTGGCTAGTGCAGCAGCTAACGGTTTATTGGTTAGACTGGCTATGTTTATTTTGGTTACCATCATATTTCTTTCCCACATGTTTGCTTCCACGTTGTCGATGTCCCTCACGTATCCCTCCTGTGATACCCCGTGGCCAGGGTTGCTGTTCAATCTGAAAACCTCTACAGGCACTTGGGTGGAGTTTATAGTGACTCGATGTTAATATAAACAATGTCGAGACCTGCTCTGCGATCTTTCCTCACGCTACCTGCCATTTTCTTCTTAATTTATAATCCCTTACTTTCAACCAGGTTGGTTTTGCTTGCCAGTTTAGAAGTGAAACAAGGTACTTCTATGCCTGTCATAGACACACCAGACCCTTCATAGCCAAACACACCCACAAACCACAAAGAACACGAAATGCAACCAAGGTCTGCCTGAGATGGCCCGGCTCCCCATTACCCGACCACAGCTCTGGGGGTCAGCCAACCTGCAAACCGAGCAGTACTACTGTCAGCTGCCCATGACTGACTGATGCCCTGCGGCTCACTGCAGGCCCGCCAGCTGCTCTGCTCCTGTATCCTTTTCCCCGGGGTATAATAATGCTTCTCCAGTCCGTGAGGACAAGCCCAAGCCTGTGACTGCCGTGGCACACTACCCAGACTGTGCTTGTCCAGATGTGGGAACTGTGAGAGCCGCCTCCCTCTCGCGACTACCAGTGGCCTGGCATCTTCCACCCGCAGCTCTCGGCAGGCTGCTCATCTGCTCCTTTTGCTGCTTTAAGATGGTTGTGGTGGGGACTGGAGAGATGGCTCAGCAGTTAAGAGCACTGACTGTTCTTCCTAAGGTCCTGAGTTCAAATCCCAGCATCCATATGGTGGCTCCCAACCATCTGTCATGGGATCTGATGCCTCTTCTGGTTTCTGAAGAAAGTTACAGTGTACTCACATATCACAAATAAATAAATAAATCTTTAAAAAAAAAAAAAAAGAAGGTCGTGGGGATCTGGTGCTCCGCGGTTTCTACTGACATCTGCCACGTTCTAGGTCAGTGTTCAACAAGCCCTGCTTTAGGCTTGTGTCTCTACGGTCTGACAATTTATATTTTCCCTTAGATCTAGAGGCCTTACCCTGACTCTCTGTTCGTCCCCATTATATCACCTCGTGGGTGCATGCTGTGCATCTTTCTTGTGCACCCAGTGCTGTGGCTGTGAAGGAACACAACAGCCTTCGACCACACCGTACGAAACAAGCACCGAGAACCTGAAGCCAGAAATCACGCATGCTGGGCCCAGGGGACCGCACACACTCTAGCTGCTCTTGCACCCAGAACCGAGAACCGCTAAACCAAGACCCAAAGCTCTGGTCTAGACGTGATCACACCTGGTTCGGAGTCTGAGTTTTCCCTTGGAACGTCATCGTAAATTGCTTCCTCGGGATCTGCAAATTAAGGGAAGAAGTGTTAAAAACCGGCCGGAACTGATGAGTGTGATGTAAATGTCCCAAGGTCAGCCTCCCCATGTTATAAATATCCAGAAGGTTCAAGCAGAGAGGTGGCCGGCTGAGGCTGGGCAAGAAGACTGCTCTGAACGAGAGCTTCAGCTCTAAACAGAAGATGTGAAATCTGACCTACGGGAGGGAGTTGGCAGTTTCCAGGCCCACTTATTCCACAGCTGTGTATCTCTCCATGGCTCTTTTAAACAGGTTTAAGCCCGTGGGACTCAGATGTCTGACGCACCAGAATACAAAGGTGGTACACAAGTCTTAGGAATAGAAGACTCCATTGGTGCCACATGGCATGGGAATCCTCTGAGCTGCACCGATGGCCTGTGCGAAGGGTTTATACCCTGGAGGCGAGAAGCCACCCTTGCCAGTAATGCCTTGATTGCATGGGGGCAATTTTCTTCCTGTGTTATGGGAACCTGAGTGTTCTGTAAGTTTTCTTGACGTGTGTGTGTGTGTGTGTGTGTGTGTGTGTGTGTGTGTGTGTGTAGCAGGGAGGTTATATAAAAATGTCATATACCATGTAAGATGGTCACACTGGGCCACCTATGTCATTGTGGCTTTTCTGACTATGTGAACTGCTTACATGCATCACGAGGAAATATGCTTCAGAAAAAGTTCTTTGAAGTCAGTTTTCAGAAGTATCTGTGTTACCCTTTCGGTGGAAGAACATCCAACCACAGTATATTACCATACTCAAAAACCTGGGAGACAGACTATAAAGGAACTGTCCCCACATGTAGCTTAGGTACCAATCACCATGGGGACCAAGTCTAGTCTGCACACCTGAAGTTGTGGGGGCAGCTGGCACACCACTACACCTGCACAACAGTGGCCAGAAAAGATTTCCTCCAAATCAGGGCTGGGGAGTGTAAGCCCCAGGGTTGCTTTTAAGCAATAAATTATTTGGAGAGAGAGACACAGACACAGACGCAGACACAGACAGACAGAGACAGAGAGGCAGAGATAGACAGAGAGACATTCAAGAGAAACAGAGACAAAGACAGCAACAGAGAGACATGGACAGACAGACGACAGACAGACAGACAGACAGACAGGGGAGGGCAGAAGAAATCTGAACTCTAGACACTGGAAATAAGACTGTCGGTACATAACAAGATACCGATGGATTCTTGTCATGGGTCTGTCTGAGTCAACTGCTCCCAAAGAGCCACCACAGTCACCCTAGGACCTGTTAGTCACAGTTAAAGCAAAACAAAACTCTCCAGAAGAGACCTGACCTTGGAGGCAGCTAAGGTGGTTTGAATTTTGGGCCAATCATATGAAAGAGCTACCCAGAAATAAGGAGGTAATGAAAGGCATAATCTTTATTTCCTTAAAAATCAAAACACAGGGGACTGTCTAAAAACATCTCAGTTTTTAAACAACTGTGGAACCCCAGACCTGCACTCACCCTCCCCAGCACTGCCCCTGAGGGTAATTCCAGACAAAGACACTCTAATGGTGACCCAATCTGAGACGCTTCTCTCTGGGTGTCTCAATAGAGAATGGCTGACCAGGGCAGCAGGTCAGAGCATTAGCTCCCCATCATAGAAGCCAGTCTGTACTAGGAAGAAATGGGGGTGGGGAAGGCTGGCGGGGGCGGGGAGTGCTCGGTGCAGAGCCAGGACTGCTCAATGCAAGGCAAAAGCGGCCACTTCGGAGTCCCAGGGAAACTTCTATATGTAAGCCTTTGTCGGTATTTAAGTAAATGAAAGCATTTTAAAGCGTCAGGTTTCCAGGAAAGGAAACCCACTGCCGTCTTCTGGCAGGACCCACAGGCACTTGGGGGGGGGGGGTTCCAAGCCCCCCGGGCCAGTGACACTTACTTTCCATCCATGCTATGTTGGCAGGGTCGGCTGCCCATCGGGCCAGGGCGCTGCCTTCTTGGCTGCCTTGCTCACCGCTGCAAGGGAAGGTATCATGAATGGAGAGCGTGGAGGAGCATGGCAGTCATGGGGGGGGGGGGCTGAGTGACTGACAGCACCCACGCATGTGCACACACTACTATGTCTGCTGTGGGTCTTCCCAGACACAGCTGCAAGAGCCCCGAGTTCAAGTTGACACCCTTGAACTCTATCAGCCACCGATACACGCAGCAGCATCAGAAATGCCGCCCTCTCTGTACAGCCCAAATGTCACACATGATGCCACCCGAGTGCACAAGGCCTCAGTCTTCTCTTCCTCCCGCATAGACTGGCAGGAGGAAGGCACATGGGCCATGGGGGCTCTCCACACCCACACAGTGACAGTCACAGCCAGACAAAGATTGGGACTCTGTCTTACACAATATGAGCTACTATTACACTTCCCACAGAGAATGACAAGAAGGGATTCACTGGACAAAATGTGAATTGTCACAGTGAGGTCTCAACACACTGATGGTGGTGGGGTGACGGGCCCCCCAGGACATCCACTCTCTGCTGAGGCAGTATAGAAGGATTAGGGGAAAGGAAGAGTGCAGAAATAGGGTGACCACGCAGCAATAAACAGAGGGCTCTGGAAAGTCAACCTGTGCAAAGAGAAAGAATAGATTCCAGTCACTGAGGAAGCTACCCACCCTCTCAGGGTAAGGACATCCAGCCTACAGCCGAGGTCGCTGCCTGCACCGCCCCCTTGGTTGTTAAAAGTTCTTAGTCTGTCGAAAAGTTCTTAGTCTGTCGGTGAGATCGCAAGGGAGGGGCTGAGGATGACGGCTAAAGGTCTTCACTGTCACTCCCTTCTCTGGGAGTGCTACACCCCACAGATGCCTCACACCAGACAGCATCGAACCCTTTAGGAACCGCTGTTTCCTACTGAGGCCGCACCCAGTGGTCATACGCCATGAGAGAGGGAGGGACTCCTGTCCGTGACAAATGCCAGCCTCATCACGCTTCCCAGAAAGAGCAGGCGATTTAAAACTTAGTAACTGCTAATTCTGTAATATACTTAACACTTCGTGTGTCAGGATTAACTATGGAAACACTGTAACAGCGGAAGGGAGACCGTGGTGGGGGGAGGGGGGAAGACATATTAGATGTGTGTGGATGTGTGCACAGGACAGAGTCAAGGACTGGTCCTGTGCTTGGTGACTGATGGGGAAGGGGACAGGGGACAGGGAAGGGCATGCCCACAGGGCCCAGTTAGGAAATGATCTAATGCTTGATGGGCTGCTGGGGGGTGAGGCATGGTACAGCAGACTCCCAGAGATGTGCACGCAGGGCAGAAGTGGTCCTTTGCTGACCTGAGGGATGGGACTACGTAGGGAAGGGAGGGCTCTGTCACTTTTTGAAGTTTCCCATTGCATCTGAATAGTTATTTTGTTGGTGGTGGTGGTAGTGAATGGAGTTGGTATGTGTACGCATGTTCACATTTGTGTCTGTGTATACATGCATGTTGTGAGCGGAGGCCACACATTGACATGTGCACACGTGTGTCTGGGTATACGTGCATGTTGTGAGTGGAGGCCACACACTGACGTGCACATATATGTCTGAGTGTACATGCGTGTTGTGAGCGGAGGCCACACATTGACATTGGGTGTCTTTCCATTGCTCACTACTTTATTTTATGAGACACTATGTCTTACCAGAAGCCCAAGGAATTCTCCCGTCTCTGCCTCCACAGTGATGGGATTACAGGTTTGTGCCCTGCACCCGGTTTTTATGTGGGTGCTGAGGGTTGAACTCATGTCCTCACTTCTGTGTGGCAAGCACTTTACTAAGGCCATCGCCCCCACCCTGGTTTAAGTTTGGGGAGGCGAGGTCTTACTATGTGGCCTACTTTAGTCTAGAACTCGTGACCCTTCTGTCTCCGTCTCCTCAGCGGGACTGATTACTAACTTCTAATCGTGTATAGAACTACGGTTTCTGAAGCCATGGTGTTTGTGGGTCCCAAATTCTCCATTCCCACTAGACGAAAAGTTCTTGCCGTGTGTTTACTTCTCCCTAGGAACTCCAGTGATTTCTGGACTCTTAGGTTTGGGAGGCTTTAATCCCTAAGGACTAAAGGGAAGACACCGAGTGTCAAGGCCAACCACAGCCACGCTGGGGTGACATGTCCTGATGAAAGGGTGCAAACAGCTCTGGTCACCATCTCAGAGCTGACACTGATGCTTGGGGGCGCCAGCACTGAAGGAGAGGGCATCGACGCGGGGTGGGGGAGGGGGCGGGGTCAGCAGAGATACCTGTGTGGAAGGTCCTCGGAGCTCAGGGAATTGCACTGCCCGTCTCCCGCAGCTTCTGCTGCTTCTGTGAAAAGAGAAGATTCACAGCGTTTTGCAGTTGACTTCTGATCCTTCAATTATCTCACACTTCTTTCTCACCAATGGGCTTGTGCTACCAAGGACTGGAAAGAAAGTGATCAGCTCTTAGATAAAATGTATTCGCAAATTCGCAACAGGGTCGTGACTCGAGGTGAGATCCTAGGTCCGTGACACGGACTAGATGCAGACACACACATGTTTTGTCAGACTGGCGGGAGGAAGTACAGTATGTGTGAGTGAGGCTTACGTGGATACGGTGTCCCCTGTGCGGCTCATGAACAGAAGTCATGGTCCCCAGTTTAAAAGATCCAATCACCAAGGGAGACTGAATCGTCAGGGCTTTGTCGGCAAGGGGATCGCAGCCTGACGGCATTACTGGACCAAGATGAAAACTTCTGGAGGTGCAGTCTAGTCTGAGAAAACAGGCCACTGGGGGTAGGGAGACCAGTGTCCCTGGGTGCCACCTTCTCAAGGCCTCTGTCTATAACTGCTCCCTAACTGCCAAGGTAGAAGAGGCTTTGTTCTGTTTATGACACCCACCACATGATGATGTTCCGCCTCACAGCAATGCAGCCAGAGACCGTGGGGTGAACCCTTGGGAGCCATGAACCAGAGAAAATCTTTCTTCTAAGTCACTCAGGCCCATCTCTGGCTCACACATACACAAACTGTGTGCATCTGCCCTGCAGGATCAGCACACGGTGCGTGCAGATGAAGAAGACAGGCAGTCTGTCAAAGAACAGGTTGGGAGGGGTGCAGACAGAGTCAGCTCAGAGGACAGGCTCACAGGAGATGGTGCCGTCATCTGACACCAGCTGAACTATGGCCCACCCAGCATCCAGTGGGCTGCATCCCTGCTCAGCCAGTAGCAGAGGGCAACCCCTGGGGTAGCTGACCGGATGACCTCTGAAAAAGCCTGGATTCCTGGGTTGGCAGTGCTGCCCACAAAGAGCCCTCAGAAAAGGACTTATTTTATGGGTAAGCAATAAGCGATAGCTCCTAACACTTTCCAGCCACACAAAAGCTGGCTGTGGCCCAGGAGGCTGAACCTAGCGCAGACAACATGGAGACCTCCAACCACGGGGAAAGTGCTGTCCTGGCCACATGCGAATGCAGCCATGTAGTCGGATGCCAAACGGCACATGCAGCTGCTGGGTATGAGACCTGGTTGGCAGCACACCACACCCTGGTTACCCGGGTTTTCCAGGCCATGGCTATGGTGAAGGTGCAGCGAAACGCTCATGCACCTCCTGACCTGACTAGATGCGGCAGATGCTTTCCCATGCCCGCTAATCAGGAAGCTGTTCTCCGAAAGTCTTCCGGGAAGTAAGGTGAAAAGTGGGCCCTTTTCACCAGGCAGGATGGGGGCAAGAGAGCATGGCCAGTAGAGGGCCAGCGGTGACCAGAACTCCTCTCCAGGACGTGCTCTCCCCAGGCGTCCAGGCCTAAGTCCCAGTAGGGCTGCCAGCCTTCTGAAAGATGGCTGTATGTGGGGGATGACCTTAAGGACGTGGGTCCCAGAATAAAGCTCTGTGGAACACAGCTGCCCCTCTTATAGGGCAGGACATGGGTACCAGGTGTCCAGAGGCTGACCAGTATCTCAGAACCCAGTCCCTCACTGGGGTGTCTGCTGAGTGCTTCCTAACCAAGGTGAGATGGTCTTCTTACACTTGGGGAGGCTCAAAAGAGGCAGGATTCTGATCTAGAGCTACATGAAGAATTCAGCAAGGGTTCTTCCATTTACAGTTAGTGACTGAGAAAACAATCTTTAAAGGAAGCTCGGTTTTGAATCCTGGAAACCACACAAGGTTCTAAAGAGAACTGTTTCCTGCAGAAATTGACCATACAAGTGCTGAGACCTGACCATGACCTGCAGCGCGCCCTAAAATAAACAAGGGACTTTGCAGTCAAAGAAGATGTGTTCACAAGCCAGGCATGTGGTACAGCTTCTCGGGGCAGCTGAGGCAGGGGGGATCGTGAGTTCTTGACTGCCTGGGCTATGGAGTGAGTTCAAGATCAACCTGGGCAGTTTGGCAAGACCTGGTCTCAAAATAAGAAGTCAAAAGGGCTGTGGATGCAGATCACTGCCAGAGCAATTGCCTCGCATGCACAAGGCTCTAGTACTGAGTACTGAGTACTGTACAGCACTCTAGTACTGAGTACTGTACAGCACTCTAGTACTGATGGTGGGGGGGAAGCTATCTTTTTTTTTTAATTTATTTATTATACGTAAGTACACTGTAGTTGTCTTCAGACACACCAGAAGAGGGCGTCAGATCTCATTACAGATGGTTGTGAGCCACCATGTGGTTGCTGGGAATTGAACTCAGGACCTCCGGAAGATCAGTCAGTGCTCTTAACCACTGAGTCATCTCTCCAGCCCCGGAATCTATCGTTTTAAAGTGATGAATAATTGAACACGTTTAATGTACTTTATTTTAAAACAACTTGCCATGATTTAAGACAATCTATTTGGTGTATTTATCTGTTTATTTCCTTATTTCACTATGTATAAGCACCATTCTAAGTACCAGGACTAAAGGACAAGGTGTGTGTGTTTGTCTTTGACCATTTACCACAGAGAGGATTACAGAGACCCCGTTCTGAGGTGTCCAAACTAGGGGATTATGGGACCCTATGCACTCTAGAACAGCGATGGTAAGTTAGAGAGAACGCAGGGCTTTGGCCAGCTCTAGAGTTAAGACCATGTAAATTCTCCTGGTGAGCAGAGACCTGAGGTACCGGAGCACACAGATGTCTCAGAGTTGCCACTTCACTGTACCCGAGTGGTTACTGGGGGGATTAGCCTGGGGTCATTTTCCAACACTGCAGACAAATACCATGATGGGAGGGGGAAAGACCAAGCACAGGTTTCTCAGCCAGTGTGCCCTGTCGCTGCGTTAAGCTTTGGGGGCACATACCTTCCTCCTCTACAGACTCGGCTCGGATGATGACAGGACTGGAGTAGGCAGGCAGCAGCAAGGGCAGGTTAGATGGGACGGCATAGCCACAAGGCACGGGCACAGAGTAACCACTGGGCACGCGCAGGCCCACCCCTTCCTCCTCTGTGCTTGCATCCGGAGATGGCGGCTGTTCCTCCTGAAACGGTGTGATGTCAATGACAGAATATGGGTTCACTTTTGTTGGGACCACAAGTTTCACAGGCTCCACCTCCGGGGCAGGCTCGGTTCCAGTTCCACTTCCTGGAGGACAGAAGGACACTACTTAGCAAACAAAGTGTGTGTGTGTGTGTGTGTGTGTGTGTGTGTGTGTAGGGGGGGCGTGGCCCCCGTGGCTGCAGCAAGGGCAGGGAAACCCTATACACATCCCCAATGTCAGGACCCCCAGCATTCCCAGATCACCACAGGAGGCTGTGAGGTCCAGGTCCACGGGGTACACCGTGGGACGGGAAGCTGATATTGCTCCCGGGCACAGGAAGAGACCCTGCACAGAGGTTCCCAGGACAACGCATCAAATGAGAAGAGTCAAAGAACCACATGGAGAGACTTGATCGGGGACGAAGGGGGGAGAACCTGGTCCTCAACCACGGTGACCACGGTTGGGGCTAAGCGACGTGCCTGGCTAATGAGCAGTGGCCCAGTCAGGCAACTCATCCCAGTGTCTGTACCGCGATGGAACGGTAAGGGAAATCTATTGGACAATAGCAGGCTTTTATCTCTCAACTAGAAACTGGGGGAGGGGTTAGAGCAACGAGAATAGAAACTAAGGGGAAACGTTGCACAATAGAGCTGATTCAGGGGGCATCACAGAGACCCTGGTGCTTACGACCCCCAAAACTGTCCTTGTCTGTCATGATTTATATATGAAGCCTACCCTACCCCAAGGCTTACAGGCTGAAGGTTTGGTCCCCAGCAGGTGGCATTATGAGGTATGGCTACATCTTGCACCCATGGATGAGCTCCTAGCCGAATGGGACACCTGATGGTGGGACCGGGCTGGAGGAAGGGGGTCACTGGATTGTGCGTGTGAGTCCTTGAAGGAGCCACCTTGCCTCCTCAGCTTCTGGGTGTCATCATGTGAGCAGCTGTTTTGGTCTATGCTACAAGCCCGGACCCTCTTTGAGGGCGAGCCCAGGTAAACCTCAGGGTGCGTGTGCAGGTGGGGGTGGGTTGTTACGGGAAAGGAAACTCTTAGTCCTGGTAGTCCTGTAAGCACGGAGAGGTCGGGAAGCCTCCCCCAGGGCTCAGGGTAGTGTGGCCGTGTAACTGACCTCCAGGGGACGTGTTCCCATCTCCATCTCCGACTTCGGCACCTCTCGTCCCGGCTTCGGCACCTCTCGTCCCAGCTTCGGCGCCTCTCGTCCCGGCTTCGGCACCTCTCGTCCCAGCTTCGGCGCCTCTCGTCCCAGCTTCGGCGCCTCTCGTCCCGGCTTCGGCACCTCTCGTCCCGTCGGGAGACAGGGCTTGCCGATCCGCTTCCGGAACTTCATCTCCACTGTCAAAGTCAAATAATTCTCCCTCCTCTTCATTGTTACTGGTGTCGCAGTTCGCTTCGTGCTCTGAAGTTTAAAATAACATAAATCACAATGCCGATGTTTGTTTCTGCTTCCAGGAAGCCATTTCTAACCTCCCTGTGCAGGGCAAACCCAGGAGGGAAGGCAGGAGATGGAGAAGCTGAGATCAGCTCCTGGGGAACCAGCTGGCAGCCCTCACTAGACAGCAGCAGGACTTTGGGTCAGCGTTACAATTTCCCTTGGCAGGCCCTTCACCACAAGGTAGAAAAGAAAACCGGAAAAGAAGAGAAGGAGGAAAGCATCTCTCGCATCTGAAGTACGTGCCCTGACTTAGCATCTAGGAAAATCTGGTCTCCTTGCCAGACCATGACAGCTCAAGGAGAGGAGAAAGACTTGATTTACTAACAGGCCCCCTAGCCACGGGACAAGTCCACCATCTTGCTTTTCACAATGACACGCCTCAATCATCTCCTGGCAGAATAAGGTGCCAGTGTAATGGTCACCCCACAATTAGAATGGTTCCAGACTGCTCTTTTGGCAGGGCTGGGGAGAGAAAGCACTGCTGAGAGGAACGCATTTTACATCGCATAGGGTTTGCCGGGACGGGGTGTGTGTAGTTGAGCAGTCGAGCGCTTGCCTAGCAAGTGCACTGCTCTGGATTCCATCCCAGTGCTGGCTGCTTCTCTGTGTATGAGGAGGCACCTTCCACATGATTATGGGGACACTCCAAACCAGCTGGTGGACTAGGGAATATACTGTAATCCATGAGCAGTATGTATGGAGAAGAATCACAGGCCAGCTTCGGCAGCCGTTGTGCAGTCCTCGCTCCAGGCAGTGAGACATTCGACTAAGGTAGAGCCATCTGCCAGAGAGGACTTGCCTGTGTAATGGAAGAAATGTGGATGAGGCCATCCCTTCACGTTGGCTCCTGGTTTGCAGGAGGAACAGGGAAGGGGAGCACGAGGCAGAGGTGTTGGCTTCTGGGTTTTACAGATGGCAGGATGAAGGGAAAGATAGGCCAAGTGAGATTCTTGTTGAAGAGCCCTGACCTCCAGGGGACTAAAATCTTGGGAGCCCCCAGGTAGAATGAGAGTGAAGGGGGGAGGGGAGAGAGAGAGAGAGAGAAGAGGTGCTATTAGCCCTCTGATCTGACGTTCACTAGAGAAAGAGGAAAATTTTTGCTGGTGGGAGCTGTAATAAATCTTACATGAATCATCTTTGATGGTGGGAGCGGGGACAGGAAACAAGAAAATCGGGCAATGCTCTGCACCTGAGCTGCTATAACTGGCAAAGACTCTCAAATTGAGGATCCAGGAGCTTTTCAGGGAAACCTGGAAATATAACTACTCATCCTCCTTGAAACAAAAGCCAAGCGTCCTGAGGCGATCGGAGGGAGATCGTTCCACGGTGTACCGCCACGTGGGCCATTAGGAATGCTTGGTTATCACCGGTCCCTGTGAGTATCAAGGCCTGGGAGACGGGGTCATCAGAGGATGGATAAGTGTTACTGGGGCAACCAGACCCAAGCATGGCAACACTGGACACCCACTGGTCAGAGCACATAGGACAGTGTGGACAGGAGAGTTAATAAATAGGTTGGTTCACAGCAGGGGCCCTGGGACTGGATGTAGGGCTGTAGCGGCCTGCTGAGCCTCACACCAGGATGTGACCTTTACAAGGTAGGAGAGGCTCTGGTGGATCTGAGGAGTGCAGACTGGCTTGTCAGTCAGGCTCATGAAGCAGTACAGCAGTCAGAATAGGAAGGAGGGGCAAGCAGAGGAGACAAGTGGATCGTCCAGGCCATCCCACAATGCAACGCGGCGAGACTGTCAAGCCAGAGTTCCCAGAGCCACCAAGTGGATCATCCAGGCCATCCCACAATGCAATGCGGCATCAAGCCAGAGTTCCCAGAGGCAAAATTAGCAGGAGGCAAAAAGACTGTGCTAGGGAGCTTCTGGAAGACCCTAGAGCTCGGACAGCCATCTGCGGATGCCATAAACGACCAAACGGTACTGCTAGACCTCGGGGTGGAGTGTTACCCCCTCCCCCACCAAAGTATGGGCTGTACCTTTATAGGGAAGTATATTCGGTGGGGGAAGGGAGATTACTCATCCAACCCAGGCCGTTTCTTCGGCAGCAGCCAAAGTGTGGCTGACGGAAAGGGAATCAGGGCAGCGCTGGTCTGAAACCTGCCAGAAGCAGGACTCCCGACAGCTGGGCCAAACTGGCCTCACCAGGATCCTCCGAGGCCCGAAAATATGCAGAGAGCCCGGGGCTGTCGACAGAGCCTCAGGATGGTTCGTGGAGATAATTATGGGGGAGGTCCGGAAGAGGTGATGTCTCCCACCCACGCTGCCCAGCTCCGCTTTGTTCTTTACAGAAAACAACTCGGATGAGAAGTCATGGGTCACGTGTTATACCAGAACTTACCAAAGTGACACTGTGATCTCACCAAAGTGTCACCTTTGCAGTCCAACACTGACCATCTGGCCCCTGCTTGAAGAAACAGCAGAGGTCCTGCCCACTTGCCCCTGCCCCACCCCCGACCTCCAATATAACAGGTTTCTAGATCACACCCTCACGGCCATGCTGGGACAGAGTGAGCCTGTTCTTGTCACAGTGCTGCAGTGGCGGTGTCACTTCGGGGAACGATACTCACCCCTCCATTATCCTCTCCTGTCTCCTCACGACCCCTCCTCTTCCCAATCACTCCTCTGGGCACTTTCATGCCGTGTGTGTGTGTGTGTGTGTGTGTGTGTGTGTGTGTGTGTGTGTGCGCGCGTGCGTGCGCGTGCGTGTGCGTGTGTGTGTGTGTGTGCGTGTGTGTGTGTGCGTGTGTGTGAGACGCAGTGAGCACTATTAGGTTGTACACCACTGAATAAAACCTCTCTCCCCACTAGCAGTTGTCAGTACCTATGAGTCTTCATGCAACAGTGAGGCTGGAACTTATTTTCATATCCTATATTTCCAGAAGCCCAGAATGTGAGCTGCTAGCCTGAGCTGTCACCTGCACTGGAATCTCCCTGGGTTGGCAGTGGTCACTGCCTTTGCACTGGAATCTCCCTGGGTTGGCAGTGGTCATTACTGCCTCTGCCTTGGAATTTTCCTGGGTTAGCAGTGGTCACTGCCTTTGCACTGGAATCTCCCTGGGTTGGCAGTGGTCACTGCTTCTGCACCGGAATCTCCCTGGGTTGGCAGTGGTCACTGCCTCTGCACTGGAATCTCCCTGGGTTGGCAGTGGTCAATGCCTCTGCACTGGAATCTCCCTGGGTTGGCAGTGGTCACTGCCTCTGCACTGGAATCTCTCTAGGTTGGCAGTGGTCACTGCCTCTGCACTGGAATCTCTCTAGGTTGGCAGTGGTCACTGTCTCTGCACTGGAATCTCCCTGGGTTGGCAGTGGTCACTGCCTCTACACTGGAATCTCCCTGGGTTGGCAGTGGTCACTGCCTCTGCACTGGAATCTCCCTGGGTTGGCAGTGGTCATCACTGCCTCTGCACTGGAATCTCCCTGGGTTGGCAGTGGTCACTGCTTCTGTACTGGAATCTCCCTGGGTTGGCAGTGGTCACTGCCTCTGCACTGGAATCTCCTATCGACCCATCTCACTATACCTTGGCCTTTCAAGGTTTCTCCAAGTCTTGGATGCTTTTTGGAAACAGCTGTATGCATGTATCTGTGACTCTCAGGTGTTACTATATAGGTCTGGGACTCCTATACAATAGACAGGGAGGGACAGAAGGGACAGAGCCAAGTGACAAAGGTAAGCCCCTTCTAGGCCATACCTGCAGGGTCCTGGACACACAGGGAAATGGCCAGCCTCGTATGGCCAGGCTGTCTCACAGCTACTGCCCACCCTAACTGCAGATCATGCTGTGAAGATTCTAGCACCCACCTCCTCTTCAATCTGCAGGGTGGGTACCAGTATCCCTAATAGCCTTTCTGTCAAGGGCACGGTTCTGATATGGTCACAAAAGAAACCAACCAGTGGACCTTCCTCTGTGTCTATCAACCGAGCAGATAGAGAACACCACCCAGTTTGGCCTTGAGCTGCCCACAGGGAAGGAAGCAGGGAAGAACCCTGTCCTAGTCTGCTCCCAGTGCTCAAGAGCATTCCAGTTCTTGAGGGAACTTGATTGGTAGGCAGGGTGTATTCCCAAATGCACCCTACACACCAGGTCAAGGGTGGCCTGCACTGGATCAAACCAAAAAAAAAAAAAAAAGAAAGAAAGAAAGAAAGAAAGAAAAGAAAAAAGAAAAAAAACCCTCATGGCATCCAAGGTGCTGAAGAAAGGTGACCACCGGCTGGGACACAGGCAGCTAGCTCACTGACACCCAGGTACACCAGCCAGGGACAGTCAAAGGTCACGTCCCATCTACACCACAATACAAACTGTCTCTTTCTCGATCCATGCCGAGTAGCAGCGATTTAGTGATTCCGGAAGCGGGAGTCCACCATCCGAATCCCGAGGACTACAGGAGCCCAGGGACACCTCTGAGGAGGCAGATCCCTACCTGCAGGTACAGGAGGCGAGGCTTCTCCCTGGTCCATGCTCAGCCTTGCCTCCTTCTACCACGCTTGGACAGCATCAGGGGACAAGGGCCCCTGCAAACAGAAACATTGTCGGCCAAGTTGGTACACGAAACCTTCCCGGGAGACGCCAGTCGGGGCTTTCTAGAGGCAACCTGCAACACAGAGAGAGGTCACTGTCACTCCCAGCTGTAATGACAGAATTTAGCATCCATTAGTTGCAAATTCTTGCAATCTCCCTGGTAGGGACAATGCAGAGCAAGACAAACAAAGGCTTCTCAGTGCTGCCGGGATTTCACCTCAAACCACAGCCAGGAACTTGTTTTGGAACCCGAGGCCCTGGCCAGAGCCCTCTTCAACCAACGCTGAGGCAGGTCCTTGTCAGGCTCACACCATGTTCTGAGGCGGAGAGTCAACGGCATAAACCAAAACACTTTCCCCTCTTCCTTCAGATAAAACCTTAGCAGTGTTAACTGAAGTTTCCAGGGGGGGAAAGCAGCAACTAATTCAGCACTGTACAAGGCTGCTTAACTGATCAGAACATCAGTGACTACAGAGACTCAGTTATCTTGGGCTGTCTTAGCCCCTAAACAGTCATTTACTACCCACTCTGTGTGTGACCTGATATCCTTGTGACTATTAGGTAAAGTATAGAACAGACCCTGTGGTGGTTTGAATGAAAATGGTCCCCATATGCCCACGGGGAGTGGCACTATTAGGTGTGGCCTTTTGGGGTAGGTGTGGCCTTTTGGGGTAGGTGTGGTCTTTTGGAGGAAGTATGCCAAGGGAGCTGGACTTTGAGGTCTCAGAAGCTCAAGCCAGGCCCAGGGTCTCTCTCTTCCTGCTGCCTGCCCATCCAGATGTAGAACTCTCAGCTTCTTCTCCAGCACCATGTCTGCCTACATGCCACCATGCCCCCCCCCGCCCCGCCATGATGATAATGGACTGACTAAACTTCTCAACTGTAAACCGGCCTCAGTTAAGTATTTTCCTTAGAAGAGTTGTTTTGGTCACGGTGTCTCTTCAGAGCAATAGAACACTGGCTGAGACAGATCCCCTAGCCTTCACCACCCCAAAGATTAAGAATGCCATCAGATAAGATCTGAAGCCCGTAGCAGGTTTCTCTACTATGCTGTAACTCACCTACCTGAGGCAACCAGGTGCCAATTCATAGCTTCTTTTGTTGTTACTTTAAAACACGACATGAAACTGTTACCACGCTGGGACACAAATCTGCTCCCAGCCATGGTCATTCCTATTTGGCACCCCTTTGAGGTGAGAGCCAGCGTTTCCTGCTGATAGCTTTTTTTTTTTTTTTTTGTAAAACTCATTCCACATCAGGAACAATATTGACATTTTCTTCACAACCTCTGGAATTAGTAGGATCAAGTTGGATGGGCTGCTTCTCTGGTCCTGTCCTTGCTTCATGTGTTTCATTCTCTGGATACCTTAGGAAAACTGATTCTGGGAAATAGTGTCTCATGAGAAGGGTAGTCTGACCACACCCATCCTGGCTTCATCCAGGGACTGCTCGTCACAAGAGCTGGATTCCACCTGGGTTCGATAAACACTCATCCTTGATCCCACTTGGACCCACTCAATATCCCCTAGAATCGACCGGAGCAGTGGGAAGAAGAGCAAACTGCTTGGAGACCTTCCCCTTGTGCTTCTGTTCCAGTATCGGGCGGGCGGATGCGATGCCCAGGGAGCGGCGGGCTGCGTCTCCGGCCGTCGCCGGCTCTCTACACACTTGCTGCTCAGTGACGAGGAGAGAGCAGGCAAAACTTTGTCCCTCATGACATCTGAGATGCCCAACCAGCCCAGTGAATTCTTTCACCCTAATTAACAGGCTTGATGTTGGCCCTGGCACTTCCAGTAAGCCAAAACCACGTCCTCATGAAGATGGCTGCGGGCGCCAAGCCCACCACCTGCCACTCTACAGAGCGTCCCTGTCTGCCAGCGCAAGCGCTCATGGAAGCCTTTTGCACCTGCCCCCAAGCAACTTGGCCATGTGGCTCCGTCTTACCCTCAAGGGCGCGAGAAGCTGCTTAGATGCTGTCCTAGTCAGGGTCTCTATTCCTGCACAAATATCATGACCAAGAAGCAAGTTGGGGAGGAAAGGGTTTATTCAGCTTACACTTCCACATTGCTGTTCATCACCAAAGGAAGTCAGGACTGGAAGTCAAGCAGGTCAGGAAGCAGGAGCTGATGCAGAGGCCATGGAGGGATGTTCCTTACTGGCTTGCTTCCCCTGGCTTGCTCAGCCTGCTCTCTTAGAGAACCCAGGACTACCAGCCCAGGGATGGCACCACCCACAATAAGCCCTCCCTCCTTGATCACCAACGGAGAAAATGCCCCAGAGTTGGATCTCATGGAGGCACTTCCCCAACTGAAACTCCTTTCTCTGTGATAACTCCAGCCTGTGTCAAGTTGACACACAGAACCAGCCAGTACGGATGCCCACCTGAGTAGCTAGGCATTTTCAGTGGGCACCAGCTATCTCTCTCTGCTCTGGCGCCAGAGTCACTTCACCAGCATGCTTCTGGTGCTGGCTCTCTTACATCATCATACATGTGATGATAGCATGTATAACTGCACCTCAGCTCTAGGACCAGGTCCTATCACTTCAGATGAAGACACTATAGCTTGTGGATCCGCAAGGTCCACCCAGGGCTACAATGAGGTGTTTGGGGTAGAGCCCAAAGGTCCAGAGCCCAAAAGTGTCCAAAAGCCCTTTGCATTTGTGTTGGGATAATCTTCTTCTGCACTGTGTAAAAGCTGTCTTTGTATTATGCGTATGTTGATTTCAGCAGCGAGCTGAGTACTGTCCAGAGTTTGGTATTATTATTATTCTAATTGCTCAGCACCTGCATCATGTTTTATAAACATTATTATTCCCCATCACCTGATTGGTTTAATAAAAAAAAAAAGCTGACAGCCTACAGCAGGACATTGGGCAGAGAATGGAACTGTGGGAAAAACTGAGAAGCACAAGATTGGGCAGCCACGCGTGGAAGGACCCGGGGCAAACACGGACTAGTATAAATGGGTTGTTAAGATATGTGAGCTGGTTGAGAACAAGCCTAAGCTCTAAGGCCTAAGCATTCATAATAAATATGTCTCTGTGTCATTGCTGGAAGCTGGTGGGTCAAGACAGTCTGGCGATCCTGTCCATCAAGATCTGAGAAGTGCTGAGACCTCTGAGTAGCAGGTGTGCACACGCATACTGCTGCCTTGCTAAGCCACTTCTGTGACTAATGTTCTGAGCACCTATCAGCCTGCCTGATACTTGCTGGACGCCCAAGGGTTTCAACAGAAAGAACAAAGGAGTTTGGGGGGATGGGGCCGTTCTTGCTGGCAAGTGGTGGGAAGTCACAGGAAGCAAAGCACACAGCCGCGAGATGACCCTAGGCACAAGACTCACTGGGAGAGGGGTGTGGTCCAGGAGCACACCAGCCACCTTCCCAATAGGAACAGGCTGGAATGAGCACCGCCCACCTCCCAGAGCTCACATGACCTCGTCTCGCCTTTATTCCTGGAGCCAAAGCAGGTCTAGATTACTGCAGAGTCGAACTACTGAGGACTCAGTTGGTCCTTTGAAAAGAATGAACATAGATGAGCGGCATTCTGTGACTACAAACCCAGCCCTAAGACATGCCTACTGCAAGCTTCCTGCCCTTGGGGAGCAGATGAGAGCAATCAGTGAGTACTTTGAACTCTGTAGTCCAGAAAGACTGGGACTAAAGGACCATAGCCACTGGGTACCACTGAAAGTGTCCGGAGGTAAACCCAGGCTGATGCTGTCGCTCGGCACCAGTAAGGAGCAGAGGCCAGTTAGAATCCAGAGTGGGCACCAGTGCCTGGAGGCTCTAGAGAAAAGCAAAGCCACCCTGCATGGGCCCTGCACATCTCCGAGCTCACTTGTGTGAGGTAACCAATGGCAGGCGGCAAGCACCCTTCCCGAAAGCAGGCAGAACGTTGCTTCCCTGTCTGGAATGGGTTTGGGAGCAGGCACATACCTGCAGGGGCAGTGCATGTAGGGCTGCCTCCTGAACCCAAACGCTCACACTTGCAGTCATTCTTGCTGCATGGACTTTATGAATACTTAGAACATGCGCAGGGAGATTCCTACTGGCTCCCACCTTCTTGCTGGTATGACCAGCGCTGCTGGGAACAGCCAGTCCCCTTGCTGTCAGCAAGCGCTCATCTCAACAGACAGCTCTGGGCCAGATCAAACCACCTGGAACTGCTCAGGCAGAGAAGCAGCTTACGAGCCCTGCAGCCAGCACTGCCCACTGCCCACCAGCATCGTCCAGTCACCTGGCTGGCACAGCCCACTAACCTCATAGGCAGCACTCACTGCCAAATGATCAGGCCAACACCGCCACTGCTGCTGCCACTGCTGCCGACGCTGTTGCTTGTCTGCACAGCCAGGTGTTTTCCTGCACAATCCTTTCCAGAATGTTCTTGTCCCGCAAACAGTGCTCCTGGATATACTTTCACTGTCTTGGCCCCTCCTCCTCTCTCTGTCTTTCTCTGCTCTCAGCCTGAGACAATGGCTATGCATTGTCAGGAAGGAACTCACCTGGGCTCCTTGACAGGAAATATAGCATTAAGTAATTCCTAAGAACAAGGCCCTATTCATAGGCTGATGAGACGTGACTCTGGATCCAGGTGAAAGCGACACTGAAGAGGTGAGAAGAGGTGATGGTTAGGGTGGCTCTGGCCAGCACAAGCTGGGCTGTAGCTACAGGGGCACAGCTGGTGGGCCTGGTCATGTGGAAGCCTGAGGAGACAGCCCCACTACATGGAGAAAAGCCGCTGACAAATGTGACCGACGCACCAGGAAGGTGCCCTGCCAGCCGACCGTGGCCTGTGGCCTGTGCAGAGGCCCCCAAGCTGCCTCCTCTGATGTCTGCATCCACTGTGCCCCCCCAGGGTATCCTAGCCTAGCATCCAGGATGGCTCCTGAATATCCTCCAGGGCTCAGTCAGCCACAGTCACTGTATGGAGCTGAGCGTCAAAACTCCAAACAGCCTAGCTCAGCTGCCTGGACCCTACTGCCCTCACAAGAACCCACATGCAAGAGGGCAGAGAAGGGGGAGCTGCAGGCACAGCCCCAGCTGAGCACCTGAGCCGAGCTGCTGTCTGGCCTGCATTGCCTCCCTCGCTGAATTCAGCAGTGTGTATTCTGCACACAGTCCCTGGAGGCTCCCCGACAGAGGTGGGAGTCAAAAAAGGAGGGGGCGTCCAGGCTAGGCCTCGCTGCACTTGAAGATCGGCATACCAGGATGGTGTTTTACCTAACGGTAAACACTGCCTTTCCTTGGAGCCTGCCCGGTCGATCTGGGATGCCCTGATGCATGCCCTAATTGTGACCACAATTGACACAAACCGATAATGTCTCAAAGACTTATGTCATCTAAACGAAACCCAAACTGTATACTGTTATCTAAATGTCTCCGCAGCTCTAACTTCATGTTGACTTGGCAGTGCCTTTGCCAGTGTTCTTCAGGAGACTGGGCATTGTGTTTAAAAAAAAACAAAAACAAAACAAAACGGGGCAGAATTCATCATTCAGAGGGTAGCAGTCTCCTGACAGGTTCTGATCATCTGAACTGACAGTCTATGCACATGCAGGCTTCTTGGGGCAGCCTCTACAGACAAGCCTTCCCCTGGCATTCTTGAGGGTCCCTTAGAAGAGGATACCAGTCCTTGGTTGTCCATGACCTGTAAGGACGGCCATGTAAACCTAGGACTTGGACTAGCAGGCCTAGTCCAGGAAGGTACAGAACAGATATAGAAAGTTCATGACCTCAGCAGGGAACAAGCCAGATTCAAAGCAAACGATCCCAAAAGGCTAGTGAGGGCAGAAAGGGACCAGGGGAGAGAAAGAACTCCCTTGGTTGCTGCTGACCATGGGGATGCCCCGTGATTCCACACATACAATTCTTCAAACTCCTGAAGACATCTGGGGCTGCGGTCTGCTTCTGCACTTACATGTTGGGGAGCCAGCAAGGAGGAGAGGGTGTCCTGGTGGTCAAATGTTTGGAGACCTCATATCTGGCTACGGGAGAGCCGCAGGTCCACCAGGCCCAGTAAGACTTCCTTAATGGAAGGACAGACAGCGAGAACAGGCAGGCAGTGCAGCCCAAGCTGGGAAACCAAGAAGGGAGCTAGCTGCCCAGCACGGTGGGAAGGAACACACCACATGGAGAAGACAGAAAGATCTAGGGGGATTGGTGGTGGCTGGCGGCTGGAACTCAGGAATGGGCAGCCTGGAGTTCCTGCTCAGGGCATGGTGGACCATTTAGGACAAAGGGACCCATGAATGGAATAGGAGTAAGGTCCACCTGGAATCTGAGAAGGGGCTGGCCAAGAGACAGTAGCATCCCCAGGAGGTCTGTGTAGCTGCTGACAGGACAGGAGTACCATCATGTGTTAGAAGCCAACGCTGAGCTTCAGACCCTAGCTGAACCATGTGAGGTCATAAGTGACTGTTGCGACGGCTGCGTAGTAATGTCCACCCTGTTTGGGTAAACCGAGACTTGTGTGTAGCCTGAGAAATGCTCCCCATCTGGTGACCATTAGCAGGGATCTCATTATGAATAAACACCATCCTGTTCCCATCCCACCCCCTCCAGTTCAGCTGGGGATAAAGTTAGGAGAATGGTGGTCTTACACGGGTTTGTGGTAAGATGTCTATTCCTGCACCCCTGAAGAGTGTATCCCCTCTAGTGGCACTGTTAAGAGTGGTCCCCTCTGCACCACCATTCGTCAGCAGGTATCACTGCATAAGGAGCTCGGGATACCCCTCCTCTACTCCTTCCACCCATGAGGAATAAACACATGGGGTCTCTCACGTGGGACCCTTGGGACAAAGGACCTCTCTCCACAAACCAGCCGCTGATGCTAACCCTGACCCCGATTCCATCAGCAACCTGGGCCTAGCCTGGTTATCAGAGACTACCTCCATGCATCAGCAGGCCCCACATACCCCCTTCCCACACACTTCTCTTGGGTGGGTGTCTGGAGGCCACACTGTCTGCACCCCGTCCTCCTTCTACCTCTTTGAAGCAGAGTGATCCCACAAACCTGTAGCTTCAGTACCAGCTATTTGCCTAAGACCGCCTAATACAATGATCCTGAAGGGAGCTGCCCACTCCATGCCTCAGGGAGGCAAACAAATCCAAACCTGGGCAACTGGTCCTCCTAATGGTCTCTGCATAAACAGAACAAACCGTTGAGGTTATCTCCAATTCTCTTCTTTCTCTTAGACCTAATCCACGAGCAAAGCTGTTGGTTTCAATTTCCCTTCTCCCCAGAGCTGGCTGACCACTAGCCAGCACTACCCACACCTGACCACTGACTGACCAACCAGCTCAGAATGTGCCTTCTTGCCTCTATGTCTCCTCTACAGGGTCAATGCTGTCCTGCGAAAAGATGGACGGACAGACAGACGTGCTCAATGCTCATCCTGGTGTTCAGTTCCTCTTACTCTACACAGATAGTACTCCAACCGCCCACCACTGTCATTCAGACTCAGCAAGGTTGGCGCGCACATGAACAGAGACCTGCACAGGTTCAAGCCTGACGGGGTCCCAGGACTGAGAGGAGGAAGGAGACACAGAGTCCCGCCCCTAACAAACCAAGAAACTGCTTGCAACGGCTATCTCTTGGCAATGGGAAAAAATAAGTTGTTTTTGTGTGTGTGTGTGTGTTGTGTGTGTCCTAGTGGAGTATCACTGGGTCATACCAACCACACTGCAGGGTGGGCTCCATGGTCGGGAGTAGTTGGTCAACACGGGGTTTTGTTTGTTTGTTTGTTTTGAGTTTTATATTTCTTTTTTTTTTTTTTGGCTTTTTGTTGTTGTTTGTCTTAGACGTTTCTCATTTGTTTTGATTTTCTTTTTCTGTTTTTGAAAGACAGGAAATACAAAGTTGGGTGAGTAAGGTGGTGGGATCGATCTAAGAAGAGTTGGGAGAGGGGGAAATATATATATATATATAGAGAGAGAGAGAGAGAGAGAATATGTATGTATATAATATACATCTCTCTCTCTCTCTCTCTCTCTCTCTCACACACACACACACACACACACACACACGGACGAGTGCACAAGCTACCCACGAAGCTGAACCATCTGCAAAATGTACTTGGTTTAGAACTGAAACTCTCCCAAGGTGACAGGTAAGTTCAGGCCACCTCCGTCCTCTCCCTGTGGTCTGCAGGTCACCAAGCGTCCGACCCTCTGATGACCTTCCGTCTAGACACAATGGAGGGCGGATGTGGCTCTTTATGGCCACAGCCCTCCCGCCCCCACGAAGAACCACTGCGGAGACCACACATCCTGGAAAACATAAATCTCTCTTCCCCTTTACGAGTACCTAGGATTATTTTCCCGATTGCTTTGGTTGCTTGGCAAAACACTGCACCTTTCATTCCTTCCTGTGAAATCATCCAAGGCCTTGCATGTCTGGACTCTATTCCAAAGCAGAGAGGACCTGCCCGGGCCGGGCCGGTGCCCCAGGCTCTGCCGCATTCCTTCCCTTCAGACCCTGGGTTCTGGGCTGTACATGGAGAACCGTGTTGCTCTATCGGAACCAACAGGGAGGGGTCAGTCTTCGGCTCTGACTGAAAAGTAGCCCGCTCTGCACAGCACAGGGCCATGCCTTCGGAGATGGCCTCTTCCACAATGCACCACAGAACACAGCGGCAGTCAGAGCCAGAGCTCGCACGAGCGGCTCCCACCAGCAAAGTTTCTCTGAGGGAACTGGAGGTACCCACTGAGCTCTGCCACTCGGCTTACCGGGCTGCTTCCACCACTCCCACCCTCCCACCCCACCCCCACCCCCACCCCTGTTGTGTCAAGCGCTTGACAGTAAAGCATCAATCAACGTCCCTATCATTTCTGAAGCCAGAAGGTTGGCCAGTGCCAAGATGCAAACTGGCCAAGCCCACACAGAAAGGCTTTCTCTGCAGGGCCTCAATAGCACCCCCACCCATGTGACCCCTGACCCAGCCAGACTTGGGCCCACACACTGTGAGGACACCCTCCAAGGGTTCTCGCACACAAACCCAGGCTTTCAGAGATGGGGGGTCACTCAGCTGTGAAATCCCCTGGACACAGCCACACTCGGTCCTCAGCGGGTCACCAAAAGGATCCAACTGGAACTGACACTGTATAACACAAGGCCTGGCCTTATGAGCTAGCCCACTGCCACATGGTGCTGACACCTGATCGTTTATCCTCATCAGAAACTGGGCCCTCAATTCTGAGCTTACAGCTCTAGGATGAGCACCAAAGACCACTTCAATTTATTCTTTTCATATTCTTTAAAGAGAACCAGAAACCAAACTGACATTGTGACTCTATTTTCCTTCAAAAGGGGGGGGGGGCGCATAGCTATTGGACCTGGCTAGCTGGTCAAGCCCTAGCTTTGAATCCTAGCACTGAAAAATTAAAAACAAAAACAAAAACAAAAAACAAAACCAAAAAAAACCCAAAACAAGATATACAGACATTTGTTTCCTGGGCCTCTCCCACATATATCTTTTCTTTTTCTGTTTTGTTTCACACTGTAGCCCAGGCTGACCTAGAATTCACTAACAGCTCAGGCTGGCCTCCAGTTTGAAGTGAACCTCCTGTCTCTACCTCGAGGATGCTTGAATTACACGTGTGAGTCATTACACACAGTCTTAATTGTCCAAGCCAATGAGACAAGACAGGATACCAGCTCAAACACCACCTATCCGTATGACTCTAGAGTCTTCAGGGCTATTTCTCGGGGCAAATGTCCGAGGTGCTTTAAAAAGAAGTGCCATCAGGAGGGAGCCGTGGCTCAGTGGTAGGACACTCACCCAGCATGCACAAGGCCCTGGGTTCAATCCCCAGCCCTGCAAAAAGGGGTGCGGGATCCAAGGGAAGCTGGGTAACATCCACCCGCCCCCCAGAACGAAAAGCAGAAACAGTTCCTAAAGCATCGTGTGCCTTCGGGACAGTGGCCCGAGCAGTGAGAGATGGTCTCTGAACTAGGTGTGGAAGGCCCAGGCCTTCAGCCTCCCCTGCTCCTATCTCCACAGCTCAGGCCCACTTGTCAGCACATTCTGGGTGAGTGGAGCCTTGCGTGGGTCAATTAGCACCTCCCTCCTCTCCAGGACATTGAGTCAGCCAGGCTACGACCACGTGGAAGAGTCATGCTCTACCCTCTGGGCACACTTGTCCATGGTTCCCCTACAAGATCCTCCATATAACCATCAAAGTCTTGGTAAGCACCCAAAACCAGTCTCAAAGTCAACGTTCTCCTGCCTTGGCCTCCCCGGTGCTGGGATTGTGAGTACACATTGCTGTACCTGGTTTTGCAGTTTTTTATGTTGTATTCTACTCCCCGCATCACATCCTATATCAGAAGGTGACATATGGAAGACGAAAACATTAAACCTAATAACTTGAAAAACATTCTACCTCTTCCCCCATTGTTTAGTCAAAATATAATAACAACGGCGCATAGTGGTGCACACCTTTAATCCCAGCACTTGGGAGGCAGAGGTAGGTGGATCTCTGTGAGTTTAAGGCCAGCAGGTCTCCATGATGAGTTTCAGGACATCCGGGGCTCTGTTACACAGAGCAACCCTGTCTCTGGAAAACCAACCCAACCCACAGACAGCACTTTCCACTAGCAGATGTACATTAATGTGACTCAGGAAAGGGAGGTACAAAGGGACGGACAATAGCACTAGGAAAAATTACGACCTTGTTTCATAATCAATGTCTGAAAATTCACATAGAGTAAGAGGCGAAAGCCAACAGGCAGACCCAGCCACTGTGGAAGTCAATGGCTTAAGGCAGAAGACCTTGGAGAGGGTGCACACAAGGTAGGTAGGGACTGAAGGCAGGACCTTCCTAGGGTGCACTGTACCCCACATGTTCCTATAGATGCTGCCTCTCTCCAGAGAACGCAGTCCAGACTCCATCCACAGTCAAGACCACTGCCTTGCTGCCTGCCCACAGATACACTCGTGGCCCATCTGCTGTCTAGTCTCAGTTCATTTCAGACCCTTCCAAGCTGTCTGTCCTAGAGCACCCACCCCAACGTATCATCCCTAAAGCACATCTCCAGGGCACACAGCTAGTAAGAGCTGCAGTTCAACCCCAACAATAATTAGCTGTACATCCCACTACCAGCCAGGTCAACTGTCCTCCGGAACGGACGGAATATGCTCTGACTATCTCCGGACATGATCTTCCTCTGTGCGCTTACAATTTGGAGTCATACAATTAAAGGATGATGTGTTACACAACGGCATTTCAATTATGAAAATGGTTTACTGTTATTTGCAGATGACAACAGTCTCAGCTGCTGAATTTTCAGTTATCTCCGGTGAACACAGAACACTTTCAGGTGTAGAGCGTTTTGTTTGTGTGTGTGTGTGCGTTTGGCTGGCTGGCTGCTGGCTGGTTGGTTGGTTGATTGGTTGTTTTTTTCACACATTGCTTCCCTAAGCAGTACCAAGTCCAGAGTGGACACTCACAGGGCTAGTGGTGACTCCATCAGATAACCCAGGACCCAGGCACATAGCCCCCTCCCGGCCCGAACATCTCCATTTGGAACCACCAGAGCTTGCCTCGAGCCTCACGAGAAGGATCTTGCTAAAGAAGAGGCACATCCGAGTACCAAGAGGATGCCTGTGGCAAATCTAGAAGAACCACATCTCAAAAGATAAAGAAGACTGGGGATGTAGCTCGGTAGTAGCGCTTGTGTGAGCATGAGGCCACGGTTCTAGTACAAGCACTTCAAAAGCAAAATGTTATTTCCAATAACTTTTACCTCGTCCCTCAGGACCTGAAACTCCCTTCGTTAATAGCTGGTCTGTTTGGTGAGCCTCATAAATGATGGGCATCACCAAATGGAGCAGTTCTTCCCGCTGAGAAGTCATGAATGGGCATGTAACTCTGGACAGTGACTTCGAACAAGGTGACTCACATGTTTGGTACTGACGCCAATGAAATGACAGAGAGCTCCTGGGGCCAGAAAGGAGTGGTCAGCATTTAAAGAGACTTAAGCATAAACTTAAACAATCTTTTTTAATAAAAGTTATTCTTGGCGCTGGAGAGATGACTCAGCGGTTAAGAGCACTGACTGCCCTTTCGAAGGTCCTGAGTTCAAATTCCAGCACCCACATGGTGGCTCACAACCATCTGTAACGAGATCTGATGCCCTCTTCTGGACTATCTGAAGACAGCTACAGTGTACTTACATATAATAAATAAATAAATCTTTTTTAAAAGTTATTCTTGGTAAAAACAGGCATTTGAGAAATATATATTATTTTAAAATATGATATTAGCTGTGTTTCTATTGCCGTGATAAAGCACCAGTTTATTTGGGCATCTGGTTGCTGAGGGATAAAAGGAAATTGCTGCGAGGTGGGCGGAGCATACTGGAGTGGGCGGAGCATGCTGGGATGGGCGGAGCATGGCCCCAGGCACAGTAGCTACAGAAGAAAGCTGAGAACGCACGCCTGGAGCCACAAAGAGAACGTACTTGGAATAGCGCATGGCTCTGAAACCGCAAAGGTAATACTTCTTCCTTCGAGGCCATACCTCCTAGACCTACCCAAACAGCACCCCAACTGGGAAACGAGAATTCAGGCGTCCGAGCCGTGGTGGGTAAGGGGGGGGCCATCCCCATTCAAGCCACCGCACCTTTACCTATGTATTAATTCAGCACTTACTGGGGATCAAACTAGCCTGCTGCGTGCCACACCCCAGCCCGGCCTTCTTGTTTATACGAAAGGTCTCGTTATTGTAGCCCAGGCTGACCAGATTCAAGATCCTTCTAACTCAGACCTTCAAGTGCCAAATATATATATTTTAATAGTAACTGAGGCTGTGGGCGTAGCTCAGTGGCAGAGCGTTTGCCTGGCAAGGTGCTCAGTAGTAGTAAGGAGCACCTGCTTAGTATGTGCAGGGATCAATCAAGAAAAAGTCGCCAGGCAAGGAAATGTTTTCCCTTGCCCAGATTCTAAACGCAGCTACACAGCTTACTGGGCGATCCTGCCAAAGAAAAGAAGGAAAGATTGCTGCCATTTGAGCCCAGAAGAACCTCTTCCTCCAGCAAAGGTTGGAACTGAGATGCATCCTACATCAGGGTCCACACCAAGCAGCAAGCATATCTGCGGCATTCAAACATGGTGTTCCACAGCGTCCAGGGCGCAACCACCTGCTTTTATTTACTGCACATCAGATCAGGATCTACCCTGATTATTGAGCCATGGTGGGCAGCAAAAAACAAACAAACAAAACAAAAACAAAAACACAACCCAGCAGCACCTTCACCCTAAAGGGGACGTTAGGATGCTAAGGATCTCAATTCAAACACCCAAGATGACTTCTCTCATGAAATTTCAGCGACCTGTGAATTCACCCCACATCTCCAGGTCAGAGGCTGCTGGTCACTACTGCACATGCCCTTGGGCCTTATTCTCAGGCTATGGGGCACAGTGATGATAGGGACTGTCTATAGTCTGTGCCGAAGATTCACTGAAGTTGGGCGGCTACCCATTGCTCTGTGTCTAAGGACACCCATAGAAGCTGGGGGGCTTCTTGCTGCCTTGTGTCTAGGGATAACCATTGAAACGGAGGGCTGCATGCTGCTAAATCTATGTCTGAGAACACCCAGGGCATAGGTTGAGAGGCTGCTTCTGTCTGTGCCTAGGGGCCACCTGCAAATTTGTGGGTGCTTCTTGCTGCCCCGTGTCCAGAGACACTCACTAAAGCGAGGAGTGGGGTAGGGGATGCTGGGCCTAGAGAGGGAAACATGGGCCAGATTTGGGGGCAACTGAAACTGAAGTTGGGAGCTCCTGGCCGTCCTGTGCCAGAGACAGCGCTGAATTGGTGTTGGGGGTGGTTACTCGCTGCCGTCTGTCACTGCGCGCGGTCCCGCAAACCCAGGGTGGGGTTTAGCTACTTCGGGGACCTGGGCAGAAGTGCAACTTTTAAAGCAAAGAAGCAGCCCGTGCAAGCGGCCTGGGACGGGACGTGGGGTCGCCGTGTGCTCACTCACCGAGGGGCCGGGCGCCATCCGCCGTCTGCGTCCGCCAGTTGTCCCGCGCCCCCTGCGCGCCCCGCCCGCGATGCGCTCCTGCCCCGCCCGCCGGGGAAGCCCCTCCCACCTCGCCATGATTGGCTGGAACAGGCCGTGCCTCGTGCCCACTGGCCAGCGTTCCTGCCCGTTCCTCGGCCGCGCCCGACTCTCGCGCCAGCGCATTCCTGCGAGGCCACGTGGCCACCAGCCTCCCCCTTCCCGCCCCGCCCCCAGCCTAACGCCCCGCGCCGCGAGTGGGAGGGATGCTGCCTACCTTGCGCCCCCGGGTACTGAAGGGGCGCAGAAAGGACACCAGTTTGTAGTGCCTCGGAGTGGGCGCTTCTCCCCTCAGACTCCTGGTCACTGGGGAATGGCGCGGGGCCAGAGTGCGCCTCCCGATCATCCACCCTCTGTGAGACACTGGGAGCTGCGCTGGCGCGGGCGGGGAACACAAGACAGGCAGGCACTCCACCCATCGTGACCCCAGCGTCTGCTTGCTCCCTGCAGATCCGGGTCTGGGCTCCTGTGGGAAGGAGGCGCTGGACAACACTTAACTCCATCTCTGACCCTTCTCCCCCTGACCACCTCTCACATTTTGGGTCCCACGAGCAGTGGGGCAGAGAACTGATACCACACCCAGCATCCACTGCTCCTTACAGACCTGCAGGGTAGGGGATGCCAAGGAGAGCAACCCATCCGACCTAGCGCGGTCCTGGCAGCCTAGGCGGTCCCAGCTGGAGGGTCAGGGGTTCCTTGTCCCGCCAAGTACAGGAGCTAGAAATCCAGAACAACCCTGACCTCAGCTCACTACCTCTCCAGGCGCTTTTACAGCTTGCCTATCACCAGGAAGCTCTTGTTTTCCAGCTTTCCACAGCTCTCTAATGCAGGAAGTGATGCTGGAGAGAGCTTAGCTGGCCTTTCTACCCATGGCTGAGGCTTGGAAGGAAGGGAGGCGCTGTGGAGACCAGGAGCCTTGGTGTTTCATATCACCGTGAGCCTTGGTGATATGAAAAGGCCTGCAGGTGTCTGCATAGAGAAGTGCTGGGATATTCTGAAAGAGCCCTGAATTTGCTTAGCACGAACCTTTGTTTTGTAAGGGGAAGCAAACCATTAAATTATTAAAGGAAGACACCACCCATCAAAATGGTAACTGGTCCACGGCTGGCGCACACAGCAAACATGTTCCCATACTGGACTGTCCCTTCTCCCACCAACATGGTTCACAGAAGCCATGCGAGTTGTGGAAAGCCAGGGCATAAGAGTCTCGTAGTTCACTCGACTCCAGAATGAGTTCAAAGAGAGGTTTGTTCCACCTTCAATGTCCATAAAGCTGGTATGCTCTGTAGTTAGACACTTCTCAAACAGACTACTATGACTAGGTAGGTCAGATTATAGCCTAGGTACGGTGACACCTCATAGTTGTTTGGAAGTAGCACTCACTGAAGTTACAGGAGTGGACTGTGTTGGGCTCTCAGCCCTGAGAAGCATCACACCATGGGCCTTGGGAGGGCTTCCTGAAAAGACACTCCCGTTGTCTCTGAGGAAGACCTTTGGGGAAAGTACTCAAAGAACTCCCAGACTAGAATCGTGAAGGACATTTTCTAAGGAGCTTTGTGAGAGGAAATAGGTCTATACTACAGCATTCTCTGCTGGAGTAGAGAGCACACAGCATCCTCCCCCCAACCCCCAAGACTGTAGAAGAGGAAGGACCACAGCAGGAAGCCTTGAGATGACGCTGGTCAGAAAGGAGCTGGACTGGCTCAAGTCCTGTCCGATCTATTATAGTATCACACATTACCATGTTTTAAGTTCACAGGTAGGAATGTGGAAGTTTCCATTTTGCGTCTTCATTGACTCATGGGATACCAAGAAAAGTTAGGCTTCATTATCAAACACTGAGGGATTTTCTTTTAATTAGTGTGTAGATGCACTCAAATACGTAAAGATATTTACTTACATATGTAAAGCTTAATTCTGCTGTGCCCAAGCAGTATATGATTTTAACCTTTAAACCTCATGAAGACACTGCATGGCTGGCACCGTGTTCTAGCAGATGATCAGAGTGTTATATAGTTCAACCCACGCTCTGCATTTTTGCTGATGTAATAATGCTCTGTTGCTGTCAACGGGGTCACATCCATGGCCAATTGTTTGATGTGTCAGATGCTGAGAATGCTGCATTACAGACGCCAACTCTCCCTACCCATTCAGCATTGCCCTAAGCCTCTAGACGGTGTTACCAAGTAAACCAACTAGCATAAGGAAGGGGGTTCACAGAAAATATGTATGTTAGAAATTTAATCTTAGAATCAAATTTGAAATGGGCCTCAGACTAAAGCGAAATGACTTTAAAGTTTCTAGAAGAAAACGTGGGGAAGTATCTTACTGATCTCTCAATAGGACAAGAATACACCCAACTCTCAGAAAGCACTAAGTGGCCTTAATCAAGACTTAAAATTCCCACTCATCTCAGGGCATGGTTAAACTGAAAGGACAAGCCACACTTCAGGTAGACATTGTTACCACCCTGTTAGGCCTTGTGTGTGAGATGCACCCCCACAGGTTCATGTATTTCGGAACTTGGGCCCCAGTCAGTACTGCTGTAGGGAGGTTGTGACTTTTTAGGGTGTGGGGGTCTAGCTGGAGGAAGAGGGTTACTAGGAGGGTAGGCCTTGGGATATATATTCAAACCCTCCTTCCCGCTCTATTTCTCGCTCAGTGCCATGCAATAAGCAGCTACCACATACTCCCACCAAGGAGCCGCCAATCACCACGCCTTCCCTGCCAGGGCAGATTGTGTCCCTTCAAGCCATGAGCCAAATAAGCCCTCCTCTTTTAAGTCCTGTCTAGTTAGGCTATTATTAGTGATAAGAAAGGAAACTAATACATATATACATATTTTATCTCCACCCCCCCCCCATTGTTGCCTTTGTCCGTTTCATGTTGCTGTGATAATGTCTAAGAACAGGCCATTCACAATGACCAGAGATCAGTTACTCACAGTTCTTGCATTTCTTACAGGCCAAGGTCTCCCATGCCCTAGTTTGCTTTCTGGTTCTATGATAAATGACTGAAAGCAACCTGGAGAAGAAAGGGTTAATTTCAGCTTCCGCCCTCCCGTGTCACACAATTTCCCAGCAAGTTTTAGGGCAGGAAGACTGGCAGTACCCTAGGCAAAGACCATAGAGGGATGCTGCTTACTGGCTTGTTTCCCATAGGCTCCCTCACTGTGCTGTCACCCACCACACAGAACTGAAAGGTACTGATTACTGAACGTAGTGAAGGCACTGGGGAATAGTTAGCAAATACCTCTTCCCTAAGTAGACACATTTCCCTCCAGAATTCCCCTAGACAGCCCTGGTTTGTACTGGGTGCACAGGCCTCAGACCCACCCAAAGACATACTTATTCAGTGCTACTCTGAGTCGCCCTTGGAGGCCCCCAAAAGAGACTGTGGAACATGGAACCAACAGGGATTTCTGCACAGAGGTAGGAGTTATTCTAGGGAGCTAGTTCAGGGATCGTGTTTTGAGGTGGTCAGGGGGGTCTTAAGAACAACATAGGGATGTGATTACCCAGGAAAAACTTGGGTTTGGGTGGGAAGCAGCGCTTGCCCTCCTGATCGTGACGGAGACTTCTGAGTCTCGGCCGCAGACTTCTAAACTCACTGGGATTCCCTGTGCAGTTGTGTGTAGTCCGTCTTCTCCTGCATCTTGGCAAAGCCATGAAGACAGTGAGGGGAACCACCCCGGGTGATGTCATTTTTGTCTGAATCCTTTGGTGAGCCACCCTCAGCTGACACTGGAGCTAAAACATGAAGCTCATGACCGTTCCTACCCACAGGAAATGAAGCTGATGCCAGAGTACAAATGAAAATCATTTTCTGGGGCCAGATAATGATGGGCACTTCTCCCAGTAGGTGATGCCTGGCAGTACAATAGTAACCCGTTCATGACACAGCTATCTCCTAGCTTCTACAACAAGGCCAAGAATCCCTGGCCTGCAGGACTGAGTGCCCCTTGCTGTCACTTGTCAGATAAACGTGCTGACAACCACAATGTCACCAAGCCCTCTCTGTCCATCTAACTCAACAGATGCTACCACTACTACTACCCAGCTACTCAGCATCTTCCCCCAGAACAGGCTGGCAAACACCTCAGTGGAAACAACAGTGGGTGGGTGGGAAACGGACAGTACAGACACTCATTCAGCTTCCCCAAACTGAGCGCATGTCTCATATTTTCTCCTCAGGGGTCACTTAGTTTAGGAATGAAGCCACACAGCTTAATTGTCCCCAGTCCTGCCTTCCACAGACCTATGAGCTCTCTACAGCCCTCCTTTCATATACCCAGGGTCAGGGCGTGTCACCAGCCTGAGCTCTAATCTGATAAGGTAAAGAATTCCATCTTCTCCAGGTTCCAGGCACAGACTGCAGCTTGGCAGGCCATGCCCTCGTGATTTCTGGTCCTAGAGATCTATTTCTGTCCTCTTCCCCAACCCAGGCTCCTTGGGTTAGATGGGAGGCCAGAAGGAAAATGTGAAAGAGACGACTTCAGGACCGTGTAGATAAGGCTGGCTATCACTGGGGCTCTTTCAGTGGACCGGCACAATGCCGTGGGAGAAGGGCGGGTTGTTCCTGTGGGAACAGTGACCTTTTGTTTTTCAGAGCTTCTGCAACAACTGCCTATTTTCTTGCTCCGCTCACTCAAGCTAGACAGAAAGAGGAAGAGAGTAAAGAGGTCCAAGGGGAGAAAGTGAGTCCTTGGAGGAACCGAACTGCACCTTCTGGGGGTGGGGTCGCTTTAACCAAATTGCTTCCCATTGCTGGCTGTGTGGCCCAGTGAGTGGCTGGGGCTCTGAGGGTGTGGTGTGTCATGATGACCTCCCTCCTCTTGGCCCTCAGGGTGCCCCCAGCCCCCTCTGCTGTGTTCAGTCAGCCTCTGGCAACACAGAACAAGGGCTGGGCAGCTGGAGGCGGGGGGGGGGGCGGGGGGGGACAGGAGTGGAGATGAAAGGAAGCAAGAGACTCCATACCATCCCCGCCAGAGCCAGCGGAGTCCTGTGTGCCCTGGTACCGTCAGAGCAAGCGGAGACAACAAGCAGCCCAGGCAGCCATGATTAGAGGCACGGCGAGCACAGACTGGGGTGTTTTCCTGCCCCATTGCCGTGAGTTCTGTACAGCCCATAGTGAGGCAACCAGCTCCCTCTCTACCGCTCTCGTACCTCCTGGTGAGAGAGGACATCTTCTGAGTGACATCTGTATTCCAGATCCAGCAGACAGATTAAGAGACTAGAACTTCACGATTACAGAGAATTAAAATGTCACAGCCGAAATGATCTCACGCTATCTCTAGTCCCCTTAACAGCCACTCACTACCAACCTCTGTCTGACTTAAACTCTCTGTGAGTTTTTTCCCCCCTGGGGAGACAGAATCCACCACAGGCAGACAATCTCTCCGAGTCCATCTACCCCGGCGAAGCAGCATTGTTTCCTGAGGTTACTTACAGGAGCATTTGTAGCTGCACAACTGAGCCTCCACCGGAGTGCAGGCGATAACTCACAAAACATTCCTTGGAGCTCTGTGCACAAGTTGCAGGCAGTTCCACAGAAGGCATTCCCCCTCTACGGAGCAAATGGTTGCTGCCTTTATAGCATTGGGGAGCGATTCTGTGAATCTTCTAACTCTCTGCCCTCCCTCCTCCTGGCAAGTTTTCTTACCTGCTGGAGCCCTATGCTCTCCGTCTGGGAAGAAACGCTTCCGTTAGAAGGAAACGTGTCTACTGCAGGCTAGAGTTTATAACTCCGCAGATCGTTGGCTTCCACCAGTCCTAAAGTTAATGTCATCTGATAGCAGGACGCCCCTGTTCTCCTGCAAACCATCCGGCTGGTGTCCCCGTCCACTCAGTTGACAAATGCGTTGATCATCACTTCTTTAACTCTGTGACAGAAAGTCACCGTAGCCCCTTTTGCCTGATCTGTTTAACTGGGCCATATTTGGCCCGGAACAAACTACTTCTTGCTCACTTCGAAATGAGAGTCGTGTTTTGTAGTTACGCCGGGGTCACACGTGCACAATTAGTAACCCAGAAGTTGTCAGGTTCACTGCTTGGGACCTTTTAGGAAGAGGCTCGGGGTCAAGTAAGTGTCTTCTGTCATAGGGTGGGAGGGTCACTCAGGATGTGGGAGAGCTCAGGGAAGGGCTCTGGGAGTTCCGGAAGTGGAAGTGGGTGTCAGCGTGCTGGAAAGGTGGAGCTGGAGAAGGCCCAAAGGACAGGGGCCTGACCTCCACTTCACCTCAGGAAATGGAGGCTGAGGTGCGGTCTCAAGCTATGCTTTGGGAAACAGGGAGCAAACTGTGTCCAGCCCAGCACAGAACACACTTCTCCACTGCACCCAGGGTCCAGCCTGTAATTTAATCACTAGAATTACCTTACAATAACCACGGTAGAGTCTTTCCATTTCTCTCAGAAGCTCACTAATTTCCAGAAAGTAAGGCCAGTGAACACTAATCCTCTATGTTCACAGTGAAGCCTCAGGGGTCTGCGTGTCTCTGCCTCGCTCTAGGACCTGGCTTAGTTTGAGTTTAGGTCATGTCAGGGCAGTCGTGGTGACCTTGTTTGAGCACGTTCACTTAGCACACGAGTCTGTATTTGTGTTTCTAAGATATGCAGAAATAGATACAACAGGAGAACAATTCCCACTGACCTACTTAAAGAATTATTAGCTTTGGGCTGGAGAGGCAGCTCAACGGTTAAAAGCACTGGATGTTCTTCCAGAGGACCTGGGTGTGACTTCCAGTACGCACGTGGCAGCTTGAAACTGTCCAGAACTTCAGTTCCAGGTCTACTGTCCTCTTCTGGTCTCCTTAGGCACCGGGCACCCAGGTGGTGCATAGACATATATGCAGTCAAAACAGTCATAGACATAAACTAATTAAAAAGAATTATTAGCACAGGTAAGCTGAGGCAGGAGGATGGAGCTTTTTCTACCTTAAGCAACAACAATAAAAGCCCACAGTTTCTCAGAAACTATTATACAGTATTGGATGTATTCTAGATAGTTCTTTAGAGCACTTCATACTTCATATATACAAAGAAAAAAACATGACCAATACATAAGTCCTACAACGCCGACAGCACGCAACTAGACCGAATCTGGAATTTGGTTTCTTTGTTCACTGTTCTGCAGAAACCTGGGAGACCTGCACTAGGGGAAGGAAATGGTTTTATCTAGTTTGGCCCGGAAGGGGAAAGGGCAGTTCCCAATCTCCTCCGCCTTGCACACCGCAGCATACAAAGGCGGGGGAAATATGCATGTGCGGATTTAGCTGTAAGCCTCAATTATCAGAGCTAGGAGTCTCACTCTCAGGGTAGGAGGCCCCACTGATGTCGCTAATTATCCTCATCCCCAACATGGAATTTTCCAGAGAAACCCCAGTTCTCAGGGCAGGACTCACTGGCATCTAAACAGCTGGTTTTATCTGCACAACAGCTCAAGATCTCACTCTCTGAGTGTCCCAGAGTGAGATAAGACTCAACTATTCCGCTGGGTTAGGAAATTCCTTACAGCCTGTGTCTGAACTATTCCAGTTGCTTGTCTTAATCTGGTCACACAACAACCTCTGAACTGACCGCACCACAGAATACCAGCTTCACCCAGAGTACCAGGTTCACCCAGAGCTCTAGCCGTATGTGTGCCTTGAACACATTCTGACAAACATCACACCAAACGGATGGAGTTAACATCCCCAGCTCTCCAGGGCTCCTGCAGAGGCTGAGGAAACACAGCAGGCAACCCACACAGAGGACAGGCCCCAACAGTCTGGGAGTGGGAGGAAATGCAAGAAGGAAATGTCAGAGTATAAGTACATTAAAAAAAAAAAACTTGGACTAGCTGGGAGGTGGTGGCTCATGCTTTTAATCCCAGCACTTGTGAGGCAGAGGCAGGAAGATCTCCAAGTTCAAGACCGGCCTGGTCTACAGAGCAAGCTCCAGGATATCCAAGGGTACACAGAGAAACAGCCTTGAAAAATAAAACAAACAGCAAAAAAAAAAAAAAGAGCCTAGACTCTGGTTGAGTTGGAGAGGTTACATGAGAAAATGTTTCTGTCTTTACTACATAAGCACTGAGTATTGAGAGTTAAGGGGCACACAGAAGAGATGAGCAGGCAGGAGAGCTGAGGCAGGAGGATCCCTTAAGCCCAGTTTGAGGCCAGTCTGGGAAATATTGGGAGAGCCACCTCCAAAGAAAAAACGTGGGAGACAAAATGGGGAACAAAGAGAGAGGGGAGGCAGAGAAAGACAGAGACAAAGGAGGGAAGAAGGGAGGGAGGGGGAGAGAGAAAGAGAGAGGGAGGGAGAGAGAGAGAGAGAGAGAGAGAGAGAAGGAGGAGGAGGAGGCGGAGGAGGAGGAGGAGGAGGAGGAGGTGGAGGTGGAGGAGGAGGAGGAGGCTGGGAAGGAGAAAGAGAACGAGAAAGGCTTTAACATGTGACAGAATGCTAGAAACTGACAAACTGGAAGGGAGAAGAAAAAAGTCAACTAAAAGCTGTTGATTTCTGTTTTTATTTTCCCAGTTTTTCAATTAAATAAACAAAAAGAAACAAAAGAAAATGAAGCTGAGTAACTTACTTTAAACTCAGTGCCTGGCTCTTAAAACGGCAACGGAGGATTCCGAGAGGTCAGTAATCCCATCCTGGAAGAGTTTCCACCACGGAGAGATAATTGCTCATATTGTAAATTCACAGCTTGTGGGGGCGGAGGGTGTGTGTGTGAAGGAGGGCCTTATGCTGCTCCTCGTGGAATGAGTGCTCTGGCTTGTACCCTCTGTTCCTGCCTGCTCCTGCAGATATGAGTACACCAGGCAGAAAGGGACAGGAAATGGGGAAGCCCCTGCTCTAAGCTGTCTAGCAGCCCCTCCATGCTGACTGGTCAGTTTCCATGATGCCTGGACCCAAGGGCGACTGGGGATACAGGGAATCACTACAGAGGGTCAACTGGCCAGGAGTTTGGGGTGGCTGAGCCAAACAAGAGCCCCGAATTAAGAACTGAAAAGCCACATTTGCTAAATGAGGTTTTCCAGAGCTGCCTGAGCGAGTCAGGAGCTTAGGGGAGCACACGAGGGAGGAGCCTGCGGCCCATCTCTGGCTGGCTCAGTAGCAAGCTGTCCCTCCTCTGTTTTGTGTAGAAACAATGTTTCTGGGTGGATCTAGTGTGCCTAGTTTCTCCAGAGACAGAACCTGCCCTGAGATGCGCTACGCTTCTGGGATTCTGTGGGTAGCACAGCAGTTTTAAAAACCGACACAGTAATACGGTGTAAGTTACATGGGACTGTGACCAATTTTAAACATTTGGCAGGGTATTTTTTTTTTTTGATGAAAAGACCTTGCATCTATAATTTTTAGTAATTACCAAGAGTTTCAACTTTGGGTTCACTTTTTTTTTTTAATATTTTTGACGGATTTGGGACTATTTGTTTACTGTAGCGAACTAACAGGAAACACAGGCCTCCAACAGACTGGAGTATAACAATGAAGTCACCAAATATAAACCAGCACTACAGCAAACAGCAGAGATGGTCAGGGCGAAGGGCTGAGTAGGTGTGTGTGTGTGGGGAGGGGGTGGGGGGGAAGCGGTGTCTGAGAGACATCCAGGGACTCAGGACTCCAAAGAAAGGGTAGGGCTCTGCCCCCTGCAGTCAGGGCTGAGGCTACACTGTGGGAGAAGTCCCAACAGAGGCAATCCCACGTGGAGTTATCAGAGAAAGACGAATAAAGACTCCTTGAAAAATAATGTATATGTGTGTATATTTATATACACAGCACATAAATTTTGGGTTTTACCAACATATTTTCACTTTACATGGAGATCACAGGTCCCAGCTCTCCTCTCCTCCCAGCCCCGCCCTTACAATTCCCTTTACCCATTATTATCCCTCCACTTCTCTTTCGGGGAGGGGAACCCTTCCCCACCCCTACCACCTTGCCCAGGGACATCCAGGGTCAGCAGTTGGGGTTCTTTTTTTTTAACTATTATTTTTTTATGTGTGGTTCTGGGGCTGGAGTTTGTATGTTACAATGTAAACAAATACCACTGAGTTATATCTCTAACCCTAGGCAATTAAAAATTTGTAACAGAAATAAAAAATTTGCATTAGTATATGACAGTTCCTGCAACGGAGGGTGGGGCTTCAAAAAAAATACATTGAATTAATATCCGGTCTCTTTAGAACAAAACAGCAATGTAGACACAGAGTTGACTTGCATGTATCAAGTATTCGTGGCAATTGTGTCTTGCGTTGGTTTTCTGCTAGGCCAGTCTTGTGGGGTCTGCTGAACTGAGATCATAGGTAGTTCTGGCTTCCTCCTGCCGCTGTAGGCCCTCAGATGGCTGGGGGCCACAGACAGCCAGTGTAGGAGAATAAAGCTCAGACACTGCCTGAGGCTGGAAGCAGGCAGCCTGGTTCTCAGCCTGACATAGAATCAACAGCCTCGGAGCCCAGTATGCCATCCCGAGGGGCAAATTCCTGCCGCATAACCGTTTTAGGCTAGGCCCAGCCAACGTTCACACTGTCTGAGCAACCCAGAGCTTTTTAGTTTGTAAAACACGTCATATAGCTAACAAAAGAAATGTTTCCTATGTATCAATGTGTGTGACAGACTCACTGGTCTGTGTTTGGACATTAAGTGTGAAAGGAAAGGCTAGTCTCATAGATCCAGTACAGGCCGCCTGTCTCTTCCCAGGGCCCTCCGGGCTGTGTGAGGTGGAACTGGCTTCCTGGCCTCCTCCCCTGCCTCCCCTTGTTGAACACTGTCTACCTCTGGGTTAGCATGTCTTCTGCCAGAACCCTGCTTGGGAGACAGTGATACCTTCCATTTGTTGACTTATCCACTCATTTCCCAGTGACTGGGCAGCCATCTCTGGAAATGGTCAGGGAACTGTAAAAGTTACGTCTGGTTCTTCCTCCCAGTCCCATGCTCTCAGAAATAAGATTCAGACTCAAAATATATTTACAAAATACCTTGGCCATATAGCTAGGCTCTTCTCTGACTAGAGTCATAACTTAAAACTTATTTTAATCTATATTTTGCTGTGTGGCTGGTTACCTGTGTTCAGGTACCACACATCAGGCTCCTGACGTCTTCCCAAGAGATCTCCTGTCTGGCTGTATCCCAGAATTCTTTCTGCCTCCCGGATATCCCGCCTTTTATTTTTTTTGTCTAAGCCATAGGTCACAGGTTTTTTAACTGACAGGCGATGCATCCATACAATACACAAAATATTCTCTCTACAGATATCAGCCCTTTGTGGAGCTCATGAAACCTTACTGACACGAGGTGTGGCAACACTCTTTTTGTACTTGCATTTGAATGCACCCCTCTAAGGTTATGTTGACACATCACATCCATGGTAGGGGGGATAGGGAAGGGTCTCTTCCCAGTCACCAGCTTTCACAATCAGCGACAGCCCCCACCAAAGAAAACACGTAAGTCACCACGTATCCAGCCAGTGATCCTTATAAAGGCCTCCAGGAAACTGAGTTGGACTTCCTGTGTCTTTTCAGCCCTTCTGCTCTTTAGACACGTGGCAAACCTTTCTCCTGGGGGGGGGGGGGTAAAGAAACAGTCCACGTAGGAAGGACTGAGCCTCTTCCTGACGGAAGCTGCCAGCACCTGACTTTGGACCTCCAACCTACAAAACTAGAAATGGTTAGTCTCTGCTCTTCCTCCGGGACCTAGGCTCAGGTGTTGCCCCTGTGGCACACAGGACTGAGATAATTCCTAATTCCCATCAGGAGGGTCACAGCAGGCTGTGTGAACAGGGACTTAAGAGCTCAGGAGGGGTGTGGCCTCTTGCTAGCAGTGTTGCAGTGGAAGCAACAGGACCTACTGAGGGGCTGTCTGTGGAAGGGGAGCCATGTGACCCATGTGTGTCACAGAAGACAACAGCACACAGCCAGTCACTATCTGTGCCGCACCAAGTCCAGTGCTACTTTGGGGAGCCCATGGCATGCTGAGAGAAGACCCTTGGTGCTAAATTAAAGGGGCAAGGACAAGCCATGGGTAAGAGATGGGGAAGACGCTGGGTTGTTTCCCATCAGTCAGTGCCCCTGGCCCATCACATTCTCTAATTCTGAGAACATGGGAACATGTAAACATCTACCTTGAGAGAAAGGGAGGACTCTGTTGGTCTTCCACACCGGTCAAGTGGGAGAGCGCCTTCTCTGCAGTGGCTGGAGACGGTGAAGCCAGGCAGGCTTCATACATGCTAGGTAAGTTCTCTATTACTAAGCGACACTCTGTCCTGACTCCTAACAGCAGATGTAGGAGTCTAGTGGGGCGCACGCATGCAGCAGAATCTTGGCCAGTGTGGGCCACAGGGCAGGTCAAGCCTAGGCTCAGGTCAGAGAGCTGGGGCTCCTCAGTGTCCTCTGGACCATGCCCCTCTCTGAGACCTGTCTGGCAGGATAGTGGAGACCAAAGGTACTATAGCTGGGAAGGGTGGCCATTCTCTAGCCCAGTTGTTCTCAACCTGCGGGTCACAACCTGTTTGGTGGTCAAACCGACCCTTACACAAAGGGCTGGAACACACGGATATTTAATTATGACAGCAAAATTACGGTTATGAAGTAGCAATGGAAATAATTTCATGGTTGGGGACAAGAACAACTGTATTAAAAGATCACAGCGAGAGACCCACTGCTCTAGGCAGTAAAGGTGGGGACCACTGCTCACTGCATCCCAGAGCCTTCTCATGGATGCTCATCTCCAAGGTTCCGGGGAAAAGCCCTGGTCAGAAAGGAGGTGTGTGTGGAGCAACCAGAGGGCACCTGAGCTGTGCGGAATGGCACTCAGGTGATGCACCTGAAGACAGAGGATGTAACCTGAGGTCACGATCCTAGTAGTGGCCAGAGAAATTCAGATGAACTCCCAGTACTGGCTGGTTTTGTGTGTCAGCTTGACACAAGCTGGAGTTATCACAGAGAAAGGAGCCTCCCTTGAGGAAGTGCCTCCATGAGACCCAGCTGTAAGACATTTTCTCAATCAGCCATCAAGGGTGGGAGGACCCCTTGTGGGTGGTGCCAGCCCTGGGCTGGTAGTCCTGGGTTCTATAAGAGAGCAAGCTGAGCAAGGCAGGGGAAGCAAGCCAGTAAGGAACATCCCTCCATGGCCTCTGCATCAGCTCCTGGTTCCTGACCTGCTCGAGTTCCAGTCCTGACTTGCTTTGGTGATGAACAGCAATGTGGAAGTGTAAGTGGAATAAACCCTTTCCTCCCCAACTTGTTTCTTGGTCGTGATGTTTTGTTCAGGAATAGAAACCCTGACTGAGATGCTCCACAACCACATCCTGGTCCCATGAAGACTTGCCATCCTGTTCAGGACTCGGAGTGTTCTCAGACACTCAGTGAACCTCAGGTCATGTTATCAGGCAGGAAGTGTGTTTGGGTTTTGGAAAGAGCCGTCACTTTATTAAACTTCTGCCCAGTTTAAAAAACAAAACAAAACAAAACAAACCCTGCCAGGCTGGTGCCTCAACAAAGTAGACATGGCAGCTGCAGGGTTTTCAGTTGGTAATCTTAGGAACACAAAGTAAGGGCTTTCTTAGACTGAAATAAATAGGCATCATACATTCTGATAAAGTTAAAGGGCTAACGCTCCAAATGTGCAGAGGCTAACGATCCACGGCAGGCGTAAGTCACACATGATTTTCAAGAGCAACCACCATTTCACTGGTAGTTTTGACAAAACAAAACAAAAAAAACCAACAAACAAAAAAAACCCCTGTACTTTAATTGTTCTCGAGGAAAGTTTTCGGGTCTGCCAGTAGCATTGCTAGCTGGTGTCTGGAGGGCTAGTCCGCAAATAGCGCACCGAGGGCATGCGCTCATGGTCACGTCGGGCAAGCTGCTTGCTCTAGGCCCTAGCATCTCTGAGTACAGACCCCCTCAAGACCTAGAGGGGAAAGACAGGGGAATCGGGGGCTAGGTTAGCCCCTTTGGTCAATTAGAAACAGCTCAAAGATCCAGACACCTTATTCTGTTAATTAAGAAATATATCACTTAAAATTCTCATTTTAAAAAGGGGTTATTAGGTTCCTTGGGGGTCTTTTGTTGTTTTCGAAGTTCAAGATCTCACACCACCGCCATGCCTGGGAGGGGTGGAAGGACTCTCATAAGCCACCAACAAGAACCCCTTACCATAAATGTGTCCTTCCTCCTCTTGCCACTAGAAGGCAGTGCACTGCCACGGGCTTAAAATTCCCCATGCTAGTAAATAAATATCAGCAAATCACATTTTCGTAGGGTCAATCCGTTGCGATGAAGAACATGACTTCCAAATAAGGCACGCCGTCCACACCCACGCGCGGGGTCCTTCCTGATGAAGGGCACCCCCGCGCCATAGCTCCTTCCCTAACACCGCCTTGGCAGATAAGGCTGTGGTTGGGGCCCGCACCGGAAGACTCAGAGGAAGGTCATGATGGCAAAGACCTCTTGCAGGCACGTCAAGGCCCCAGCAATACTTCATGGGTACTTTAGAATTCATACTAAAGAACAAGTTAGTATTCACCTAGATCTAGATTCACTCATGTCCCCATCCGTACCTAAAAAGTCACTGTGGAGCTTTGACCGACCCTGGGCGCTCGCCAGTTGGCATCGTGGTCCATCCAGTCCCCGGGGGGCGGGGGCTACAGCCTCTTTTTCGGAGGCACCTGGCCATTGGTCCTTTCCTGCCTGCTGCCCTTGGCTTCCGCCGGTACAAAGTTCCAATCCACAGGATTGAGAAGCTGCTGGGTTTTCTTGTGTGTCCAGTAAGGGTTGATGATGACGGTGAGCAGGGCCAGCCCGGAGAGGAACAGTGCCAAGTGGGGCAGGTGCAGGCTGCCGGCGAGGGCGTCCCAGTGACAGAAGCACACCCACCACATGTGGTAGGTGAGGATCATGCGGCAGTGAAACATGTGGATCATTAGCCACTGGTTGGCCTTCCAGAACAGGGAGTCTGACCAACCGGCCTGTGGACAAAGCAAACGCAGGTGTCAGCTCGGGAAGGGGAGAAGGCATCTGTGCCCCGCATGCGCATGCGCCGCGAGCTCAGCTCAAAGCAATAGGCTTCTCTCACCAGTGTTTGCTCTCCTGGGCTTAACTCTGAAGGGAGATGGAAGCCAGAGCCAGCACCTTCCCCGGCTGGCCTTCCTCCTCTAAAGGCAAAACTCCAACCCTTCTATCTTGAATTAGCACATATCATAAAGCGAACAGGTCCTGATTATCTAGCAGTAGCTTTGAGAGCACATACACCCTGGAGCAGTTTGGATGGACGGCGTGATCTGGTTCTGTTAGTGCTTTCACCCCAGAGGACCTCAGATGGAGGTAAAAATGGACTTGGTGCGACAGCATGTCATGGGCACGGAAGTGACTTTTCAGCAGCTGTCGCTGAAGCTGAGCGGTACTTAATGTCTCACCGTGGACATAAAGCCTAGCCCGGCTACCCCACCTAGCCCAGGTGCTTCAGACAGCCAACCCCAGCAGAGACAGGGCAGCTGCACCCCCTCCTCCGCACCCCCAACTCCGCCCCCGGGATGAAACTCTGCCCTGTGTGAGCAGAATTTGGGAACTCAGTGTGGCTGGGGATGGGATCGTTAGACCCAGTTTCCTGGGAGGTCAGGAAGCTAAGGCATTGTTCTGGAGGCAAGGCCACTGGGTCTGTGACAAGGGTCACCTCTTGTTGGACCAGGAACCAACTTCTGAATATAGCAAACAAAAGAAAGGAAAGTTTCGCTCACGCTACTGTAAAGATACATGATATATTCTAACAATTCCCCTACCCAGAGCCACTGACTTAAGGGGTGGCCTTTTGAGTGTATAGAATATCACAAATAGAACTCTTCAGAATGTTTTAAGTATTGAGGTTAAAATAATAGTAATAATGCTTTCTACGACATATGAGACTAGTCACTTAGTCCTAAGAGCCACTAATCTTAATTTTCACTTTAAGACTTAGATTTAAGAAGTCGAGTGATGAGTATGGTGGTGCGCGCCTTTAATCCCAGCACTAGAGAGGCAGAGGCAGGAGGATTTCTGTGAGTTTGAAGCCAGCCTTGTCTCCGGAGCTAATTCTGGAGTAAGCCAACCAAGGATACACAAAGAAGTCCTGTCTTGAAAAAACCAAAACCAACCAACCAAATAAATAAATGATAAGGAGCTGAATTCAGCCAGGTGATATCTTACTGCAGGTCCCAGTGACTGTGTAAGGCACCCTGCTCTGCAGGCAGCCACAGGAACCCCCTTCCCCCCCACTCCCTCAGCCCCCCTCCTCCACCCCGCCATCCGTCCCCTCCCCACGCACACACAACCTCTCAGGACTCACCTTCAGGAGCATCCAGGAAACGCAAGTGAAGGGCGTGCTCATCTCTAGGAGCAACGTGGTCATGGCTAGGTAGTGGCCAGCCCGGAGGTTGATCGCTGAACCAAGGAACCCAAGAAAGGCAAAGAGATGGTGGACAACCAGAAACAAGTCAAAGGTGTGGAAGAACAGGTTGGACAGGTGAACAGCCACATTCTCAAAGAAGAAGAATCCAGTCGCTGTGGTGATGTGAAACCAGCACCAGTTCTGCTGCCCGAGAGCTTTGTCCGCGTAGAGCACGGGGTCTCCCAGCAGGGCCCACAGGCCTGCCGCTGTGCTCTGGACGCCGAAGACAGCGCGCGTCGCTGCCAGGTTCCAGAAGACCTTCTCCTTGGCTGCCAGAGAGCGGTAGGTGGCATTCAGGGAGGAAGAAAGCTGGTGGCACACCACAAAGACGCCCAGGTAGAAGACAAAGCCGGCCACCGCCAGAGTCGACCGAATCTTCCAGGAAGTATACTCCAGGTCAAAAATGCTCTCCGCCGCGCCATGGTTGCCCACAAGAGTCATGATCCTAAAATCTGAATGCCAGGAGTGTCCCCGGGGCCAACGCGGGGCAGGTGGGCTTGACACCACTCCTCACTGGCAGCGAAGCTGTCTCTAGGATCTTCGGGTAGCCATTCTCAATCTGAAGAAGAAAGAAAATTCACCCTGTGCTCATTCAAAACCTGAAAGTGAGAAACATCACTGTCTTCCTCCCACGCAGTCTATACCCACCCACTCCCGCCCACCCCTGACCCACCTCCCACCACGGGGCAAAGGCGTGGGGAGTGCTTCTTAAATGCTCTACCTCACTCTTATGCTCACAAAGGTTCATAAACCCTACAAGGTACCTAACAGAGAGCACAAGAGAATGAAATAAGTAAGATGAACCTGAGATTCTCAGCCAGGAAGGCAGGCAGGCACTAACATGGACCCAGGGGCAATGCTCCTCTGGGAGAACTCTAGTCTTGGCTCTAGTCTTTGCAGCAGCCTGGTTATAAACTACACAATCCAAAGATTGGTGTGAGGTGAAATCTCAGGGTTGTTTTGACTTGCATTTCCCTAATGACTAAGGATGTTGAATATCTCTTTAGGTGCTTCTCAGCCATTAGATATTCTTCAGGTGAGAACTCTTTGTTTAGCTCTGTACCCCATTTTTTAATAGGGTTACTTGGCTCTCTGGAGTCTAACTTCTTGAGTTCTTTGTCTATATTGGATATTAGCCCTCTGTCAGATGTAAGGTTGGTAAAGATCATTTCCCAGTTTGTTGGTTGCCGCTTTGTCCTTTTGAGAGTGTCCTTTGCCTTACAGAAACTTTGTAATTTTATAAGGTCCCATTTGTCAATTCTTGATCTTAGAGCATAAGCTATTGGAGTTCTGTTCAGGAAATTCTCCCCTGTGCCTTTATGTTCAAGGTTCTTCCAAAAAAAAAAAAAAAAAAAAAAAACAAAAAACAAAGACTGAACGACTTTAGTTCCTCTGTACGACTCTTAACAGAGCTTCCAGAACAAGTCTGTGGGACCTATTGGTGTTTCGTTGTGACTCGCTTCCCCGGGCCCTGACCTCAAACTCTCTGCACCTTGCTCCATGCTCCAGCTCTTGAGTTCTGAGTTCAAATCTCTCTGCAGATGGCTTCCTGCCCCTGGCCCTGACCAGCTAGCTTAAATCCATTTGCTTCACATGCCCTCTAGTCTGCGGAGAAGCACCAGGAAACTGGGCCAAATTCTCTCATGGCAGGAGGGCTTCGTACAAACTGGCATGCCCTCCGGGACCTAATCTGAGCTGTGTTCTAGTACTGAGGCCGAGGACTAGCCTGTCCATCTTTATAACTCCACTGCCTGGTATGATGGCTGGCACACAGTAGGCCCTCATGAAACACTTGTTGGATGCATGCACCGATTCTAAGTTGTGCATAAACGGCAAACGGTACCTCGACTGAACCTACTGCGTCTGTGAAATCATAAAAGCGTGAGTCTCAAGGGCTGAAGGAAACTTTGAGACCCAGTGGGCCTTTCACTTCCAGAATCAGTGTCAGCCACAGAAAGCCAGGCCCATAGCACGTGGAACCAACTCCTGCTTCCTCGGGGACAGAGGAAGCACACCTGCTTTGTGGGACAGAAGCAGAACGCCGCAGCCACCGACTGAACCATGAGATAGCAGAGTAAAGTACCAGAAGCTCTGCGCTGACTACACGAAGCCATCCACTCTGTAGCCACAGAAAAGACCAGAACGTGTGGCTTGTGCTGAGCCTGAGTGGTAGGGCCCATGCCAAAGGACAAAGAACCAGTAGCCATCACACTCCTAACTTGGCAGAGGACCTATAACCAAGGCCAACAACCTGGGAGTGTTGGTTTTCCCCTTACTTTAACACAGGATGCAGCTGTGTGGGCACAACTCTGATATCCGTCCTGGGAGCCCTGTGTCACTGTAGCCGATGTGTGTTTGCAGGCACGCAGAAATGCTCTCTGGAGATGACCACCTAGGGGCTGCTGTGTGCACAGACCACACCTGCGGCTCACACTCCTGCCTGCAGCAACACTAGTTTGTTTCACGTTTCCAATGACTCCAAAGTCACTCACAGAAAATTTAACACGTTCCCACCGGGGCTGGGCAATGGCTCTGCATTTTTTTTCTTTTTCTGAGAATGAAGCTTTGAACGTGTAATCCCCCCCCACCTAGCTGAGTTCTTTATACTTTGTAAGCCAGGTATATTAATGTCCAGTCTAGGGCTAGGAGGGAAGGCAGATCTTCCTTTATAGATCTCAAGGGAAAAAAAAAAAGGTCCCCATCTTGCATTTGTCCACAAGTCATGAGACTGGGAGCAAGTTCCCATTTCGATGTGGTTGTGTCACTGTACCAGTGGCCAAGATGTCTGCTCCTGTGCAGCCTGGGCCTTGACCTGGGCGGACCCCCAGCTCTGGAAATCTCTACCAGTTCCCTCCGCTTCCTAAACCAAGGGACTCAGGTACCATCTCAGCAGGGTTCTGGTTTAGTCAGAGCAGGAGGAAGCCCAGAGCATCAGGATCCCTGGATCAAAGATGGTGCAGCCGAGTGGGTTCCCATTGCTTCGCTGACTGACCCTGGAAAACCACGAAGTACCCTCTGCATCAGGTACACCCAAGCAGTCTGTTTCGTCTTTACCAGAGAGAGAACAACTCCAGATCTTCAAGGTACCCTTTAGAGCGAGGGCATCAAAATGAAGCATTGTACTGGCTGGTTTTGTGTGTCAACTTGACACAAGCTGTTGTTATCACAGAGAAAGGAGCCTCCCTTGAGGAAATGCCTCCATGAGATCCAGCTGTAAGGCATTTTCTCAATTAGTGATCAAGGGTGGGAGGGCCCCTTGTGGGTGGTGCCATCTCTAGGCTGGTAGTCTTGGGTTCTATAAGAAAATAAGCTGAGCAAGCCAGGGGAAGCAAGCCAGTAAGAAACATCCCTCCATGGCCTCTGCATCAGCTCCTGCTTCCTGACCTGCTTGAGTTCCAGTCCTGACTTGCTTTGGTGATGAACAGCAATGTGGAAGTGTAAGCGGAATAAACCCTTTCCTCCCCAACGTGCTTCTTGGTCATGATACTGTGTGCAGGAATAGAAACCCCGGCTAAGAAAGTCACGGACACGGACACAGCCGAACAGACCTCACGGCCTTCCCAGAACAGGTGCCAAATAGCTAGAGAAGCGATGGCTTGCACACCAGAACACATTCCAACTGGTCCTCACTTTCCCATGCATGTTCTGTGCTCCGGCCTCCGGCTCTTTGTTTCTACAAGGCAGCATTCCTAAAGCTCTGGACGGCCCATGTTGTCTTCGAAACCAACCACACCAATCAGTCTCCCTCACCTGGGAAGTCGAGAGCCAAGTCGACTTCCTCAGCCGTGACAGTAACAGGCCATGCTCTGGCTGCAGGCAGACTGTCTGGGGTTGGCATCTAGCTAGCCGTCCCTCCCTGGAGTCCTGCAGAGCCTTACGGGTCCCTCTGCAGAGTCACGGCTGTGCCCAATAGGCAGAAGATGACCATAGGACTGGCTCAGTTCCCCTTTTGCATTTGTTTCTGCTCCTCAAACTGACCACATCCCTCTCACATGAGAAAGGCAAAAAAAGGGGACACACTGAGGTCGCCTTCTGCATGCCCGCTTCCACACCACGCCCAACGTGAGAACTTCTCCATGCTATTTTCTGGGTAAAGCGTGATGCACAGTGGCCTGACACTGCTCCCTAATGCCACCTCAGAGCCCAACACAGGCCACTAGGTCCTCCCAGCATGCCTCAGTCCCTACCTGTTACAGGGTCCTCCTGGCTGACACGCCCTACCCCCCTACTCTAAATTTCTCTAGCTCAGGGACTGGGCTGTCCTTCCCTATATAATCCAGCTCTCTTGGCTACACTGACCCTTTGGGACCTCTCGCTCTCCCCTCTTCCCACCCAACTGTCCTCACATGGCCCAACTCAGGGTCAGGTTCACTCTGGACTCTTCCCAGGTGCCTCCACCCTGGTTGTATTCTCCCTCATATCTACAATAAATAAATCTCTCCTCAGCCATACCTAGGTACAGCCACGGTCTCCTTTACTATTTTGTTTCCCCATTCAACCATGAGACGCACCATCTACCACTAACAGAGCACCCGGTAAGCTTCATAATCTCCAGTCAGGTGTGGCCTCTGGGGCACAGTAAGCTTCCTTGATTTCTCTTCCCACAATGGGGAACCGTGGTCCAAAAGGCTGTGGGTTCACAGCACTCACTGGTCGTGTGTCTAAATGTAGAGAGCAAGTTAGTAAGAAATAAGAACAGGACGGAGCTGGATGCTGCAAGGGGCAGCAGCTAGCTCATGTCAGTCGGGTGTCGTCGATAAGAGTTGGATGAGCAGCCAACTCGCGCCAGCTCACTGGCTCATGTCAGCGCTGTGTGTAGCAGATAAGACTGAAGTAATGTAATGACGTAATGGGGGAGAGTGACTGCCCCTTGTAGCTAATAAAAGCAGAGGCTCACAGCAGGCAGGCAGAGACCTGATGCTCCAACAGTGAAGACCTTCCTGCTAACAGGCTCTCCAACCAGAGGACAACTGATTGCTACCCTGGCCGCATCAAGTTAAGAGGATCCCGAGGAAGGAGCTACTGCATGAGGGGCGGACACATCAAGAGCCTTGCCTATCCTGTGAGTCTCTCTGTCACTTGCTTCTCAATCAGGTACCCCATAGGTGTGCTGTGGATTGATGCCTGTCACTGTAGTAGCAAGCCTTGCCTGCGAGTCTCTCCACCACCTGCTTCTGAGTCACAGTGCCTGTGCTGTGACCTGATGTTTGTCGTTGTAGTGAATAAACCTCAAGATCAAACAGTTATCCGGACTCTGTCTCTCCTTCCCAGCCCTAAGCTGAGTGTGACTAGCACACTAGCTCTCGCATCTTAGCCTAGCACTCTTCTGGTCCCTCACAGCAGATACACCCCCCACACACACACTGGCTGCCACTCTCCGTTGACATCATCAATAGAGCACGCCACGGACTATCGGCATGAGGAGTCTCCTAACGCTTTCAGAATCACACACAGGTAGCTTGTCAACATATTTTCCCATCACCAAAAGAAATAGATGCTTAACAAAACGGAAGAAACCGTAAGCCTGGAAATAGAGAACTGAAACCCGTTCTCCTCCGAGAGAGCTCTAAGCAATACCACCACGTTTTTGGTTTTTGGTTTGTTTTTTTTTTTTTTTGGCACAGGCTGAGTCAGCCTTTCTCTAGATAAAACGTTTCCTTTTCATTAGCAAAAAGGAATAAACATGAGGCAGCTGTTTACTACGCCTTTGCCTTTAGCAGCACATCAGTAATGCCCCGTGCCACACCATTCTCAGTGGCCCAAGAGAAACTTTACTGGGATTTATTTACCTATCCTGTATCCTAACAGGATACTCCAGATTTTCCCTATCCTAAGATACCCTGTCCTGGATATCTCAGGGCAACTATTCAGAGAGAACTTTCATGGGGCCTCAAAGGGAGGCCCAGGTCTATGACTAGCACCTGGAGGCTAGGACAGGTCTAACAGAGCCTTGGGGAACCTGGTGGGTGTAGAGCAATCTCATATTTTCACAATATCTGAAGTTTCCTTAATCATGGCCTTTTCCAAATACTCACACTCTTCCTGAAAAGTTTAAATAAATAGACAAACATAAAAACAAAACAAAACAAAACATGGGAAGGAGTCCAGTGTATAGCTACAGATTTCGTACATAAACACGGTCAGAAAACAAATATCGATATCGACATGAATTCAAACAGTCTGACCACTCTTAAAGCCTTCTAAAAGGCCTTAGGCACCCTTTTCCAAGGCAGCACCCTAGGCCCAGGACCTGTTACCTCCCATAGGGTGCTGAGAGCTAGTTGTCCTTCCTATTCCCCCTCCCCTTCACTAAGTGCTGACACCACCCAGTCCTACCTCACGGTGATCTGGCCAACATCGCCTTTCACCCTCTGGTCCCATGATGATCCACACTCAAGTTCCCCATCCCCTAGCTCTGTACTGACCTAGCCCATCGTCCCGTCCCTCTTCGCCCCAACACTGGTCCATCACTTTGCAGCCCCATGTTCTCTGGCGACCCAGGTCGACCTATCCAATCGGACCCAGTCTGGCTCATCTACCCACGCCCCCGCTCTGGCCCACGACCTAGACACCAAGCCCAGTGGAATGCTTCCTCCTCGGGTGGCCAGGCAATGGCAGCCCTGCTGCAGGCAGGTGTGTACAGGGTGCCCTCCACGTCTCACCTGCATTCAAGTGAGCAGAAGAGGAGCGCCGCCTCTTGGCCCATCAGCAGCTCAGACTCTCTGACCCAGGAGCTCCTGGGCCGTCGGCACACCTTGTGACAGGAGCCAGACAGGATCCCGGCGGGTGGGTGGCACTGAAGACTAGGACCCCACGCCCATCTGTGTCCCCGCCTCGGCTGGCGTTCGGCTTTCGGGCAATCCCGCCCCTAGCGCCAGAGAAATCACCCACGACAGTGTCGCGCGCTGAGCAAACACTATCCACTGCGCACGCGCACTGCTGAAGACAACAGCCCTAAGCCTCGCCTCCCTAGACACTACCAAAGCAGGCTCGGGATGGGGGGTGACGACCGTTCCATCCAGCGCCGCGGGGGCGCCTGGAGCCGGCTACACAGTTCGCAGCGCGCTTTGCTAGATTTCATTATCGTGACTCAAGTTGGTGCTGGAACCATGAAGAATGGTACGGAGGGGTCCGTGGGGGAATTACTCAACCTCCCTCCACTAACCCTCCACGGTCCTCTATGTGGACCTGCCTCCAAGACCCTCCTACGTACACCCCTTCACTCCCTGTCCCTTCCCTCTTTCCTTAGTCCCTACGGCCTCTGACGACAGAGCACAGAGGTGAAACAAGCAAGCAAGCGCGCGCTTCTCCTAGTTGTCCAATATAGGGCTAGGCTTGGAGCTCCCAGCGACTGCTTAGAGGCGATACTCGTGCTCAGGCGAACAAAATGGACCGGACTCTGTCCCTACAGCAGCACTGTCTTCCAGGCGGTGGCAACCAGCTTCTGTCTGCACAAGGACAGTGCGGGCATACGGTCCCTTAGGAAAAGGTGACTGAGAGGCGAGTGCGGAGCCGCCCTGGGTTCCTGCTAAGAGAGCCAACGCTTGTTCAGAGCCAGCCCTTTGAGAAGGGCAAAGACCTCCCGACCCATTCTGTGTACCTACTAAGCACCTGGGGCAGGTAGGGTAGGGGTTAGCGGAGTAGAATCGGCCCCTCTCTCTGAGCAGATAGTCAGCACTTAGAGAGCCCGCACCCACCTAGCATAGGACTCACCTCGCCTCAGCACTCCCTTTGCAATGTCTGCCATTCAGGTGCTCGCATGGCTGGGCTCTTATCTATCTCAGGGCAATTGCCCGCCCTACCCTGGATTGCAGACAGGTGGCCACAGAGCTGAGCACTCCCCAGACCCTTTATCATACCATATCTTGATAACTAGCAGGATAGCTAGTTTAAAAGACTCTAGAAGGAATAGAATCCTGTACATACCCACCCTCCTGGTTCTGATCTTGTCTCTAAACTCCCAGGAACTGCAACAGAGGTACCTTTGAGAAACATCGCACAAGATGGATAAAATGGCCAATGAGCTGTGACTTCAGCCCTATGCCCCTGTGACTTGTGATAAGGGTCCCTTTGGGAATAAAGGGCGCCGCGCCGAATCACCTGTTTACGGCAAAGATTTTATACTGACATTCAAGGTTTGTTATTTTCCCGAGGTTTCATCAATATTTGGAGCGCCCCTGAGTCCTGGTTGGCGCCTTAGTCTTTCCGCTTGGCTAGTATGAGTTTCAAGACCACCCTGAGCTGCTTGAAACCCTGTGTCAAAATAACAAAAGAGAGATCTGGGTGTGTGAGCATAGTGTGGTAATACTGACCTTTTGCAAGGCGAAGATAGGAGGGTCAGAGGTTAAAGGTCATCTTCATGGAAGAGAGGCTTTTTTTTTTTGGGCGGGGGTTTTCGAGACAGGGTTTCACTGTTAAGGCCAGCCTGGGTTAGACTGTTTCCAAACAAACATATTTCTTATCTGACCTCTGTTTCTGCATCATCACCTGCAAGTTTACACCCCAGGCACTTCCTTTCATCTGGCTAGCCTGGCTTGATGCTTCCTCTAAGCCTCCCTTGTGTCAGGCTCCCATACCACACTGCTCACTCCTCCAGAGGTTACAGCTGCCTGCCCCAGGCGCTATGATAAAGCATGCCTTGACTGTGAGTCTCAAAGCAGTTTCCATAGGCCATTTGGAGAAGGCAAATTGGAATGAGTTTAATGGAAGTGGTGGTGGGGGACAATTTAACACTCATTTCCTGGTAGCAAAATGTACTCACTGAGATATTTCATTGTTTCTTCAAGAAGAGATCTCCTTCTACCATGGGAGTCCTGGATATTGATGTTCAGTGTGGCATGCCCAGAAATACACACAAATAAAATAATAAAAAAGATTTTTTTCCTTACAAGGCATTAGCAGGTGGGTAATAAGAATTCTCTTGCCAGGAATTTGAAAGAGAGGAGGAGTGGGGGTGGGGTGGTTTAATGTGAGAGGAATGGGAGGGGAGAAATGATGTGATTATATTATCTCGAGAAAAAAAGAAAGCATTTCTCCTACCTAATTCTTGCTTCTGGGCTCAAACCTGTCGGAGTTCTCAAAGGGGTGTGTCTCTGGGTGAGACAGGGAGAGAATTCCTAAACTTGTGCACACGGAGTCATTTCCCAGAGAGCAGTAGTATTCATGGGGACAGGAGACACAGGCACTTCTATCTAACCCACACGGTATGTTAACAGCAAGCTCCTCCCTTCTTTGTCCACCATGTTTGCAATGTGCCTGGCCCTTGTCTTGTGGTTCAGGATAATGCATGATGTCTTGGGAGAGACTGGCTGTCAGCCTGCACCTTACAGAGAAAATGCCCTTAAAAATGGATGGGTGAAGCAAGCACGGTGGTGCATGCATTTAATCCCAGCACTTGGGAGGCGGAGGCAGGTGAATCTCTGTGAGTTTGAGGCCAGCCTGGTCTACAAAGAGAGTTCCAGAACAGTCAGGGCTGTGAGGCAGAACAGAAAGGGAGGGGAGATCATGGGGAAATAAAGAGGCCCTCACCCCAGAGTCTGAATAAATTCATCGTAAAGATTGCCTTCAATATTCCTAGCAACATTCCTTTCTAATAGAGCTATTGAAAACTAGAAGGATCAAATTGCAAGGAGTCATACTTGTAGGCCTAAGCAGGTTCATTTTCACTCTTCTCCCAGCCAGAGACCTGGAGTTTTCTGAGCATTTCAGACAGGATTATGATCTTTATTCACAGTCAAGCTCATGTCTTAACTCTCTGTGTCCTGTACAGACCAGACAAGGTTTCTTCCACCCTTGTGACCCCTGTTCTTACTTGGTGGGGCTGTAATCCTGTTCATTGTTCCTCCAAATCCACAGTATGGGTGCGTTTACTAAAAGAAATTAAGTTCTGTGTCTTGGCTGTGTGCTGTCCTTTCCGTAAGTGCTTAACTATTAACACCACCGGAGCTTACACCAGTGATTTTTTTTTTCTCAGTAAGCTGCAATTCTACTTTCTGCTGGCTTGTTCCGAAAGGCTTTTCTTTCTGAGGATGTGCAACACCCCCCTCCCTTTTGATGAGACCAGCGTTGAGCCCTTTTCCCTAATCCCCCTTGGTTCCAGTTTGCCTGGGAGTCTGCACTCAGTCTGTTCTTTCTGGTTTTGCCTGCGTGGATGCCTCTACACAACATAAACACAATGTCTGAGGAAGCCAGAAGAAAGTGTTGGAACTGGAGTTACAGAGAGTCATGAGCTACCATGTGGGTGCCGAGAATGAGAGCCAGGTTAACTGGAATAGCAGTCAATATTCTTAATCACTGAGGTCCTATTATCTATATAATCACTGGACAAGTCTCCTGGCATCTGGTATCTGGTATTAGATGGACCCTTAACACTGTTACAACCCAGATTTACAATGTGTCAAAGGAGCAGCAACAAACTCCTCTCTGCACTTGGGTGTTCCTAGTGGCATTTCCCAACCTAATTCCCAACAAGATCTTCTAATGCTCTCTAAGTCCTGACCTCAGGCCAGTTTTAGCAAGAATCCTATCAAATTGGTTTAAAAAAAAATCCAGCCTTGCTTGTAGATGAAATTCTTTCAAAAGGGCAGCTTTATTATCATTTGGCTTGTCCCAGGGAGAAGCCTCTCTCTCTCTCTCTCTCTCTCTCTCTCTCTCTCTCTCTAAGATTTATTTATTTTATGTATGTGAGTACACTGTAGCTGTCTTCAAACACACCAGAAGAGGGCATCAGATCTCATTACAGATGGTTGTGAGCCACCATGTGGTTGCTGGGAGTTGAACTCAGAACCTCTGGAAGAGCAGACAGTGTTCTTAACCACTGAACCATCTCCCCAGCCCCGAGAAGCCTCTTATAACAAAATCAATGTCCTAACCTGGGTGTTCATTTCTTCTCTGTAATTTCCCACTGCCCCCTCTCTCTCACACACACACCCTGTTCCCACTGCCCTCAAATTCAACTTGAGTTCATTCTTGTCCTTGCTATAGAACCTCACTACAGGGTATAACCCCTTCCACAACAGGCCTCTGGGGAAAGCCTGATTGATTGTTCCTAATTTTTTTCTTTGACTATTGCAAAATAAAGTTCCTTTTTTTTGAAAAAACGGCTATAGGGAAGCTTTCCTGTTGAGATGAACATACACTGTGTCCTAAAACCATGTCTTTACCTAAATGCATGTCTTCTGGAAACCTGATGAGTTCTGAGCCACGAGGCCCAGTGCCTGCAGCCAGGAATGGACCTTTGGGCAGGGAATTAACGATAAGGTAACCTTGTACCAGAGCCTTCCTGAGCCAACCCTGTGATTAGAGTGTTATTGGTGTCTACACTGAGAGCAGATCCCATGACCCCAAACGCTTTGCCCTCTGTATGCCAGCCACACGGCTTGGGCTGGGCGCACTGGGAAGTGGGAAGTTAATGGTTATAATCATCTTAAATCTTGGTGAGCCAAAGATATGGCCATAGCAGTCAGCTACAAGTACCCGGACAGTGACATGGGCACCCATGCAGCTCTTATCTGGGTGACTTAGTCTTCTTGTGGGGATATGTGTCCATATCTAGGGGCTTTTCTTGGTTTTCACAACTCAGGAGGTAGGTTGGTGAGGAGGTTCTGGTCCCTGGAGGTGAAACGGTGCCAGAGGTCCTATAGTGCCAAGTCAGTCCACAGCAGAAATTATCAGCAAGGACTGTCACCAATGGGAGGATAAAAAACCTACAACCAGGAAGAAGAAACACCCCTGGCTTACCACTACAGCACCACTACAACATTTAGTAGGCAGTGCTGTTCTAGTAGGAATCCTTGGGGTGGGGGTGTTGTTTCCAAAGGGAAGCATTAGTGGAGGGCACTGTGCTCAAGTAGGAACTGTCAGGGGAGAACCATGCTTCAGTGTGACCCATTAGTAGGGGTATGCTGTAATCTAGGGAGAAACTAGGAGGAAGGTTGATCTTCTCCAGCAGGCTTTTCACTGCTCCTCAAAGGGCTGTGCTATATTTCCTGGGAGAATGCGTGTGCGTGTGCGTGTGCGTGTGTGTGTGTGTGTGTGTGTGTGTGTGTGTACACTCTTACAAGTAGTGCATGTGGAGGCCAGAGGGCAACATTGAGAGTGTCATTGATCTTCAGCTGCCTTCCACCTTGTATTTGAAACTGGTCCTCCTTGGACAGGAAGTCTGCTACCTAGGCCAGGCTAGCTGGCTGGTGAGTGGATCTCCCTCCTGTGTGCTTCCCATGTCATTATTATTGAGACTATGGGATATGCATCGCCATACCTGGCTTTGAATATGAATGCTGGGGACCCAGACTCAGTTCACATGCTTACAGGGACCCAGACTCAGTTCACATGCCTGTAGGGCAAGCACTTCACTGACTGAGCCAACTGCTCAACCAGACCTAGAGGGGCTCAGGCCAAAATGTTCCTTCCTGTCTTATCTTTGATTTTCTTCTTCTCCTCTTCACCAACCTCTTCCTCCTCTTTTCCTTGCCATACCTTTCTCCTTCCTCCCATGATGCTGGGGAGCTACTGAAGTCTTCTTGAAGCTAGGCAAACACGCTCAGCCATGTTTCCAGCAGCAGCAGCAGCAACAACAACAACAACAACTAAATCATTATTTTCCTTTTCCAGAGACAGGGTTTCACTATGCTGCACAGTTTGGCTTCAAACCTCTGATCTCTATAAATCTTTCTGAATCCTTCTGCCTCTACCTCCAGAGTGGCTGTGACCCCAGGAACATTGTAACCAACATCAGACAACTTCCTTTAATATCTGCACAGAACCACCTTGATTTACTTTTTGCTCCAGTTACTATTTTAGAAGCAACTTAACAGATTCAAAGCTTTCCTCCTCAGTTGTCCAACACAAAATGTACTGTGACATAAATCAAATATAAGGCCATATAAAAAAACATTTAGTAAATGATGCTATAATAATTCTACTGTTTCAAAAGTTAGATACACTGTGATCAAGTAGGGAAGTACAAGAAACAGTAACAGGAGCTCTGAAAGTAGGGTCACTACAGGTAATGCTGTAACAACATAAATGGAAATATCGTAGCTAGGATATGTACCTACTGTTTAAAGGCAACCTGAAAGTTCAGAATTCAAATGAACAGTGTTTAGGAGTAGGTTTGGCTTGGCTTCTCATTCCATCTGCAGTGTAAACAGAAGAGGAACCTCTTACCTCAGGACTGTTTTCCCTTCATCCTTCCCCAGTCTTTTAACAGCCCATCCATTTACCTATGGTATTCTACATTCTAAAAAAAAAGGGGGGGGGAGTGTCTACAACACACAACAGCCTACCCATGACTTACAAAAAGATAATGCATCTAAATGGAAAAATAGAGACACCAGCTCAGGAGGTGTGGGTCAACTTGGCTTTCAAGGAAAAAGACAGGAGGATTCCAAACAAGACTCTGAGGATCAGGGCTGCACAGAACAGGCTCGCTTTCCCACGTATAGTCTCAATAAAAACACCCATTACCTAGTTAACCTCCCCAACTCCCCATCTAGACAGGGTTTGGGACGGAGAAAAACATACTTCCCTGTCAAGATTGGACTTGAATAAACTTTCTTCCTTCCACCAAAGTATTTCCATGTTTTCCACAAGATGGTGAGCAGGGAGAATCCTCAGGTTTTCCAAACAGGAGCGTACTGTATCTTCTATCCAATACTTGCCCAAACAAAAACTCACCTAAATGTTTTCTTTCTGGTTTTTCATCACAGGAACTTAGCCTTGTCTCCAGATTTGTAACTGGGGAATCAAACCTCGAAGAGCTGAAAACCAAAGCCACGGACAGGCTGGCCGGGAAACACGATTCTAAACAATTCCCAAAGTGGTGAAGGGAGAAGGCTCTAAGTATCCTCCCAGCCACCAGGAATCAGAGCTTCCTGTCTTCTCCGGAGGCTGACAGAACCAGGCGGGCAAGGTAATTTTAATAAATGACTTCGTAGGCAGGGCTTCATCAGGAATGAGGCTTAAGTCATCTTGCGTGAACAGGCATCACAGGATGTCTAAGAGGAAGTGGTCCTGTTGTTACCAAGGGGTGTAATCATTGAACCCCATATGCTTCTTGCTCTCATGACAGTGGCTGGTGCGAGCCCAGCTGTCAGACCTGTTGTGTAAGCCGGTTAAAGTAGAACACATCAGGTGACGAATTGTGATACAGCATCCTGTCAGACCTGTGTGGGCAAGCAGCCTCCCCAAGTGGGTGACCCAGTTGGTAGACACTAATGCTCCCAAATGAAGGAGGAGAGCCTCACAGCCCAACAAGAGGACACACACTTAGCTGCTGATTTCTAAGCACACAGGAACAGAACTCTTGTCAATACATAATTTGGTTTTGTTTTTTTCTCTCTCTCCAGAAATTAGCAACATGATTTGTGTTACTCACCAGCAATAAACAGGTAGTTACTGACTTCTAGAAAACAGCATGACAACTCAAGAGAATATTCTTCATTGAGGAAGCCATTCTCAGCTTTAGCCGTTATTTATTTAAAATTTATATATGTACGTATATCTGTGTTTATTTGCTTATTTATTTATTTATTTATGGTTTGTGGGTTTTTGTTTTGTTTTGTTTTTGAGACAGGCTTTCTCTGTGTAGCTTGAGGTATCCTGGAACTTGCTCTGTAGACCAGACTGGTCTCAAAGTCACAGAGATCCACCTGTGTCTGCCTCCCAAATGCTAGGATTAAAGGTGTGCACCACTACCGACAGACTTTTGTATACACACTTGTCAGAGCAACAATTGCCCAGAAGTAAGTCCAGTGCCCTCAGAAGTAAGTATAGGATCTCCAGAAACCGGAGTTACAGACAGTCATGAGCTGTCATGTGGGTGCCAGAAATCAAACCTGGGTCCTCTGGAAGGGCAGTAACTGTTCTTAGCCTCTGAGCCATTTCTCCAGCGCCTGCCCTACTCTTTTTTCGTAAAGGACTCATTTTTCCAAAGCCAGGCACAGTGACTAAGGCCTAAATGGAGGCTTTATGTTCCTATGATATTTGTACATTTGTTGTGGTTTATACTTGCTGTGTTATAGGTGATTTCAGACACCCTTGGGGCCTGGCTGTGAGCCCAGGTTCACAGATGTGGAAAGATAGCCAAGGGCTTTCCACAGACACAGGACTAACCCAGAGTGCACCTGCCTTGCTTATCAGGTTCTATGACCCAGGAGGTACTAGCTCCCCCTCCTCCCCCTGTTCTTTACTTCTCCTGCATCCTTGGGCACTGGTCCCTGTTTCCTGCCCACTTCTGGATTCCTGAGATCTCACTGCAAGGCTGAGGGTGTGCTCCTTGTGACCTGCTCAGTGTGGTACATCTCCGGTTTCTAGGGATTTGGTAAGACTAGACTTTTTTCACAATAGTGATGGGTAGACACTGGGCTCTATAGGAAAAAACAGACCCCATGGTGGCCTACACAGGAGAGCAAGACCTGTACTCTGATGGCTGGGGATGGGGACTCTGTTGTAGATGGGCCTGGTGCTGTTCTTGTGAACCAATCCCCTAATGAATAAAGAAGTCATTCACTAGGTAAGTAGGCAGGACTTCTGGATTGGACAGAAGAAGAGAGGAAGTAGGAGAGAGGGTTTGTTTTGTTTTGTTTTGTTTTTTTGGAACGGGGACATCTTAAAGGTAAGATGTAGAGTTTTCTGCTAGAGTTTTCTGGTATCGTGGCAGATCTGCAAGGATTTGCCACCGGAGAAATCAGATTTTAATAAGGCTTACAAGATTTAGGGTTTAGTTGTTGCGCCCAGAGATTAAGTTACCATTGTTTCTGTACTAAGTTTGTGTTTCATTTCCCTTCACTCAGAGGCTTGTCTGAGTTCATGAGAGAAAGGTACGGCAGCAAAGCATGGGTTTGCCTGAGGTGCACCACAAAGGCCGTGGGGGATTTGAAGCACGAGGCTGGTGTGGTAGTGACCCGCCAGTGGGAACTTAGTGAGCTGGGTGGAGAGACTGTGGAGTCCAGAGTCAGAGTCTCCATGAGATAAAACAGGTCAGCCATTGCCCGCCTGAGCATGGCAGGCGAGGATGAGAGTTGCTGGTACAAGCAAGGTTCTTTTTTTTGTTTTCTTTTTAGTATTTCTGGCAACAACTTTGGAGTTCTAGACTTAGTTGTGGGGTCCAGGTTTCTTCTGTCATTCTTGTTTAGTTAGATGTGGGAGAGGGGAGCGTGGAGTGGTGGTCAGAGTCAGTCACACTCCACGCAGCCAACACTCTACTGTCTCTCAGCCTTGGCTCACTCTGGGTTTGGCCTATATGGCTGGGTTCTTCTGGCGGGGCATTTTGATACTCTTTGGGCCCCGTGAGACTGCGGTCTTCCAGGAGTAATTCAGCCACACAGATAAACGGAGGCGACTGGGCAGCTAGGCGACTGTGCCTAGGCGACTGGGGTAGTGATGGTGTCTGTCTCACCTTCTAGCACTGACTTCCACAGGATGCCTGGTCTTTCCCTGCCATATCCTCTGGAGAAGCAGCTCCATGGAACAAAATAACATACGCCACCTGAGAGGCTGCCGCACCATTCATTTTGAACCATTTTTTTTTATCTTACGCGTTTTGTATACATGTGTGTCTGAGCAGTATTTGCATACCGGGCGGCCTCAGAGGTCAGAAGTTAAGTATAGGATTTCCTGGAACTGGAGTCACTGTTGTGAGCTGACATGTGGGTGCTGGGAATCAAACCTGGGTCCTATGGAGAAGTAGCAAGTGTTCCTAACCGCTGAGCCGTCTCTCCAGCCCCTGTGCTATTCTTTTAAAGGACTCATTTGTCAAAGCCAGGCACGTGGCTAAGGCCTCAGTGGAGAGAAAGGACATCGGAGATGGACGCTGGCCCAGTCATCTTAGAATTAGACTCCTTAGTTAGTGTGCTCCTCCTCCTCCTCCTCCTCCTCCTCCTCATCATCATCATCATCATCATCTTGGTTTTTTTCAAGATTGGGTTTCTCTGCGTAGCCCTGGCTGTTCTGGAACTTGTTTTGTAATCCAGGCTGACCTTGAACTCACACAGATTTACCTACCTCTGCCTCCTGAGTGCTGGGATTAGAGGCATTCGCTCCCCCCCTACCCCCTGCCATGCTCAGCTATACTGAGGGATCTTTGGGAAGTTAGGAGGTCAGAAATGTACAGTTCCATGTGGTGATTAGAGTCCTTATGAAGAAGACCCAGAACGGTCCTTGCCTCTTCACTGCGCGAGGACACAAAGGGAGGACATCTGACCGTGAACCGGAAAATAGCTGTGTCCGTGGGGACAGAGTCTGCTCTGCTCAGCTCTAGGCAGCCCAGCTCCAGAATTGTGAAGCAAATGCTTGGTGCATCATCTACCAGCTAGTCAACGCCATCTGGTTGACACCTGAGCATTCCCAGAGTGCTTCCTCCACTGGCCGACCATTTTCTACACTCACCAGGAATGTAAGAGGCCTGTGACTCCAGAAGGGCCTAGAGGGGAGGCGGTGAGATCCTCCCTCGGACCTGACTCTACCCTCTCTCAGCCTTGTGGGGAGCTCTGCGGCTCACAGGCTACACCAGTACTACAGCTTTTGGGAGACGGTCAGCCTCAGGAAGGAGCCTCCCTTTGGTCCCCAGCTATTTAATCTCACTTCCTTCATTGATCTGGAAGCCCTGGGAGTTTCATAACTCATGCTTCCCTGGGATTCTTCTTTAGGGTGATCTCCTATGCACCAACAAAAGATCATTTAGGTTGGAATGGCTGCTGTCTTCACAGGAAACCCTACCAGGTTCCCCATATCCGGACTCTTAGGCTGTTTCTGAGGGTCAAGCAGATATTACCAGACCATGTGTCTAAAGACTCCATGCTGAGTGACCTCAGAGTCCTCACATGGGTGCCTTGGGACACCCCCACACTGGGTTCAGCTAATCTCTGATGGCCTCTCTTCCAGCTCCTTCACCTCCAGGGATGTAGAGAAGTTTCCAGGAAGGAGGCTGCATGGTCCACAGCCAAGAGCAGCCTCTCTCTCTCTGTCTTCCCCTCGTATTTGGGTGATTGTGGCAAAAGCAGGTCTGACTGACATGGGAAGGGCCACCTTTTTGAAGGATGCCTGATCTCTGCCTTATTACCCAGCTGTAGAATATGAGGCACTGGAAATGCTTGTATCCAGCTAGAAATCTTGATCATCCTCCCTGTCTCAGTAAATAACGTGGTAGCAGCTTCTTGCCAATGCACTGGTTTTTTGGTTGGTGCTTTGATTTTGTTTAGGGGACAATTTTTTTTTTTGCGTGTATGCGTGTACTGGCATGCACTTACGAGTGCATGTTTGTTCTCGTGTGTGTGGACACACGTGTGCAGGATCATGTGCACATGTGTGGAGGCCAGAGGTTTACATCTAGTTTCGCCAGTCATCTTGCCCCAGGGATCCCCTGTCAATGCCTCCCCAATGCTGGGATTAGAGATGGCCCCCATGGGTTCTGGGAATATGAACTCTGGTCCACTTTTACCATATGTTTTATGTGCTAAGCCACCTCCCCAGCCCTAGACAGTCTGTCCTAACCCTTTCCCCAATTCATTTCTGATTTATTTATTATTATATGTAAATACACTATAGCTGTCTTTAGACACCAGAAGAGGGCATCAGATCTCATTACAGATGGTTGTGAGCCACCATGTGGCTGCTGGGATTTGAACTCAGGACTTTCGGAAGAGCAGTCGGTGTTCTTAACCACTGAGCCATCTCTCCAGCCCAGACCCCCATTCATTTCTAAGCACTAAGGGAGCTAGTCTTTCTCTTGAAAACATCACTATAAACTCAAGCTCAGTAATTCTCAAGCATCCTAATGCTGCAACCCTTGCAAACAGTTCCTCATGCTGTGGTGACTGCCACCCCCTCCCCACCCCGAATCATAAAATCCATTTCCTTGATACTTCATAACTGTAATTTTGCTACTGTTATGAGTCATAATAAAAGTGTCTGTGTTTTCAATGGTCTTAGGCAACCCCTGTGACAGGGTCGTTCGACTCCTGTTGCGACCCACAGGTTGAGAAGCATGGGTCAAATGGATACAAACATAGAGATATGTAGAAGATAGAGACAAGGGGAGATGGACACAGAGAGAGACAAAGTCAAAGACAGAGACATACTTAGAGATACAGAGAGAGAGAGAGAGAGAGAGAGAGAGAGAGAGAGAGAGAGAGAGAGAGAGAGCGACAAAGAGGGGGTATGGCTGTATCCCCTGGGAAGGGTTTTCCTACAGACCATAGAAGTCTCTGGGGGCTCAAGGCTTAGTAACTGAGGATCCAGGGCATTGACAGAGGCCAGGACATCAAGACCAATATGGTGGGTGGGTCTGAATCTCTACCCTCACTAACAGTACAGAAGTGAGGAAGTTTTGTCCATGACCAGCCAACAGGCCAGTGAGGTGCTAGATGCTTCTCCTCCCTCAGAGGAGTATGCGGTGCTGTCATTCTCATAGTTATCTGGTATTGAGAGACAGAATCTTCAGAGATGGCCTGGAGTCAGGCTCAGCAGGTGGGGGATTGCTATAGGACCCAGGGGAAGGCTGTGGACATGACTGGCTGTGGAGCAAGGCACCATCTCTTAAGTGATAGTTTCTTTGACCTTACAGGTCCTATGATGATGTCTAATCCTGGGACACAGGTAGAAAATGAATGGGCTCTCCAGTTGTGTCCTCCCCACCCCCTGCCACTGTATCCTGAATACCATTGGTCTTCAGGAAGCACTTAGGGTTGCTGAGGGCACTGCCTGCAGGATGACATCTGCTGCCAACATGCCCACAAGCTCCTACATCGATCTGGAGAAGTCCTCTCCTGGGGCCAGTGTCTGAGAGTGGAAAATGTGTGTTCAGTAGTAGGGGAATGGCAAGAGCTTTGACATAGAACCCCGAGAGTGTCCCATAGAAGGACCTGAATTCTGGGAATTCCAGCCTGAGAGTTCTCTATAAAGATGGGCAAGTGGATTTAGGAGCCAAGCTGGAGCCCAGTAGACACCAAGATGATCCCCTTAAAAGGAATGACAAAGTTTGAAAATCGTTTCCCAGTAATTCCCAATGAAATGCCAAGCCCATATGATAAATCTGTGTGTGTGTGTGTGTGTGTGTGTGTGTGTGTGTGTGTGTGTGTATGAGAGAGAGAGAGAGAGAGAGAGAGAGAGAGAGAGAGAGAGAGAGAGAATAGAGTACTGTATGAGGGTGTAGTGTTACAGTGAGCCTGTATGTGTCTGAGATTTTGAGCTTATGTTTGAAGCTGTTTTTAAGATAATGAATGAGTGTGTAATAATATAAGTGTGTGTGTGTGCATGTGCACATATGTTTGTGTGACTGTGTGTATATGTGTGAGTGTGTGTGTACACATGTACATGTGCATGCTGCATGTGTATATATGTGTGTGTGACAGTGTGTGTTGGGGTGTGTGTGCATGTGTGTGAGAGGATGTGTGCATGTGTATGTATGTGTTTGTGAGGGTATATGTGTGTATGTGAGTGTGTATATGTGAGTGTGTGTGAGGGTGTGTGTGTGAGGGCATTTGTGTGTGAAGGTGTGTGTGTGAGAGGGCATGTGTGTGTATGTGAGTGTATGGAAGGCTGAGGGGTGTGTGGGCAGGCAAGGGTGTGTGAGAGAGGATGAGTGTGGAAGTGCATGTACGAGAGAGTGTAAACGTGTGCGAGTCGACAGGTTCCACATTGGCGTCCGGTCCAGAGGGCCCTCTGGAAACGCTGCTTGTTTCCAGCTCTCACTTCCTTTTTCTGTGGTTTGGAGGTGGTTAGGGTGTCCCCAGGGACCCCTGTGCTTTATTTCACTCTGCGTCAGGAGGTGCTGAGAGAGTAGATATCTAAATTTAAACATTACACGCTGGGGCAGAGAGGCAGGGCTTTCAGTGAGTGATTAGGCTTAGATGACACCATCAAAGTGGGCTTCTGATTGAGTCCCACACACAGGAGAGGGCCAGAGGAGACACTCCCATGACGGCTTCCTGCCTTTGACCAAGTGGTGCCTTGAGCAGCCTGGGCACATTGCCACTGGAAGCTATTGTCTGATGCAGCTCCAGATCTGACCAGAATGGTGACTCCAAATAAACTTCTTTTCATGAAAATGTGCCCTATCCGTGGGGGCTAGGCTACCCGCTACAGAAGAACACACTGTTTCTTTAAATTGTGACTGATGACTGTGGAGGACTCTAACTGGGAGTCAGAACATAGTAGGCATCTGGCTGCTGAACATCTGAGGACAGAGGGTGTGCCCCATGAGCATAGCAGTCCTGCTGGCACCTGCCACGGAACCTTGGGCACAAGTGAGGCTCAGACGGACCTTCCCCTGAGCATCCAAAGGGCAGCAAGACCCAGCTCACAATCTGGTCCCAGAATTCCTACCTCCAGCACTGGAAGGGAATATTATGATGACCTCAAGCCACCCAGTGTATGACACTTTGTCACCAACTCAGTCCCCAAAGAGAGGATGATGGAGAGGAATGCGCAGAGCTCTTGCATGGGTGGCCGACATCCCAGGTCCCTGTTCCACTTCTGACTTGAACGAAGTGCAGCTGTGTGGTTTGCCTGCGATTGCTTCCTCATTTTAGGGATGGAAGTTGAATGTGGTGGTGCAGGTCCACAACCCCAGAACTTGGAAGTTCGAGGCAGAAGGATCAGGAGTTTCAAGTCATCTTTGCCAAGTAGCAAGTTCACGATAAGCCTGTGTTACATGAGACCCTGTCAAACAAATATGGGGCTGGGATGTGACTCAGTGGTAGAACACTTACCTGTTGTGTGGGAGTCTGTGGTTTAATATCAACCACCATCAAATCAATAAATAAAAAATATATACATATACATACATACATAGCCTGCATGGTGACATGTTTGTGGTCCCAACAGAAGGTTGTTTACAGAAGGCTGAGTGAGAAGCACCAGTTGAGAGAAGAATTCAAATCTAGCACAATCAGCATAATTGAGACCTTTTCTCCCCATCTCAGACAGACTGACAGACACACACACACACACACACACACACACTTGTAATCACATAGTATAGACATATGCATAGATGATTGATACAGGCATATATAATTAATACAAATGATAGATTCAATACAGATTTAGTTATAGATATAGATGATATGGTCACAAATGTACACGATAGCTGGCATGTCCACCTGTGGTGACACAGATAAGGGAACCTCCTACATAGCTGGCATGTCCACCCGTGGTGACACAGATAAGGGAACCTCCTATGTCTCTGACTCCAGACCCTTTCTTGCTTCCAAGCTGGCCCTGAGCCCTGCCTTCATGCAGTGAGTGCTGGTCCCATGTTCCCGGTCCTCACAAATGAAGGGATCCCCTACCCGACCCCAGCTCACCTCATCAGTACTGTGGTGGCAAACGCCTGATGCTGATGCCTTTCTGGATGCTCTCTCTTCCTGACTGGAAGTCCCCTGGCGCTTGTACTCTCTCAGCCACCAAATTTACACAATAGGGTTGAGTCATCACTTTGCCATGTCACTGAAGTCACGCTCATGGAACCCCCTCCGTCACCTCACCACGGAGTCTGCCTCACTGTCCCTTGCCCTCTCACTCCCAGTAGCTTCCTCGGTTCCTATGGCAACCATTGCTTTTGTCACTTGCTTCCCTCCTAGCCCTGCCTGGGTTCCCAGTCAAAAAATCTCCACATTTTCTGGATAACGCCCACTGTGGGTTTATGTATCTTCCCAAAACCATCATAAAGGAGCCAAATAAAAACCCTGGGCTGAGGGTTGATGATGACTGCTTCTAGGCAGTTGCCTGTCCAGTTATTCTACTCTCTAAGTATATTTCACTTACAAGGACTTTCAAGACAGGCTGTCTGGGATCTATGAGGAATGTTTCAGAGACAGACTCAGGACCGCTGGAGACCTTGTCTATCCTTCAATTATCTTAACTATGCACTTCACTCAAGAATTTAATTACTTCCACATTAACCTTTTATCTATCCTTTCAAAGGAAAACACACAAAGGCTAAATGTCCAGTCTTCTGTAACTGGATGGATTGATGTCAAACATTCAGGGAGAGTAGGTCAGAGTGGCGATCGTCTCATCCCTTCTCTGTGAGATGCATCAACTTGCATTCTGAGATTCAAGACTCAAAGGATTTACCCATCTTCCCAGCATAGTCTGGTTGCTGAATCCTAGGGACCCTAGGAGTTCTAGGGAAATCAATACCTTACCAACTTATGTGTCCAGAAGCACCCGATAAGAACACTGTGTGTAATTAGGAATCCTCTACTACCACTGACCTTATTTCCAAATGAGGTACAGTGGCTGGGTCTCCAACATAGCTCTTGTAGGATGGACATACCTGAACCATAACAAAGCCTTCATCCAAATCCAGTGTTTGAATCCACACACACCTCTTGGTGCCTAGTTCCTTGGATGCACAAGAGGAGGCTAAGGACCCACATCTTGTCTGGGACGACGACTGCTCACAGTAAGGTTAACTCCACAAAACTCAGAAGTGCGGCCCTGCATTTCCATTTGCCAATAGGCTGTCAGGATTTTTAACTACTGCCTACTTCCTTGGCATGCTGATGTTCTATAAGTGCACCCTGACATCTGTGCATGTGCTCTGAAGCCTATGTTAATGCGGTGGTCTCTGGTGCTGATGCTGTATAGCAGAGTTCTCCACCGATTTCCACGGTGCGTTCATCTTCCTCTCTGAATCCAGAGATCTGTAGGAAAGTCCAGCTGGCACTGGTGACTTACAGGCTCACAAAGTGGACACAGTGCTGAAGGAGCCTGTGCTGTTCTGTCAGGCCCCAGAGTCCCCCTAACCACTGCCTTGCTGAGTCACTAAGTTAATGGGTGAGACATGGATTCCTGTAGGTGGGGGCAGAAGGCGTGTTCTTGTTTGATTTCTATTGATAAAACACTGATCAAAACCCAATCACAGTCTATTGATGAGGGAAGTTGGGGCACAAACACAAGGAGCACAGAGGGGGGAACTCAAGCAGAGACTATGAAGAACACAGCCCCTGGCTTGTTCCCCATGGCTTTTTGCTTTGCTTACAGGCCAATTTGATGGAGGAATTTTGACTAAGGCTTGTTTCCTCCTCCCAGACAATTCTAGCTTGAGTCAGTCGATAAAAAACAAACAAACAAAAAACTTATTTGACCCTTTGTCAAGCTGACATATAAACCCATCACTGTTAAACTTGGACCTGTTCTTTCTTGTTTGTATCCCAGGTGTCATGTTAGTATTAGCATCACAATATAAAACATAGCATCGCGACATTCAAAAAGAATTCAAACCCTTTAAAGTACATTAAAAATATACATCATCACCAGGCGTGATGGCTCATGCCTTTAGTCCCAGCACTTGGGAAGCAGAGGCAGGTGGATCTCTGGGAAGTGGAGACCAGCTTGGTCTACAAATCAAATTTTAGGACAACCAGGGCTGTTACATAGAGAAACCCTGTCTTGAAAACCAAAACAAAACAAAATAAAACAAAACAAGTTCATTATCTCCTTAAAAGTCCAAGGTCTCAACCGTAGGCTCCTATAAAAGAAAAATAAGTTAAGTGCTCTATATTCCAAGAAAGAACCAGGGCACTCTTACAATCAAAGCAAAGCAAAATTAACATCCAGCAACGTAAATCAGATCCCGAAACTCAACGCCCCACCTGTGACTCACTCAAGACCTTCTGGGTTCCAAAGCTCTTGGGTAACTGCCTCTCAGGCTTGGGTATCAGGGCACATACAACTCCTCTCATAGGTGCAAGCCGGCTCCACTCCACTGCTGCTGCCAACCTCAGGGGCTGTCCCAGTATCTTCCCATCCTTCAGTAGGCTTGGGTCTCCCCAAGTTGCATCTTCACCAATAACCTCCTGGCCTCTCACAGTGTCAAGCCTCAGTCTCTCACCATGACCCCTGAAACTCCTTTTAGCTTTCACACCACCAAACCTGGCACCAATACTACACAGGAGGCTCTTACCCCTTACCAAGGTTGGCTGCCAGTTTGACATAAGAGCAACGGCCAACCACCCCTGGATTACAGCTTCTGTGTGTTGAGCCTGAGAATAGACTTCCCAGATCTCAACTCAGTGATGTTGGTCTCTTAATTACTTCTAACAGATTCACCAACCCCAGATAAGTAGCATTTGATCGTTCCCCTAAAGCAAGTGTTAACTTCCATTGATCTTTAAATCTAAAGTACCACACAGTCATAAAAGAGTCTTTGCTTCCTTCTGAAGCATACGAGTCAGGCCTCTGTCAACAGCATTTCCTTTAGAACTTCCAAATTCCCACAACAGCTCACTTAGTCCCCAGTGTTCAATGGCTTTTCCAGCCCAAAGCTCTAAACACATTCAGTTCCCACTCCAAAACATCATGGTCAGGCCTGTTATGGCAATATCCCATACTGTCATCAACTCCTGTCCTAGTTTGCTTTCTGTGACTGAGATAAAACACTGACCCAAAAAAAAAAAAAAAAAAAGACAATTTGGGGAAGAAAGGGTTTATTTCAACTCACAACTCTCGGGTTACAAAACTCCATCAGTGAGGGAAGGCAGGGCAGGAATTCAAGCAGGAACCTACTGCAGGGACTGAAGTAGAGGCCATGAAACACAAAACTGCTTTCTTACATAGCTCAGACCTAGGGGTGTCACCGGCCACAGTGGGCTGGATCCTCTCATGTCCATCATTAACCAAGAGAATGTCCCACAGACGCCCACAGGCCAACCTGATGGAGGCAATCCCTCAATTAAGGTTCCCTCTTCTAAGGTGATTCCAGTTTGTGTCGAGCTGATATAAACTAACCAGCCCTGTGGGCCCCAATTTTAAACTTCAAACAAGTTGATGGAGACTAAGATTCCACACCTGTTATGCAGGGCATCGGAGTTCAGGCGGGATTCAGGGTGCTGCTGTTGGACAGAGGTTTTAAGGGGGCAGAGGAGTTATAGGAGGAGTGGTCATTCTGGGCTTCCTGTGGGTTTTATTAGCCCATGTAATGGATTGTATATGTTTAGCCTAGGGAGAGTGGCACTATTAGAAGGGGTGACCCTGTTAGAGTAGATGTGTCACTCTGGGTGTGGGCTTTAAGACCCTCATCCTAGCTGCCAGAAATCGAGTATTCTGCTAGCAAATGAAGATGTAGAACTCTCAGCTCCTCCTGCACCATGCCTGGATGCTGCCATGTTCCTGCCTTGAATGAACCTCTGAACCTGTAAGCCAGTCCCAATTAAACACTGTCCTTATAAGAGTAGCCTTGGTCATAGTATCTGTTCACAGCAGTAAAACCCTGACTAAGCTCAGTATTGAGCCTTAAGTTTGTTGGTGGTGGTGTTGGTGGTATTGTTGATGGTATTTTTTTTCCTCTCTCTCCTCCAACAATCCAAGAAAAAGTATAACTGATTCTTATTAATCTCCTATTTTGAGATCAAACACAAATGTGGATTAAGCAGGAAACCACAGTTTCAGATGCTTTCCACTGTACATAAGGCAGCTCTGTCTCCCCCTACTTCCTCTGTCTCTGCATCTCTGTCTTTGCGTTCTCCTTTCTTTCCCTGGGGTGTAGAAAGGTACAGATGGTTGTCACATGCTAATGGACTCAATGAAACAGCCAGTGACTCAAAATGAGATCTAAATCTTCACGTCACAGAGAACTAGAACCTATGTGGGGACTCCAGGAGGTGCACAGCATCCGTGTGTGCACCTCTAACACGAACTCCTGCCAGGGTAACTTCCCCCTGGGAAACAGCAGAAGCAGAGAGTCTGTTCTTCATCAATACCCATTGGTGAGAATTTCCCATATACAAAATAGCAGGGAAGAGGTAGAGACTAATTAGTTTGCTGTTTTAGATTGTGTACGTACTTATATCTGTTCTGTTCCTTATGAGCATTTGTTGAAGTTGATGTTAGCGACATTCCTTGATTATTCCTTGATTAGACATGACAGTGCTTCTCAACCTCTGGGTTATGATCCCCACAGGGGTCACATATCAGATACTCTGCAAATCAGATATTTATATATGATTCACAGAAGTCACAGAATTACAGTTATGAAATAGCAATGAAAGAATTTAATGGCTGGGTGTGGTGGATATACTTGGCCCAGGGAGTGGCACTATTAGGAGGTGTGGCCTTGTTGGAGGAGGTGTGTCACGGTGGGGATGGGCAATGAGACCCTTCTCCTTACCACTTGGAAGCCAGTCTTCTCCTAGCAGCCTTCAGATGAAGATGTAGAACTCTCAGCCCCTCCTGCACCATGTGCCTGCTTGGATGTTTCCATGCTCCCACTTTGATGATAATGAACTGAGCCTCTGAACCTGCAAGCCATACCCAATTAAATGTTGTCTTTATAAGAGTTGCCTGGGTCATGGTGTCTCTTCTCAGCAATGAAAACCCTAAGACACTGGGGGTCCCCACAACATGAAAAACTGTATTAAAGGATTGCAGCATTAGGAAGGCTGAGAACCACTGAGACAGGCTCTCTCACTGAATCCAGAGCTCACTCACTAGGTAGACTGGCAGGCCAGCAAGCTCTGGCCTGTCCCTTGTCACCTAACTTTAGAGTTACAGGCATACATCGCCACACTAAATGAGGGTGTGGGAGACCTGAACTCAGGTCCTCATGGATGCATGGGAGTCACTTTACTGACTAAGCTCTTCCTGGTCACAGCTGTTGTTTTGAGATATGATCTCACGTAGCCTAGGTTTTCCTTGAACTTCATATATAGCCAAGGGTAACCTTGAACTCCTGATCCTTCAACTTCTACCACCAAGTGCTAGAATTATAGGCTTTCCCCACAACCCTCAGATTACTGCTTAGTTTTGCGTAGGAGTTCAAATGAAAAGATTTCATTCATTCCTTATGCTATGTACTATAACTTATTATTCTGTCATGAAACAGACTTCCTATGTCAATGCCCATCACTTCAGACAAGTTGCCAGAGATAATAAATATTTCATATTTGGCAGGCAGCCATGACCGGCAGCTTATATAAAAACCAATCATATTTAGAAACACAATGTTGTTGTTTGTTTTTTAAAATTCGTGCTTATTCAAGATCTTTGAGCAGAACCACAAATAAAGATAAAATCCGCTTATGTAATTGAATTATCACAGTTCCAGTTCCTGATTGTAACAGAAGCCCAGGCAGAAGAATATCTATGGCTTGGGATGTTGGCACAGCGCCCTCTTGTGAGAAGTCTTAGGTGTAGCAGAGGGATATTTTGTTTTTTGTTTTGTTTTGTGTGTGTGTGTGTTGTTGTTGTTTTGCTTTTTAAATTTGCACCTAAAGTCAATGGTTCTCAATCTTCCTAATACTGCGACCCTTTAATACAGATCCCCATGTTGTAACCCCCAACCATAAGATTATTTTCTTTTCTACTTCATAACTGTAATTTTACTACTGAGTGGTCTCTCCATTCCTAAGAGCATCAGAAATATGTGTTTTCCACGTGGTTGCCACCTATAGATTGAGAACTGCTGGTCTAAGTAAGTTCATTGTCTAGGGGTTCGAAATTATCCTGAGACATCTGATAAAATGTTTGACTTTAGAAATAAACTTGTGGCCGGGTGGCAGTGGCCACAAACCTTAAATCCCAGCACTTAGATGCAGAGCCAGGTGGGTCTCTGAGTTCCAGGCCAGCCTGGTCTACAGGGTGAATTCCAGGATAGCCAGGGCTACACAGAGAAACTCTATCTTGCACCCTGCTCCCACTCAATAAAAAAAAGGAAGAAAGAAACTTGTGTCTGAGTTGCTGGCCACCCAAAAATCTTCCTTACACAGATGTCTTGGTGTTTCTTAATTCCAGTGAGGAGTTCCTGTATTATTTCTTCATGATTATATAGGAGAGCACAGCCCAACACCTAAGAGTGAGTTGGGAGAAGAATGTGCCTCAAATCCAGTCTCCTGTCTCATCTCTGAGATCTTCCACAGATTACGCTTTAGACAGAGTGGAACTAAGGATATTACACAGGCTAGTGTGGCTCCTGAATATGAAGCCTTTAGAAAATTTTGGAGCATCTGGGATATCTCATGCAATTATGTCTTCAAAAATATACTTATTACTTCCAAGAAAAAAGTACAAAAAAAAACCCCAACAGAAACCAAATGTAAAGCCCACCTTTCTGATACAGATGAAATAACTTACTGCAATGAAGTTGTTGAAAACAGTTATATTTACCTTAGGAAGCACAGGAGCCATCGAAAGCCTGGCCTAGAGCTCTGTCTTCCTCACAGAGTGATCCTGAGACGCATCTGAAGCCTTGAGCAGCAGTCCAGGCCTGCAATTCTATCGTTCTGGTAACTGAGGCAGGAGGATGCCAGCCTCAGACCAGCCTGACTCTAAGGCGAGACACTATATATATGTAACTACAAAACTACAAAAGGACTAGACATTGGGTTCTAGATGTTAATAAGGGAGTCTGAAGCTGTCATGGGAGGACTTCCTGTAATCTCAGCATTTGGGAGGCTGAGGCAACCCCAGATGTATTTTCCTGGCTGTGGTAAGTGTGTACTACCAGCCTGCTTTCTAGGCTGTGCTTGCTTGTACTGAGGTAACACTGAGAGACAAGGCCACACCCACGACGAGATAAAGAGCAGGTCTCCTTCATGTTAACAGTAGGTTGCCAAGGCCTAGTGTCCCTTGGCTGTGACACACATCCAGAGCGTGCATGTGTGACATTTCCCTTGGCTCTGTCACTGCTCCCTGGCACCAGAGAAGAAATGCAACACCCTCTTACCTTCCGAGGCATCAAGAATACCCCACTTTGTCTGAGGGTATCCATGGCCATTGCTGAAAATGGTTGTAGCTGACATCCTGACTAATACGAAAGAGGAGAGAGAGCTGCAGCTTTACAGACTGTCCCTCTGGGGTAAACTGACCTGTCTGGACACACCTCTCTCAACAGTGGGATAGGTTTCTCCTCCTCCAACAGCAACCAAACTTAGTATCTATTCAAATATCTTCCCAGGGTATCTGGATAAAAAGACTGGAAAGGCTGATCCAGCTTGAAGCGCTTTGGGATGCATACCCAGTAAGGCAAAACTATGTCCTCAGAAGAGCGTGTAGGAAGAATCCCCTAGTTAACATCTTATGCCTATGTATGATTGGATGTGCCTATGATTAAAGTCAGATGCATTATGGGAAAGACCATGCGCAATAGGAGAAGGATCTTGATCTATCAATGAAAACAGAGAACCACCCTCCCTACATCCCCAATAACCAAACTCCTCCTTCTCTTACCGGAATTCCCATAAAAGGCGACCCCCAAATAATAATCTGGGCCCTTGAGTATTTTCACTATTACTGTCCACTGCTGTATGACAGTCTATTCTTTTCTATTGCTTTGCTTTGATTACTGTTTCTATGCACTTTTCAATCTGTGTGGGATTCTATTTCCTTCTTGAATAAAATCCCAAGCACCTGGAAACATCTGGCCCAAGCAGTCACCTGACCTCAGTTAACACGCCCCATGCAGGGTTCACGATTTGATTTTAAGCTACAGTATTTTTAGTGTAGTTCTCATGACATAAAAGTTGTTAAAAATGTTTATTGGCTCAGCAGCAGATACTCAGGGGAACTAGATAGGTGCATTCTTTCTGGTCAGGCTCTGCTGAGGTCTGACGAATGCTGCACATGCCCACAGGTTATCTGGACTTAATTAAGGTGAGGAAATAGAGACATAAACAGGAATTCCGTGATTGCTTATTCTAAGGACGTTCACAGGGGCTCAGAAGCCCATTAGCCAAGGCTTCCTGCTTAGTGGGGTGCACTTAGTGGTCACCCTCAGGTTGAGTGTCACTTTGCAGAGGGAGGTAGAAAGAGAGGAGTTCACCTTTGGAAGTCGGGATATAAGAGGAAGCCATTGAGGGAACTTGCTGAGCCCCAGGCAGTAAAAGGGGTGTAAGGACATTTCTCTCAGTCAGAGCAGGATCCTCAGATGGATAGACAAGACACTCTGGTGACATGTTACTGTTGCAGAAACTTTCCTGTCCAATTTCATCAGTACAGTGATTGGATGAGGAGATAGGGGGCGGAGCTAGGAGTTGTAGAGGAGGGCGCATAGGCGTGGGTGGAGAGGTTATGCGGGGAAGCGGCGGAAAAGGAGGTCACAGCGGGAGTGATGGACACCATGACTTGGGACGTCTTTTTGTATGTATTATGAGGTTAGAAACATTGGCAAAAGCTTTCATTGTATTGGCATCTTGAATTTGTGTTTTAAATATTGACAAATCTGATTGGCAAATTAATTGAGTGTTGAGAGTCTGTTCTACTGGGTAATTTGGGACACCAAGGTCGGAGAACAAAGGTTCTCCGTGGGTAGTGGGTAGTGGGTAGTATGGCATGTGTGGAATGTGGGTGCTCTGATGACAGAGGGAGAACGCAGCTGAGATGCTGAGGAAGCTAGCTAGAAGAGATTAGCTCAGCGGCGACAGTGAGAACCACTGTAACAGTGAGAGCCACGCTGAGCGGGACCGCCGGGACTTGGTGCAGAGGCCTGGTGGGGCGGTCATTATTAATCATTTACCACTGCATGTTACAGCTAGGATATGGAAGTAGGAGTCAGGGCAGGAGAAGGAGCCATGCTCAAACCTTCGAAGTCCAAGATGCAACGTGCAATATTTCAGATCTCAGGCACTGCACATTGGCAGTGACTGGGATTGAGCCGAGCCTGATCTCGGTAAGTATGATGGTGACCAGGAAGCCAGGCCACTGAGAAGAACACAGCAGCTGCTGGTGTGTCTGCCTGCCCCAATGCAGAGTCTCAGTTCCCAAAGCCTTGGGGCTTCAAGATGGGCCCTGTGTTAAGAAAGAAGGTCGGTGAGACAGTAGAGAAATGGGCAGTCAGACCTTCAGCGACCCAGAGGAAGAGGCTAGCTCTGTGGAAGAACCTCCTTTTGGGCTTTTCAACCCGAGAATGTCTATGTGTGCAGAGGCGTGTGTAGTTGTGTTTGGCTACTTTGTGGGTTCCTCTTTCTTCCACTCTTCCCCACCCTTTTTCTTCTACTCTTTCAGCCCCCGTAATAGATAAAAGAAAAAAAGGATAGAGAGGAAAGGAAAGGGATCCCTGTATATAGTCAGGGTGGGAAAGGGAAGACATTATCGTTAGACTACTTCCTGCTGATTACGGGCATTGAGCTCCTTGGGGCAGGTTTGATCTTTGCCATCAGGATATCTAATTTCTTCTAGCTGTTGTATCTTCTTTGCACATGACAACTTAACGAACCATGACCAGCAGCAACCAACAACCACCACCAACCAACCAACCGCCAACCAATAACCCGTCCCATCTCTCAGGGCTCTAGCATTTATATACCCTCTGAAAAGTCCCTAGAATTCCCAATGTCACACAGTCACAGAAACTCTCTGCGTCTGGCAAAATCACGCCCCTGCTAGAGCACAAGGCAAATCATAGTCAGTTGCTGTGAACAGTCTGAAGCAGCCCCACACCCGAGATTAAAATGAAAGCATATTCTTATAATATTTGTGTGTTTTTTTTAAAAAAAACAACAAATTCCAGGATTTTCATTAAAGGCTGGGAAAATGGAGAAGGACCAGAGAAGATCCACGAGGTGGGGGCTGTGCAGGAATGTGAGTTTATAAATGTGGCCTGCATCTTTACTTAATCTTGGCCATGCTAAATGTGTTGATATAAGATTGAATTTCACTGTAAGTCCTGAAAGACTTTTCCAGTCTCATGAAATCATTTGGAAATGGATTTTCATCTGTCTCAGACTCTAATTGTTTAGGCAAAATCTATGCAGTCAATTTTAAACTTCAGTGAAGGCTGTCTAAGAACTCACTGAGGCACTGGGCTGCAGAGCTCAGAACCATGAGTATGCTCTAAGATCTTTCCCTCTTTTCTGAAGCATGCTGGTGAAGTGCTCTCCACTTAATTAAGGAGCAGGTAACCATTCTCAGAGAGCATTAAGTGACAGCAACTAGAGAGCTCACAAGAAAAAAAAAAACTAACATAAATGAGGGCCAGAAGTCCCCGGAGTCCTTGTATTCACAAGGCAGCTCATTCAAAAATGTCAAATATTGGAAATGAGCTGAAAACTCTGAAATTGCTGCAGGTGACATTTTCTAAAGATCGCCTCTTGTGATGCTTCTTTCATGCGATAGATCATTACCTGGCTTGCGGCTTACATGTGTAATACTAGCACTCAGGATGTTGGGGCAGAAGGATCAGGAGTTCAATATCCATCCATCCATCCATCCATCCATCCATCCATCCATCCATCCATCCACCCATCCTTATATATGTATATATTTATACTATTTATGAATACATATATGTAATCTATTATATACACACATATATGTACATATATGTACACACATATATATTTACATATACACACATACACTTCACTAAAATAGGTTAGTTCTACAAAAGAATTGAATAGAAAGGTCAAGGAGTGTCTGTGACCTTTCTTTTTTGTCTAGTGTCATTTCTAGTGTTATAAGAAAATACAGGGGCATAAGGCAGCCTAGGGCACAAAAGGTACACTCTAGCTCACAATTCCAGGTTGTATTTCATTACGGAGAAGGAAGCAAGGAGGGAGGGGCTTGAGGTAGCTGGTCCCGTCACCTCTGCTTAAGAGCGGAGAGGAATAAATGTGTGTACACCCAGCACTCAGCTCATGGTTTCTGCCCTTTCACTGTTCAGCGGTGTCTAGGTTTCTATTCCTGCACAAACATGACCAAAAAGCAAGTTGGGGAGGAAAGGGTTTATTCAGTTTACACTTCCACATTGCTGTTCATCACCAAAGGAAGTCAGGACTGGAACTCAAGCAGGTCAGGAAGCAGGAGCTGATGCAGAGGCCACGGAGGGATGTTACTTACTGGCTTGCTTCCCCTGGGTCGCTCAGCCTACTCTCTTATAGAACCCAAGACTACCAGCCCAGGGATGGCACCACCCACAAGGGCCCGCCCCTCTTGATCACTAATTGAGAAAATGCCCCACAGCTGGATCTCATGGAGGCATTTCCTCACCTGAAGCTCCTTTTCTCTGTGATAACTCCATCCTGTGTCAAGTTGACACACAGAACCAGCCAGTACAAGGAGCCAAACTGAGAATGGTACTGGCCAACTGGTCTGGGTCTTCCCACCGCAATTAATGCAAGCAATTGAACAGATACATTGGAAAAATGAACTCCATTTCCATCCCTTAGGAGAGACCTAACCTCCATCTGGGCAACTTGGGTCCTCGGGTAGGGGAGCCTTCCTGTCTTTCTACACCAAGGCCTTGGTACTATGTCATCAGTCCCCAGACCTGCCTCACTGCACCCAGGATGCATGGGCCTTTGTGTGACCCACGTCAGTTCCCCCTGTAACTCTAAGGTGTGTGAAACCCAATAACTAAATACTTGCAGTGTTGACTGATGAATCATGCTAATTTGTGACATCTTGCATACACATTAAATGCATAGCATTGAGGAGTGTCGAGTTCTTTTTATGCATGTGTATGTATGTGATTCGTGCGCGTGAGCATGAGTATGCGTGTTTGCATGTATGTTGGGGGTAGGTGTACATGTGCATATTCATGTGGAGGCCAGAGAATGACATCAAGGGTTTTTCTTGATCAGCTTCCACTTTATCTATTGAGGCAGGGTCTCTCATTTGAAGCCAGAAATCACAGGTTTGGTAGTCTATTAGCTAGGCTGCCTGGGGTGTCCTTTGCCTCTTGTTTTCTAGGTGCCTGGCATTCACATGGTTGCTATAAATATGACCTCAGGTCCCAAAGTCTTACCCACTGAGCCATCTCTCTAGCACCTAATTCATCTTAATGTATATATGCAGGATATTTAAAACAAAATATATAGTGGAGGAGGAGTGTAATTTTTTTTATATAAAACTCTTTGATCTATATTTTCTGAATTTAAAATAACACAAGAGAACTTACTCCAGTAAAAGCAAATATTACTTTTCTCCAAAAATTTAATTGCAGAACTATTTACAGGAGGTGAATATCAGCAATACAGAAATCGAACGAAAGAGGTGTTATCATTGAAGATTCCGGACAATGATGTTTCCATAGTCACCTAAGAGTAAAAATAAAAATAAAAAACCTCATGGAGGAAAGAAAACTTAAGTAAAAGCAATCTTTTTAAAAAAAATGACTTAAAATAATGACCGACATTCTGACACATTATCGATGAGAAGGAAGAAACTTGTGTTGGGAATGAGAGATACATCGGAGAGGATACTGCATGCTGGGAAGCAGGGTTTATCAAAAGAACCTGAAAAGACATGAGTAAGAGACTTACATAAAATAGTTTAGTTCTGGTGAGTGTAACGCTGTACAGTTTGAATATTTGGCACTCTGTCGATCCTTGTCGTGGGTATTATTTTATATGTATATTTATTTATATATATTTATATACTTTTAACCTTTAACTAAATTGCTAGTCTCCTGCTCTAGCATTCCTTGAGTCCCTACAGGAGGCATTAAACTCAGTCTTTAGGCCACGCCTGGGTTTTGGCACACAGTATGGGGGGTGGGGTAGAGGGCTGTGTCTCTACAGAAGGGTACTTGGCCAGAGGTAAGTGACTATTGTTGGGAAATAAGCAGCCCGGATCTCGCTGCTCGTTAGGGGACACCTTCCTGAATGCAGCAAAATCAATTGAAAATGGAGGGAGGGTGACGATTCTGGTGGAGCCCTTTGAAGGTGACTAGGTGTCTGAGATGGCTGGAGTTGGGGGGAGAACTAGGGTCATGGGCAAGTGGCTTCCTAAAGTCCCACAGTCAACCTTGGCTTTCATCCTTGAGCGTGCGGACTTGCATCCGAGTGCCCCCACGGAGACCACTGCTCAGAAGATAAATGCGTACGGGAATCCTGCCACCCCTTTCTCTATGACCGCCTCTCTTGC